>CM052716.1:58144544-58260703 GCA_028551405.1 Uromys caudimaculatus
TTTCCTATGCCCCAAAGGTTCTGTAAAGGTCTCTCTTGATCCAGAAGTGGTGGTTTTGCCTGTGCTCAAAGGTGTGTCAGCACTTCTGGGATTCTCTGTTCACGTGGAGCCTTGTGGCCCAGGCTGAGGTCCCCAGGCACCGGTGTAAATTGGAAAGTTCACAGTTTTTCTGTCCCCGGGTTCTCAGGCCCCGGATCCCGGCAGATCCGGGTGGGTCTGGGCGAAAGGTGCTGCTCCCCTCAACCCCACTCACGGCCTTTCCAGGCTCCTGGGGGGGCACCCCTCTCCGGTGCATCGATGGCTACCGACTCCTGGCGGCGCAGACAGAGGTTTCCGCCTTTCTATGGCGCTCGTTGGCTACCGGCTCCTGGTGTCCCAGGCAGAGATTTCCCCCTGCAAGTGAGATCCGGAAGTTTCGGAGTCTTTCTGTCCCCGGGTTCTCAGGCCCCGGATCCCGGCAGATCCGGGCGGGTCTGGGCGAGAGGTGCTGCTCCCCTCAACCCCACTCACGGTCCTTCCAAGTTCCTGTGAGGTTACCTTTCTACGGCGCTCCTTGGCTACCGACTCCTGGCATCCCAGGCAGAGGTTTCCCCCTTTCTACGGCGCTCGTTGGCTACCAACCTCTTTCATCTTTTTAATCCTCTCATTATGATGCCTACTGTATGCTAAATCTTTGCCAATAAAAATGTTTCTAGATGGATATAACTTTTGATGATTCTAATAACATTTTTTTTATTTAACACTTTATTTACATTTCAAATGTTTTCCCCTTTCCAGGTCTCCTCTTTGGAGATCCCCTATCCCATCCCTCCTCCCTCTGACTCTATGAGGGTGCTCCCTCACCCACCCACTTCCCTCCCTGGCATTCTCCTATACTGGGGCATCTAACACTCTCAGACCCAAGGGCCTCTCCTCCCACTGATGGCCAACAAGGCGCTCCTTAGCCACTTATGTGGCCAGTACCATAGGACCCTCCATGTGCATTCTTTGGTTGGTGGTCCAGTCTCTGGGAGCATCAGGTGGCCTGACCAGTTGACACTGTTTCTCCCTCCCCATGGGTTGCAAACTCCCTCAATTCCTTCATTTTTTTTTTTTTACTCAAAACTTATTATTTACTGTCCAGGAAAGGTGTGATAATTCTCTCATTTAGAACCTTAAATTGTGCTCTCATCCTTTATGAAAAAAATAAGTGATGGCCTTTGGTTTTACCTATGGTAAAAATGTGGTCTGGGTAAAGACTTTAATAGTCATCAATTAGCTGGAGTTCATGAAGTATTTTAATACATATCTATAAAAGGAGGAATTTTCTATAATATAAAACAGTTAAAAGAATTAACCAGAAAATGCAACAAATCAACTATCTGCAAAGCAGAAAAATCTCTCTGTGGTCAAGAAAACCACATACTTAAGAAAAGTATTAGTACAATGTTGAGTCAATGAAAGCCAGATGGTCTTATAATTGTACTGACCCCTGTTGTATAACATAGAGACAAGGATATAAGGGACAGAGAATAGTCAAAGCACTCTTGAAAAGTACAACAAAGTCAGGGAACAGAACAGCATCTATTTCAAGAATGACTATTGCAACCGAAGCAGCATGGTACGGCATATGGCTGCTCTTCAACGTTCTACTGCTGTGGCAACATGGCTGAGAAAACTGACTGAATGTGAGAAGGATTTGTTTTGGAACCAAATGTCCACTCATCTCCATTGTTTCCGGGGCTAGATTAGCCAGAGGCCCAAAAGAGCTCCTCACTATTGCAACCAGGAAGCAGAAAAAAGAGACTGCCTTCTCTAACGGTGTGCCTCATTAGTCTACCACCTACCAACAGCACCCTGGTAACAAGTCTTAGACACAAGGGTCTTTGTGGGGCATTGCAAATCCAAATTTTAACCATGAACAGTCAGAATGATGTGTAGAAGTTTTAGGAAGTTTCATAATTCTTAATCAATTATTTTTGACAAATAAACTAAAGTAAGTAGAAAAGAATACAGTTTCATAAAGATGTGGTAGCACAGACCTGTAACAACAGCAGTCTGGGAGGCTGATGCCTGAGGGTTGCCTATTTGTGATAATGAATGAATTCAAAGCCAGTCTAGTCAACTTAGGGAGACCCCATCCCAAGCAACAAAGTGAAGGAAGGTTGAAGATATAGCATTTGTCTGGAATGCACAGGGCCTTGGAATCACTCTCTACCACCTTCTTGCCACAAAAAGAAAAGAAAAGAAATGAGAGGGGGGGAGAGGGAAAGAGGGAGAGAGGGAGAGAGGGAGGGAGGGAGGGAGGGAGGAAGGGAGGGAGAGACTGAGGCTGTGCAGATATTGTTCAGTGCTTAAATATACCTTCAAAATATATTTTAGCTTTCTACATACAGAATCATAAGAGCACCTTGACATTGAAGACATAGTATTTGTTTTTGACAACCCAAAATTCCCTAGTGCACATTGGTAGACAAATCTTCAGATATCTTCCACTATTACTGCCTGTCTTGTTTTTAACAGTGTTCCTCACTGAAACCATAGCTCACCAATTGGCAATACTATTGGCCATGAGCTCTGGGGACCTATCTGCCTGTCTCTGGTGGCCCACTCCATGAAACTAACCAACTCCCTTCCCATCCTCCAACACACACACACACACACACACACACACACACACACACACACACACACACACACACAGGACCAGGGTACTAGTACAGCCTAGCATTTCCATATGGGTGCTGAAGAGTCAGCCTCAGGTCGTTATGCCCATACACTGAGCACTTTAATGACTAAACCAACCTCCCTGACTTCAAAAGCCCTTAGAACAATTTAGCATAATTTAACTGGAAGAAGAAGTTAACCAGAACAACCATCCTTTGAACCAGTTTTGAAAAGACACCCAAGTTTCACTATCTGAACAATAAAGCAGTCCACAGACTTTCCAGCCGTTGACCCTTCTGAAGGGTATTTTCCCCTCTTTGGATAGAGTTGTCCGATAGCACTTCTGTGACAACTATATTATCAAAGCCTTTAGAGACTCTCAGAATGAGTATAACTATAACTCTGAAATGATTACGAAACCGCCACACTTTCACTTTGTAAGAATTACGTTTAAATAGAGTCATAAACAACTTCAGTCACTAACATGCTGTTTTAAATTTCCAAATATCCAATTTGTGAAAACTATTTGGTAACACCAATATTTTAGTTGTTTAAATGGTTTTAGGAAATTTAATTGGTAGTGATCAGGAGAACAATTTTTGAAAATCTGTATTCCATAGAAGAATTTTATATTTTTGCACCAATGATAAGTCATTAAGTGTATTTTTACAGGTTTATAAAATGAGTATAATGTTACCTTGCCACAGTTAAGGACTGACTTTAGTAACTTAACACTCTGCTCATGAACATATACAAATCTGTGACCTACAGGGTTTTCCTAGTAGATGACAACTTCTGTCTCAGGTGTACACATTTCAAGGGTGAGCAGGAAAATAATAAAATATTTGTAGCATTTCATAATGACTGTGGTTTTCTTCACTAGAGTATGAAGTCTTTAATTTGGCCAAGAACCTGGGTTCTCTGTTGACATCTTAGCTTGAGACATACCACATGCAAACACTTGTGAAGATTCTGTTGCTGTGACTCGTAGGGACTTTTATGGGAGTGGGGAAGCTGGTCAGGGAAAGTGAAGAAGATAGGTGAGGCTGTGGCCCAACAACAGCCTGTTCTCAGGGTCTCTCCGCTGGAGGTGAAGGCAGAATTATACCCTTTCCTGCTTAGGTATGACAGGCCGTGCTAGCAGATGAGGGGAAGTGAGCTTGGGAAGGACCAGTTGGAAAGGGCAGATAGTGCTGCTGAGGCGAAGCAGCACAAGTTCTAAAGGAAGTTCTAAGTGGCACTTCAAAGGAGGGAAGCAGACAGTGTTGGACAGGCTCACCAAGCTGGCGAGAGGACCTGCTGGGAGCACCATCACCCACCATACCATGAGAGGTAGTGTCTCAGAAATACTTGGAAAGAAGTAAAAGAAATTTAACTGACCCAATGTTACAAAAGATAAAAACAAACAAATAGAAAATACCAGTAACAACAAAATCTCCCTCACATTCAACTCTAAAGTTACTGAGATGTATCACTATTAGAAGTTAAAACATTATGTGCTGACTTGACTGAGATGCCAAGTCTTTTGTGAAGCCTGTCTCACTTCTGCAACACACACACAGCTGTCAAGCATTTCGCTGACCACTTGAGATAATGGTTCTGAGAAGCTCTGGTAATTGTACTTTGTTGCGTTTCCAGGGCTATCTTACACTACATCTGGGCTGGTACAGTGCCAACGGTCCTTTATTTAATCTAACCTAATATAGCTAGCTCCTACTGGATGTCTGTGCAGAAGGCTGCCTCACCCTCTCCAAGATATTCTCAAATATTTTCTTAATCAGACCTGCTCAGAGTACTCTTCAAATCACAAGCTCTGACTTCCCCCAAAGCCCCCCAAATTCTCTTGATCTCCTTTGACAAGAGTTCTTTGTTAAAATCCATAGAGCACTTCTCACCTTTAAATCTTTCTATGTTGTCAATATCTTATCATCTGTTCCTTTGCCCACTAAAATGAAACTATTAGACTTTGGGCTTTGTTTATGTACTATATCCCAATATCCAGTGCAAAGACTGCTTCCAACTACAGTGTCCAGCTTATACCAAATGCTCACAAACTGTTTAGTGCTTTAGCAAGCCCATAATATATATGTATGTGCATGTGTCCGTGTATGCCATGCAAGTGCTCTATCACTGAGCCAGTCCTCCAGTTCAAATGGCTCTCCAAGACACATGAGCCGTCTGTTTTCCTGTCTGGGATTTCAACCATTCTCCTAATTTAGTCACAGTTCCCAGGTCTAGCTCGACTCTCTTCTTAACCCTTTCTCTTTTCTCCATCACAAATTCTCGAGAGAAAATTAACCTGGTTAGGTCTAGTCATTCACAGTCTGACCTGGGGCATCTCTATGTGGGACGCTTCTAAACAGACCACTGGCCGCTTACGTGGTCTCTTACACAGACTCCAAGGTCCCAGATTCATGAACCTCAACTGTTTTCACCACAGCAGAATCAAAGGACAGGGAACATGTCAGCATTTACAACTCCAGCACTCTGTGGCTCTGTGGCTCCCTTTTCTTCTGCAGCTGGGGACGCGGGGTGAGGGGTGGGCAGTGACCTGATTGGTGTAACATGGATCATCTGGCACAGTTGAAGCTGTCAGAAACCTTCTCAGCGGGGCTGGAGTTTCGCAACATTGTATTTTCTCTTTCTAAATGAGGTCAGTGGGAAAAAACTTTATACTTGGGTTGTGCTTGAAACAGTTTAATAAAAGCATAATGTGTAAATATATATGGATGTTAGCTGATGGCCTCGGGGCTCTGGCCCTCCGTCAGTTGGCTCACACAAACACCTTTTTTGGGAACCCTTGAGAGAAATCACATCTCATGACAGGCTTGCTGGCAAGGAAAACAGCACAGAAGAGAGTCCCGGAGCTTAGACGGAAACTGCATTCATATGTAAGTAAATGTGTTTATAGATTATAGACTGGAAGTGAGATTAAAGGGGCATGTGAATACAGTGATGCTTTTGACTTCCATGAGTCCATAAAAATTAGAGTGAAAAAGTAAAAGTTAATGCTGTGGAAAGAACTAAACACCAGTGTTCCTGTCCTGCTTCTGTGTCTAAAAAATGACGTAATGCTGGCCAGGCATCGCAACCTCTCTAGAACCCCATCCTCATATTTTGAAATAATGGGCTTGGAAGGGAGAACCCCCCAAGGCTAGCCAGCTTGGAGCCAGAGTCAAAGTCACTTAGAAATGTAGATGCAAAAGGCTGGGACTTACTCAACAGCCCCAAACATATCACAGACTCAGTATTTGCTTTTTCTCTTTTTTCCTTTCTCTCTCTCTCTCTCTCTCTCTCTCTCTCTCTCTCTCTCTCTCTCTCTCCCTCCCTCCCTCCCTCCCTCCCTCCCTCCCTTCCTTCCTTCCTTTCTTTCTTTTTTTCTTTCTGCAGAGTTGGAAACCTCTGTAAACATCCCCCAAAACACAGTTCAGACAAAATATAAAAATAAACAATTAGTAATTTCAAAAATAATCTTTTGTTCATTATCTTGCACTGAATGGTGTCATGTGAATAAGTTTAACCACTTGTGGATGATATGTTTTACTCCATGAAGATATTATATGTATTACTAATCTACTGCCACATCCACTACCAAGGCTCACAGACAGTCCTGCCAGCACAAGCTTCTTGTGCTATGGTGACAGAGATGGGTCACACACACAGGACACCCTGTTAGGAAGCACCCTGTCACTTTCAAACAAAACCTTGCAGTGTTTGAGGTAGAGGCCCCCTACATCCACTTGTCAGTTCTTCAGACTTTGTTCAGTGGCCGTTTTCCAACAATTTCTTTGTTCACTATCTCTATAAAACATCCAAAAGCATACCTAATATTTATTTGTAAAAACATCAATTCTTCATACTTCCTGCTCTGTTATATTGAAGGCATGGTTAAAAAACTTATAACTCTTATATTCTGAAAACATAGCACTGTCTTCAACCCTAAATAAACTATAGACTAGGACTCAAACTTGGCACTCAACTGTCCCTGTCCATTCTTTGTCACATGAAAAACCTTTTCAATGAAGTGACAAGCTATAATGGCATATTTTAAAAGTCTATAGCAACAATAACAACAAAAACAAATATAGCCTTTGTATGTGCCAAGTGTGGTTTGAAAAGTTTAGCATGTATTTAATTAATGCATATGTGATCAGAAAGGAAAAAAGAATCTCACCAAATAAAAAGGTTTTTAGGAAAATTTAAACACAGAAATATTTGCATTCTAGTCATTCACACTTCTAGACCAAAGATAACAATCTGCTTTCCCCTGGGTGAGTTTTCTTTTGTTGGCTTGTGAATGCTACACTGTAGAAATACACTGTGGATCTGCAGCAAACAGCAGCAAGGCACACTGGGAGCCCAGGCTGCATTTACAATATGCTCATCACATGTCATGTTAAATAGAGGCCTAGACAGCTAGCTTTCAGGCTTTTAGTAAGACTAATTATATATATTTAGTATGCTCTAGTACTCACTGAATGAATTTAACATAAGGAATGTGCTATTTGGCAGAAAGGGAGAGAATTCAAATATTCATCATGTTTCAAAGGAATGGAGAAAGAAAACAGATCCTTAACTGCCTATAAAATTTAGTGAAAGAATAAGCAAGAAGCCAAAATCAAGCTAAAATAATTTTGTCCCAGCTGGGCTTCACAAGAAGACCAACTCATATTCTTGAGTCCCCCCTCAATTTCTTTTTGATATGTACCCGAATTATATTTATTACTGTTGCACTGGTTAATTTCATGTTTTAGATTGAGCAGGCCATGGGATAGCTAGATATACATTAAATAAGCCAGATAACACAGTTATTTAACGTATATCAATATATCTCATGAGGGTGACCTGGAAGACTGTCAGTTAAGCTGATGAAACTAGAAAAAGAAATGACCCTTGCAAGGAGAGTGGGCGTAGTCAAAATCTTAGAGGAGCTGAATAGAATAAAAACAGCAATGGAAGGTGAGGTTCTGCCTGACTGCTTCACCTGTGGCATCTTTCTTCTCTTCGTGGGTCCATCTCAGGCCTTTTGAGACTCTAGAATCGGCCCAGCAGGCTCGTCAACTGTCAGGCCTTTATATCCACACCACAGGCTTCCCTGGATCATCAGCTCCAACATACCACATAAGCATGTGCTCAGCATCCTGAGTCATGTAATCCAAACTTTATAATAAAGCATTTCAAAAGATTATTTTAATTATTTGTATGTGTTGGGCTGTGAGCACATGTGTGTGAGTGATCACTGTGGTTAGAGGTGGTCAGAGGTCCTGAAGCGGGAGATACAGGAAGTTGTAAGCTACCCCTCATGCTAAGAGCAAGACTCCAGTCTCCTGAGAAAGCAGCAGTCTCTTCAACCCCAAGAGAAGGTATACTCTGGCTCACAATGCATTGTAGAAGAGAAACCAAGGCAGTTGAGAAGCTTGAAGCAGGTGGTCACCTCACATCCTCAATAGGGAAGCAAAGATGGAAGAATTGATTCTGTAGCTCACTTCTGCTTCTTCATTCAGAGTTCAGGTCTCCATCACTGGATGGTGTCACACACTGTAAGGGAGGCTTCTCACCTTTATTAGTGTAAACATGATAACCCTTCCCAAGGGCATCCAGAGGCCCTTCTCTCAAGTGACTCTACATTTGTCAAGTTGACAAATAACCTTAACCATAGTAGGGTGTTAAACATGATCATTGTTATAGGTTCAATGTAGTTTGGAAGTGTCCCTTTTGAGATAGTTGTGTGGAGAGGGGTGGAAGAGGACATTGCATGGATGCCACAATACAAGAATGTCTCAACCAGACACTGCCGGCTTTCACTGGGGCAAAAGAGCTATGAACCATGGAATGCTCCCAAAGACGGGGATTTGGTGTTCCTTAGCTCTTCCCAGCTGAACACAGGACTCATTTAGGATGTCTGATCTTCAGATTGGTGAGACAGTCACACAGTGAGTGGTTTCAAGTCCCTGGGTTTATTGTTATCAGCTCATGCGACTGTGAGAAACAGCGGCACTGAGTTCTCACGACATGTAGCCATACTCACGGCTAACTACCCTAAGTTTAGCAGATGCTAAACATACTGCCCCCAAAGTTGGACAACCAAAATTTCATTGCTCTGGTGTGGATGAGTGCTGACTGTCCACTGAGGTTTCCTATGTTAGGAACTTGATTTCCAGTGTGTTGATACTGAGAGATGGTAAAACCGTTTAAGAAGTGGGAGGTGACTGGTTTGTTGGAATACTGGTCTTTGGAGTAATGAATGTTGTTTACATGCAATGGATTGATTCTTACAAATGTGGTTTTTACAGCATAACAGGAATGAGCACCATTCAGTTGCTTTCTGTTTCTATCAAGTGGTCTCTTCCACATATTCTTCTAACAAGACTCCATTAAGCTGTCCCAGGAGAACAAGCAGATAGGACTGCCCAATCATAGGCTTTCAACTTTGAAATCTGAGAACTTAATAAACAAGTTTTAGCATGTAACCAGCCCCCAATATTCAACATGACCCCAGCAAGTTTCCTCAAGATCTTGTCCACTCATCTTTAAGATGTTAAGATCAGCCGGGCAATGGTGCGCATGCCTTTAATCCCAACACTTGGGAGGCAGAGGCAGGTGGATTTCTGAGTTCAAGGCCAGCCTGGTCTACAGAGTGAGTTCCAGGACAGCCAGGGCTATACACAGAGAAACCCTGTCTCGAAAAACCAAAAAAAAAAAGATATTAAGATCAAATTATCAGCACCCTCTTATTCACTAACTACAGTTACACTACTTTCATGCTGACCATACACACAGTTGGAAGATAAATTATATTACTTAGGGAGTATAGAGAGAATGCTGTAATTATTCATTTTATACTACCAATTCATTTAATGTTATCCATAATTTGGTCCCTATTCCCATATCAGTTTGATCCCTGACCCCATTTTGAGTTCTCTCCTCAGAGCATTTTCCCCCTATTCAAAACACATCTGTGTCCTCTACTTTATGCACCTTAGTAATCAATATTTCTATTCAATAGTCATCCACAGGATACTTCTTTATGGAAGGCTTTGCTAAAATATTTCCCAATTTAATATGAATTCTCCACTTACTTGTATTCCAGCTACTTAAGTAAAAACCATTTGGAGGGTTGGTATATAGATAGCTCAGTAGGAGAGGTATGCCAAGTAATCATGAGAAACTGAATTCTATCTCCAACACACACACACACACACACACACACACACACACACACACACACACACACACACACACACTTATTGCAAGAACTAGGCCTAGTGACGCAAGTCTATGATCAAATACATGAAAAGCTGAGGTAAGAAGAGCTCATTTGGAGGTCTGCCATAAGTCTCACTAAAGTAATAGTAAAAAGAAAGCTAACATTGTAGCTCAGTAATAGAGCACATGCCCCACTTGTAGCTATAGGTGCAATCCCCAGATAATTGCATGCAACTATACATTTTAGACCACAGTGTACAGTTATTAACTCAAATCTCTTTATGACCAGGAAAGCATAAATGAGTGAGGGATTACATTAATATAACCTGAACTTATAGGACCATTGAAATTAGAAAGTACACAGCACTCCTGCAGCATACTAATTCATTTATTTAAAATTTATGATGGTATCCTCTGTAAGCATGAGTTATTAAAGTTCGTATTTATTTTTCAAGATGGAAAAGCACAGGTGCTGGTGACCAGGCTCCATTACACAGAGTCAGTAGGTCAAAGAGTTTCTTAATTCAACCCAAGTAGAGCAATCTGCTCTACTCTATAGAAAGTGAAACCAATCTCCAAGTAAAATCTGAAAACATAGAAAGACTTTCAATTTTACTTGATTACACAGAAAAACTATTTTAGTTCCTTAGAGAAAGTTGGGCAAAATGTGATTTCTCCTAAATGCTCGATTTTTCTGTTTTGGATCATATGCCAACTATTTCTTATTAAGCAACATGCTTAGATTTTTGGTGTTAAGAGTATCTACCACATGTTCACATATTGTAGGCTCCAGTGCACATCATACATTTAAGTGGATCTAAATTTATGATACAATGGCAGATAGTCTGTACATGAACACTCCCAAGATCTCTTACTAGATTTAATGATTTTGACAACACTGTTTGATTTTTCCACTTTTTTGTAAGTTGTTTCACTTCAAGCTATTTTTTATGGAATATGAGCTGAGAAATAATATAATATACTCATATGCACATACCCAAACACACAGAGACACACATATACATTTAATTAAAAATAATCAATATATTTTTTGGGTTTTTTTTATTTGTTTGTTTGTTTGTTTGTTTTTGGTTTTTCAAGACAGGGTTTCTCTGTGTAGCCCTGGCTGTCCTGGAACTCACTCTGTAGACCAGGCTGGCCTCGAACTCAGAAATCCACCTGCCTCTGCCTCCCAAGTGCTGGAATTAAAGGTGTGTGCCACCACTGCCCGGCAACATAAATCTTTTTAAAGATAAAGTATACAAGCTAAATGATTAAGTAATGACCCTGGTCAGCTGCTGCTTTGAAGGAATCAAGTCTCAGAATTTTCCAGGGAAAGGGGGGTTCTCGAAATTCTTCAGTCTCTAAAAGACTAAGCTGAATGTGTTGGAATTTTAGATAGGGGAAATACAGGGTGACGAATCCACTAAGGCTACACCGTTCAGAGGATAATAGTCTAGCCTCGGAAGTCAGTGGTCAAACTGAAGTTAGCATAATCACTTAGTTCTCAGGTTCATCTATAAAATGAGAATACTACCATCTAAAGAGCTATTTAAAAGATCAAGTATGGTAATTTTCAAAGTAATTAGCATTCTTTTTCATCCACCATAGGACTCAATAAATGATAGCATATATTATTTAAATGACATTACCAAGAAATTAGATGACAATTATTTTTGGCTATAAAATTTATTTTCCACCGGTCTTTATATAGACTCAGAAAGCTTCAGCATCTCTGATGAATGAGGACAGCCTTCTCAATCCTCATCAGCAGTCTTCAGAACTATAGTGCAATTACTATGCACTCAAGCCTCTGCATGCTAATTAGTGACTTCACTGACCTTTCAAATTTGTACTCAAGCATGCAGAGTAGAATATACTATATGCAGTCTCTCGTTTGATAATTATAAATAATTAAATCTCATTAAGCCCTAATTATGTATACTGAAACAAACCTATCATTTCCTTGGGCTGTGGATGTTCCTGCAGTCTCGTGATAAGAAAATGTAAAAAGCAGCAGCTTCCACTTATTTAAAATGGGACCTCAACAATGACTGGACTTTGGTAGGACTTCACTTCATCACCTACATAACAAGGAATAACTAGCTCATTCCAAGGTTTCTGTTAGGCTCTCAAGTCTGTTCATATGTGGTCATATGGCCATTTTCCCTTCCAAGCTCAATTTAGGGAAAGCTGCACGTTTTCATCCTTAGCAGTGGCATCAACCTTCAGATGGCTGGGGCCATCGGTTGCAAAGTCTCAGAGTTGCTAGTGATGTATGAGGGAGAAACGGAGGACTAGAAATTTTTGCCCTTGGCTCCATTGACTGGAAACTCAGACATTAATATCTAAAATGATCACCTTATTTGGAAAATGTTGAATTTAAGATCACCAAAGGAGAGCTCTCCCACCAGTTTCTTTTGCAGGATCCAGCAAACCACGATATGCTTCACATTCTTATGGCACCAAAGCTGTTGTGGCTGAACCCAAATTCCATCTGCCTGTCCTCCAGATGTCCAGCACCCTCTCCTCCCAGCTTTCTCATTCGTCAGCATGTGTTGCACTTTCCTTTGCCCAGTGGAAAAATGTCTCTGACTCTTAGACTTCACTGCCTTAGTTTACCCATTTAGCATGTTTGCCATCTTATTTTAACCATTGAACTGCTCAGTCTGCTTTTCATCTACTGGAAAAAGCAATATCAAAGACTGATTTTCTAAGCTGGGCATGATGGCACAGGCCTGTAATCATGGTACTCAGAAAGCTAAGGGAGGAGGACCACACATTCAAGGGTAGCCTAGGCTACAATAATGAGCCTGTCTCAATTTTTCTGCTTTGTAGTCTTAACATTACTGATTTTGATATGGGTTCTTTGGCTCTTGTGGAGTTAAGTAAGAGCAAGATCTAGGTCCCCAAAACTCAAATCAATAAAGCTACCCTGAGCCAGTAACTTCTAAGGTCATTGCCTCATACCCCAAAAGTAAGGAAACTCAGACAAGGAGTAAGCAGAGGGAAGTAGATTCATTAAGGAAAAGTGAGGAAAAACTCCTGGCATTAGGAGAGGCTACAAGACAGAGACATTACAATGTTGCCCTGTAAGGTGTTTTTCATGGATCTTCAAGTAGATTTGTTTCAAGTAAATGCTTCAAGTAGAATTGAATGAAAGCATTGAGATTTGAGGCACAACCTTCCCCTTAGGAATAAAGATTTCAGGGGACCAATCGCTGGGTGAGGAGTAGGTGGGACATCCAGGTTAGAGGGAGGAAGAGGGGAGGCAGGAGAGGGTACTGGCTTTTGGATGGGGAGTTGATGGAGGCCAATATGTAGTTAGCTGCCCCCGTTCAGATGGTGGATCAGTTGGGATCCACTACCGGAGGATTTAACTTAGAATGGCTTTCAAGATTAGGATGCTAGCTGTTGCGCCCAGCAATTGAGTTAACTGTTGATTCTGAACTAAGTTTGTGTGGTGTTTTCCTTCATGCAGTGAGCGACTCAACTAGGTTCCAGAAAGAAAGGTATGGCCGCAAAGTGTGGGTTTGCGAGAAGTGCACCTCAAAAGGCTGTGGGAATTTGTTAGTATGGGGCTGGCATGGTGGCGAACCGCCAGTGGGAACTTAGTGAGCTGGGTGGAGGGATTTCGAGATCTGGGTCAGAGAGTCTGCTGAGAGGAGAGCAGGCTGGCCAGGTACTGCCAGCGTAGTGTGGACTGCTTTTTTAGTATTTTACACAACAGAGATTAGGCTTTTTATAATGCATTGAGAACCCAGCCAGTAAATAGTCCACATACCTTATGCTTGCTGCCTTGTATCAAGTAGGGAGTTACTTGTTCATTTGGAGTGTGGCCATACATGCTATTTGACTAATTCATGCTTCACCATGGGCCCTGCCCTTTCTGCTTAAGGGGAGCTTAACTTTCAGCATAGTTTGACCGTATTTTACTTTTACATTTCTTACTCACATTTTCTCAGTAAAAGTATCATGTTTTTCTTTCTTTTGAAGCTAATTTCTTTTAATAAAGTATAAGATGAACATATATCAAAATATGTAAATATGTATATATCATAAGTATGCAAAAAGGTAATATTCAAGATAGTAACCAATACCCTTAATATAATAAAATATAAGCAATGATTTCATCTAGCTTATAAAATGTTCTGAAAGGTATAAAGAATATCTACATATGGGAAACAGCATTATATATTTATGATTTATATATGATTTATAAAAGATACACTACCATAAATGATACTTATCATAAAGTTGCTCATAAAATAAATAAAACTATAAAAGAAAATTAGTATGTTTTTTCATGAAACAGTAAGTTGATCCTTAGATTTATGCATAATGTTAAGATGGTAAAATATTTCGCTTCAAGAAGGAGTTGCTTCAAAAGAAAAGGCAGAAAGGACCTGACCTAGACTGTCATAACTTTAACAATAACATCCCAAGGTAGGAATGAAGGAATAGGCAGATACACACACATGTAAACTGCTATAATCCATATTGTATTTTTTCTTAATTTATCTCTTTTGTGGTTTTGAGGGCCTTATGCAAGATATACATAAAGTATACCACAAATCCAGCCTCTATATTCTGCTTTCTAAATATTATATCATACTATAATAAGCCAGGATATTTCTTTTAGAAAGTGCCTGATTCCAGAACTAGAGTATTATGTTTAACACATTATCAAAATAGTTTTCATTCCCATAGGCAAGATAAGATGTAAAGTGGCTCCGACTAGACCAAGAAAACCTTAGTATGGAAAATAATAACAATTCATGTGGATTAGTGCATGTTTATACACACTTAAGATTAAAATAATGCTATACAACATAGCCTCAGAAAACATTTCTCGACTACTTTTAAAAGATACAGAGAACCAGTTTCTTTTTGTAACTAGTAAATATAGTCAAGGAATCAAAACTTTTATTTGACTTTCTAACAAAAACCAATAACTTATGGGGAGAGTAAGATGGCTCAGCCAGTCAATGCATTCAACCACCAAGTCTGATGACCGGAGTTCAATCTCTGGAACCCATACGGTAGAAGGACAGAACAGTTCACTTCAGGAAGAACTTCGACCTCCATGTGCATGCTGTGGTATGCAAATACACACACATATATGCACATTAAATGCAAAAAAGAAATTGAAGTGATAAAATAATAATATTGCAATCAAGTAAGGGATTAGAATTTCACATTACACCATGCTTTTGGTTAACTTTATTTTTATGGTTGAATTGGCATATTGCAGCTTTGATGAATTAATCAATATAAGCAGTACCTACAAATACCCCCAAAGCAGCTAGCAGCATGTGCTTTCTGACAGAAGTATGAAGGCTAGATGTGGAACCTAAGAGAATGGCAATGCAGAGACATCAAAGACACCCCACTCAGAAAGCCTCTAAAACCAATGGATTACACACACACAGCATCAGGATCAAACCACACAGCCTTGATTTTGAGTCAAAATACAGAAAGTTGCAGAAGACTGGGTATAATATTTATACATGAGCTCATATAGTGGTTGAAAACAGGAAAAATCAAGTTGTACAGACTAGAAGATACATCATAAACATATAAAAATATGTACTCTTAAAACAGATGCTAATTCTAGGATAGCACTCACTACTGTAAGGCAGATGTCTCTGTTCATTTTGTGCCACAATAGAATGCTATAGCCCGGAGAAATAAAAAGGAATAAAAGCTAATAAGCTCTCTATTGTTCTGGAGACTGGGAAGGTACACACATCTGGTTAGATACTTCTTGGTACATCATTGCATTAGTTATTCTTCTGTTTCTGTGATAAACACTCTGACAAAAACACCTTAGAGGAGAAAAGGGTTTGTTTTGTCTTATGATCCCAGAGAGATAAAGTATCCTGGCAAGAAAGGCATGACAACTGTCAGAAAAACAGGCAGAAGGAAGCAGAGAGCTGGCCAAAGATGTTTACATCCTCAGGCAGGAAGTAGACAGCGAGGGAACAAGAAGCAGAGAGGATATAAACCCGTAAAGTCCACCTACAATGATAGATTTCCTCCATCAGGACTTCATCCCACAGACGTTTCATAGCCTTCCAAAACACTGCCACCAACTGCTGATCAAGTGTTCAAACACATGAACTTATGGGAGATATTCCCCATTCAAATCATTCATAATGTCTATGGGAAGAAGACAGAGGAGTTAAGATAAAGGGGGGATAGAAAATAGTATGAGAGGGAAGAAGAGATGGAAGCTGAACACATCATTATAATATCAGAAACTCACTCCTATGATAACTGATCTGCTTCACTGCTGGAATGAGACCATTCACGAAAGCAGAGCAGTTGTGACCTAATCACTTCTTAAAGGCCAAATCTTAACACTGTTGCATTGTGGGTTAATTTTCTAACACATGAAGTTGGAAGGTAAAGACTGCTATAGTATCTTAGAAAGATATCCAAAGAGGTTGGGGCCAGGGATATCAGAATTCTTTCTGAAAGTGGAAAAAAGAACAAAGAAATGCTAATTCTGGATTATGGCTACGTTGTCTTCCTCAGTGTTATTTGTCCTAGTTGCAAGAAGTTTTAAACAGTTTATTCAGTGGTTTAAAAAGAAATAGTGGTGGGTTCTGTGTCAGTAATAGAAGAACAGGGTGATTTGATTGTTTCAAAATTGCTTAAAAACAGATAAATAATTGAAGTCAGTGTCAACAATCTTTTCAGTCAAATGAGGTGAGAGTTGGGACCTTAAGTCAGTGCTCTGACACCTAGTTGGTCTTTCCGCCAAGGGACAGCTTTACCTGCGGTTGGGAGGAGAAACGTGTTATATTTTACTAGTTTCTGTTTTTTAGTGCACACAATGAAAACATAGCTGCCTATTCCTTTCCTTGACTTTTTTTTTCTTTTGAGGCTTTGACTTTGGAAAATCCCTTTCCCCTTGGAATGTTAAACTTTGAAGTCCTGGATTGACTTAGTGAAATGACTACATTATTAGATGCCTCATACATAGAGATGCTCACTTGTAAAGCATTTTACAGAGCCCAAATGAAGCA
Source organism: Uromys caudimaculatus (assembly GCA_028551405.1). Taxonomy (NCBI): domain Eukaryota; kingdom Metazoa; phylum Chordata; class Mammalia; order Rodentia; family Muridae; genus Uromys; species Uromys caudimaculatus. The sequence continues at coordinate 58,161,431 of CM052716.1, forward strand.
TTTGCTTCTCTTTCAACATGACATTTGAAAGTAGCTGTAGAAGACTGACACTTCCATGATTTGTATGTACAAATACCAAGGGCAGTAAGGAGCTACAGAACAACCCTATCCGTGCTCGCTACAGTGATGTCTTTCCTAACGTAAAAGATACTTAAATACTTGAAGTTGTCTTTTTCTATTCTTCCATTAATGGTGTTTTCTGTCTTTGGTTTTGTTATTAGTGTTGTTTGTGAAAGTATGACCTATGCCATCTCTTAAATTCCAAGAAGTTTCTTTTAATACTGCAGCCTAATTTAATGTCAGCAGTTGGCACTTATTGTGTCAGTTCTCACGGAGAGCTACGTGTGAAATGCACTGTAGAACTGTCCCATGTGTAAGCCTCCACAAGGCGCCTTCTGGAGCTGTCAAAGCCTGGCAGCAGTGTCTTCAGGGTACAACAGCAACAAAAGTAATAGTGAGTGGAATCAAAGCCAGCCTTCTCTGCTTTGCACAAGCTGGGGTTCTGTTGAGACTGTTACTTGACTCTTGTTTAAGGACACAATAGAAAAATTCAAAAAGGTTTCATAAAGTGTTTGAAAGTCCAGCAAAAATCTCTAGAATTGCAACTTCCTTAGTTTTAGATGGTTTAGAGCAAGAAAACCCAGAACTCTATTTGAGTAGACAGTAAGATGGCACAGCACTCTGGAGGCCATCTTGGAGATGTTGTTGCTTTTATGATGGTAGATAATGTACCAGAAAAATGGCCTCAAAAGGGAGACAATTTGCAAAGTTTAAATGATGGGGATGTTGAACAGAACAAGCAAGTTTTTCCTGCCCTCCCCTGCTTGTCTCTTCATCAGCCTTCCTTGCTGGAGTGGAGGGGATTGGAACAGACACATGAACTCTTTTATATCTTCCTATTCAACTAGATTTTGCCTCATAGCTCATCCTTCTTATTCTGGTCTAATTTTCTAGATTTTCTTTCTCTTGCTCTAGTTTAATATTTCATCTAACCTTTTCATCTGGTTTCTGCTTGAAAACATATGTTTGGATATTGTTCTTATGACTTCTGGTTGTAGCAGCTATCGTAATTCTTTGCAAGCTAGTTTCTCATCTTAAAACAAGATCGTAACTTGGATGCCTTTAAGGAAATGAAATAATATAAACTTCTGGTATACTAAATTGCATTACCTGAAGCTAAGCCAAAGTCATTATCTTTCATAAAATTCTGAGTTAATTATTAGCAAATTGTTAGAAATTTTGATCCAAAAAAAAGAGAGCACACACAAAAACTTATTTTCATCATTTAAGTGAACAGAATACATGTTTTTATCCCTTAGCTGGGAAAATTATGAAGGCAACATTCTCTTGCTGTGGTTGTACTTAATTTGACTGAAATATTAGATTTCTTCTCACATTTTCCCGGGTTTCCAGAGTGTAAGATATAGTCCTGATGGTCAGAGTACAACACCTTGTGAAAGAGGACATCGCTGCACATGCTCCCATACTCATTGACCCTGTTGATGGGCTTTCTTTGGTCTATTTTGTCAACAGTTCACCACAGCCATTAATACACAGCTGTGTCTTATGGGCCATTTTCACCTGCGAGGTCTTTCAAGGACTTGTCCCACCAGGGAAGAGTGAATAGGCAACATTTTGTTTTAGGGGCTGGAAGAAGAGTTTTCCTAACAGTGCTATGACTCTAACCCAGTCCTGATAACAGATCTAAGTCCCTTCCTTTCTAAAAATGTGTTTACAGATGAAGGTTTGTTTTCTCTGTTGGTTATAATAATTTAGTTTATTGTTTCTGGAGGACTTTAGTAATGAGTTATCCAGACTGGAATGTCAGCTTTCTCACTGCTAAACCTCAGCTAAAAGCACATGATTTATCTGACAACACTCTGTGGAACCTTTTAATTTTTAAAACAATTTAAAATGTATTCCTTGACTATTTAATATCTACACAATGAAATGTGGTCATACACACTCTGTTTACTTCCTCCAACTCTCTTCAGAATGCCCTCATATGTTCCCCCTTCCAACATCGTGTTCTCTTCTTATTTAATCACTCTAAGTTCAGTTAGTACTGCTCATATGTGTTGGGTCACCTACTGAAGTACATGTAACCTATTAGTAGCCACACATACTCAAAGAACGACTTTCCAGAAAGAAAGGAAATGTCAACAGAATCTTGGTAAGGGGTAGTAGTATCTTGAGAGCTCCAACTACATCCATGACAAAATGTCAGCTGGCTTGATCTTCTACAGACCTTGTAGAGATTATCACAGCTGCATGTGTCCATGAGAGCAATAGCCACAGGATGTTCAGAAGGCTGCATTCTGTACGTGTTCTTTCCACATCTTCTTTTGCAGTGTTCCCTGAGTCTAACAGATAGAGAGATTGATAATTAGGACTGAGAACTCATACTCACTTATCCTCAGCACTTCAGCCAGTTATGAGTCTCTGTCTTGATTGTTTCCCATGACATGAAAAAGCTCTCTGACTAAAGTTGAGGGCAGCCAAAATGTAAAATTTTATGGACATTATTTTGTTTTTATATATTTTATCATGTGCATAGGTGACCTAAGCAATAAATTACTTAATATTTTTGGTTTTTCAAAATGTTGTAATATTATATATAATTTTTTGTCATTTTTTTCAGTAAACATTGTGTTTCTAGAATTCACCTACATTAAATAGAATAAGTTCTTGTTTATAAAAGTTCTTAAAATTTTCAATGTACTTGTATATATATTATTCCATTGATTTCACATAAAAACAATTAGATATGAGTAGTCTAATATTCCTTATTTCTTTTGTCATAATAACATCATAGACTGCTAGAAGCTATTATTGAATCCATATTTCAGTAGAATCTTTGCACGTATCCAGGCCCTCAGGTCAATATGACACCTACATTTTGCCTCAGACAATGGGACTATAAAATTTACATATCAGAAAGTTTATGAATTTGAATAATAACTATAATTTCCTACTGTGTGGCTTGTGTGTTTCCGTTATACTGAAAGGTAAAATAAAATGAGTCAAAGTACTTTCCTCAGGATTTCTTGGAAATTCATCTCATTTCCATATGTTGGCCACATAAATAAAACTTTGTTTTCATTCCAAATATGACTCTTATGTCTATTTTACTATATCATAAGATATGCTAGAGCCTATGCAAAGTCCCAGAAAAAAATTGTATCTGAGGGAAATTCTGTCTCTTATTGCTTTCCAAATACCCTTTTTTAGACATTCTTTCAGTGTACTTGGCCAGCATACAAGGCAATAAGGAAACCCAGTGTTCTTGTACTTTTGGTTATTTATTGCTTAGTGATGCACCATTATCTGTCTTTGCAAAATGACAGCAGCTAGCAGAGAAATTGGAAGTCTGCATCCCATATAAAATCTTCAAATCAATAGCAGTGAACCATATGCCTGTGATGAGATGTAAGAAACAAACATCATTTGTGGGCCACACTGAAGAGAATATTGAAACCACTGGTAATTTCTTCAATGTCACTGGGTCCACTGATAGCTCTGTGACTAACATAATAACTTTAATACAAGGTGAAATAGTTGTTTCATAGATTTTTCACTAAGGTTATGCCTTATGGATAGATTTATTAATGGCAAAGGGGACAAGTAGGATACTTCAAAGTGCCTTAAACTGACTGACAGAAAGCAGACAAGGGTACCTTTTTCACATGAATGTTTAAGTTTATTCTTAGAGATGAATTGATTCACTGATATATTTGTATAGCTACCAAGAAATTAATTATGTTCCTCAGGTAAATACAAGCAATCCCTATGCCAAGGTCCGTGTTTTCTGCAGAAATATTTGTCTTTTGGTAAGCAGTGAGATGGGGAGCACCAGAACAAGAACATTCAGCAACCTTTAAGCAGCCATATGATCTGCTGCTTTATGAGGTTGTATGATCTTAGTTATTGCTGAGCAAGAGCTATCTGCCTCCTTTCCCCCCTTGCCTGGTAATATAGGAGCTAATGATTTAAGCAGACAGACTGGGGTTCATGTCTAATTTCTAACACAGAGAGAATTTGGAACCTAACTTTAAAAAATTACTTTACCCCTTGAAGTCTCACTTTGCAAAATCAAAATAACCTGGCACCTTTTCACTCTGCTTTGCATTTTTGTGTTATCAAGCGATTGGTTGACTTTGATTTTGTTTTATTAGGCAGGATTTCCATATATAAAGCCGAAGATCATCACCATCTTAGCACCTCTGCCTTCCAGATGCCAGGATTACAGGCATGTGTAGCTGTGCCTGACTGCTCTTTGTTCCTTAACTGAAGACACAGTTGATGTGAATATTTATAAATATTAAGTGAAATTATTGGGTCCCAGAAAAATGTTAGTCCCAAAGTGAAGACTTCAGATATAGCCTAAGAAGTCATATTCCTCTAAGGGTCCTCTATTTGAAATCACTAAGTTTTGCATGAATCCAGTATAGAACTTCATTTCTGCAAAGTAGATCATACAAATAATTGAAATATAAAACTAAAAATATTTCTTTATCTTTCTCTCCAGGGTTGTGTAACAGGTGCAAGGAAATTATCTTGGTTGTAGATACCAGACCCAATCCCACGCTGTGCCCCACAAGAACGGATGCTACCACAGAAGCCAAGAAGTTCTGGGAAGGATAGGCCTTGCAAGATATATTAGTTATCGTTTTTTCTGCTGGGATAAAACAATAGAGCCAAAATCAACCTGAGAAATAAAGCATTTATTTGGGCTGTGGTTCCAGGAAGCTAGAGTCCATATGGCAGGAAGGAATTGCGGGTAGCTGGCCAATCCATTTTTTTAATTGTCTTTTATTTATTTTTTATTATAAAATTTAATTGTTAGAGAATTTTAAAGAAATGTTACATATAACAGTACAAATCAATATAGTACTTCTAATGAACAGTTTACCAACAAGTACCAAAATATAAATTGTGCATAAAATTTTATCTTGTAAACTTATTTCTAGGAATTTATGTTGACAAAAATATGTAGGTACTGTGGGATATCTATCACAGTATTATATAGAGTGGTGAATTATGAGAAACATGTCAAAATTAAATACAGAATTAATAAATTATGAAATTACTTGTAGACATTTCTATAATAATTAAAATGCTACTTTTTGGCTAAAACTTTAGAAGCCAATATTATTAACATCTTATACTTTCACATTATAAATATGATTAAAATAAATTAAATCACTTTGTAAAAATATTATGCAATTTGAAATTATTTCTGACAGATCAACTCTTACAGTTTTATAGGCCATTCATTTTGCCTTCTTTGAAATGACAAAGGAAAGTTGACTTCAGTCAAAATAGCACACATAACCTAATCTCATAAATCACACATTTAATGTTACTTGTTTTCAGTAGGCTTTGAAAACCTTACTACTGTCACACTCAACTAGAAATAAGTTGACAACTCCTGACTAAATTCAGAGAAAATGAATACTAGTCTTCTAAAATATATAGGACTCACCTTCCTAGTGTGAACATAATATTCAAATACCTCCAATGTTCTCCCTTGAAGATATGTTAGCTTCACTGTGAGCAAAGAGCAACATTCCTTTGCATTTCCCAAGGCCATTACACTGAGATTCATCAGATACCTTTAACACTTGCTGAAGTTACCCCTTAAATATTTCTATTTGACAACTATTAAGTGTCCTTCCTTATCTTTTTTGATAACTTTTGGTTGAAAGTTGATTTTATTTGATATGACTACTCCAGCTTGTTTCTTGGGACCATTTGCTTGGAAAATTGTTTTCCAACCTTTTACTCTGAGGTAGTGTCTGTCTTTGTCATTGAGGTATATTTCCTTTATGCAGCAAAATTCTGGATCCTGTTTACATAACCAGTCTCTTAGTCTATGGATTTTTATTTGGGAATTGAGTCCATTGATGTTAAGGGAAATTAAGGAAAAGTGGTTGTTACATCCTGTTATTTTTGTTTTTAGAGGTGATATTATGTTTGTGTGGCTATCTTCTTTTGGGTTTGTTGAAACATTAGATTACTTTCTTGCTTTTTCTAGGGTGTAGTTTCCCTCCTTGTGTTGGTGTTTTCCATCTATTATCCTTTGTAGGGCTGGGTTTGCGGAAACATATTGTGTACATTTGGTTTTGTCATGGAATATTTTGGTTTCACCATCTATGGTAATTGAGAGTTTTGCTGGGTATAGCAGCCTGGGTTGGCAGTTGTGTTCTCTTAGGGTCTGTATGACATCTGCCCAGGATCTTCTAGCTTTCATAGTCTCTGGTGAGAAGTCTGGTGTAATTCTGAGAGGTCTGCTTTTATATGTTACTTGACGATTTTCCCTTACTGCTTTTAATATTCTTTCTTTGTTTAGTGCATTTTGTATTTTGATTATTATGTGATAGGAGAAATTTCTTTTCTGTTCCAGTCTATTTGGAGTTCTGTGGGCTTCTTGTATGTTCATGGGCATCTCTTTCTTTAGGTTAGGGAAGCTTTCTTCTATAATTTTGTTGAAGACATTTACTGGCCCTTTAAGTTGGGAATTTTCATTCTCTACTATATCTATTATCCTTAGGTTTCCTCTTTTCATTGTGTCCTGGATTTCCTGGATGTTTTGTGTTAGGAGCTTTTTGCTTTTAATATTTTCTTTGACTATCGTGTCAATGTTTTTTATGATATCTTCTGCCCCTGAGATTCTTTCTTCTATCTCATACTAGGTTTTTCTAATTCTCAGGTTGTCTCCCTTTGTGATTTGTTATTGTTTCTGTTTCCATTTTTAGATCCTGGATGCTTTTGTTCAGTTTCTTCACCTGTTTGATTGTGTTTTCCTGTAATTCTTTAAAGGATTTTTGTGTTTCCTCTTTAAGGGCTTCTAGCTGTTTATCTGTGTTCTCCTGTATTTCTTTAAGGGAGTTATTTATATCCTTCTTAAAGTCCTCTATAATCATCATAAGAAGCGATTTTAGATCCAAATCTTGCTTTTCCAGTATGATGGTATATCCAGGACTTGCTATTGTGGGAGAATTGGGTTCTGATGATATGAGGTAACCTTGGTTTCTGTTGCTTATGTTCTTGAGCTTGCCTCCTGCCATCTGGTTATGTCTAATGCTACCTGCCCTCCCTTTATCTGACTGGAGCCTGTCCTTCCTGGGATCCTGGTTGTGTCAGAACTCCTCAGAGACCAGCTATCTCTGGGATCCCATGATTTTGGGATCCTGTGATCCTGAGATCCTGAGTTTGTCAGGGTTCCTGGGAGTCAAGCTGCCTCTGGGACCCTAAGATCCTGGTGTGACCAAGCTCCTGTGATCCTGTGATCCTGGGCGTGTTAAAGCACCTGGGAGTAGAGCTTCCTCTGGTTGTTGTGAGACTGACTGAGGAGTTCGTGCCCATGGTCTGCTCAGGGCACCAGCCCAAACTGGAAGGAACCCGTGCCAGTGATCTGACAGGGTTCCTAGGTCCCTGGATCCCACTGGTCCCAGTTACTCCCAGTGTTACAACAGATGTTGAGTCCTCCTCACCTCTGATCCTATGATCCTAGGCATGTTAGAGTGCCTGGGAGTTGAGCTTCCTCTGAGTATTGTGGGACTGACTGAGGAGTTTGTACCCAAGGTCTGCTCAGGGCCCCGGCCCAGACCAGAAGGAACTCTTGCCACTTGTCTGGTGGCGTTCCTGGGTCCCTGGATCCCACTGGTACCAGTTACTCCCAATTTTGGGATAGAAGTTGAGTCCTCCTCACCTCTGATTCTATGGCCAATCAGTTCTTAATGCATACTCAGGAAGCAGAGTAAATGAACAAGAAGTGGATTGAGAATATCAACCCTCAAAGCCCATTCTCTCAGATCTATATCCATTAACAAGCCTCCACTTCCAAAAGGTTTAATAACCTTCCAAGCTGCACCATCAATTGAGGAACAAGTATTCAGATACACAGTCCTATAGGGGCCATGCCACATCCAAACTATTATCTTCCATTTACTCTATAGATATTACTTCATGCCTTGTTTTCTACAATCACATTTCTACATGTTGGCCCACATTTCAATAAACCTGAGTGTAAAATGGACTACTTATTGGAGCCAGCCTTTCTTCTAAAGGGCTCCCAAGCCACATAAAACAATAATCAAATAAAACATTAAGGGTTTTCTCTTGCTAACCTGTGTTTCCTAGGAGTGTTCACCATCACAATCCTTTCTGGAGGGCAAGAAAGAGGTTAACCCCTTTTCTGCTTCATACAGAAGTTCCCTGAGAATGCCTGACTTATATAAGAAGTAAATATAGAAGTGTACTTACAATGGGAAACACTACGGCCTGACTGCCTCAAGGAAGTCTAATACACATGCCATTTCCCTGAGGCTGAGGGGAGATGGCTGTGTTCCCAGGTATCACTGTGCCTATGGACTCCATGTGGCTTCCATCTGTGACAAAGGGACAGGAGTCCATGCTTTACCATATGCATGGCGCAGCCAGTTCACACCGGATGCGATTTCTTTGCCCAGAATGTTCCTTGATTCCCAGGGCAGGCCCTACGGAGTGTCTCAATTCACAGCCCACTTTCATTTTGTTTCCATATGCCTATTACTGTTCTTTTCTAGGACTTTGTATTTTCTTTCCTACAAAATCTATGTCAGGTTTGAGTTGAGTGAGGAGGACTTGCTCAGGAGGCATCCTCTCTCCTCCAAAGAAGTATCCAGTTCTCACTTCTACTCTTTAAGATTAAGTATGGTTGTTTTGTGAAACAAATGGGCTAGAACAAAGATAGAGCAAACAGGATATGTAACTACTCAGGAGAGAAGGGGAGGGATAGATCCCACATGGGTATGTACTCTCACCCATTTCCTCTGTTATCTCATGTAGGAAAGCAAACAAAACCTGTACATTCCTCAAAAAATAGAATTAAGTGACAATTACAAAGTTCCATCACAATTCATTTTTGTCTCAGAAACACCATGCTATTTTAAAGATAAATTTCATTTGGAAAGTATAATCAAATAGCTTACATGTACTGGTAATATGAAAATGAAATTCTGAGTTCTGTTCTAAGAAGTGATTCGTTCTACAGGGCTCTCCCCATGATGATCCCATCTCACCGATTGCTGTGTATCACAGCGAGGGAAATGGAGACAAAAGACACCTTGTTTACTTCTGGAATGGTTCTTGAACAAGTGTAGAGTGGAGAAAGAAAAAAGGAAGTAAAAAGTCATGTACTGGGTAGAAAGAAGCATCTCTTGTAAGAAATGGCCTCTCCTGGGAGGTCTAGCTGTTGGTTCAAGTCGCTTCTTGTTCCCCACATGCCTCCCCTCTGGATGTGTTCATGCAAGTAGTCAGTTCCTAGCAGACTCTCAGCTGCCAAGTCCCTTGTCGATGTGTCCGTGCTGTGCCTTCATCTTTACTTTAGTTTGTCTGTTATTTTTCCTCAATATAATTCTACCTCCTTCAGTCAGATCTGGGATATTCTATTTAAATCATTTAAACTCTGATGTATTTCTACTGAAATTATCTTATAGTATTCTACCACACACTCTTAAATTTAAGTTTTAAGAAATAACTGAAACTTTTCACTCACCCCAAAACACATAGAAATAGTCACTAAAAGTATCAAATTTACTTTGTACAGTTATGCTTCCATTTTAAAACCTATTTTAGAGAGGAAATAAATGTTGCCAGGCTATCAGCTGTAGTTGAACAAAACAAGTTGGGCACAGTAGGTACAGGGTACTAAATCTAGACCATGACAATTCTAAACTTTTAGGACCAAGTAAACAACTCATTTAATTATGTAACCTTACTTCCCAAGGACTGGGTTTCATTGTCTGTAAAATGTAAAATTTCTTTAAATTAGAATTTCTAAAAGCATATTTGACAAAATGCTAATCTTTAGAATTCTTTTAGTGTCTATCTACCCTCTCTCCCCTTCGCCCTCCTTTTGTTCCTCTCCTGTCCCTTCTCCTCCTCCCTCTCTCCTGCACAATCTTGGGTGGCATTCTTTAGATAGCATCTACTTAATTTTTAAACAAGGTCTCTCACTGGACTAGAACTCACCAGTAGCCTGATCAAGCTTGTAAGTGAGCCCCAGGAATCTGTTTGCAGCTCCCCAGCTCTGGGATTGCAAGTTCACAGCACGGGTTTCTTCCACATGGGTTCTGAGGATGATACTTGGATCCTTATGCATGCACACCATGCACTTTACCAACTGAGCTATCACTCCAGCCCTGTTTGTAGCTTTTATATGGAAGAAAAGCTGCTTTCCTGTCTGATATCTGTAAGAAAGTTATGTCAGACAAAACCACAGAGGTTTGCTTAGTTAAGGAATTCTCGAAGCTTCTAAATCAGTCTCAAGTGTGTACATTTCCTAAGCCTATCTAATCACTGTGCCCTTTATCTGCTCTGGAGCAGCATTCAGTATCTGTATGTCTAATGTATAAATACTTGGGAAATGCTTACCAAGTCCTTTGCCAATTACCTCCCACAAAATGGTTCTAATAATTTTCTTAGTCCTCAGTTTTATTTGACCACTTAAGTATACACAAGCATGCGCGCGCACACACACACACACACACACACACACACACACAGAGGCAGAATGAAGCCATTCGTTGATTATCCTAAGTGGCTTGCCACAAAGATCCTGAATAATTAGGACGTTTCTGTGCTTCTTTCTGCTTGAGCAGACCTAGACATGCATGCTGTGTTAACGGGGAAAATATATTTCTTACATTAACATCTTCTGAGTGAAGAGCAAAAAGCACACCCAAACAGGCAAAGATAGCATATCTGTCACTTTGTTTGGATTGGATATATTAATAATTCTTTCTTCTAGACATTTTGAAACATTTAAAAAATATTGCCAGTTACAGGCTTCTGCTACCCTGCAAAACAATAGAACTCAGAAGTCCCATCTTACAATACTTTTGTATTCATTAACTACCCCTATCTATCCCCACCTTCCCTACCATTGGTACCTAGTCATTGGTAAGCATCATTCAACTCTCCACATCTAACAGTTCATTGTTTTTCTTTATCCTACATTTATAACTAGGAATGCATGGTATTTACCTTCCTTTCTTTTATCTTATTTCACTTAACATGATGTCTTTGTTCATCCACTTTTCCAAAACCAAGAGAATCTCACTCACATTCATGTCTATGGCAAAATAATACCCTGTGATCTACATATGCCACATCAGAGATGGTCGTCTATTAAAATGATGTTAGCATTCAAGTTGTTTTTGTGCATTATACAGTGCTGGAGACCAAACTAGAGTATTTTACATGCTAGGTAAATATTGCATAACAAAGATTTTTCCCTTCCTTGTGTTAATATCATAAATAAAAAGGGTCATTTATTTGCAAAAAAAAAAAAAAAAAAAAGGTGGAAGCAGGCACAAAGGCAGAGGCAACCCACTCTCTACAGGACAAATAAATTAAGTGTCCGAAGAGTTTGTTGTTCCAAACTTGAATTAATTATTTTTTTCTTTCCCTTTCAATGAATATAAACCCTGTTACAATATAAAAATAGGACATATTCTTGATTCTATTCTGGATGGTCGTATACTTATTCTTGGGATATCAGATGGGAATATGGGGTCTAGTGTGCTGAATGAGCTAGGAGAATCAATAGAGTATTTTTTAATGCTACTTTCAGCAGCCCAGCTTTCTCCAGTTGTGTCTCTAGGGAAAGGACTATCCTAACTTCTTCAACATTCCTTTGGTATACATCATGTGATTTATATGCTGTTGACAATTGGCTGAAGCCCAGGTATCCACACCAATGCACAATTCCTAGAAAATTCTACCTTTGACGTTTTTGACGCTGTTTTCTGGTTTTCCACACGGACTGTATCCAGCTATATTAACCGGAACTGGCTTCCTTTGCTATTCTTTTGCAATACCAATGTTCTGCACAGCACAGATATGCAAACTTAAAAACCGTCCCATAGGATGGATGGCTGCTTTGGAACAGCCTAATCCGTGCCGTATGTGATGAACCCAAGAAGCCTCTTCTCTCTCCTAGGAACATTTATTAGCAACAATAGCTGTTCCACTTACGTTACCAGAAACAATAGTCTCGTAAACAATTCGCAACATCCATTTTGAGTAGGCTAATACAAATAAAAGTCTTACGAATTGAGTCAGTGGCACAAGATTCTTGAATAGAAGTTGAATAAATGCATTAAAAAATTATAGATTTCTTAGAGTTATAGAAAATAGAATTATAGTGTACCCAGTTTGGAAGATAATAGAAATGTGTGGCTCTCTGGAGTGGCCTCAACAGCCACTTAGTACTGTCTCCTCCATGATAAATATACAATTATTTATATTTAATTTAAACCTTAGTGGAAAAAATAAAAGAAAATATCTTTTTCCTGTATACTGCAGTCTTTAAACATTGTCCAACTAAATGATTGACTTCAACAATAGGAAATGACCCTGTACTGATCCTATGCTTCTACTATACATTGCAGGTGAGTAAAGGTAGCCTGTTAGGGTCTCAAAAAGTACATATGAAGCATGAAGCTGAGTTAAATAACTTTCATGAAGTAAAAACCCATTATCCGTCTCTAAGCTACATATTGTTTTAAACATTTCCTTTATTTCTGCTTCCAAATACACCCAAGACTACCTGAACAAAAACGGTATCCATACTATAAAATTTCTACATTAGATTTTATTATTATACCACTATTATGGAATCAGACCTCTAGAATTAATACCATTATCTTCTAATACAAAGAAGTCAGTTATTGACTTAAAGATCAATAGTAAAATTCTCATGAAAGAAGATTTTATTGGTCTTTATATTTTTAATTTTTCTCTTTCTCGAAACCAGATATTTACAAAAGAACTTAAAATAACATTCAAACTTCTGCTATAAAATAGTTATCCTATATAATACACACATATTGTTCTGATTTTGTGAAGGAAATGAAAGGAACTGAAAACATTGTTTCAACACTTACAGGCAATATACTCAAAGCATGTAAGAAACGTAAATGGCCAAGTGAATCAAAAGAACTGCAAGATTTAATGATTTGATAAATGATGCCAGCAGATTTTTATCACTCCTATATTGTCAGAATTAATCCATTGGCTGAAAATCTTGAAAGGATATAGAATAAAATAAGATATTAAACCATCTCTTTTAGTATAGCAGAACAATAGGCTGACTGTGCCCTAGGCATAGAGAGAAGTTCAACCTGATATTCTTCTCAAATCCAGGAAGCTTCTCCCAAAGGGAAAATAACCAGCTGCTTTTTGTATTCTCTAAACATAAAAGATGAGTCTATGATTTTTACCATCCCACTATGTTTTACTCTCCCTTATGTTAGAAGCTTCTGGTAAAACACAATGCCCTACATGTGAGACAGAAGAGAAATGATGCTTTCTAGCCAAGAATGCTATTTTCATTTCCCCTAAATTGCTAGAGTGTTACATTAGTGAATATTATATAGATTGCTGAAATGCAGATATTTATGTGAACTGTATCCTTCATGCTTATCATGACAAGTATGATTGATCCTATAGGCATCTCTGATCTAGTAACAGAGACACACGATATGCTACAAAACAGCTATGGCTACCTTCAATCTCCTTCAAAAAAAAGATGCCTTCAACAGTAAAATTTTCTTTGAGTAGAGCTTAAAAGACTTGTGGGGTTAGAGAGATTGATCAGTGGTCTAAAGAGGACCTGATTTCAGTTCCCAGCACCTTCATCAAGCAGCTCATGACCACCTGTGACTCCACTTCCAGGCAATCCAACCTCTCTGTCCTCCCTGGTCACCTTAACATAGTGATATAAATACAGGGACAGACAGAAAGACACATACACACACGAAACACACATAGAGACAGACAGACACACACACCAAACACACATGGACACAGACAGACAGACAGACACACACACACATAAAATAAAAGCTAACATTTTTTTTAAAAGAGAGATTTATAGCATATAAGTCAAATATTTTCTGATATTATTTTTTCTTACATAGTGTCTATCCTTCTGTCAAGATTACATTGATTTTCTTTCGATACAGTTGGTTCTCCTAGCATATCTATTTTCACATAAGTTGCAATTTCATTTATAGTATATCAGTGTAAACATGTAAATAAGTGGGTCAATAGTCTTGGATTTCCTAGCTAGGGAACCGTGTAGGTAGCTTAATTGATTGGCATTTGCTTTAGCTTTAGTCTTAAAATAAATGTATCAAATAAAGCCTAAACAACTATTAACAGTAATCATATAGTTTGTGAGATTTATCAAGCATTTACTAAGACTTAAAAGTAATAAAACAAAAAATAAGAAATGTCAAATCTATCCTATTTTCACCTAGCACAAATGTATTATTACACAACATTTTAGAAGTAGAAGAGAATTATATAACAAAATCTCAGATGATAATTTCTACCAAAAACCTGGATGCTGGGACAGGTTTCTAACACAACATGTCTAGTTGCTTCCAAGCATATTCTTTTATTCATACTTTTGAAATTTTCATTTGCTTCCATGTTTCTTGTTATTTCATAATCATTTCTTTCTCATGACCTCTTAATCTTGGTATCTAAGAAGACACTGCTGAGGAAGGGTACCCAGAGTTTATCAAAGGATTGATATTTTCTTGGAGACAATCTTTAAGACCTAATCACAAGACTATCTTGGCATTAATACTTTCAGAAAGCAAGTTTAAACTCTGTGTCTCATGGTCCTACTTACCCTTTGTAGGGCTTATTATCATCTGTAATTATTTGTAACCCTTTTCAATGTTTTTGTTTATGCCTCAAGTCAAGGACTTCATTTGCTTCATTTCTGTGTATCTCTAACACCAAGCAGAGTGTATGAAGTATCATTTATGTGTGAGAAAGATGATGAATCAATCAATCAATCAATCATCAAAGAACTAGTAAATGAAATCTAGTGATGGAAAAAAAACACGTATTCTTTGAAAGAAGCTTTCTTCATAAATTCATGGGAGTCCATGAGAGGAGAGAGCTTAGAAGAAGAAAAGAGTCTCTCCTTGTTTGTCTTGTACAAACCATCACTACTAAAGGAAGATGCCTCTAATGAACCCCTTCCTCTCTGGGCATAGCCACTGTAAAGTTAATGCAGGTTCATGCTTCTGTTTCCCATAACTACATCTAAAACCTTACTCAGAGCAAAAGAACCTATGGTATTTTTTTTCTCAATGCTTTACCAATTTAGTCTACATAAGTTTGGATCTATATATTGCCAACAAACATGTTCTGTAACATTTACGACATCTGGTCCACAGCTTCTGGAACCATAGGATGCCTTGAAATAAGCCACAGTCAATGCTGTGTTACACAACATTTGAGTTATATTATGCCACGAGTTGGGTATATGCAAGTGTTTACTATAAAATCCCATACAGATCTGATATGCAGTGCTTGGAATTATCTGTATTACCATCATTGTCTTAGCAAAGACAGAGACTTATTTTCTGTTTCTTATATTCTGTTGTTTTAACATTTAAAAAATAACTTCATGTCAGCATACAAAGTAATAGGTCTTGTTGTGGCATTTTGATACATATATGTCATTATACTTTGTTTTTATTCATTCTTCCTTTGCCAATACTCATCCTCACAAAGCACTGAGCCACATATTTTCAGGTAAACTGTTTCCTGGCATTAAAATAGAAAATTTCTGTAGCTCATGTTCTCTCTTCTGACCACCATTACAGAAGAAAGAAAACCAGCAAACCAAGGGACAGCCCCACCCCTAAACCTACCTTGGATCTTCAGTGTAACAGATGGACATTTCTCAGCAGTTCTCATTTTCAAGAATGTGTTCCCGACAATAAACAATAACCTTGATTTCCCCTTGACACAAACTATCTTCTCTATCTCATCATGTCAGGGAACACAGCAACACCTCAATTCATATTGGACTCATTATGAGACAAGTATAAATTAAACACTGTAATGTGAAGCACAGCAGAAAGGCCTCCTCCCCCAGGAGTATGCTTAAAGGTGTAAGTCTGGGCATTGGATAAATTGAGTAATAACCCAGTGCCCTGGAATACTTTCAATTATCAAGCAAAGGTCATCTAAGCAAATGGCCATACAAAAATGTGTATGTGTGTGTGTGTATACAGGTATATAGGTACATATATGCATACATATACATACATGTATATATCTATTAAAATAAGTGCTGTTAAAAGCACTTAGTCAAATGCCACAGAAAGGACCTTGTAAGTAAATTCCTGTTTCATAATTTTGTCCTCTGCTCTTCAAGTACATCCAACACTCTCATTAGCATTTCCTGTTCATGAATATTTTTAAGAACGTATGACAAGAGCCCCTGATAGTTATGACTTATTAAATGATGGAACAGACATTTGTGTAAGGTACTGTTTTTAACTGTGTACTTTACTCTTATAAGAAATTATACTTAAAAATAATCAGCTCATCAGACTCTGAAGGGGCGAAAGCCCATATCAAGACTTATTTTTGTAGTATCAGGATTCTCAACTTCCTTCAACCATGAGAATCAGGGGAGAAAAATGTTGTGTGCTGCCTCTGGTACCAGACAACAGAGGACTCCATCACGTTGAGAAAAGCTGCACAATGACTTGTCACTTCACTGATAGCTGGGCTGGAAACTGGCATCTATAATGAACCTTTGAGCAGAATCCAGCAGCCTTTTAAAAATATGTATAATTTAGATTTGGAGTTTCCATAAAGTAGATATTTGACTCGGCCAGTGACCTTTCATGAACTTCTAGCCTTGTGTAATCTTTTGGTGAAAAGGTACAAAATAAAGACTCTTATTTCCCTACTAAGGTGGTAATTACACTTAAGTTGATGTAATTCTGATGTTCGTGGGAGACCTTTGTAATTTACCCTTCTATATGCTCTCTCTGTGAAGCTCTTTTTCCCCCTGAGAGAGTTTAGAAGAAAAAAACTAACATGCTTGCAAATTGGATAAGTGTTGCATTACAGCCGTTTGTAACCCATTGATAGACCTTTATGCTTTGAACTTCAGTAACAGCATCTGAGAGATTAAAATCGCCTTAGCCAGCAAGCATTCACTGTCTAAAAATTCCTATTTGTGAAGCATGAAAGCCCTGAGTTTTGAAAGCTGGATAAATCCAAGCAAAGCAAACAGTACCTCTCTCAAATGAGTCCAATGGTGGCTAAGGCTTTTAGAAAACGACTTTTTTTTGAGGCTGTCTACAAATAACCAGAGGAATTTGTCCTTCATTCAACATCTTGGGTTCCTCTGCCATTCTGGTAATTACACATGTTGCCAACCCAATTAAGATTTCAGAAGGAAAGATGATTATTCATTGTAGCAATTTTACTTTTTAGTCGGTGGTAAATTCTGTGAGAAAACTTCCTCCTGCAACTTTCCCATCCTCCTGGAATGGGGGCTTTTGGTTGTCAGCCAGAGAAACATGCAAGCCTATCAGTATAATTCATGCTGCTAAAAGGGGGGGAAATACAGGCATTTCCCAGGCCAGGGCAATTAGCCTTTGGCATTGGGACCCAAGATTATTTATCCACTCAGAAACATCTATACAATGAAAAACAACTGCCTTGAAAGGCATTAAAATGGTGCATACAGTTCCCAGGGGCATCTCTCCCTAATGAAGCATTTAATCAAGCACTCCTTAGAGTCATTTGCATTCGATGGATCTGTACAGCCATGGGAGATAGTGACTGAAACAGCTAACCAAAACAGTGCTCAAAGATGTTTATCTAAACTAGGACTTGTCACTACAGGTCTCCGAGAAAAGTCCCAAATCTACTGAGAGCTCCTCTTCCTCCTCCTCCTCCTCCTCCTCCTCCTCCTCCTCCTCCTCCTCCTCCTCCTCCTCCTCCTCCTCCTCCTCCTCCTCCTCCTCCTCCTCCTCCTCCTCTTCCTCTTCTTTTCTTTTAAGAGAAAATGCTGATGAAAAGGAAGTGTGCGTATATTGTGGGTGTTCTCTCAAACTCTCAGAATAGTGGTCAGCATCATGTGCCTCACTTTAAGCGCTTTACTTTTCTCTCTTGAATAACAAATTAGACTACATGAGAGCAGAATGATGGGGGTTCATGCGATGTATCTTAAACAAACAGTCCTTTGATGGATAATTGGTTCTTGAAAAGTATCTTCTAATTGGTCAACTAGTAGCTCCCATCTAAACAAGACTTCCACTGAGGATGAGAAATATCCCTCTTAATTTGATTCCCTCCTTCGGTTCTTTGAATCAAGGTCCCTCCTGCAGCCCATATCCTTTATGTGAGGACAGTGTCTGCACCTTCACATCAAGTCCTACAGCCTGAATCAAGCTATACCTCTCACAGCTTCCTCTGTGGCACAGGTTAGAAGCAGTCTGACACTACACACAAGACCTGCACCTGGACAAAATCAAGCCCAGAGAAGAGGAAGTAGACACCAAGAAACTATTTACAACTGCTAGCTGCTGGGAAATGGAAGAACGTCTTTCTTCACCGGGGTCACAGGAGATACATCAACCATCCAGCAGAACAGGCCCCTTACTCAGGAGTAGTTGGCCAACACAAAGTGCACTCCATGTTCTGTTTTGCTTCTGTTGGTGCTTTCTGATTGTTCTGGTTTGGTTTGAGTTTTGTTTTGTTTCCTTTTCTTTAAGAGAAGGAAAGAATGTGGAATTTAAGAGGGAATCTCCTGGAAGTGAATATGATCATAATCTATTGTATGAAAAATAAAATAGCTAGCTACATTTTTAAAGAAAGAAACAGTGTATGTTATGTCTTAACAGTTTGCCATTTTTGATACCTCACTCTTCTATGCTCTTTGTCATGAAAGCTATGAAGAATTAAATAATGTAAAATGGAAATGCCTGCTACTCTCACAAGGTTAAGGAATGTCAGAGCTTTCCTGTGTTCTGGGAAATGGCCAGTAGACTTGTCAGAGGATTTTCTTAGGGATTTCTCTGAAGGCTGATCTCTCAAGAGGCTCCTCTGCTCCCCACCATGACATCCTCATGGTGACTACCTCTCTGTGTCCTTGCCTCCTATTCTCACTCTTAATCTAGCTCTTCTCCAGGTTCTACAGGGAGATCTCTTCTTCTTGCTAAATCTCTATTATACTTAGATCTCAATAAATTGCATTTTGGCTTTCTAATGCTCTTCCTCTTACCTTGAGGCCTATTACAATTTCAAGTCCCTTTCTACTAGTAAACTATACCATCTGAAGAAGAAGGTATGTCACTATCCTTTCCTGACCAACTCTTTTTTTTTTAATCATTTTATTTACATTTCAAATGTTGTCCCCCTTCCTGGTTTCCCCTCCACAAGCACTCCACTCCATTCCCCCTCTCCTTTGTGTCTGAGAGGGTGCTCCCCCACCTACCCATCCACTCCCACTTCACCCCTTTAGCATCTCCCTTCTCTTAGGCATCAAGCCTCCACAGGACCAAGCACCTCCCCTCCCACTGAGTCCAGACAAGGCAGTTCCTCTGCTACAACATATATAGCAGGAGATATTTTGTAATGTAAAAATTAAGAAGTATAATTTAAGTTTTTGTGCATTAAATTAAATAAAATACAGAAATAACCTTCGGGGAAATTGTTCAGACCAAGTCTTGATGTTTTATTTCTTCTATTGTATTTAAGATTTTCCAATGCCTCTGTACTCATGATGCTTTTTGATTCTGAAGTCTTATAAGTAAAAAATGTGTTACTTAACATCCCTATCCAAGCTTTAATAAATACATAATAATTCCATATCCAAGAAAGAAAATACTCATTTAAATAGTGGAGCTTTGCACACAAGAAAAACAGGAAAATGATCTTTTGGAATTAAAGCTATTCATCAGTGGAGAATTCTCCATGCCAAAAATCTATTCTGTATTTTCAGGGAACACATAGACCCTTGTTTTATATATTTCACTACTGTTAGTTCATTCTGATAAAATTGGGGAGTTCTAAATGAATCTACTATGAATTTTTAGTTCCTTCTTACTTCAGAAATAATTGGGTACCATTTGTGGTCTCAGCTATCCTGGAGGATGATCTCAGTTCTCCAATTTAATAGTCATATGATTCAACCTTATTCTTTACTTTTAGTACCGCAGTTTCTAGATCTGTGAAATAACAGTAGCTTGCAGAACTTTATGAGGATTAAAGAAATCAATACAAATAAAGCATGTGGTATGTATTATCAAATATTAGTGTTGTATTTTTACCTTACAGAACATAAAACATTCTCATACGTTCCAGATACATTTCGTTCGTTTGTTTCATAGAGTCAATTATTTAAAGTTCAGAGTGTAGAAAGTTGCCACCCCCATGTTTCTTCTGACTCTATGTGATCTTCCTAAATGTAGTCTTCCTAAAACTCTGTCCTAAATTTTGCATTGCCACAGTCAACATGGTTTCTCACAGTCAGAGCTCTGCAATGACTGTTGTCTAGTATTCCCTGCTCTTCAGTCATTCATGGCCTATCCCCATGATCAATCCTTCCTTCCTGTCCCTTCTCCCCCTTCTTAGTCTATACCATGTATAGACTGATCTGTTAGGCATTACAGAGCCTGCACAACATATCAGTAACTAAATAAAATAACTAAGAAAGGTTTCAGGAAGACAGCTTCTTTCTGGACTTCTTGTAAAAGCATTTTTAAAAGTAGATATTTTTCTTTATCTCCAGCTGGCTCCAAAATGAATGAGACTGAGACTATAAAATTGATTTAATTGGCTTTATAGCATAGTTGCTGGGCAGTCATTGGTCTATTCTAGTTCTCGAAGCTAATCCGGCTATCTCCCAGTCAAAATCCCCAAGAAACTTGTATTTTAGTATAAGTCTGGCTCTCTGGGTTTCAGGTGTGTTCTCCCATGATGTCTCTGGGACCCCTTCCTCATGGTGAATCCTCTCTTCCTTCTCTCTCTCTCCCCTCCTCTGCCTGGCAGAAGCTCTACCATATTCTCTCTTTTGCCCAGTCATTGGCTGATCAGCTTTTATTGGCAAGTCAGAGAATAAATAGGGAGCAATGCTCATAAGAGCTTGAAAATGGAGGTACTTGGAATAAGTATTACAATGCCATGTCCAGATTGCAACAAGATATGAGTGAAGAGAAATCAACATTTGAATAATATGGAATAATATTTACATAGTGCACAAAATCATTATGTATACACTGCCTCATTCGCTCTTATACTCCTTTTTCAGAACAAACAACTACCTATCTAACATAGGCCATAAGACAGGGATGCTTTTACCCAAAATAACCATGAAATATATAAATTATAGCCAAACTTTTCTTTGCCTTCTGTGGAAGAGTTGGCCATATGGATACTTTCCAACCCTTATTGTGATAGTAAAACATAATACCTTCATTCTAGAATGAACCTTACTTTATATTTGGGGAATAAGCTACATAGAGACCAAAGAGAATCTAAGTCGCCATTTTATTGCCTCTCATCTTCTCAGTGTTAGTTCAACTCTTTGTGTCCATTCATGTTTCTTCATGGTTGTCTATGCTTCATTGAACTTAAGTGTAAGACGAGTTTTCTAAGACCTTTGGATCTTCAACTTGAATGATCCTATGCACATGAAACATTGACTAATAAGTTTGCTGTTCTTTTTTTCTTCCTTTCAATTTGACTTCTGCTGTAGTTATATTTGTCATGACCCTTATGATAGATGAAGAAAGATACCACTCCATATAAGATATGTTCAGTGGAAAAGAACCTACTCTGTAAATGAGGAAAACTGATGAAAATTTAGCATCTACTGAACTGAATTATTCCATGAATTCTCCTGTGGTCCAAGTACAAAAGTGTCAATGTTTACTAATTCATTGCATATTTGAAGATGTATTACTCTCTCCAGAAGAGCCTATCATCAATACTAGAAAATACAGTAACAGAAAATTACAATAAAAATATTTACTGGACTGGAAGGAATTAACTATAGGAATTCTCTTCTCTTGTTTAGTCTTTGCATTCCCATGTGGCATAATTCATCAGTTGCAATTTTCAGAATCATATTGTGACTATTGTTAATGTTATTAGCTTGCTATTTCAGACAGCATGGCTCATGTCTTTTGGTATGAAACTTATCCTTTCCATTCCATCTCCTTGCACTAAAAGTCCTTCAGTGATTCTTTTTATTTAGTTAGAAGTTGTCCTTGACCCTGTTTTAGGTTGATTGGTTCTGTGACCTATGTCTAAGCATTTTCTTTTGAGATAATAAGACATAAATATTTTTATTTTTATAATTAATTTATTTTTATTTATATTATTGTCAGATATTTTGATCAAATTATCTCCCTTCTCCCAACTCTTCCCATAAGCTCTCTATGTACCCACCCAAATTCACATTATCTATCTCTTAAAAATTCAAATCAAAGTAAAAAAATTAATAATAGTAATAAAATATATAATAATAAAATAATGCAAAAAGCCCGTAAAAACATCAATTTCATTTTGTGTTGGTTAACTACTGCTGGTTGATATTTCCAGCAATATTTCTTTTTAAAAAAATGTATTTTTCATGTCCCAGTAGGCATCAATTTTATATAACTTTTGGTCATGGGTGGGACTTTGTGTCGACTCCACATGTGTCGGGAATTTTGTTTGGTTTGAACCTCTGCAGGTCCTGTGTATGTGGTCACGGGATCTGTGTGTGCATATGAGCATCAGTCCTGCTGTTTCTTGAAGATGCTGTTTCCTTGGAGACATCCACTACCTTTGACTATTACAATCCCTCTTTGTTCTCTTCCACATAAAGTCCTGAGCCTTGCTGGAGAAGATTTGATAGAAGCATTTCCTTTTAAGAATAAATACTATAAGTCTCTCACTCTCTGCACATTGTTCAGTTGTGTGTGTCTGAATTACTTCTCATCTATTGAAAGAAGCTTCCTTGAAGAACAATGCTGTGCTCTATGGGTATAGCAATATGTCATTTGAAGTCATCCTATTGCTATGGTCTGTTATCTGAGTAATAGTCGTAATTTTTCCAGCAGAAGCCATGACCTAGCTAGCCTCAGATTCTTGGTCACTTTGGCAGTGTTGGATGCAGGTTCAGTCTCATGGAAAGTATCTTAAAGCCAGTTTAAAAACAAAGTGGTTAGTTACTTCCACTAACATATGTGCCACCATCACGCTGATTCCTCTTGCAGGCTGGTCACTTTTGTAGGTTTCAGGGTTTATAGCTGGGTGACATGGATGATTACCTTTATCTTCTGATAGCAAAGTACCTTCCAGCATCCTAAATGTTAGTAGAGGTGAAGCTTCTAGCTTGGCACTGGCTTGATTTCTCCGTATTCAATGACATGAGTACGTTGTGTCTTCAACAAAGAAGCATTTTATATATGAAAACAGTCGGGCCTTTCTGTTGTGAGTTATACATGTAACTTACAATGTATGAGGAAGAAAAATGAAAAGGAAGTAAGTTGTGTATTAACTTGGTTTTTATGAATGGAAAGCCGAACTTGAGATTTGTTTTTGAAAGAGGGTAGGTTTTTCTAGTGAAGGATTTTTAAGTTTTCCTAATATTTGTTTGCTTTTTAAAAATGCTTTTCTAAAGTTCAGATATTTAAAATTTATTGAAGACATTTGAATTGAATTACTAAGCAAAAATGAACTATTGGCATTCACTTGGCTTGCATCTTTATAATATAAAACGAAAGCTTCTTTGATTAGTTGGTGATTTTATATGAGAATATTTGCACTACAATGAGAATAACATTATGCTATTATTGACTGTGAATTATTAGTCGGGAAATATCAAAAAAGGAGATCTCTTCCCATTCAAATTGTCATAAATATCAAAAAAAGTTATGGTTACAAATGTGTCCAGTCAGTTTTGGTGGCTTCCAGAGCCATCATGCAGCTCCTTATGCATGGGGTGCTGGGGCAGATACTTGCACAATGCAAGGGTCAGATGATCCAAGAGAATGAGGGAAGAGACTTCCTAAAGTGGGGGCAGAGTTATCTCTCCTGGTGCTGCCATATCTTTCCTATCATAAATTATAAGAGGGGCTAGCAGTCTGGAATTAAAAGTGGAATTGCATTTGTAGTTTCAGAAGTAGTAAACGGCCTTTCCGATCTCCTTGAGGCAGAGACTAACCCTGCTAACAACAAAACCTTAACTTCTTTGGGCTTCAATTTCCTCTTCTATCAGAGCCGAATATCTTTCCTCCTCACACCTCACATAAAAGAAAAATGCTAGACACACTGAGTTTTTAAACTCTAATTATACAACTTTGAATTGTCCTCCAAGTTATTTCTATAAAAATAAGGTGAAATAGAGAATTGGGCTAGTTTTATTCCTAGAACATTTGCTGCATAATTATCCTTTGCAAATCTACTTAAATTTCCTGCAGCCAGACTCTGTCGTAAATGAAGAAACAAACTGAATATAATCCATACTTTCATACTTATTTCAAGCTTCTGGTCCATACTGAAATGACCTTTGCTACAAATATCCCCCCTATTTCTAATATCCCATGAACACTTTGCATTCATATCTAAATGGACTGCTGGGCCACATAGCATTGGCCAAATGTGCACTGTTTCCACATTAAAAGCATTTCTTCTTTTTACTTCAATGAAACATAAAGAAGCAACAAGGGCACAGACTCTCAAATCATAGCAGATTAATCCCAAGCCCACCATCTCCTAGCTAAGAAGCTACTTGACCTCTCTTTGTCTGTGGCTCCTCATCATAAAAACAGATGATACTTAAGGCTTAAATGAAGCTTTCCCAATGACAACATCTATCAAATCTCAGCTTATTGACCGCAGCACAGGTTTTTCCTTTCTTCCGATTTTCTTCCTATTTTCTTCATTGCCTCATGGTCTCAATAATATCTTCCCCAATACGAATTCCTCTGCCTACCCCATACCATCCCATTTATTACTCTAGACACTCATCTTATGTCATCATTCATTCAGAATTCCCAGTTCTGTGCAGGTATCTCCTTGAAGGTTTAAGGGTCTAGATTCTCTTGATCTCTTTAGTACAAAATTTCACTCAGTTGTAACATTAGTATTTCAAATTTAATATGTAAGGAACTGCACTCTTAGAAGCTCGGTTTCGCTTAGATAGCTTCAAGACTTGCTTACAATCCTAGATTACATTCTCTAGTCAATGAGGACTAGGTTTTATGCTGGATACTAGCCTAGTGCTATGGTCCAGACTGTACACTCTGTGGTGATCATCTAAGTAAGAAACCCTTGAGAGTTGCTGACTGACAACTCACAGGAGACAGTGTCAATGATCTTTGCATTGTCACTGAGTGAGCAGAACCCTTTCTTAGCATACATTTGTTAATACAGAGCAAGAATGATCACTCTTTCTGAGTAGAGGCAGTAATAGAGATGTCCAGAACTAAGAGCAATTTATGACTGCTACACACTCACTACACAAAGTTTACTCCAGAGGAACTTTGATAGTCTTACCATTCCACTCAATAACCAGTAACCTCAACACTGCATCAGATACTATTATAGGTGCTGAGAATATACCAGTGAACAAACAGACCCAGATCTCCATGTTCAAGAAATGTTGCACTGAGAAGGGTTTTAATATGTAAAGCATGTTTAGTTGGAGAGTTTTGCTGAGTTGCTCTGTTGAGAGCATATTCCTTGATTGTATGCTTCTGCTGAAGTATTTTTAAAAAGTAAGAAAAAGCACACACTCCTCTACACACATGTAAATATATACTAGTATATTTATATATTCACAAGCAAATATATGTAATTGACAGCGCCATTCCCCTCACCCCACATATACTTCTATAAGGGGGAAGGGACCCATTTTTCTCATATGTTTCACAGTTGCAAAGCAAAGCATCTGGTGCTTCTAGAGGAGGCAGCTTGCTTGCTGAAATGTCATGGATCTACAGAAATAAAACAGAAAATGAAAGGCAAGAAAACATTCTCATTTGAATAATGAACTATCTGATGTCTCCTCAAAGTCGCACGGCTTGGATAATGAAAATGAACACTCTCGGGCCCTTTGTTCTACATTTGCAACAAAACTCAAACCACATGTCTGTCATGTAACAAGCTACTCCAGATAATTTCTCAAAGAATAATAATCATTGTTTGATGGAACTATTTGTAAAACCCAGAAGGTACCCAGGAAAGTTGGCACTTGAAGCAAACTATCTAAGGGGTAATTTGTGGTGACAAATGATCCGTTGGATGTTGCATTTAGACTTTAAAACAATTGCTTACACACAAAAGAAAACAAAGGGCTGTGGATATGCTCTATCCTACCTTCCTGCCCCTTTTCATTTCTCTGTTTTCTCTAGTTGAAGGAAGCATTAGATACTCATGACAGCAGATGGCCTAAATGATGCTTCTATAGCATTCATAATTATTATTAGTTTAAGCGAATAATTTGATTACTTTCTTTTATGACGATTTGAGCTTATTTCAGCCAGATTAGTTTCCAGATTAAGCTATATGATGTGTATCTTGCAATGAAATGCACAGACCACAAATATCTTGATCCTCACCAACTGTTCCACCAATGCTACGCACATCAACAATGCCCACTCTTGTGCCCAGGGATAATTTTTTTAGACTGGAAAGACGACAGTGAGTAACTTCAGAGGAATCAACACTTTGTAATAACAGGTACAGAGTTGGCTTCACTCCCTCCGCATACCTTAGTGGAGGAGCCTTTGGATGCCACAAGTTTAACTGTCCCATGGAATCAGTTGTTTCCTTTTCCTGTCATCTGTTACATACAGAATTCTCAGGAGCCAAGAAACAGCCATGCAAAAACTTGAGCAATATCCCCTGCTTTTCTAACTACTTTCAGCATGGAGAAAACCAACAGAGAAAGATGAAGCAAAGTATATTGGGAATATGATGACTGACTCTGTCATGATGTACTAGAACCTGTAGGGTTCTACCCCCTAACTCCTGCAGTGGAAACAAGCATTGTGCAGCTATACACCTTGTCATTATTATCCACTTCAGCCTTCCTACATCCAAAGCTGCTGCTGAAAGCAAAACCAATTGCCTTCTAATTCAGGAAGGGAGAAAAAAAAAAGCTGCCCCAGATGTTACCAGAAGAAAAAGCAATGTGAATAACCATGAAGAGTTTGGATAAGTTAGTTGGAACTTTCTCCCTTAAGAGTCACTTAGTTGACTAGAGAGATGCCAAGTTTCACGACCTGAAAACAATTCAGAAGACATAGAAATCCTTCAGCTGCAAATGACTTCTTTGCCCCAAAGTTTAATTGCATAAGAAAGAAAGTTCTCTGCAACAGATGCCAGGGGCAACTGCTCTGCTAAAGATACCAATAAGAAAAAACTCAGGTGACAGCAGATGCTGGCGAGGATGTGGAGAAAGAGGAACAATCCTCCATTGTTGGTGAGATTGCAAGCTGGTACAACCACTCTGGAAATCAGTGTGGTGGACCCTCAGAAAAATGGACATAATACTACCTGAGGACCCAGCTATACCACTCCTGGGCATATACTCAGAAGATGCTCCAACATGTAATAAAGACACATGCTCCACTATGTTCATAGCAGCCATATTTATAATAGTCAGAAGCTGGAAACAACCCAGATGTCCCTCATCAGAGGAATGGATACAGAACATGTGGGTGCATTTATATAATGGAGTACTACTCAGCTATTAAAAACAATGATTTAATGAAATTTGCAGGCAAATGGATGGAATTTGAAAATATCATCCTGAGCGTGGTAACTCAATCACAAAAGAACGAACATGGTATGTACTAGCCCAAAAGTCCAGAATACCCAAGTTTCACTTTACAGTAACTGCTGGACTGAGAGTGAGGTCCCAGATGGAGGAGTTGGAGAAGGGACTGAAGAAGCTGAAGGAGTCTGCAGCCCTATGGAGGGAGCATCAGTGTCAACTGGCCTAACCCCCTCTCCCCCCGGTCTTCCTGGAGGCTGGACCACCAACCAAAGAATACACATGGAGGGACCCATGGTTCAGACCACATATGTGGCAGAGGAGGGCTTTGTTGGCCATCAGGGGGAGGAGAGGTTCCAGTAAAGGGGAATGTCAAGGTGGGAATATGGGAGTGGGTGGGCAGGTGGGTGGGAGATGGAATTCCCTCATAGAGGTGGGGGAAGGGGAGGGGATAGGTGGTTTCTAAAGAGGAGACCTAGAAAGGGGGAAACATTGGAAATGTAAATAAAGTATTAAAAAAAAACACCAAAATAAAGAGTATTAAATTATTCGTGAAAAAAAAAAAAAAAAAAAAAAAAAAGAATGAGCGAATTGGTTGACAGCAGGTAGCAGAGCTTTGCTGTCTGACAAATCCTGCTCTCAAAAAGACAGATTGCTCTCTACATATTGGAGTGTCTTAGTCAGGGTTTCTATTCCTGCACAAACATCATGACAAAGAAGCAAGTAGAGGAGGAAAGGGTTTATTCAGCTTACACTTCCATGTTGCTGTTCATCACCAAAAGAAGTCAGGACTGGAACTCAAGCAGGACAGGAAGCAGGAGCTGATGCAGAGCCCATGGAGGAATGTTTCTTACTGGCTTGCTTCCTCTGGTTTGCTCAGCTTGCTGTCTTATAGAATCCAAGACTACCAGCCCAGGGATGGCACTACCCACAGTGGGCCCTCCCCCCTTGATCACTAACTGAGAAAATGCCTTACAGCTCGATCTCATGGGGGGGCCTTTCCTCACCTGAAGCTCCTTTCTCTGTGATAACTCCAGCTTGTGTCAAGTTGACACACAAAACCAGCCAGTGCATGGAGGAATTAGAAAATTTATTGGCCAGGTGATTGCAATTAACATGATGAAGGACAGTGTACAAGGCATGGTTTTCTTGAGGAACAGAATTGATAAAATGTGTACAGAGAGAGACAGAGACAGACAGGCAGGCAGGTAAGTAGGCAGATACATACACACATGAATGGCTTGCAGCAATTATGTCATGGGTAGTCCAACAGCACCTTAAATAGGCTGAGATGCAAGTAGCTGCTAAGTCCTTGAAGCTAGATGCTTCCACAGTCCCAATCTGGTGTTAATAGCCCAAAATATTCCTTTAGAATCTTCAGAATTCATCTTCAGTTCAAATTGGAACCTAAGAATCTGGAGCATTATAGCAACAACAGAGACAGACATACTCACATGAAGCAAATAAAAGAGAACAGCATTGTTTGTTCTTCTCACCCCTTTATATATGGGCTTTAGCTTCTAGAAGATACCTCAGGAGGGGGAACTTCTCTCAGTTAACCTTTTAGATATGCCCTCATAGACTTGTACAGAGTTGTGTCAACATTTAGTATACAGTCTGTATTAGGTAGGGTCTCTACAAGAACAGAACTCTCTGCCTGTGTCTCTGTGTCTCTGTGTCTGTCTCTGTGTCTGTCTCTCTCTCTCTCTCTCTCTCTCTCTCTCTCTCTCTCTCTCTCTCTCTCTGTGTGTGTGTGTGTGTGTGTGTGTGTGTAAGGGAATTTATTAAAATTGTTTATGCTGGGAGAGTCATTCTAGTCCAAAACTGGCCATCTGCCTATCCAGGATGCTCAGAAACTGGTGCCTATTCAATTTACAGAGCTGGATACCTCAGTAGCTCCAATCTGATTCCAAAGGTCCAAGGATTCCTGAAGATCTACTAGTCTCCAATCTATGTTGAAACCCTGAGTGCTTTGAGTATTATGTCAGTAAATAATATCCGCAGCAGCAGAGACAGTTAGTTGTAGGACAGCTAGGAGGACATGGCTTTTCCTAGAGCATTTTTATATCTGGGACACTCACCCCTGGTGAAGGGATTTCTCTTCTCAGCTAATCATTCCTGGAATGTTCTCACCAATACAATCAGAAGCATGCATCTTTGTGGATTCTAGATTCTATTAAGGTTGACAATAAGTAACCATACCAGAAGAATAGATGGACACTAGGTAACTCTTCATTCAATAAAGGAACAGGGCACAATGTCACTAAGGTAGTCTTTTAACAGTGCCTATATAAACTGAATACAATCCTAGAAAAACATAAAGGAAAAGTTACAAGTACTTCCCTTTTAAAAATAGGAGTATTCTATTTCAAAGGTAACAATGTCATAAAAAGCGATCAATAGTTGAGGATCATCTCTAAATTAGAAAAGGAATAAAAGGACATAGAGATCAAATACAACATGCCATACTCAACTGGATTCTTTATAGAACATTGGTGAATCATAGGAAAAATGAAATGCTAGTTATAGGATAGATGACTAGTGAACTGTGATTATATAAGATGAAGTCTCAGTCCTTAGAGATATACACTGAAATATTTACAAGCGAAGGAGTCAATGATATAGCCTGTGATGATGTATTCTTAAATATTTTGAACACATACCTTTTTCATTTATTGAGATAAAGATATTTATATGATGCAACAATAAACTAGGAAAAGAAACAAATAACCAGAGACTAAGAACATAGGGCGTGACTTGTCATATATATCTTTCCTGTGAATTTGAAATCACTTATAAATAAGTTTCTTTTTAAATCTCTCATAATACATTTAAGAGATGTTCTTTTGCTCCTTTGTTGATATATTCTAGTTCATTTTATAATCTTCTCTGATTAGGAGTAATTAAATGACAGAAGAAAAAAATATATGGTATGAAGGCACCTGCTAATTAGTTTATGTAAGGTGATATGACATTTACCTAGGAAAACACCTGAAAGATATTTCAAAACTTTTCTAAAGTGAAGCTTACGACAGATTATTTATTCAGTAAGTTTAAATCAGTTTCTAAAGTTGAAGAGAAAAAAAAGCTCTCCATTAAGGTTGAGTCTTCACGCAAGATACTCTGCCTCTGAGTCTTCACAGCAAACTGGCAATGGCAGAATTACCTGAACTTCTGTTATGTTCATAAAAGATGACATGGGCATCAGTAGAATGCTTTCAGCATGAGAAGGATGTATTGTTTGATTGATGAGAATGTCCCAGAACAGGACTTTTGTCAGGGTCAATATGCCTCCCGTGCTCCTCTCCCTTCTCTTCATCACCAGCCAGTCTCCCCAGCTGTCTAAAGCCAATCAGAAGCAGAGGACAAGAGAGATCCTTGACACAGTCTACTCAAGTCATTAATTATGGGCATTAAGCAGGGTGAAGCAGGAACAGGCTAGATATGGAGAAGCAGAAAGAGGTCTTCCACAGAATGGCTGAGTGAGTGAGTGAGAGTGAGTGAGTGAGTGAGTGAGTGAGTGAGTGAGTGAGTGAGTGAGTGACATTACAGATCTAACACCCATCTATTCCTCTCCCAACTAAAGTTTTGTTCCCAGGTTCAGCTGTTCTTGCCCATCCCCTGCAAGGGAACAATAACTCCCTTCTGGTTTGAATAACCAGACTAAGACTCTTGTTCAACCATAATGTAAATGTACTGCTCATATTGGTGTAAGTCTTCTTGCCATAATCCATCCTTACTATGATGTGTGTATTTGGCAGTCATTCCTTCATTACTGAATAAAGTAAAGGATTGTGATGGAGGCGGAGAGGCCACCCTCAATGCTCAGTGTAAGTATAAAGCATGTATCAGAGTTTCTAGCACCGAACAAGGAATATAATAATTTCCCTACTTAGCAGAGTGTGCTCATGTAAAGGGATTTTAATCCAGCAATGTGGCTACTCTGTATACACCTTTAATATCAAGCAGTGAAGGTAAAGTAAGTTTGTAGAAAGAAGCAGCCATGTTCACCAAGAAAGTGGTGAAAACATAACTTTTAGTGATATCTAATTGAGAAGCAGACAAAGTGATGAATCAGAGAAAGATTTGACAGAATAGGATACGCTCAACTCCCTTGAGATGTGAGAGGAAAGGGAAGCTACTTAAGTACAGTACAGGAAGTGCACAGAGTACAGAAAGAAGAGAATAACAGTACAGGAATACAACGGAGTTCATGGACAGCAGTACAGTAGAGTTGAGAGGAAGAGTAGAGCAACACAGCAAAAGAGAAAGGCAGTTTTACCAGGAGAATTTTACAAAGACAGATTGAAGAGAGAACAAGCTAGACACAGATGAAGACAGACTGAGCGAGAGAATGAGAAGGAACTAAAAGATTAGAACAGATTGTCAGGGTTAGTCTGAGGCCAAGCAGAGCAATTCAGTAAGAAACTGAGAGAAGCCAGATTGAGTCAGTCAGCATGGAGAAGAGTATGAGCCAGAAGAGCTGCATTGAAACAGTGAGCCAGAGATCAGAAAGAATTAGGAAGGTGTGGGTGAGTTTATTCAGCAGCAAGCTTCAGGAGGCTGGAAACATTCTAGGCCTAGATTAAATTGTATGGAGGCTAGCAGCTTCTAGGACTAGGCCTAGGTTAGCAGACAGAGGCAGTAAGCCTCAGAGAGGACAGTTACAACAGGGGAATAAAAGTTACTTTTATAGGCACATGAGTACAAAGTCATCAAACTGTGATATATGGTCTCTCTTTTTAGAGAGTTTATAATCAAGATGAAGGCAATAAACCACATTAACAAACTATATAAGAATATAAGACAGGATATTGCATTAAGGCATATCCAGTTGTTAAAAGTACACTTCAGAAGGGTCACTTTATAAAGAAAATAACGTTATTTATCTCACAGATCAGGAGGTTTTAAGTCCATGATATGGGGTGAGTTTCATCAACTTAGCCTAAGCTGAGGACTTCGTGACAGAAGGAATCATAGTGAGAGCATGTGTGAGAGCCATTGCGCAGCGAAACAGGAAGCCAGAGATTGCGGGGCAGAGCCAGTCTTACTCTCTTGCACTTACTCCATGAGATCAGCAGTGCTTCCTATTCTGGGTAGCATGATAGCATCCTCAATGACCTAACACCACATCTCATTTCTCGTAGGTTCTACCTCCTCTTAGCACTGCTATATGAAGAAACATTTAGGGAACCAACTGCATCCTAACCGTAAAACCTGTTAAATGTACGAGGTGCAGGCTGAGACATGTAATGGTGTTTTTTTGGGATATAGTCTGAAGTGGGTAGGTAGATAAAGTCAATGTAAGAACTTAGATATGAAGAAGCTCTCCAAGCTCTGATGAGAAGCTATATAGTCTGCAATGGCAATTACTACATTGCACACCCACACACCCCCAGTTTCACCTTCTGTAGTTCCCCATCACCATACTCACCCATGTTCTGAAAGTTTTAAATGGAGAGTCTCAGAAATAAGCAGTTTAAATGTGTAAACGGCCATGCCATTCTAGGTGCCATGCGTCATCTTTATGGCTCTATCCTGCTTAAGGCATATACCTTTGCCAAATGTATGCGCTCACTGTCTGCCCATGACTCAGCTTAGAAACATCTTGTTCATCAATCATCTGCTTCTATTTGCAGTGATGTGTTCCACTAACTCTTACTTTACTTAATAAGATCTCCAAAGTTTGGCAGGAGTGAGGTTGACAATTTGGATATAATAAAAACAATTTATTTCCTTTATCATTTCACATCACAACAATAATACTGAGGTAAAACATAAGGCTTTTTTATTGGAAGGAGTCAATATCTATATAACTTTTATCACAGTATTTGGGCTAAAATTTTCCATTTTATGTATTGTTAATTTTTTACTAGGCCTAATTTTTTATGAATTAAATTTTACCATGGATCTGTAGGTATAGGACAAACCAGTCATATAGAATTTATACTACATGGTTTCCCATAGCTATTGAGAGTCTAGGAATGTAGCTCCAGAAAAAAATGGGAACTGCCATTATATAGTTCAAGTTAGCACTCATGTCATGGACAAGGGCAGATCTTGGTCACATACTGACTTCATATTGCCTGTTCTGCAGGAAACTTTAGTGGTCTAGTGTTCTTTGATGACCACCATGAGATGCTGGGGTATCCATCAGTCTCTAGCAAAACCATGGCTAGCCACTCCTTCAGTATTCCTGACATAACATGACATGATCAGGACTGTAGTAACATCTTTTCTATAGGTTTATACCTTCCCCACTAACTGGGTCACTGGTCGTCGGATTCTGGTCATTGATGAGCAAGTTTCTTTAAGGAAAGTTTACTCTTCCATTCATGACCAGTGTTGAAGTCATTAGGAAACACAAATCTCTCAGATCTCCCATACCTCCCATGGCATGACCATTGTGACCTGGAAACAGAAGCTATGATGGAGATTCTGTTTTCAAGCAAGGCAAAGCTTAGCCATTGTTCAGTGACTATGACTCTTCTGGAAGTCCTAAGATTATCATAGACCAGGATTAGGTGGGTATCAGTGAGCAGAAAAACAATTACTTTATGTCAAAAGATACCCAAACATTAAAGAGCAATTTAAAAGCACCCCACTGTTCATTATCTAGCTGGTTTGTGAAATGTCCCAATGTCTTTAACTACTGGCTTAGCACCAAGTAGATAAGAAACTCCCAACAGCCAGCAAGAAATACTGAAATAAAATACAACAAACTAGCATTTGTAAAACATGAGGTATATATAAAAGAAGAGAAGAAATCTTTTATTTTCAACCCTAATTAGTATATGCCATAGACAGAAGGTTATGATTGACCCTTCTTCACTAAAGCCAGAAGAGAAGTAAATGTAAGTGAGAGACAGGCTGCTGTGCTCAGTCCTTGCACTGTTATGGTCTATTTGCATCAGAAACATGACTTTCCCTAGGGGTTGGGGCTGCAGGAAGATGGTGAAAGTGGAACAGTGATTCTCTGTGTGTCACCTGGGAGTCAGCTACATGAGGGATACTAGAGGCACAGATTTATGTGCAGGCCAAGGGACCTCACCTCAGCCTTACAGACTCAGAAATTTGGAAGGGTTTTCACAAATGTATTTGGAGAAATGGTTTGCATGGCCATCTCCTAAAATTTGAGACAACTATGATAAAAGTGTTCTTTAGTCACTAAAACAGGACTAAACATATATTTCTCTGCAGTGGTTTGTCTTCCTGGTTTTAGGACCATAGCATCCATGTAAGTCATAGAAGTTATCCCGTTTTGTTTGCTTCTTACGTTCTACAGCAGGCTAGGTAGTAAGAAGGACAGGGTGGACTTACGGTCTAAATGTTTCAAAAAATAATTCAATATTTGCACACAACAAGAAAGAGCAAACCTGAGAAAAAACTTTATGTTGTTACTTTCAGGTGTCTCCAATTGTTTGACATTGCCAATGGATCATTAGCTGTTTGTGTGTTTGTTTGAATTACATGTATTGCGTGCTATTTTGTCTTCCATGGGATACATGACAACTCTCCAGAAACTCTGGTCTGTTGTCATACTATAATATTTTTCAATACAGAGTAGAAATGTATTCCCATTGCCCCCTTCCTTTGAAATTATTTCCTATGTTTTTCAAGGACCTTGGCTATGCTCCAGAACTTTTCTAATCAATCTAATATTGTAAACTGTCAAAATAAATTTTCTTTGCTAGAGTTCATATGATACCATGCATTAAAGATCTGGTCTACATCAAGCCTCCTAGTTTATTTTTGTCTTACTTTTGTTGTTTCTTGAATCTTTTTGTTGTTTTTAGTCTTTTCCAGTCTGTTGGGATATTTCAAGTTTAAAAGTTTTTATTAAAATGGCTTTAGAATTACATTCCAAAAATAACTGAGTCAGCAAAAATTTATAGCAGTTGGAGATACTAGCTGACTCAGACTTTGCAACAGATCCAAAAGGAGTGTCTTGAGAGCTTTGAGGATAGATGAACTCTTCTGTCAGAATCAACATATAACCTGCAAATTCCACTTGCATGCTTGATGCATATGTGCTGGCTTGGTCTTTTCCTCTCTGTGTGTGGCTGCCTTAGCAAGTTGACCAGAATACTGGTTTTACTTAATTTTATTGTGGCTTCGCTGTAGTCCATAATCATAAAAATTACTACATATTGAACAGAAATATACATCTCCTTTACGTGAGCATCTTCTAAGTCTCCCAGCTTTCCAGGTTTCTTTCCTTGCCTTCTTTGTCAATTATAATCGTTGACACTTATAAACTACTCCATTGAACATCTACAGTAAATGGTCCTCTATGTCTAAAGAAAACTCTTGAAGCGGCTTGCTGTTTGTGTGAACAGGAAAATAATATTTGTCTGAAAATTCAGAACAGACAGCTTTTGTTCATTCAATAACAGATGAAAGAATGAAACTATAAGCCAGAAGATGGCTTCTATTGCACTCTGGGGTTTGGGGGGGTTACCATTGCTGTCCTGCTTTCGCCTTCGATAGCAGGGCACTTATTAGTGTAGTCTGGGGACCAACAATATCAGTCACCTAGAAGCTTGTGAGACATGACTAAGTAGCCTTACTCAGATCTCAAGCCAGAATTTATACTTAAAAAGTACCTCCAGATGATTTTTGTGCTCTTTAAAGTATGACTTGTGTAATTCTTTCTGGTTTACTAGTTGAATTGTCCTGCATTTATTTTCCTGAGGTGATTTTAGTTTGTAGGACAAATTATTTTTATTGTACTCAATAAAAAACTATGATACTACCTGTAAAACTTTGTTCATTTTGAACTTTATTTTCACTATAAGCCTACCTAACTTCGGCTGACATACTTGCTCATGTTAATTAGACCTGTAGTCATATGGAATGGTTTTTACCTTATATTCTTTTAAAAATAACCTCTCTAACCCACAACCAAAGAGCATACATGGCCTGGTCCAAGGCCTCCAGCACATATGTATCAGAGGACTGCCTTGTCGGGCTTACGTGGGAGAGGATGAGCTTACTTCTGTGAAGACTTGATGTCCCAGGGAAGGGGGATGCCTGGAGAGTACTCTCTCAGAGGTGAAGGGGATGGAGGAGAGGGAGAGGGATTCCGGGAGGGGGATGAGGATGGGGGACAACATAAATAAAATAATAAATTAAAAACATTAAAAATAAACTTTCTAAGATAGAGCTTCGATGATACCTCAGATATTGGCCCAAACACGTATTTAAGCAAGTGTTGCAGTTATGAAAGTCAAACCACAAAAAAGAAGGAAAGAAGGAAAGGTTGTGTGAGCCTAGCAGGGATCTGATGATCCCGAAACTATCTGAAAATGCAGAAGACTGTAGCTGATAGAATCTGCATCATAACTGTCCTTTGTCATTTCCTGGAACTTAGTTTAGCAGTTTCTAAATTTTAACATTCTGAAGAACTGCTACATAGCAGTTGTGTATAACAACACTAATTCTGAATTCTGTAATTCATTAAAAGTATCATAAGACATATTGCTGACATGACATTTTAATATACTCACTTAAAACTTTGTATCTGTCTTAGATGGATCTATATTTTACTTTCTAACACAAAGAGTTGAAGTTTCTGATGTGTCTGTGTCAATTATTAAATATTCAAATTAATTTTGTAAAAGTACATATTAACCAAAAAAAAAAAAAAAAAAAAAAAAGGCTGATTACTTTGTGAAAAGGAAAATGAGGGAGAATCACCTTTCTTTGGCAGGTTCCCCAGTAGATGACTGCATACACCTTCACATAGGAACAGCGTGAACTGGAATGAGCTAGTTGTTTTAAAAAGGAGGAGATGAACTGGGGAGGGAGGTGTGTTTGGAGACAGGAAGCATTGGAAGGAGGGAAGGAACTGAGTTGCATTAATATGATCAAGACACAATGGACACATATATGGAATTTTCAAAATAAAACAGTTTGTATTATATAAATAAAAATAGCTATAATTCAGAACAATGCACTGTCAAAGAAATTATCAGAAAAAGGTTATAAAAAGAACATAAAATAAAACTTGAAAATGTGAATTTAAGCCTGGTAGATACCAAGTAAAATACTAATCCTTTTTACATATATTGTCCACGTAACAAAATCTTGCTATGTCAGCATTATATTAACTTCGTGAGGGATGTACTCTGTACAATAATATGCATAATTCTATACATGACTTACATATGAATCAATGTGAAGTTGTGAAAATGAATTTTGCATTGCTTGCTCTTATGGAACTCTTATAATTTGGAAAAATAATTTTGTTAAAAGAGTGAGTATTCGGGGGGCTGTGACTAAGTGTGGTAGACCAGCCAAATCCTGCTCACAAGTTAGTAAAACTGGTGGTTATTTGCAAATGATCCTTCCTGTTAATTTGGATTTAAAACTAAAAAATCATTGTATAAATACATTGAAACTAGAATGCTGACAGACTAGAAATGTTTTGTTTTATGAAAACACCACACACAGACTATTTTTAAAACATTTAAACATTGGCATTAACTATATCTTCCAAGTACTGTTCCCTTATTTTGACATATGAATACATATAGTCCACATGTTTCTGATTCATTTGCAGCCAATCCATCAGAATTGGCAAGACCTTGTGCTAACCACATTGCCCAGAGAGATAGACTAAAAAGAAAAGTCTCAAATCTTTCATTTGGATCACTCAGTTCCTTCACAGAGGAATGAGCTTTGATTGTGAGAGCTTATTGAAAATTGGCCAGCGCAGTGCAGGTATGGGATATCTCCCCTTGAGTTGTTGATGACTAGTATTCCAGAGACCCCCAAAGCAATATAAAATATTGCTATTGATCTCAATTGCCCACCCAAACTTAATAATAAGACTGTATTGCTGTTTACATGACATACGCACTGGTCATGAGATACGGAGAAATCAGGTTGACAATGACCAGAAAGCTTCCTTCTATCTGCCTTATGGCACTAGAAAGAACTATGTAGATTTCTGGGGAGTTGGGGGAATTATCAACAGATGTACTTTCCTGTGAGCAAAGTGACAGACATGGAAAGATAAACCTATGGGTAAAATGATGGTATAGTTGTCCTGGGAATAATCAGCTTCATCATTGGATTTGAGGCCCACTACATAGGAGGAAACACATATCTGGTACTGCAATTATAGCCAAAACCCCATGGTTGAGGAATACACTGGCCTCAAGGGTGAGCCTAACATGATCGTTCTAGTAAATGGACATAGTATCAAACTGTTACATAAATTCATATCTATCTACTCATAGATCAGTGCCACTCTCAGACTTCATCAGAGAAATATTTTTTGAGCAGCAGATGGTAATTAACTAGAAACTCACCATTGGTCAAAATGCAGATAACAAATATCATTTAAGTGCTCAGCCACAAGTGGGGCATCTATACCACCCCACACCACTCTCGAGGCTCAGGTCCTTCCAGAAGAGGAAGCAGAAAGATTATAAGAGCTAGAGGTTGGGAAGCACTGGAGTGAAACAGTGTCATCCAAATATGACAAAACCACTAGACTCATAAACTCACAGGAGCTTGTGGTTGTCTGTATAAAACCTTCATAAGATCAAGCCATTCATTATTCCAACATGGAGAAGAAATGAGTTCACAAGTCGAGACTCCTAACTGAGGTACTGTACTGTTGACTATTGATGGCTTCTTAATGAGTTTTATTTAAATGTATACTTTCTGGTAGTTTGACCATGCTCCAATAGATGGTCCAACCCCTCAGAGTGTACACACAGAACTAATTAACTAGTAACTACAAAGAAAAAATAAAAAGAACATGAAGTTGGGGGCTAAAGAAGTGGTTGACTTTAGG
This sequence comes from Uromys caudimaculatus, assembly GCA_028551405.1. NCBI lineage: Eukaryota > Metazoa > Chordata > Mammalia > Rodentia > Muridae > Uromys > Uromys caudimaculatus. The sequence continues at coordinate 58,200,838 of CM052716.1, forward strand.
AAAGAAATAGAGACGTGAATATGATTTAAAAATACATTGTTGGGGGTGCTTTCTGTAGTGTGTATTCAGATTTCTATGCCCAGATATCTGACTGCAGTCTGGATGTTGTCATGGTCAAGCATCTCCTCTCAATGTTATGTAAAAATTATTTTCCATTACCTCTGATTGATTAATAAACAGCTGATCAGCCAATTAGCTGGATAGAAGAGAACAGGGCAGGACTTCCAACCCCAGTCAGAGATTCCCAGAAAGATGAAAGTAGAGAAGAACCCTGAGAAGAAAATTGGGAGGAATCATGTGGAGAACCAAGGAGGATTTAGCATGAGATCATGGGAGAGCAACCCTGAGGAAACACATGGACTAAACTGAGCCAAGGCAAGACTCATTTACAGGTAGACCATTTGACTGGGTAGTAGTAGCCCAGTTGGGTTAGAATAGTTCAGACTCTGCCCAGCTATTAGTTCTTACAGCTTGTTAATAAAAATGCCAAGTCTCTATGTCATTTACTCTGGAGCGGGCATAGAAATATCATTTGGGTACAAGGTAGGGGGGGGAGAAAACCCCTGAGAATTGCTTTTACAATACATTGCATAAAATTTTCAAATAGTTAATAAGATGTGTTTTGGAAAACTGGGCAGTAATTGGGTGTTTCCTTTCACTTTATTTCATTTGGACTCTTTTGTCTGTCTAAGAGGCCACAAGTCTCTTTTGTTGGCTCAGTTTCAAGACAGTTTGGGACATGTTCATTAGTAATATTACAAATAATAAGTTCCTCAATATATTCCAAATGAAAATGCTTTAATTTCCCTTAGACCTTACTTTTCATTAGAAAAGAGTTATAATAATCCAATTACATAATAAATTCAGCACATTTTACTTCTTTCACACTTAACTGATGGTGTGAGCCAGTACAGATGTCTTCTGCTTCAATTTCCCTGAAGACACAAAACAAATAGTGAGCCTGAACATTAATAATTAAACACTTGAATACCTACATGTTAACTTATCCGCTAATTAATCAGTTAACAAATATTTTAATTGTACTTCCCACATATCCTTTCTGCCAAATGTCCCACTTCAGTAGAGGTACTGCTTGGGCTCCTATTTAATATATAAAACCCTCTAGGGTCCAGAGAATTCATGTTCATCCAATATCTCAAAATTGTTCTTGGCAACAAATAGATACTGTGCTGGTTAATTAAATTTGCTATGAAGCAAAGTTTTTCAAATACCACTGAGGTCAAGTTATTTTACTTATTCATAGATGATGTTTGAATATATGGTACAATTATACACACCATCTAATACTTATATATCACAGTAGATGGAAACAAATAGAGAGATTCACAAATAAGCAAACTACAGAAAGTGAGAGACTTGAAACATTCAGTTCTAAGTGGGATTTCTCCAACAAATCTCTTCCTTTGGGGCTCAAGAAACTCTGTAGAAGAGGAGGCAGAACTATTTAAGAGCCAGAAGAGATGGAAGACACCAAGGAAACACAACAGGACCGCTGCGCATATGAATTCACAGAGACTGTGATAGCATGCACAGACAGGCAAGCACAGGTCTGTACCAGATAGGGTCCCAGCACAAGTCCCAGTCCCTAACCTGCAAAGTACCACCAATTAATAAGCACTCATAAAAATTAGTTTTCTCCAATGGAGTCTCACTGGGTATACAGATCACCCTTAAGGGTAGGCCCCATCCTGCACAGTAGATGCCCAACATAAAAGGAACTCAGTAGCATTTGGACGGTTTTTTGTTTTTGTTTTTGTTTGGTTGGTTGTTTTGTTTGGTTTGGTTTGTTTTTTGACTCACAATACTTTGGGCTTCCCCCATACATAAGTGTTTTGCTTTTATATTATGGCTTTTGATTGTGTGACTTTATGGGATCTCCATGTTTAGAAACATGTGTCTCTATGTATGTGTTTCTTGTGCTTTTACTTTGGCTTTTGTTGTTGTGTACATTTGTTTGTTTTGTCCAATTCAAGTTTCATTGTTTATTTTTACTTTTTAATTTTTATTTGCCTTTTTTTCTAATGAAAGAAAACAAGAAAGGGTAAAGATTTGAGTGGGAGAGGTGAGGAGGATCGATAAAATCATAATGATGATGATGATGATGATGATGATAATAATAATAGATAAGTAAAAAGAAACCTTCGTGTGATTCCAAAAGTCAGGATAACAAAGAATAGGCTCTATTCCAAAGGAAGGAGATTGAGGTACCATCTGAAATCATGGTGTGACAACTAGAAAGTCTGGAGAAACCAAGTAACATAGGGTCAAAGAGGAGAAGCACACGGCTGTGGTCACTGCTTCTCAGAAGGTCAAGGGGCATCAAAACTTTTATTCAAACAGAAAACCAGGTAGCAACATGGCAACCCCACAGTTCTCAGCAGCCTCAAATCTAGTGAGGAGTTTGCGTGAGACAATGACTATCTCCAACCACCTCCAACATGGTGGGCAATGACTAAGAGTAGATTTATTTCTGATTCCACCCCTGAGGGCTGTGGCTGGGAAGTATAATAAATGGGAACACATTAAGACAGAAACACATTGCTGATGAAGAGTGTTAGCATTCTGTCTAAACTCCACCCCACAGTAACCTGGCAACAGCCAGGTAGGCCTAACCCACCATAAAAGGGGATGCTTACCCCCTCCTCTCTCTCTTGCCTTTTGCCTCTCTCTTGCTTTCTTGGTCTCTTGCTTCCTTGCTCCCTCTCTCTCCCTATTCCCTTCCCCCCCTCTCTCTCCACATGGTCACGGCTGGCCTCTACTTCTCTACTCTCTCCCTCTCTCTGCCTTTCTCTGCCTCTACTACCCTCTTAACTCCCCTCCCCGTGCCCTGAATAAACTCTATTCTATACTATACTTTCGTGTGGCTGGTCCCTCAAGGGGAGGTGATGCCTTGGCATGTTCCCACTCAGGCACCCTCTACCCCCACACATCACCACACTCCCATAGAACATATCCTCATATCTCTTTATCTTTTTATAAACACATTTAGGGGCATGTCTCTAAACAAGAAATAATCACAAGACTCTGAGCCTGGAGTCAGCCTGCCTCAGCCCCAGGTTTGAAGAATTTGTAAAAGGCAATCACAAAGAGAGGATGGGTGGACATGTCAAGAAATTAGATGTCAGGTGGCTTACCTCACCCCTAGTGGCTGGAAACAGACTACTTACCAGAGGATAAAGAAGATGGGTGCAGATTGTCATAGACCTGAGCCTGATGGAAGTGAGGGCCAGCATCTAATGCTATCTATTGGCCATGAGGATCACTGCCTAGCAGGGCTGAGAATTCTGAAGCTGCAATTAGAATTTGGTATATTCAGTATGGTCCTTCCAGCTGGGTATTTAGTACTCTGAAAGGGTGTTAGCTGCCTGTACAGATTTCAGTGAGGTTTGTTTGCCCTTACCTCAACATATTAAGAAGGAAACATCAATGGACTCAATTCTCCAATAAAAAGGCATAGGCTAACAGGCTGGATACATAAACAGGACCCAGCATTTTGATGTATACAGGAAACACACCTCGGTGTTAAACACAAACACTACCTCAGGATAAAGGGCTGGAAAACAATTTTCCAGGCAAATGGTCCCAAGAAACAGGCAGGAGTAGCCATTCTAATACCGGATAAAATCGATTTTCAACCAAAAGTCAACAAAAAGGATAAAGAAGGACACTTCATCATCATCAAAGGAAAAATGTACCAAAAAGAACTCTCAATTCTGAACATCTATGCTCCAAATGCAAGGGCACTCACATTCATAAAAGAAATTTTACTAAAACACAAAGCACACATTGCACCTCACACAATAATAGTAGGAGACTTCAACACTCCACTATCATCAATGGACAGATCTTGGAAGGACCAAGTAAACAGAGACACACTAAAACTAACAGAAGTTATGGACCAAATGGATTTAACAGATATCTATACAACATTTCATCCTAAACCAAAAGAATATACCTTCTTCTCAACACCTCATGGTACCTTCTCCAAAACTGACCATGTAATTGGTCACAAAACAAATTTCAACAGATATAAGAAGATTGAAATAATCCCATGCCTCCTATCAGATCACTATGGATTAAGGTTGGTCTTCAATGGCAACAAAAACAACAGAAAGCCTACATATACATGGAAGCTGAACAATGCTCTACTCAATGATAACTTGGTCATGGAAAAAATAAAGAAAGAAATTAAAGACTTCCTAGCATTTAATGAAAATGAAAGTACAACATACCCAAACCGATGGAAGACAGTGAAAGCAGTGATAAGAGGAAAATTCATAGTTCTGAGTGCCTCTAAAAAGAAACTGGAGAGAGCATACACTAGCAGCTTAACAGCACACCTGAAAACTCTAGAACAAAAAGAAGCTAATGCACCCAAGAGGAGGAGAAGACAAGAAATAATCAAACTAGACCTGAAATCAACCAAGTAGAAACAAAAAAAAATATACAAAGAATCAACAAAACCAGGAGTTGGTTCTTTGAGAAAACCAATAAAATAGATAAGCCCTTAGCCAGACAACCAGAGGGCACAGAGACAGTATCCAAATTAACAAAATCAGAAATGAAAAGGATATAACAACAGAATCTGAGGACATTCAAAAATCATCAGATTCTACTACAAAAAACCTATACTCAACAAAACTGGAAAATCTGGATGAAATGGACAGTTTTCTAGACAGATAACTAATATCAAAGTTAAGTCAGGATCAGATATACCATCTAAACAGTCCCATAACCCCTAAAGAAATAGAAGCAGTCATTAAATGTCTCCCAACCAAAAAAAGCCCAGGACCAGATGGGTTTAGTGCAGAATTATATCAGACCTTCAAAGAAGACCTAATACCAATACTTTTCAAACTATTCCACAAAATAGAAACAGAAGAAACACTACCCAATTCATTCTATGAGGCCACAGTTATACTGATACCAAAACCTCACAAAGACCCAACAAAGAAAGAAAACTTCAGACCAATTTCCCTTATGAACATTGGTGCTAAAATACTCAATAAAATTCTTGCAAACCAAATCCAAGAACACATCAAAACGATCATTCAACATGATTAAGTAGATTTCATCCCAGGGATTCAGGGATGGTTCAATACCCAGAAATCCATCAATATAATCCACTACATAAACAAACTCAAAGAAAAAAAGCACATGGTCATTTCATTAGATGCTGAAAAAGCATTGACAAAATTCAGCATCCCTTTATGAGAAAAATCTTAGAAAGATCAGGAATTCAAGGCCCATACCTAAACATAGTAAAAGCAATATACAGCAAACCAGTAGCCAACATCAAACTACATGAAGAGAAACTCGAAGCAATCCCACTAAAATCAGGGACTAGATAAGGCTGCCCTCTCTCTCCCTATCTATTCAATATAGTAATTGAAGTTCTAACTAGAGCAATTAGACAACAAAGGAGGTCAAAGGGATACAAATTGGAAAGGAAGAAATCAAAATATCACTCTTTGCAGATGATATGATTGTATACTTAAGTGACCCAAAAAACTCCCCCAGAGAACTGCTACAGCTGACAAACAACTTCGGCAAAGTGGTGGGATATAAAATTAACTCAAACAAATCAGTAGCCTTCCTATACGCGAAGGATAAACAGGCTGAGAAAGAAACTAGAGAAATGACACCCTTCACAATTGTCACAAACAATATAAAGTATCTTGATGTGACTCTAACCAAACAAGTGAAAGATCTGTATGACAAGAACTTCAAGTCTCTGAAGAAAGAAATCGAAGAAGACCTCAGAAGATGGAAAGATCTCCCATGCTCATGGATTGGCAAAGTAACAATGGCCATGTTGCCAAAAGCAATCTAAAGATTCAATGCAATCCCCATCAAAATTCCAACTCAATTCTTCATAGACTTAGAAAGAGCAATTCTCAAATACATTTGAATAACAAAAAACCCAGTATAGCAAAAACTAGTCTCAACAACCAAAGAACTTCTGGGGGAATCAGCATCCCTGACCTCAACCTGTACTACAGAGCAGTAGTGATGAAAACTTCATGGTATTGGTGCAGTGACAGGCAGGTAGATCAATGGAATAGAACTGAAGACCCAGAAATGAGCTCACACATTAAGGTCACTTGATCTTTGACAAAGGAGCTAAAGCAATCCAGTGGAAAAAAGACAGCATTTTCAACAAATGGTGCTGGTTTAACTGATGGTCAACATGTAGAAGAATGCAAATTGATCCATTCCTATCTCCCTGTGCAAAGCGCAAATCCAAGTGGATAAAGGACCTCCACATAAAACCAGATATACTGAATCTAATAAAAGAGAAAGTGGGGAAAAGTCTTGAACACGTGGGCACAGGGGAAAAGTTCCTGAACAGAACATCAATGGCTTGTGTTCTAAGATCAAGAATCAACAAATGGGACCTCATAAAATCACAAAGCTTCTGTATGGCATAGGACACTGTAAACCGGACAAAAGAGCAACCAACAGATTGGGAAAAGATCTTTACCAATCCTACATCCAACAGAGGACTAATATCTAATATATACAAAGAACTCAAGAAGTTAGACTCCAAAAAACCAAATAACCCTATCAAAAAATGGGGAACAGAGCTAAACAGAGAATTCCCAACTGAGGAAACTCAAAGGGCTGAGAAGCACCTAAAGAAATGTTCAACATTCTTAGTCATCAGGGAAACACAAATCAAAACAACCCTGAGATTCCACCTCACACCAGTCAGAATGGCTAAGATCAAAAACTCAGCAGACAGCAAATGCTGGAGAGGATGTGGAGAAAGAGGAACACTCCTCCATTGTTGGTGGGATTGCAAGCTGGTACAGCCACTCTGAAAATCAGTTTTGATGGACCCTCAGAAAATTGGACATAATACTACCTGAGGACCCAGCTATACCACTCCTGTGCATATACCACTCCTGCGCATGTTCCAACATGTAATAAGTACACATGCTCCACTATGTTCATAGCAGCCATATTTATAATAGCCAGAAGCTCGGGGAAAAAAAAAAAACCCAGATGTCCCCTCAACAGAGGAATGGATGCAGAAAATGTGGTACATTTACACAATGGAATACTACTCAGCTATTAAAAACAATGACTTCATGAAATTCGCAGGCAAATGGATGGAACTTGAAAATATCATCCTGAGCGAGGTAACTCAGCCACAAAAGAACAAACATGGTATGTACTCACTGATAAGCAGATATTGGCCCAAAAGTTCAGAACACCTATAATTCAATTCACAGCAACTGTTAGACTAAACATGGGGTCCCAGCTGGAGCAGTTGGAGAAGGGACTGAATGAGCTGAGAGGGTTTGCAGTCCCATGGGGAGGGAGCAACAGTGTAAACTGGTCAGGCCCACCAGGTGCTCCCAGAGACTGGACCACCAACCAAAGAATGCACATGGAGGGACCCATGGTGCTGCCCACATATGTGGGAGAGGAGGGCCTTGTTGGCCATCAGGGGGAGGAGAGGCCCTTGAGTTTGAGTGTGTTATATATCCCAGAATAGGGGAATGCCAGGGAGGTTAGATGAGAGTGGGTGGGTGGGTAGGGAATACCCTCATATAGGCAGAGGGAGGTGGGATGGGATAGGGGGTTTCCAAAGGGGAGACCTGGAAAAGGGAAAACATTTGAAATGTAAATAAAGTATCAAAAATAAATAATGCTTTAATAACTATTTCAATTCAATTTGAACCCAAGAAATGTGAAATTTTCAGCTTTGTTTCTGATCAAGATTATATTGGTATTTGAATATTAAAAAATAAATAACTAAAAATAAAAGTATCCAAATAAATAAAAGTAACATATTGAGATATCCCCCCCCCCCAAAAAAAGAAGGAAATGTTCCCTAGCTAAAATACTAACCCGTTGGAAACCGAGACCAATGTCTCAGAAGTGGGAGAATTTGCCAGGCTACAGCTTGTAGTCCCTTAAATTGGGAGGATGATTTTTGTTTACTTTACAAATTATAGATATGTTGCCATTTTAAGGGATAATTTACAAATAATTATAGTTTTAGATGAGGAGGAAACTAAATAGAGAGTTTAGACTCAGGGATTTCTTTTTTTTTTTTCCTCTTCTCTATCCTTCTTTCTTAGATAAAGGGAAGGAGGTTGTAAAAAAGGGGGATACAGTAATATTATAAGAAATTACACAAATAGGGATGGACTATTAAATTTACTTTTAAACAAAGTATTTTATAACCATAACCTTACATTGGTAGAAATCTTTACATTTTGATGCAGAATTAGAGTTATGTTTTCTTACATTGGTACAGAATTTATATATTGACATACCTTTAAGGTTTTCATTGGTATAAATCTTTGCATATTGATAGAATTTTAAAATTAATTTTGTTACTCTTAGATAGGTATTGTACCTATTGAACTCATTTAGCAACACAAGGCTTAGAGCAGGTCCTTTTAACAGCTGCTATTACAAACTGTTTATCCAACATAAAGAATGTTAGGGACTGTTCAGGTGGTCAGCTGTCTCCGTCATTTCTATAGTTTTGGAAGCTGTGTCTTTGTGCTTCCTGCACACTCTGGTAATATTTCATCCCTTCTCAAAGCTCTGACAATGTTGAAGACTAGCTAGTCATAGTCTCACAATTAAATTTATGTTGCTTAGCATTTAAAAGGATGGTTTTCAGATGGTAATAAAAGTTAAAATCAAATATGATTTAGGTACAGAATTATAAACTCTTTAAGTTAGGATAAATGATAAAATACATTATCTAAATTGCCAAATATAATGGACTGGATGTTATAAATGTGTATCATACCTTACAATTTATACAATTGTCATAATTTTATTAAATTTATGTCTGAGAGAAAAGGAGCTCTTTATTGAACTAAAAGGGAGGATTGTTTAGGTCTTTTACTGTGTATTGTAATGCTAAGTGCAGGCCCCAAACCTGGAGTCTGCAGATAGACTGTTGACCCTGCTGCCAAGTTAGTTTTGATTGGTAAATAAAGATTCCAACAGTCAACAGCTGGGCAGAAGAGACATGGGTGGGGTTTAGGTTTCCTGGGCTTTATATCATCGGAGAAGGAGAACAAGGAGAAGGAGAGTGCAGGAGGAGGAAGGAGAAGCCACCATTGGGTTAGAAGTCAAGAGAAAGTGGCCCTGTGGGCTGGCCAACTGGAGTTAAGTGTAGCACATATGAAACACAGAAAGTAATAACTTGGGGTTATCAATAGGAAAGTAGATTCTAACAACAGAGAGAGTAGTATCTGCCTAGCTCTTGTGTGGTTTAAGGCTTATTGTAAATATAAATGTTATGTGTGCCCTTTATCCAATAACTTAAATAGTCTAAGGCAGGATAGAAACCTCCGGGTCTCGATCTTAATACTTTCCACAACAGGTGTGTTCTTCAATCACTCTCCACGTTATGTCTTGAGACAATGTCTCTCACAGACCCCGGAACTCACTCTTTCAGCTAGATTGCCAGGTTTACAGATGCATGCTGCCATGCCTAACTTTTGTGTCAGTGCAAGGGGTTCTTCATTTGGGTCCTTATGCCTACGCATTACGAGTTTTACTCATTAAGCCATCTTCCCAGCCCCTAAATTTTAAAGACTTTATATTAAAGGGTTTATGCATTGGAAGAAACAGCAGTAGCTTATGTGCTGAACAACTCCGGGCAGTTTTGCTAGTATGAACAAATATTCTGAAAATAGAAGGCCTCTCCATAAGTCTCCACTGCTTATGAATGAAGGATTAAGTGACACAGCTCTCAACTTCTAGATGATAATTTAGGGAATCAAAAAACAGTTTATTTCCATCAGATCTCAAAAATGACAGGTGGAAACAAGCCAAACAAAGGCACCAACATCAGAGACTTAGAGTTACTGTTTTCTCTGAGAAAAATAACAAATGTATTACATTTCCTTTGTCAACTGTACATTCACATGAAATAGAAAGCCACTTTTGGTGGCTTTTTTCATTTCTCTTACTTTTCATTGATATTAGTAGGACAAAAGACAGAGTACATGTGTCCATGGTCTAGCTGGTTCTAATCAAGGCAGCTGTAATTAGGAAATTTGCCATAAGAGGTTTTAAGATTTTCCGCTTTGGGCTGAAAAGGAGTAGAAGGAATTCTTAGTACAGAAATAATTCTGTAAAGAAAAATAGAGAACTCCACTGCTAAGGGAATATTCTAAAGACAGCCAGATTTTCTTCGGTTCATTCATTCATTCACAAAACCTGTGCACACATTAATATATATCAAGCCCTTTCCTGTGGTAAGCACATTGCCAGTGCTCAGGAAAGAGCAGAAAGGAATTAGACAGGGCCCTTGGTCTTGTGAAGCCTCCAGGATGGAGGGGAAAGACTTTTATTAAACCAATGATTAAACAAAGTGCCCCATGACTATGTGGCTAGAGAGAGATAAATGGAACTTTGGTTGTGGCTCTGGGGGCTTCATTAAGATTTTCAACCTCCCCTTTCCCTAGAATGCTATTTGCCTCAATTCTTTTCATTCTCCCTCGTTCTTTTCCTTTCTTTAAGAATTCCTTTGATGTTAACAAAGTCAACAACAAACAATTTTTAAAGTTGGTTACACAACAATGAAGAAATCCCTTGGCTTAACACAGAGTCATCTGCCATACTTCATAACAGCCAAATTCAAGGAAGAAACACTCTAACCCAAACGATTCCTGCAAAGTACCTGCATTTCTGTACTATCAGTAGTATCATAAGCTTCTTGTTTGTTACTGATGACATAGCTTATGCTAAGAAACTGACAAGGAGTCCTCCCATTTGCCAGTATCTGGAATTCTTTCAACAAAAAGACAAAAGAAAGTGATGCCTTGCATTTTGCCACGGTATTACAAAATCAGTGAAGCTATAGACTTACTCTCAAAGGACATACTCAGATTTTAAAAAGCATATAGCCATGAAACTTAAAAATATCCAAGCAAATATCTTAAGTTAATACAAAGACAGTAGAGTAAAGGCACATTTACTAATAGGACACACGATCAAGGAAGAAAAATTTATAGAAGTGAATGTACCTGGCTTACTCTGTTTCTACTTAAAATGGACAATGTTTGACCCATCATTTCTCACATATTTGTTATGTACTCACTGTGAGTAGGCTCTGTTCTTGAGAATCAGAACACAGGCAAGTAATTGATAAATATGCCCACCTCATGACCTTTGAATTCTAGCATCTGAAGACATACAGTAAATTCTAAGCACACCAAGTAAACATGTATCGCATTCGAGGGTAATAGTTACAATAGAGGCGCATAATAGTTTAAAGGAGAATTGAAAGTTCAGACTGAGAAAACATATTTAATATTTTATATTACTGAGAAAATATTGGCTAGTCTCTGGTGTAGGTCTGAGAACAAAAATCTTTCAATGAATCAAACTAACTCACTTCAATGAACACTTTTTGTAAGCCAACCAATTGGCACCAGCTTCTGTCATCTCAAATTAGTCAGTCATGAAAGAATGCATTCCCAAAGCCATCTTTCACAGTTCACTTGCCAATCAACATTCAGTCTCACTGGAAGGATCTTATGTCTACAGATGAAAGCCACACTTCTTATATTCTGTAACTCATGTCTCCCAAGCTATATGTAATCATAATATAATGATCTGCTCTTTGTTGTCATTGGGTGTCATAACTCTTCTTTACCATGGTAAACCAAACAATTGGGCTTTATCTTTTTTTCTCATTCCTATGTGGTAGCAATCAATTAGAAGGGACTTCACTTAGGAGATGATATTTGAGCAAAGAAATAAAGAAGGCCAGAGAATTTATCAAGTTATAGATTTGGAAAAAGTTTTCAAAAGAGAGAATAGTTGGTCCAGAAGCTTAAAATAAAAACACCATTAGTAACAAGTAAGTTGTTCTTCCTTCCTCATCAAGTCTAAGCACCCCCTCCTTCACCCAGAGACTCCGGAGACCCAGGGAAAGCAGCAGGAGAGATGTGCCACAATAATTAGTTGCACATTACACATTAGAAACTCTCTTTACCTGTCTCAGCCATCCAGAGGTATCACAAGAAGGATGCTGCTGGTGAAGATGGCCCCATCCCAAGGAGTATGCTCCTGCCCATGTTCTAGTGAAGAGGCCACCAACCACCTTGTAGGTTTCTTTCTTGCTTAAAAATACTAGACAGAAGAGCCAGTGTGACTTTGGCTTCAAGTCATAATTGAACTCCATTGGAAGCCTCTGTGATACAAGATAAACCAAGCTAAAGTAAAGGCTTTGCAAAACAGGTCTCCACTGAAATGGGCGGGAAGTGGATCAGGACCTGGATGCTGGCCCTAAACAGATTGACTACACGCTGAAAACATTAAATGGAGCTGAATCTTACCCTAACATAATAGCAAATATTCAGAACATATTAAAAAAAAAAATAACCCACTGTAGCAAGAACTAATTTTCATAAGACAGGAGAATTTGCATGAAAAAGGAGAATTAATAGTTCCAAGATGAATCAAATGCTGGAACTATCTGACAAGAGTTTTAAAGCAGCCAATATAAAAATGAATCAATAAACAGTAACAAAACACCAATTTGTTTTGAATCACAAAAGAATAGAAAAATCTTAGCAAAGAAATAGTGATTTTAAAAACAAACCCCCTAGGAGTTGTATAACTTAAAAATTGTGACAAGAAGAAAATAATAAAGTAGTGTTATATAATAACAGTAATTGCATTAGGTTTAAATGATTTAAAGTTAGTAATAAATACTTTGAGAATATTATGGTTAATTTTTAAAATAACTTAAGTACAGGCTCTGAATATGAAGTTTATTCCACACACAAAAACGCGAAAAAGTTAAACATAGATAGTCACACTAAAAAGACAAGTGACGATATAACAGAAAGTCCACAAGTTTTGATTCTGTAGCTTCTTTATCTTTTGACATGATGGTATAAAAATAGTACATATTCTTATAAATCATGCTGTGAATTTTGATTGTGTGTACATGTATGTGTGTGTGTGTGTGTGTGTGTGTGTGTGTGTGTGTGTGTGTGTGTGTGTGGTGTGTGTGTGTTTATGGATGGTTGCCTGTGGTAAAATACACTCTTGGTTGATACCAAGAAGCCTCAATGACTCACCTTTCAGTCAGTTCTGTAATCATGAGATAACCAGCAGTCAAGTGTACATTGTGATGTTCCATTCCTTACTCATATGCAGTCAACAAATTACATTAAGTAGAATAATAATGGAAACAGTCTTGTAACTGATGCTTTTACCCAAATGTAGACTAATGTGAATATTTTCTGATATACTTCAGGAATGGTAGACCAAGCAATGATCCTCAGTAGATTTGGTATGATGTGCATATTTCTCCCTTTGATATTTTTAACTTATGGTTTATTGAGGTGTAGTCTCATATAAGTTGAGAAACAGCAATATCAGATAAGTATATGCTATGTTCTTAATGCTTATATCCTCCAAATTCAGGTTTTGAAACCTATTTCCAATGTGGCAGAATTTAGAGGTAGAAACTTTTGCATATGATTAGCCCATAGAACAGCCTCAAGAATGACACGGACAGTCTCACAAAACAAAACAAAACAAAACAAAACAAAACAAAACAAAACAAAACAAAACAAAAGACAGAGGACTGCCTGGAGCATCCATGGGAGGACACAGCTAGAATGCAGTATTCATGAGGAAACAGACCCCTCACCAGACAGCACACCTGTTAGCACTATGATCTTAGACTTGGCCTTCAGAACTGTAAGAAATTTCTGTTTGTTTGTTTGTTTGCTTAAATAGTTTTTGCTGAATTTTAGCACATGAGCCCAAATAGATTAAGACAGCAAGTTTTAGAATAGTAGAAATTCATAGAGGCAAAAGGCGACAGTGTGCAATGATAAAAGAATCAGCTAAGCATCAAGGTAGCCATCTTAAGTATGTATGGATAAAAGAGCTAACATCCAATATATATGAATCAAATCTAAAAGAATTAACAAAACATAATGCAATTATGAGTAGGCAAATTATAAATATGACAGAGGCTGGAGGACCAATCATGACACTTCCATAAACTGAATGAGCTATGATGGACTTTGGGATCACAGTGTCAGCTCTAAGAGGTAATGAGAGTGATCTAATCTGGTTATAGTTGGAGAAATACAGGAACATTTTAATACTGCAATCATACAGGGATGATACAGGGAGTAATAAATAATTAGACTTACCCCAGAAATGAAGCACCACTTTACTTAATTAATTTGACTTAATTTCATTTCTCTTTTCCACATGATAATTAAGAGCTATTCCTCAAGATGTTCTCTTGACAGTTAATTCTGTGAATTCAATGATCCTGTTTCAACAAAAAAGACAGAAGGAAGAGTGCTGAAAAAAGAGGAATGCAACCATCATTTAAATTATGTCCCAATTCTTGCTTACAATCTCACCAAATCACGTTCAGCTAAAGAAGGATCCTGCCCCCCCTTTCTCTAGGCAAATCTCCTAGTCTCCTTTCCAGGGCCTCTCACCACAAGGCCAGTGTTTTTGACACAGCTTGCTGCCTGAGGTTCAATCAGGGAAACAATTGTCTCTTCCATGGATGTAGGGGAAATTTTCACAAGTGGTAGTCATAGAGGTGAGCTATGGGTCTTAAATAACTTCCTAAGGGCTTTCGAGAACAGTGTGAGTGTATCTAAATTTCACTTACTGGTTTTCAAACCTACATACCAAGTAAATGGAATTCCCCAGGGTTGAGACATAATGTCACCAGTGCTATATGCCACATACTATCAAACACACTGATGTCTTTAATCCATATAATTAACCTAAATATACATTCATAGAAGCATGAATATATATGAATCCTTTATAAAGAAATTGAGACATAAGATTTAACAACATAGAGTTTGGGTTTTAAATACAAGTTGATTCCAGAGTTCAGGTTCTAAGACTGGGGTGTATGATATTTTTGAATAGTTTTATAAGTAATTATGACTTTCACAAATATCTTAGCAAAAGAAGAGATTCTCAATCCTCTCTACCAGTCACTATGAAGTCATAAAATGTACTATGTAGTGAGAAAGATAGTTTAATGCTGGATAGTCTATAAGTGTAGAATACACAGATTCCTGCTAAAAACAATGACATCTCTTCCATGTAGGAGACAGAAGGTACCTGGCTCAGAGGCTCCCTAGCACCTTCTGAGAGCTAACCCCTCACTTGCTCAATGCTCTTCATGGCTTTAATTTAACCACCTGTCTCTCCAGACCGTCACCGTCACAGTGGGCAATTCTGCTGTCTTATTCATAAGAGAACTGCAAATGTTAGCTTAGTATTTTCCAAATGCTCAAAATTAGTTGAATAAGGTACTCTGAGTTTTAAAACAAACAAATTAACAAACAAACAAAACAAGAAGTGTGACTTAGATGGTGAGTGAACTTCAGTTCCTCTTTCTGTCTTCCTGTGGTGCTAACATGCAGCCTGACTTTACAAGCCAGTGGTTACGGCATTCTGGAAACACCGGTTAAGACCAGAAACAACATCTCAGATGTTTGACTCTTTGGGATCATATGGGACCTGAGGCAAAATTTGGGAGTGAAGAAAGTGCCATAGGTTTAGTACCTTTACTGACACTTTTGTAAGAGGAGAAAATGTGTCGTTTTTGACTGAACAATAGGGATAAAGAAATGCTAGGGGCGTGGCCAGAATCTTGCTGAGTTCCAAAGATTAGCAGTAAAGATTGTCAAAGTTCTAAGATGTTCCTTTTGAGGGGACATTGTCTCTCCTTCCTCTCCTTGCTCCAGGCTCTCTTTGCTCTTTGAGAAGACAAACTTGCTAATTGGTATCCTCCCTGGACAAAACCACCCTGGGGCCCTAAAGTGTCTGTAAGTAAAGGAGGACAAAAGACAGAGAGTCATTAAAAGGCTCATTGTCCTCTCACATCCTGGAGTTTCATCTTTAGCAAACATCAGGAGAGCCTAGATAACTCACTTCCTAAGTGTGTACTAATTATAAGTGAAATATTCCTTCAAATTAGATCTACTGAGGAAACTTAAAATAGAACTACATTCCTATAGGTGCCTGCGAGTGCTGGCTTTCATTTTATCTGACATTTTCCCTTCACTTCATGACAAGTAGCTCATGACTTCTTAGAGGAGTTCTTGTAAATTGGGCATAGAGTTTGATTTTCCTTAGATTTTCCTTACTTTCACTATCCAAATGATGGCAACACAAAGTGAACATATGTCCAAGCCTATAATTTTGCTAATATATATTAGAAAATTATGTATATGTATGTATATGTATGTATATGTATGTATATGTATGTGTATGTGTGTGTATGTGTGTATGTGTGTATGTGGGTGTGGGTGTGTATCTGTGAATGTGCGTGTGTGTATGTGTGTGTGTATGTGTGTGTATGTGTGTATGTATGTGTGTGTATGTGTGTATGTATGTGTGTGTATGTGTGTGTGTGTATCTGTGTGTATATGTATGTGTGTGTGTATCTGTGTGTGTGTGTATGTGTGTGTGTGTATATGTGTGTGTATGTGTATTTGTATGTGTGTGTGTATGTGTGTGTGTGTGTATGTGTGTGGGGGAGTGTGTGTGTATCTGTGTGTATGTATGTGTGTGTATGTGTATGTGTGTGTGTATATATGTATGTATGTCTGTGTGTGTGTATGTGTATGTGTCTGTGTATATGTATATATGTGTGTGTATGTGTGTGTGTGTGTATATATATATATATATATATATGACAATTCTGTGAATTAAAATATTTTTACTTTATGCAATGAATTCAAGTGCTTTCCCTATGTTTCCCCCTTCAAATTTTACGCAGGTTATGTCTCCTGCCATTACAGAATGACCACACCACGCATGACTTGTGTTTTCGTTATAACTGGGATTCTTTGGGATAAAAATAGCTTTAACCGGCTTAAGCTTTTAGATGAACATTGTCTCACTAAATAGAAAATTAAAAGTCAGGTACAATTTAAGCTTATCAATAGTTCCACACCCCTCTGTCTTTCTTTCTTCTCTGTTGGTTTCAATGTCAACTTCATCCAAAGTCTGGTTCTTTTCATTGCATCAAGATTGCTGAGGCAGGAGCATTGTGGACTGAAGGCCAGTCTGAGCAATACAGCATCATCCTATATAGATAGGTGATAGATGGATGGATGGATGAATAGATAGATAGATAGATAGATAGATAGATAGATAGATAGATAGATAGATAGATAGAAGATAGAAAAGAAAGAAAATGTAGCTAATGAAAAATATATTAACACACTACTTCAGATATGCTGAATGAAATTTAAAAATTTAATTTAATTTTTTCGAAAATGCTATACAATTGAACAAAGTATTTTGATCATATTATCTACCCTTCTGCTATTAAAACTGTATGACGCAGTAGTACCAAATGCATAACACTGCTTAGTTTTCCTTGTGGACCAGAGACTTGCCCTGAATGTGGTTTATTACTTCCTTTGGGCACTTTTTCTTTCTTTCTTTCTTTTCCCCTCTTTTGTTTTCTTACACTCTCAGTGAACAAGATTATTTCCACAGTTACCAGAAGAAAGCCTCCAGGCTCTGTGATTAACAGTTAATTACGCAACTGTCCTAGGAGCACGGAGAAAATGGAGTTTATAGAATAATCAAGAGGCCTGCAGCAATAAGTAAATAAAATCTGTGACTTCTCAACAAGTTGCGTGCTATGGTTAAGAGGCCTGATTGCAAAGCAAAGGACTTTCATTGAGGTTCTTCCTTGGTAAATTGTTGCCTCCTTTGCCAACATTGGAAGCACGCCTGCACAGCAGGGCATTCTGTTTGATTCAGTACATCCCCAAGACTGAAATTCTGCAGGCTTCAACAGCATCTATACCACGAGAGACACTTTTGTTGTAATTGGTAAATAGTTCTTAAATGTTTTTTCTGAAACCTTCACGGTTGCTACCCTGAAACATGACATGGAGGAGGACTCTAGGAGTATACAACACTTAAAAACATATTATATTTATTTTTATGTGTGTGTGTGCATGTGCGTGCACACACTTACCTGTGCATGTCATCACACACATGTGGACATCAGAGGACAACATTAGGGGGTGGATATCTTCTTCCACCACATGGGACCTAGGGATTACATTCAGTCGTTAGCCTTGGCTACAGTGCCTCTACTCACTGAGCTATTGGTAAGCTCTCTGTCATACTTCTAAACAACCAGTACATATTTTGCCTCCGTCTTACAGCATTGATCAGCTTTCCTTTTTAGCAGAGAGACTCTATAAAATAAAATGATAGATATAAAAATGGAAAAGACAAGTTGATGATTTCCTTTTGATGGTTCATGATAAATATCAACATCCTTATTGATTTTATTAATATTTGTCTGTTAAAAATTTCCCTTAAAGGGTCATTTTGGGGCATTAAAAAGAGCATTAGACTCAGTCATATAAACATTGAACTCTAGTCCTTAAACTGACCACTCATGGGTGTGAATTAGGAAGATTAGTCTCTATGAACCTCTTCATGGGTTTGAAGATGGTAGAGATTAAAAGGAGCAACCAGTCCTGTCCTGGGATATTACCAAAGCTAAAATAAATAAATTAATAAATAAATAAATAAATAAATAAATAAATAAATAAATAAATAAATGGTTGTATTAAAAAATTTTAAAGCTGGAGAAGACTTTATGTAACTTTTTATTATATAAAACATACTTGTAGAAAAATGCAAAAGTAATTGGTATTCTAGTTCTCACAAACACAATGCATATAACCAGCATTCTCCTCAAGAAATATGACATCCATTGCCTTAGGACTCCTTCATGATACCTTCCATTCACTCATTCTCATGGGCCTTGACATTGAGCTAACTGAATACTTCAATAAAATGATAGTGCACAAACCCTAGTGAGCTATATATAGTCTTTTCAAACAAGCAAACACAGTTACAGGTATACTATTGTCCAAATTGAGTAAAGAGTGTATGATAAATTTAACATGAAAGAATTAATGATAAATGCAGTCACTAACTCTGCAAACACATGGTGACGTCCAACTGTGTAAACAAAGCTGGATAAAAGATGCATCTGAGCACATGCCTCTTGTTCTTGGGGAGTTTTACCAACCAAAAAAGAAGCAGAAGCAAAATGGGAAAACTCATGTCTAGGGATCAGAAACAACCTGATTTCTGCTTTGCCACCAGTGAAACTTAAACCTGAGGGACAGGTGACAAAGTAAAACAGAGAATAGTGCAGACATAGACTAGGACACCAGAAAACCAACATAATCCAACAGATCAGACCTGAGTCATCTGAAGGGTTGTTAGGTCAGAGGTCACTGGTCCTGGTCCCTTCTCCACGGTTTCCACTTTAGATGGTGATGGGTAGGGTGGCTAGGATCTTAGAACCAACATTTCTAATGAGTCCCCAGGTCCTTCTCTTGTTGCTAGGATGGCACCACACCTAGAGACTCACAGTTCCATGTCCGTCCCATGAATTACTTCATGTACGACCAACCTTGCTCACTCTTCATCTCTAAAGAGAAAAAAGTTATATTTTTCTTTTATTTAAATTTAGTTTAATCTTTTTTACACTCCAGATTTTATCCTCCTGCCAGTCCACCCTCTGACTGTTTCACATCACATATCTCCTGCCCCCATCCCACCCCACCCCACCCCCACCCCACCAGACCTCCCCATTCCCTAGGGCCTCCAGTATCTTGAGGGTTAGGTGCATCTTCTTTGATTGAGTCCAAAACCGGCAATCCTCTGCCGTACATGTGTTGGGGGCCTCATATCAGCTGGTGGATGCTGTCTCGTTAGTGGTCCAGTGTCTGAGCGATCTTGACGGTCCAGCTTAATTGGGACTGCTGGTCCTCCTACAGGGCCGCCCTCCTCCTCAGCTTCTTCCAACTTTTCCCTAATTCAACCACGGGGGTCAGCGGCTTCTGTCCATTGGTTGGGTGTAAGTATCTGACTCTTTCAGCTGCTTGTTGGTCTTTCAAAGGGCAGTCATAATAAGCCCCTTTTGGGGAACACTCCATAGCCTCAGTAATAGTGTCAGGCCTTGAGGCCTCCCCCTAAGCTGGATCCTACTTTGGGCCTATCGCTGGGCCTCCTTTTCCTCAGGCTCGTCTCCATTTTTGTTCCTGCAGTTCTTTGAGACGGGAACAATTCTGGGTCAGAGTTTTTGACTGTGGGAAAAGCCTGAGCAATGATATGTAAGTTTGTAGCTAAGAACTAAGATCTACTGTCTAGATAATGATTCTGAAATGTGCCTGCATATCAGAGTTAGCCAGGGAATTTATTGAATAGACTCCTGGTCATGACTCTGTGAGTTCTGATGAAGGAGATGTGGTGATTCACATGCAGCCAGCTCCCACTGAGTGCATGGGAACTGTTGGTCTGGAAGTCAGGGTGAACTCACAAGTCCTCTAAACAGCATAAGAAGTAGCAACAGAAAAGAAGAGATTTTTCTAACTTTGTTAACTAGTTGGATCGGCAGATCATGGGAAAAATTAGAAGCCAAGAGGGGAGGGAATCTCTCTAAAGAAGCTTGTATAGCAGCCAAAGCATTGCCAGGGAAAAGTGTTGAGAACCGAAAGAGCCACTGCTTCAATGAATCTCCTTCCTGCCCACTTCCTGGCACATCCAAGCACTGCATCTTATCACACTCAGAGAATCAATGAAGGCTAAATTGTTATGAGTAAGTTCCGGGAGGCTTGGGTCTCTAACACAACTATTAATTGTCAAAGAAAAACACTAATGACCAAGGCAACCAACCATTGTCTTATTATAGAGAAAACCAAATAATAATCAAAAGGTTGTTAAGTAGGGATGGAACTGGGAACAGAGGAATAAGTTACATAATTCCAGTGTTTACAGACAATCACGTTATGATAACTGGGGTTATACTTCTCCACAAATTTCTATTGGCAGAAGCCTAAGGTGCAATCTTGATGGATAATTCCTAGTAGGCACATATAGTATTGTTCCCCTCGCTCTGTTTATGTATTCTCTATCACTGACTAGTGAATTGACATCTCATTGCTTTGATATCCGATTACCTCAAGCAAGTAAGGGCCGCCTCTTACTCATTCCCACACAGCCTGTGTCTCAGGCTGACTTACTGTAGCTCTCACTGCAGCAATGATATATTCCATAGTTTGGTTTTCAGAGAATAATTGCATTTTCCATAGTTCCATAATCTAAGGTTCTTCTTTAACCTCACTATTGCTACATAACAAATGTTTGTGCTGGCAGAAAAACTAACATGTAGGTCAGAGTGGGACCCAGACATACTTCTACCCAGCTACAGATATCTGAACATTTTTACAAAAATATACATTGGAGAAAGGACAACCTCTTGTGTGAATACTACCTCTTCAGGAAATATTATCAGGAAAAAAATGGATATTCAAATGCAAAAAAATTTAAACTAGATCCCTATTTCTTAACATAAATAAATATTTGCTTCAAATATCTCAGTGATATTGATGTAAGCCTAAAACACTGGAACTCCTAGAGAAGACGTAAGGGAAACACTTCAAAACAGGCACGGGCGCGGGCGCAGGCATGGGCAAAGACTACATTAACTCCAATTGCATAGAAAATAGTACCAATTGACAAATGGGACCTCATGCAATTAGAAAGCTTCTACATAGCAAAAGAAACAGTTAAATGACTGAAGAGACAGTTTATGAAATGAAGAAAATCTTTAGTAGCTTTTATCTGACAGAGGATTAATATTCCAGACATAAAGAACAAAAAAAAAAAATCTGAATCCCAAGGTATCAACATTCCAATTAATAAATTAGACAATGAAGCAAATAGTTTCAAAAAACAAAGTATGAATGGACAAAAGATACATAGAAAACTGTTCAAAATCCTCACTAGCCATCAGAGAAGAACAAACTCAAACCACATGAAGGCTTTATCTTAACAGCAGTCAGACACTATTGCTGTGGACGTATACCCTTTGGCCAGGGAACAATAAAGATTAGAATAAACTACAAGCATCTTTCCTTTCTTGCTAGCTGCATTTCATAGTACCAGAAAATACTGTGTAGACTGCCTCAAGCTACAGTAATGACTGACCTAGCAGGACATATTCATGGGCATAATAGTGGCATGAATATCATGGTGGTAAATACTTTCTGAGTAGATTTTAGGAAACTCATGCTTGGTACTATAAATCTGGTAGAGAACCCTTGGCTCGGAGCTCCTAGGTCATAAGGGTCAGTCTACTACTGCTATTTTGCTAAATACTTATATTATCAAAATGCCCTCAAAATACATGTATCTATGCCTACAGGTTAGTTCAGCTTTCAGTCTTCATCAGAGAAACTTTTCTGTACAATGCATGACAGTTAGTACAAAACCTCTCACAATTGTTCAAAGCACAGAGAATGTCTGTGCAGTTTTCAGCCATAAACAGAATGCCACCACTACTCCTCAAAGACTCAGGGACCATTAAAAGAAGTGGGTAACTTTTCCTTTTCCTTCTCTTCTGTCTTTTTAGTTTGGGTGTTGGCCAGATGTTAAGATTCTTTATTTAGTACTGTAGTGCTTTCTTATCTTTCCCTAAAGCTTCCCTCCTCACTGTATGGCTGTTGGCCTACCACATGGCTGATCTACATGCTGGCTTATTCAAGGTATGGCTTTTCTGCCTTCATTTCTTCATTCTCCTCCCACTGGCACCTGCCAAGATTTGTAGTTTGTCCCACCCAGGGTATTTCTTTTAAATGCTAATGAAATTATCCCCAAGTTTTTTTCAGTCATTCTTAAGTTCTTTTATTAATAAGACTAACAGAACCATAGGGAGACTCAATTTATCTGCCAATATACGGTGACTCTGCCTCGATGTATCCAAATTTTTAGCAGTAACTCGAGCAGCTGTGGCTACCTGCACATGACCTTCATGAGATCAATCCAATCAATATTTCAGCACTGATAAGGCAAGGCTCAAGAGTCCCCACCCCTACCTGAAGAGCTATGGATATTTGGTAGTTACTAAGGGATAGAAAAACAGTTTTCTTTAGGAATACAGCCCCTGATAGGTTGACCATGATCTCGTAGATGGCTCTATACCTATGTGTAAATGAGTAGGACAAAATGCCTTCACTGCATTGTAGAAAAGATGCACAGATGAAGTTGGGAAGGCAAGTGAAGGCTGAACCCAGCAGGAGAATAGGAGTGGGGAAGTAAGAGATGAATATAATCAAATACTGTATGTCTATATGTTCTCAAAGAATTAATAAAATAGTTTGTTACAAAAGAAAGAAATCAAATAATAATAAATAGTAGCAAGGATGTGAAGGAAAGAGAACCCATCTACACTGCTGGTAGAAATATAAATTCATGCATGCCCTATGAAAATCAGTTTTCCTCAAAATAATAATAATAATAATAATAATAATAATAATAATAATAATAATTAGGCCTGCTATGTGACCCAGCTATACCACTACTAAAAGAATCAACCTGTCGTAGAAATATCTGCGCATCTTCATTTGCTGAAGCATTAAATACGACATAAAGTTATAGAAACAAACTGGGTACCATTCAGCAGTGGAATGGACTAAGGAAACATGAGACGTATATACAGGAGAATGTTATTCAATAGTAAAGAAGGAAGGGTTGTTGTTTGTTAGAACATGAAGGCCACTGGAGATGTTGCATGTTTTTTCTCATTTGTAGGTCCTAAATTTTATATAGGTAAATAAAATCATGTATAGACACATGACATGAGAATAGAATTGAAACTGCATATTGAGAAGGGTGGGGGCAAGAAAGGGCAGAGTAAGAAAGGGCATTGTCCATTTGTATGAAGATGTTCCTAGGAAAGCTAGTACCATGTATAATGAACATACGCCCATACGTGAAGACTTATTTTCTAGTCTTAGGACAACCATGTAGCTAAATAGGAGGTTAGGGTTTTTTATTAGTAATTAATCTTCATGCTTTTTGTATAATTTGTATAATAAGCTGTATAATTTTTCTTTCATAATGAAAGATACAGAGTTAACCAAATGAATCTTTTATACTCAACTCACGTGGCTATAAATACCTTGGGTCGCTTTTAACCTGCGAGTTTATTCAAAATGCAAACAAGCAACTGAACTTCGAAAGAGAGAACCAAAGGGTGCTACTGTGCTTGCAGATTTCAACCAACAAATTAAACACAAATACTATGTATCTCATAAAAAATGTATCTTACAAACAAATAACTGGAGCCTTCTTGAGAGTCTAATGTAGAACAAAATGTTTTCGCATGCTTGGTATAAACAACAAGAGAGAGAAATCCAAACTGTCAGTTAGTTGGCTAACATTTTATGGACACAGTATGAGTGAGAGAGGTGCCATACAGAATCGCCAAATGCACACCCGCTGCTTGGTGCTCTTTCAGGAGCACTTCCTCACGGGAAGGGGAAGAAGGGACGTGGCAAGTGTTTAAACCTTTCCATGAGAGCAGACAGGATGTACATGATCTCTGACCTCTTGACACTCTCCTACTTGTATCAGAATTTCTTCTTGATTATGTCCAATTTTATTTATTAAGTTAAATTTTATCTAAAACTTATATAAACACACATCTAGATTATCCAGGAGATAGTATTAATAGAGTTTGCTCGCAGACCAGAGTAGATGTATCTTTCCTGCTCTTTAATATTTGGTGGTTTTCTTAGTATCATTGGGGTAAGGGAGGAGGGAAAAAAGAAAAACAGGGCTGGGGGACACTGGCAGTGAATATAAGTGTTTTTAATTTGTGACAATTGAAATATTGCTAAAAACATTTAAATTTTTTGTTAGCATTTCCTCTTGTTTTGTCTCATTTCAAAAGTATATGGCCAAGTGCTCCCAGCACTTGCAGCTGGTCCACACCGACATCAGAATAAAGGTCAGCATCCCAGAAGGATATCAGACTCTGTGTTACAGTCCTTCTCTGCCTGTCAGTCATCTCTCTTCTCATGGAATATTCCATGATATCCATACTATTGCAATTTCCCTAGCTTGGGGGTATCTCATGCCTCTAGTTTTCCTAAAGTGACAATTATACAGAGTGTATAAATTGTTCCCTGGTATGGCTGTGTTACATTATTAGCAGTGTGACCATATGCAAAGAGCTTAGCTTCTCTGTCCTTCAGTTTTTCTTCCATATCCTCCATATCAGTGGTTCTCAACTGTTCTAATTCCGTGAACCTTTAATACAGTGCCTCGGGTCTTGGAGACCCCCTAACTCTAAATTTTTTTTTGTTGCTGCTTCATTACTGTAATTTTGCTACTTTTATGAATTGTATTGAAAATATCTTTGGAGATAGAGATTTGCCAAAGGGGCTGCCACTCACTGGTTAAGGTGTGCTGTTCTATAGCAAGGATAATAGTAAATAAATACACGTGTAAGACATCCGGCGCATATACTCACAGATAGGGATCAAGCCAATTGTCATCAGGGAGGCAGCATCCAGCAACTGATGGAAGAAGATGTAGAGATCCACAACCAAACACCAGGCAGAGCCAGAGGGACCCTGAAAAAGAGGGGGAGGAAGGATTGTAGGAACCAGACAGGTTGAGGCCACAGGAGAACACAGCTCACAGAATCAACTAAGCAGGAATAATAGGAGCTCACAGAGACTGAAGCAGCACTCATGGAGCCGACGAGTCTGTGCTAGGTCCTTGGCATATACGCTATGATTGTGTAGCTTGGTGTTCTTATGGTCTGTTGGGCCCCATTTTGTCTCTGATTTGGGCCTGGAGGACAAACCCAAGCTTGGCTCGAGTTTCTGCAGCCTTGTGGGAAAGCCTAAGCCTGGCTTGAATTTTGAGACCTGTCTCAGTCACTTCTGTATCGGGGTGACTCAGAAAGACCTGTTTGGCCCTGCCTCTGCCCTGGCCATTTCTGATGTGAAGCTTTGCCCTTGGCCCTGTCAGTTACCCCTTACCCTCTGTCACCCTTCCCTGCCTCCTAAGTAATCTCTTCCCATACCTAAGTGCCCACCTCCTTGCCTTCTCTATGCAAGCAAGTGCCTAGTTTAATAAAATGAGTTCCTGCTTCAACAAGACTCCCAACCTGGAGTGTTTCTTTTTGGCCATCGACACTCACCATCCTGCTCAGTCTGAGACAGACCCAGCTGGACCGGTTTCTCTCCTCTCGCCTGGACCTGCCGGCAAGAGGCCAACAATGATCTTCCTAACAGTGGGAGTTGGGGGTGTGTTTGACTCTTTTTCCTGCTCTTAGGACCCTTTTCCTCCTTCTGGGTTGCCTAGTTTAGCCATGATATGAAGGCTTGTTCCTAGCCTCACTGTAACGTGTTATGTCGTGTTCCATTGATAGCTCTGGGAGGCCTGCTCTTTTTGGAAAGGAAACAGAAAGAGGAGGAATGGATCTGGAAATATGGCAGGGGTTTGGAAAGAGTGGAAGGAGGAGAAACTATGGTCTGGATATAATGTATGAGAGAAGAACAAAAAATAAAAAATAAATTTTAAAATGTTTAAAATGACATGCAGCACGATGGGCGACACATAGGAACTGCTTTATATTGGAACTTAGACTTGTGTGTAAGTGTAAGCCTAAATACTATTTCCTGTATATCATCTGAAACTGTCTCTTTCCTTCTAACCTCACTTATATTTCTATCATATGTGTGCACATATCTAAGTGTAAGTGTATGCACATGTTGAGTGTGTGTGAGTGTACATGTGTGAGTGTGTATGTCTGTCAATCTGTCCTTCTGCATATGAGTGGTATGTGTATGTGTCCAGGATATGGTCACATGTATGTGAGTACATAGTGCCAACACCTCTGAGTCTTTTATTGAACCTGGAGCCAGATTGCTAAGGAGGAAACTACCACACTCCTAGGCTACACATATGTACATGTGTGCCTGATGGGCTTGCATGTGGTGTAGCAAATGTTCTTACCTACTGAACTGAGTCTCCAGTCCTTGTTTTAGGTTTTTGAGATAGTGTCTCACCCTATAACCCAGAATGGCTGGAGACTCATTATATACCCAAGGCGGCCTTGAACTGATGGTAAGTAACCCTCTGGCCTCATCATTCTGATGAGGAATTATAGGTGCCCACCAGCATGCTTAACGTATTGTTTATTCCTACATCTTTATTTAAAACAACAAAGAATTAAACTTTTTAAAGTTTTATGATTTGAAAACTTGGTGATACATATGATAGTTTACAGAATTATTGTTTTCTTGATGTTTTTAAAGATGTATTTTATTTTTATTTATATGGGGGTGTGATAGCATGTGTGTATATGCATATATGTGTGGGTATTCATATGGGCTGGAAGAGGGCATTGGATCCCCTGAAGCAGGAATCATTGGTAGTTCATTGAATGTGGCCTGAACTTCAAAAGCAACAAATGAGTTTTGGTTTTTTGTTATTTTTGTTTTTTGTTTGTTTGTTTGCTTGTTTTATTTTTTTATTGGTTATTTTTACTTATTGACATTTCAAACGTTAATCTCCCTTCCCAGTTTCCCCTCCACAAAACCCTATCCCCTCCCCCTCCATTGCCTCTATGAGGGTGCTCTGCCACCTGCCCACCCACTCCTGCCTCAGCGCCCTAGCATTCCCCTACCCTGGGTCATCGAGCCTCCACAGGACCAAGAGGCTCCCCTCCCAGTGATGCTTGATAAGGCAATCCTCTGCTACATATCCAGCTGGAGCCATGGGGTCCCCCCCACCATGGTACTCTTTGGTTGGTGGTTTAGTCCCTGGGAACTTTGGGGGTCTGGTTGGTTGATATTGTTTTTCTTATGGGGTTGCAAACGCCTTCATCTCCTTCAGTCCTTGCCCTAACTTCTTCATTGGAGTCCCTGTGCTCAGTCCAATGTTTGGCTGCAGGCATCCACTTCTGTATTGATCAGACTCTGGCAGAGTCTCTCAGGGGACAGATATACTGGGTTCCTGTCAACAAGCACTTCTTGGCATCAGAAATAGTGTCTGGGTTTGGTGGCTGCAAATGGGATGGATCCCCAAATGGGGCAGTCTCTGGATGGCCTTTCCTTCAGTCTCTGCTCCACATTTTGTCCCTGCATTTCCTTTGGACAGGAGTTATTTTGGATTAATATTTTTGAGGTGGGTGGGTGGCCCTGTCCCTCAACTGGGCACCATGCCTATCCACTGGATATGGGCTCTACAGGTTCTATCTCCCCTTTGTTGGTTATTTCTGCTACTGTCCTCCCTGTTGGGTCCTGAGAATCTCTTGGGTCCCTGGCATCTGGGACTTTCAAGTGGCTACCCCTAGTTCCCCCTCCCCCATTGCTACTCCCCTCCTTTCAAATTCCTGACCCTCTATACTTCTCCCCCATCTCCTTCATATCTGAACCAGCCCCCATTTCTTCTCCCCCTCCTGTCTCTCTCCTATATACCTCTCTCTCTCTACTTCCTGAAATTATTTTCTCCGCCCTTCTGAGTAGGACTGTAACATCCACATTTTGGTGTGGTCCTGTTTCATCTTGGGTTTCATATGGTCTTTGAGTTGTATTGTATTCCAAGCTTCTTTTTGGCTAATATCCATTTATCAGTGAGTACATACCATGTGTGTTCTTTTGTGACTGGGTTACCTCACTCAGAATGATATTTTCAAGTTCCCTCCATTTGCCTGAAAATTTCATTAAATCATTGTTTTTAATAGCTGAGTAGCATTCCATTGTGTAAATGTACCACATTTTCAGTATCCATTCCTCTGCTGAGGGACATCTGGGTTGTTTCCAGCTTCTGCCTATTATAAATATGGCTGCTATGAATATAGTGGAGCATGTGTCCTTATTACATGTTAGAGCATCTTTTGGGTATATGCCCAGGAGAGGTATAACTGGGTCCTCAGGTAGTATTATGTCCATTTTTCTGAGGGTCCGCCAAACGGATTTCCAGAGTGGTTGTACCAGCTTGCAATCCCACCAGCAATGGAGGAGTATTCCTTTTTCTCCACATTCTCGCCAGCATCTGCTGTCACCTGAGTTTTTGATCTTAGCCATTCTGACTGGTGTGAGGTGGAATCTCAGGGTTGTTTTGATTTGTGTTTCCCTGATGACTAGGGATGTTGAGCATTTCTTTAGGTGTTTCTCAGCCCTGCGAATTTCCTCAGTTGAGAATTCTCTGTTTAGCTCTGTTCCCCGTTTTTCAATAGGGGTATTTGGTTCTCTGGAGTCTAACTTCTTGAGTTCTTTGTATATTTTGGATATTAGCCTTCTATCAGAAGTAGGATTGATAAAGATCTTTTCCTAATCTTTGGGTTGCTGTTTTGTCCTATTGACAGTGTCCTTCACCTTACAGAAGCTTTTCAGTTTTATGGAGTCCCATTTGTCGATTGTTGATCTTAGAGCATAAGCCATTGGTGTTCTGTTCAGGAAATTCCCCTCTGTGCCAATGTGTTCAAGGTTCTTTCTCATTTTCTTTTCTAATAGATTCATCATATCTGGTTTTATGTAGAGGTCCTTAATCCACTTGGACTATTTTGGTCATCCTGATAAGCCCTTAGAAACAGTGATCACAGGAGTGATCACAGGACTTTGTTTATTGCCTTGCTCATTCCTTGACTATTTATGTTTATTGTACTGCTTGACCTTATTACTTGCATGTAATTAAAATGGTATAAAAGTGGTTTGGGAAAAAAATAAACCTGCCTTCAGTCTCAGAACTGGCTGGGGTCATGCTGAAAAAAAAAAGAAAAAAGAAAAGAATGGGTCAATTTGCATTCCTCTACATGCAGACCACCAGTTGAACTAACACCATTAGTCGAAAATGCTGTTTTTTTTTCCACTGGATGATTTTGGCTCCTTTGTCAAAGATCAAGTAACCAAAGGTGTGTGGGTTCATTTCTGGGTCTTTAATTCTTTACGTATGTATCCAACCTATTAGTCTATGCCTTTTTATTGAAGAATTGAGTCCATTGATGTTGAGAGATATTAAGAATCAATGATTGTTCCTTCCTGTTATTTTTGTTGTTAGAGGTGAAATTATGCTTGTATGGTTCTCTTCTTTGGTATTTGTTGTGATATTTGTTTCTTGCTTTTTCTTGGGTGTAGTTCCCCTTCTTGTGTTGGAGTTTTCCTTCTATTATCCTCTGTAGGGTAGATTTGTAGAAAGATATTGTTTAAATTTGGTTTTGTCATGGAATAATTTCGTTTCTCCCTCTATGATAATTAAGAGTTTTTCTGGGTATAGTAGCCTGGGCTGACATTTTTGTTCTCTAAGGGTCTGTATGACATCTGCCCAAGGTCTTCTGGTTTTTAGAGTCTCTGACTTTTAGAGTCTCTGTTGAGAAGTCTGATGTAATTCTGATGTGTCTCCCTTTATATGTTAATTGACCTTTTTCCCTTACCACTTTCAATGTTCTTTCTTTGTTCTGTGCATGTGGTGTTTTAATTCTTGTGTGACAGGAGGAATTTCCTTTCTGATCCCTTCTGTTTTGTGTTCTCTAGGCTTCTTGTATGTTTATGGGCATCTCTTTCTTTAGGTTAGAAAAGTTTTCTTCTATAATTTTGTTGAAGATGTTTGCTGGCCCTTTGAATTAGGACTCTTCACTCTCTTCTATACCTATTATCCTTAGGTTTTGTCTTCTCATTGTGTCCTGGATTTCTTGAATGTTTTGAGTTAGGAGCTTTTTGCATTTTCTTTGACTGTTGTGTCAATGT
The DNA here is from genome assembly GCA_028551405.1 of Uromys caudimaculatus. Classification (NCBI taxonomy): domain Eukaryota; kingdom Metazoa; phylum Chordata; class Mammalia; order Rodentia; family Muridae; genus Uromys; species Uromys caudimaculatus. The sequence continues at coordinate 58,231,461 of CM052716.1, forward strand.
CTTCTATGTTATCTTCTATGACTGAAATTCTTTCTTCTATCTCTTGTATTCTGTTGGTGATGCTTGCATCTTTGACTCCTGATCTCTTTCCTAGGTTTTTTATCTCCAGGGTTGTCTCCCTTTGTGATTTCTTTATTGTTTCTATTTCCACTTTTTGACTCTGGATAGTTTTGTTCAATTCCTTTACCTGTTTGGTTGTGTTTTCCTATATCTTTTTAAGGGATTTATATGTTTCCTCTTTAAGGGATTCTACCTTTTTACCTGTGTTCTCCTGTATTTTTAAAATGGAGTTATTTATGTCCTTCTTAAAGTCCTCTATCATCATCATGAGATGTGACTTTAAATCTGAATCTTGCTCTTCCAGTGTGTTGGGGTATCCAGGGCTGGCTGTGGTGGGAGAACTGGGTTCTGATGAAGCCAAGTAGCCTTGGTTTCTATTGCTTATGTTCTTGTGCTTGCTTCTCACCATCTGGTTATCTCTGGTGTTAGCTGGTCTTGCTATCTCTAACTGTAGCTTATTCATTCTGTGAGCCTGTGAGCCTGTGAGCCTGTGATCTTAGGTGTGTCAGCACTACTGGGAAACCTGTTCTTTCCGGGCGGGATTGGGGTGTGGAGAGCTGTGGCACAGGGTTAGCTTCCACAACAAATGCTCTTAACTACTGAGCCATTTCTCCATCTTCAGAATATCAGCTTTTAGGCTGCACTTTTACTCCCTTAGTTAACTAGCCAGTTATATTAAGCAAGGTGATATTCTGAGCAAACTGGTTGAATTAAATCACTTACCCCAGAAATAACACCATAAGGTAGGCATTTTATTTTCCCCAATTTTGAGATGAGGAGTCTGAGACAAATGACAAAGCTGAGCTTGGACCCAATCATATGTTAGGTGTTTGTCTTAGTCAGGGTTTTTATTGCTTAGACAAATCACCATGACCAAAAATCAAGTCAGAGGGGAAAGGGTTTATTTGGCTTACACTTCCAGGTCACCATCCATCATTGGAGGAAGTCAGGAGAAGACCTTAAGCAGGGATGGAATCTGGAGGCAGGAGCTGAGGCTGAGGCCATGAGTGGTGCTGCCTACTGGCTTGCCTCCCCTGGCTTGCTCAGCCAGCCTGCTTTATAGAACCCAGAACTACCATCCCAGGGATAGCATCACCTACAATGGGCTGTGAGAAAATGTCATTCAGCTGGATATCAATGGAGGCATTTCCTCAGCTGAGACTCCTTTCTCTTGAAGACTCTAGCTTGTGTCAAGCTGACATAAAAGTAACCATACAGCACTGTACAAAGAGACACTAGTAAGCCCCTCCACACTAGGGGTTCCTCACAAGAAAGCCTCTGATTTCTTGTTTGCAGACTTTTGTTTTTCAAGATGTCTTCACCCACTGGTTTCTTCTTATCTTTCACTTTGTTATTTAGTATGTGGCTTATCCAGCAGTCCCAAGGAGAATCTACTGATTTTTTTTTAATTTTTTAAATTAATAATATTCATATGAGTACACTGTAGCTGTCTTCAGACACACCGAAAGAGGGCATCAGATCCCATTTCAGATGGTTGTGAGCCACCATGTGGTTGCTGGGAATTGAACTCAGGACCTCTGGAAGAGCAGTCAGTGCTCTTAGCTACTGAGCCATCTCTCCAGCCCGAATCTACTGATTTTTAATCAGAAGATTCATGAGGAACACAATGACAGCATAGAAAAGAACAGAAAACGAAACTTGCAGAGAATTTGTCATTTTAGCCTGCAAATGAACGTATAAAATCCTTGGTATGTTAAAAAGCAGTGGTTTTAAAATTACAATATAGGCAAGCATTCCCAGGAAAGCTTATTTCTCAGAATCACCCTCTAAAATACTGATAGAGTGTAACTGGGGTTTTGTCCAGGGCCATATGCTTTAAAGCAACCCCCAGTGACCTGGATGCAGGTGCTTCAAGGTACACATCTGGTGAAACATGTTTGTAAATGCGGAGCTTGGAAAAGAGAACTCGCTAATCCCAAAAGAATACTGGAGTTTTGTCTGTACATTAATCAAACCACCTGGGTGGGAGCTTATTAGCGCCTCGTTCTTTGCTTTCTGGGTAATTCACAAGCACTGGGACCAGGAGTGTGATTGAAAGAAACGTGACAGAGAGAGAAAGAAGGGGTAGAGACAATTAAATTCACCTTGAAGCAGAGGCTTGTTTCCTAACGGGCAAAGAAGGGCTCGAGGCACCTGCCTTGGCTTCCACGGCTCCCTAATTGGCTGTTGTGGCTATCATTCCACCCCAGGGAGGTTAGTAGAAGCAAGACAAAGGCAGAGGATGCTACATCACTTAAAATAGGAACAAAAGAGGGCAAGCTCATTTTCATGAGGAGGAAGCCTCTTGGCACCCTCTTTCCCCAGGTCCTTTTCATACCTTCTCTATAAAAACTTCCCCCGTTCTTTCCTTGTCTGTCTCAGAGGGACCAATAAACATGGGTTGTCTGGACAAGCAGTGAGTGCTTTATTACTAATTATCCAGGGGAAAATCCAACGGCTTAGATTTTTTGCCGTAAAGTGATGGTGTGCAATTGCCAGCAGTGGTGGCTTTAACCTGCTGAATTACATTTTCTTGGAGACGTACATGAGGATATTCCAAACATCTTTTCAATCAAGCAACTAAGTCATTTTGATTGTAATACTTGAGCATTTTATGGGCATTTTTTGAGCATGCATTAACCGTGTATGTAATAGACAACATACTTTTCATTGAACTAAGTGATTTAAGGTAATTTCAGCATACAGTGCGCACGGTGATTAAGACTTCCTGGCTTCAGTCCTAACCACGCAAATTGCTAGCTGTGCGGCCTTCCTTTACATCTCTGAGATGCAAGTACTAATCTGTAAAATTGAGATAATAATAGGATCCTCCTTCCAGCACATGCACTTCAGTGGGCTGTGAGCCACCAACCAATGCAGTGCACGGAACTGTGAATCTCTCACATTAAATCTACCGTAATCTTTGCCTCTGTTGTTTTTGTCTTTCTTTCCTACGGTATTTATGTTTGGCCTTTTAATTTAGTATCTGAACAAAATTACCAGAGAGATAGAGATAGAGAAAAGCCATTGGAAACAAGAGTGCATTTATTTATTACTATTGTATGTTCAAAGTTCACAAGCAGGACAATAGGTGAATACTTATTTATCCAAAGGAAAAGACACACCATCTTAAGAGCCAGACAGATTGTTATCAATCACTCAATGGCTTACCTCAAAGACTGTGAGATACTGCACTCGGATTAGAAGGTTACTCTCTACTTCTGAATGCTTTTCTACTTCCACTCTGCAAATATTTACCAGTGTCAGAGATTTATCCATTTATACAGACAGAGGTGTATGTGTGTGTGTATGTGTGTGTGTGTGTGTGTGTGAGAGAGAGGGGGGGGGGGGCAGAACAAATTCATAGAAACAGGAATAGTAAAAGCAGTGGCATTCTCTCTGCACCAGGTAACACTCTGAGTGAAAGTGTTGTTTCCAGCCTTCTCACAGGCAAGTTTCCTCAGTGCATAGTGGGAGCCCCAGCCCCCAGCCTATGCAGGGTTACTAAGCAACTAACCTCCCAGGGAGGTGAGCAATGAGAGGGTGTTTACTTTAGCAAGAAGGAAGAATAAAGCTCTTCTAAAAAGAGTTCAACTGTTGTCTCCATTAAGTTCACCCCCAGTGAGTTTACCTGTACCAGATGTCACAACTTCACAAAAATTAAATTAGAAAGTATGTTATCATTTCATAAAATGTCTCCAAGCAATGCTTTCAATTGTAGTTAATAAATTGTACAATGAAGTGGGACCTCCCACAGTTAATCATACCAGATCATTCCTCAATCTGAACGAAATACAAGGGAATTGCCCTTTGAATTACTGTTGTAGCAACTAAGTCAACTTTTAGTTTTGGTCTTAAAACCTGTTTCATTGTTTCTTCATGTTATCTGTGTTCTACAGTCTTAGATCTCAAACTACTCTTTTGAAGTAGCAAATAACACCAAGGTGAGGGCAAAGAAGGACTGAGTAGATCCTTAGCATTTAAGATAAATCCCAAGTAGATCTAAAAATGAATGCAGTTTTTTGCCGCTTGCCTTGTAGAAGGGCACAATGAACCATTTTCATGTTGCAGCTTTTAGTGTGGTTGTTTATTGAGTGCTGGCTTTATGGAGAACACTGCATGACCCCCTGGAGTTGAAAAGGGAAGAGGGAGAAGATGGAGAAAGAAACACCAGAGGCGTTGTACGTGGGTCCTTTAAGAGTCTTTGGAAGAACGGAAAGCTCCTAATTATGCAGCAGTTATGGAAATCAACAGCTTCACACTGACACACCAGAACAGCTTGGTTCTCACAGGGGTTAGACAGGAGAGCACTCCAGCTGGAATGCCAAAGAACTAGACCTTCCCCACACCACTTAGCCTGCACTGGACAGCAACACATACTTCCCAATCTTTTTCATATTGTGGGGCACACACATAAACATACTTATACACCCGAGTACATATTTGTGTATATGTTTAATTTTTATGATGCATCGAATCTAATGGACTTGTTTCAGAGGAAAATGAGAATCCAGTGGCTTAGCATGGTCCAGTTGCTTTCAAGGATGCCAGGATGAATGCTAGCATTCTGCCTAAACTCCACCCCACCGTTACCTGGTCAGGTAGGCCTGGCCCACTATAAAAGGGGCTGCTTGCCCCCTCCTCTTCTCTTGCTCTCTTGCTTCTCTCTTGCTCTTGCTCTTCCCTTCTTGCTCCCTGCCCCCTTGCCCCTTCCACATCCCCTCCCCCCCACCTCCACATACTCATGGCCGGCCTCTATTCTTCTCCTCTACCTCTACTACCCTCTTAACTCCACCCCCATGCCCCGAATAAACTCTATTCTGTACTATAATGTCGTGTGTCTGGTCCTTCAGGGGGAAAGGATGCCTTGGCATGGGCCCGCTGAGACATCCCCCTCCCCCAGACCTGACTACACACCCACAGAACATATTCCCTATCTCTTTATCTTTTTATAAACATATCAGTGGATGCAAAGCAATCTCACATATTCACTGAGAAACTGTATACTGGGGAATGCTGGTTATATGATTATGCTACTGAATAGCCAGAACCTCAAATATAGTATGAAGGTAGGCTTCCCCACCAAACCTAACTACAGGATGTATGATGTGATAATCTTGCTTAAAATGAAACCCCTGGCTCAGCACTCACTAGCCTCTCTAACCTTGGCCAAGTTGGCTTATGTGTCTAAGCTCTAGAAAACAAATGTCACTAATAATATGCATTTCCATCAACATGATGGAAATTGAGCCCAAAGGAAGGATTTGTATGTATGTTTTAGAGTTATCAAAGTATTCTCTATATTTTAGTCAAGTAGAGAAAGTCAGTACAGCAATAAAGCATGACCCTGAAAAGCCCTGAAATGCCGATGGGTTTGCTTGCCAATGTCTCTTCTAATAAACTAGAGCGAATGCTGCAGAGTGGGTATGACTGTTGCAGTTGTACGAAGATACTGCATTGTAGAATAACAAGCAGCCTGTTTTTAGTTAAGATTATGATGCTTTGTTCTTTATGAATTATGAATTTTTATGCCAAGTTCTATTTTAAAAACAATATTTCACTAAAATACTCATTGTCACTCCCTTCAATTTTTAGATATCTTCATAAAATTTGTACTTAGAAATAGCAATTATTGCTGTGTGATTTTATAGTAACTAAAGATAGCCCATAGTTATTACAGAACACCTCTGCCAGGAATTCCTCAGTCAACCATGGAAATTAGAGCGATGTGCGCTGTATTAACTATGCTCAGGAGATGCACACAAGATTGGCAGTCTCTGGGTCCTGCACCAGAAGAGTTATTGATGACCTTTAACCAGAGTGAGCAAAAGAAGCCTTGGACATAGTGGGATTTTTCTTTCTTCATGTTCTGGGAGATCTTATGCATCTCAAGACTAGTTGCACCCTAAAACTTACCTGTTGCTTTAGATCCCCAACAAGTTTACCCAATACTTAAGTTAAGTCTTTGACTATGACTATATCCAAATAGTCTGCAAGTACCACGTTGACCAATAGATTTCAAACAACAACAAGAAAAATAAAAAATGTTAAAGGCCCCTTCCCTAATTGTCTCAACTAGGTATCTACTAGTTCTGTCCCAATATTGATTCTTGGGGACCAGACCTGAGTAGCTTCCTGTTCAGAAACTGGACATGGGTATTCCCTACTAGCACATTCTTTGACAGTAAGTGGCCTAGCTCCAAGTGTTTTCCCTTAGCAGCTGCAGCTCAACAACTTTTCTGTGTGGACCTAGAATCTAATTGTATTTTGTTAAAGGCCTGGTCCTCAGTTAGGGGCTATTGAAAGATGTTCAAAACTTAAAGAGGCAGAGCCTAGTGAGAGATCTTTCAGCCATTAGGAGTGTGTCCTCAAAGAGGATTGTCAGACAGCAGTCTCTTGTTCTCTCTGTCCACCATGAAGTGAGCTTTTGCTTCCCTGTGCTCTCCTTGACATGACATTTTGACTCACGGCATGGACATGACAATATTGCCAACTGAGAAGAGATTGAGGCCCCCAAAATCGTGAGCCAAAATAAAGCCACTGTTATGATTATATCAGATATGTGATTCTGTGACTTTCATTTATGACAAGGGGACATGGAATACTTGGAAAGTTACAGAAAATCTGCCTTTGCTTCTGAGAAAATAGCTCAGGACCAGTTTATAGCAAACACAATCAAAGTACTAATATATGGTTGTATTTGATAAGTTTTTAAAAATTAGTGCTGCAACTGGTTCTAATTTATCTATTCATTCTGAAGCATTGTGTCTAGAGGAAACAGTTCAGTAGTGGATGTTTCTGGTTCTGTCTTGTTATGCAGACTCACATGGTGGTTTGCTGAGGCAAGACCCTTTGTAGGACACATGATTTGTGAAAGAGTTTAAATAGGACTCAACAGACAGTGAAGGTGTGCTTGTATAATGAACCTTGCAATGCTTTGTTGGTCTGGAGTCGGCTGATCTTCACGTCCTTTGGAAAGGCATGGCAGAGAACTTCCTGGTGCTGTGGCTTGTTCTAATTGCTCCCCTGACTCATGCTGATTCAGGGAAGACCTGGCTGTTTCTGCTGGATCATGCCTTCACTGCTGATTCGTGTTTGGTATGCTGACACTACTGAATTGGACTACTGGTATCCTGATAAACAGAGATTAAGATCACCCCCAAAACCCACTTCTACACAGGTCAATATCCCTTTGTCCTATTTACCATCTTTTCTACCCTACCTTTGGAGACTGGGCTAGAACGGGGGGTCGAGGCATTTAAAAACCATTATTAAAAGTAGGTTTTAAAAAATCTAAACCTACACAGTTCATGGTAATTTCAGAATATGTTGTTTTCAACAGAGGAAGACTATCTTATATTTGCTGTCTTAACTTTTCATTTTTTTGGATATTCAGAAGGGATTTAAAGAAAAAACCCAACTTGTTAAATTTTGAAAAATATCAGTTATCAAAAAAGGAAAATACTTATAAGAGGAAAGACGATGAAAAGTAATGTCTAGGCATAGCCCAGGGCTTTTCACTTCTGAAGAGTTTGCAGTCTGATCACGAAATACTAAAAATGGGTTACTTTCCATTTCACCTCGTTTCCATAGAGTCCAAGGCTGACAGACAGCCCTGAGCCAATGGTTATCACCCTGTGTCTGCGGGGATGCTGAAGGCAGCATGAGCAGAGAATGAGCAAGCGTGGGGCAAATGCTCCCGCTGGGTTCATTCTTACTTGGCCTTTGGAGCTCCCAGCAGAGCATCAGTCTGATTCATTTTCATGCTGAGGTTTCTCCCTATACATTTTCCCTTCATGTGCAACAAAACTAATATAAAACAGCATATGGAACACAGAAAGCAAGAACATTTTGAAAGATCAGGACTAATGATTTAATCATTTTAAAGAATTTATCAAAAATAAATTCAAAGTAACGTTTGGATCTAATCTCTGCATTTTCTCTGACTTTCTCTTATTTATTCAATACTCATCCATTTCCTCTCTATCTCATAGAGTAACTTGCCAGCTATTCCTGAATATGTGTCTAGTCCCAACAGCAATATTTCCATTGACCGGTGGAGTTGTAAGTGCTCTCTGGGTACTTGCAGATGTGGCCAGGGGTATGAGAGAGGATTGATTGTTCTAAGAATGTAGAATTCCGGGGGCCTGAGTTCTGTTTTTAACAGACCCCCTTTCTTCACACATCTTTATTCTTACATTGTCCAAATAAAATTTATACCATATATTCTGCATCAGTTTCCTACTAGGTACATGGAATTTTGATATCATTCTTTTGTGGTAGCCACTTGGCTATGAGAACTTCAGAGTTATCATTTAGATTGAAGATATTTCCATATGGCAAAAGGCAGTTTGTATGTGTACAATATTAATATAGACCTTGAGTGTAGCTACTGGATGAAGTGGCTGCCCTCACTTGATACATTAATGATCTCTGGGTATATCTGTTCTTTTTTAAACAAGAGATTATATATCTAGAACCCTTTAGAACATATTTCAAAAATGCTTTTGATGCATACTTTTAATGTTATTCTGTTATAATAATATAAAATTATCTTGAATTGAAATTTTACAATAAAATTAATGTTTTCTTTACTATAATCATTATCCCCCACTGGATATTTTTGTTTTTCTTTTTGATTCTATTGGTGAATCTTACATGTTCATTAATCTAGGCACAGTTATGTGTATTTAGTCAAGAATTTGATTAAATTTGACTTCAAAGAAATACAATTTTGGGGATCTGAGAAACAGCAAGGCTGTAAAGACAAGTTCTTAAATGCAAATCAAGTGAACATCGGAGACATTTCCTTCCAGAGAAGCCTCCGAAGCCATGATGCCCTTTGCTACCTACCATTTGTCCTCATTATAAGGCAGGATTTGTGAGCACAGTGGGAGGCTCATTGTATTTCAGTGGTTCACTTTTCCCAGGAGAATGTCTGCAAAGTGTGAGCCTGTTGTCTGATCCATCAGCACCTCACGAAGGTGAGGTGTTACTGGATCTTAAGTGCCTGCTGCTCCCCTAATAAGAATCATATGCTATAAGCTGTTGCTAGGGAAAAGGATAGCCAAGTAGACACAGACAAGAGGAAAGAACTGAAATTATACATTGGGAGAAGAGTTATTGAAGACTCATTTTTATTTTTCTGCAAGCATTTGTTATTATTGCAGAAAAATATATTTATATGTGACTCTACAGAGCTTCACCCCTGTGCTTCAGCCTTCTCTGTATATTACATTGTCTCAAACTGGGGAAGTCATGCATCATAAAGCTCTTGAACAGAAGTAGCGTGCCGCTTAAATATAAGGACACCTACTAGAATTAAAATGGCAGAAAGCAACATGAGTTTTACATTAGTATGTATTATATATTAATTATCATATTTTGGGTCACTGTCTTACTATATAGCCCTGGCTGACCTGCAACTTATTATATAGACTGGGATGGTCTTGAAAACACAACTCTCTACCTGCCTCTGCCTCCCAAGCGCGATAGCTCTAGGTGTGCGCCAACATGCATGGCTATTTATTGTTATGTATATGTACATGACATGGCTCCAGTGAACTCTGCCTTGTTTCTGAGACTTCTCATGTCTCCGACTAGCTGCCTGCAGTATTATTATCCTTTTTGCTTCAGAGCTGCCTTTAATTCAGCACGAGACTTCTCCCTGGTACCTTTTTTTTTTTTTTTTCCTTTGTCTTCCTTATCCTCTGCAACTCCACTGTGCCAAACCTCTGGATGTCTGGCATTTAGATTCATCAAAAGAGAGACTCTGATTAGTTCAGCTTGTCATCATACTTACTGAAAAGCTGCTGCAGCCATGTCTAAACAGGCTGCCTTTGTATCAGAAATCAGTCCCTGGTCTCATTAGCTGTGGCCAGGTCAGGGTCACATGGCAGAAAGCATGAGATTCGATGCCCAGAGAAACCCCCTGTAGCTGCCTTTCTCATAAAGACGCCATGCACATGCCAGCCTGCAGACCAGAGTGGCCTGTGTGGTATGGGAAAGTGTTAGATTCCTATTCACGCTCCCTAACTCTTATTCTACCACAGACACTGGACTTGGAATTGCTCACTGAAAAGACAAGAGCACTGCAGAGTGTGGCTCAAAGCAGCCTGTGTTGGCAGGAGAGATTGCTTGGCCTTTGTCCCTCATGCACCAGTTGGTGACTTCAATCAAAAAGTAGCATCTGGGATGGTTGGTCTATGTGTACCCTGTGTTTCTTAAGTCACAGCCACCTAGAGAGGGCACATGAGCATCAGCTGATAACTGTTATATACAGGTCCACCCACTCCTGAGTTGAAGGAACTGCTTCTCTCAAACTTATCACTGTCAGTGCCCAGAGTTCCATTTTCGTATGCTTGTTGAGATCTTAGCCTGAGTTCTATTCCTCCTTTGTTTTGAGTTCTTGCAATGAATACCCTGACTGACATTGATGCCAAGAATAGCAGCTATGGATCCTGCTCCCCCCCCCCCCCAAGTGTCATTGCAGCTGCCAGTGCTTTCCTGGCTGAGGCCACACCTGCCTCTAAAAACCGAGGTCACAAGGTATATATGTCCAGTGTGGAGGGAATGCATACCCAGTTGCAACTCCAGCAAACTTACTGTCTGCCACTGCTGCTGCTGATTTCAGTGCCGTTCTGCTGTGACCACACGCAGGATCACTCAGTACCAAGGAGCCTGATATCTTTTGCTCATAATGCCTTAGAGAGAGCTCAGGAGAAAAAATGCTTTGAAAATTGTATTTATTCTTTTACTAAAACTTAATCTCCCACAAAGTCAGTCAAAATCTGTAGGAGTTGTGTCACAAGAGAAATTAGGTGACAAGTTGAACTGAGAACCTGTCTTCCGTTTCAACACTGGTACATTGGCATCTCTAAAATTTCTCATTTCCTTTGGGATAATTTTATTTCACAAAATTATTAGTGTTTTATGGTTATGGGGAAAAGACAGGACTCAGTTGTCATCCCATTAGTAGCCAAGTAGTTGGTCATTATAGCTACAACTTGACATATGACTACTGACTAATTTAAGGGACACTCAAATCTAATAAAATTAATTTTTATTATATCTCACACACACATACACACACACATATAGCCTATAATTTTTTTTAAAAAGTATACAAAATGTAGTTGAGAAATTTAGTCATCTGATATAGCTATACATACATATATGTATGTGTATGCACATATAATGAAGAAGAGTTGGAATTTCATGATCTATATTACCCTTTATCTAAAGAGATGATGGAGACATTAATTGGTCAGCTGGGATTACAGAAACAGAGTAAAGAAGTTGCAATTTTTACATTTATTCCCTGTAATCAAGAGGAAGAAGCCACTAAATCTAATAGACAAAAAAGATCATAATGTCTATAAATGTGCAGTCTATATTAGTACAAATCCTAAAGTCACCATATTTTACCATGGTCTAATTATGTGTTCCTCCAAGCTGATTTAAGCACTTTGGAAATGATTCTGCGTTCATCAAGACAGTCTTGTGCCATACTATTATTTGTTCATTCTTAGTGTTAATAAATTTAGGGTTGTATATATCATCCAAATGGCTATTTTGTATAGACTTGTGGATATTCAAAGAAGAAGAACTAAGCTAGACATGAATTTGTAGGTACCAATATATTATGGAGTATCTTTTTTTTTGGGGGGGGGGCGGTTCAAGACAGGGTTTCTCTGTGTAGCCCTGGCTGTCCTGGAACTCACTCTGTAGACCAGGCTGGCCTCGAATTCAGAAATCCAACTGCCTCTGCCTCCCAAGCACTGGGATTAAAGGCGTGCGCCACCACCACCCGGCTTGTAGGTACCAATATAAAGAAGCATTCCAGAGGATGTTTGAACTCATTTGAAGAAAGAATTTTAGTAAAAGAGTAGGGTGAAGAATCAAGTATCAAGGAATTCTGATATCTAAATAATGAACAGAAGTGAAGGATGTAGCAAACAACAATTAAAAGGAGGGTCCAAGAGAAGGATGAGAAGAATGAGTGTCCTGGAAAGCAATTAGAGAGGTCCTGTGATGTGACGGGAGTGGTGTGTACTACCAGTGATCCAGAAGTGGGATGTGCAGGAAAGCAGACACGTGACCTGCATAAAAACAAACCCAAGGAATTATTGATTTATGAAGGTGGAAAACAATGTGGTATTTAGACTGTTTCTTGGAGAATTCATGGATCAGAGATTAAGTCAAAGGTATACTGAAATTAATTTTTTAATAAATAGAAAAGTAGTCACTGGCATATGAGACAATAGCCTATAAAGCTTGGAGTTATCTGTCGTACTTGATAAAAATCAACTACATATATTCTTAGCCAAATCAATTTTTACTGTGGGAGGCAAGGATCATTTACCTTTCTCTTAGCCAAAAGTCAAAAAATTTCATATTACTTTTATTTCTATCCCAGTAGGTTTCAAAATAGCCTGATCAGAAAAAAAAAAGAAATATATATGCATATCCTTTTAGATTTACCTAATAACCAGGTGAACAAACAAAACTATTAGGAGAAAAATCAGTCAATTATTTCTCTTGTCAATTTCTGAATCTGGAATTAATTTTCTTAATGGTGTGCATATGATTGGAGATGGGAAATTGTCATATTTAGTAATTCTAATGGTCACATTCACAACAATAGTTGTAGCTGTTTTGGCAACAAAAACAAGACAACTAAGTTGTCAAGTAAACAGAGAACTGAATAACAGACACTGCACTTGACTTCCTCAAGCACTACGGCAACTGAGAACATGGAAGGGAAAGAATTCGGTTTTTCTTTTTTTAAAGACTGAAATGACTCCAATATCAAGGCTCACTTTAAGCTAATTCCTCAAGCTCAATGAACAGATTACAATTTCTTTCAATTTTTGTCATTTTTAAATGCCCTGAAAAAAGTTTGTTTTACAACTATCTTAGCAGTCACACCAAAGAAAATGACAAAGGAGTATGAAGGTGTATTGTTCTAAATGGTCCTTATGATACAAATCCCTTAGGAAGAATTATTGTGACCCTGCCATGCTCACTCCAACAAGATTAGCATGAAGCTGAAGATATCTCTCGAGAAAACTGAAAATGGAGTATATGGAAAGAGGGGCAACTCGAATAGAAAGAGAAACTGAGAAACACACAGGGGGCGAAAGTCACCTCTGAGGAGGTGGATGCCACAAGGAAGGAAGATGAGATTGGCAAGTGGGGAAGGGATGAAATGGCTGGATAGAGGCTGGCCAACAATCTCCAAGGGAGATGCTGCTGGAAATGCCCCTTGCCCCTCTCTAGTAGAAGTTGTAAAACCTGGTGTTTGATGTGCCTGCTGTTGGATCTTTCAACACGAAGATGTCTTTAACTGTTTTTCATTTTTCCAAAGAAAGATGTATTTCTATAAAATCTGACAATAAAAAATAGTGCTATAGGCTCAAATATACAAAAGAGAACCACTGTGAACTGGTGGCGTGCCCAGTAGTGAACACTGCAGTTGCTTGCCCTTTAATATTGAATCAATGCAAGCTGTATTTGCTGATTAGTTCCTTAAAGTCTTAGTTACTCACACTAAACTCTTTGCTGGGAATTATGGATGCTTTTGATTCTCAAACATCTTTATTTTCTTAAATTTATGCCTTTATAATAATTATGTTCATTAAGAAATTAGAGAACTGTTGCTTAATTTCTTTAAAAATAATACTTTTTTTTTTTTTAAACGTCACAGAATGGTTCTTTGGTGAAAGGAATAAAAAAAGAATATTTCCATGGTCTTTTCCCCCTTAGGCTACTGAACACTGTGGTAGTCCTTTATCAGCAGTGTTTATACTTCATGATTTTGCTTATTTAGATGCTTGCAGAGTGTAAAATTATGGGTTTGGTGGTTTGTGACCAGAATTTGCTTCTCTACATCTATCCTCTTACTTAAATTTAAAGTTTTATTTTGGTATGTTTTTGTTTTCCTCTGAAATACACATAAAGAGTACGCAAAGTCCTGAAGGAATGTTCCATGAATTGATAATGACAGGAAATTTCTCTCCACTGCACTCTTTCTTGGTCATAAGAATAGCATAGCAGGACCCATGCTACATAATCAGACTGATATGTGGTTCTATTGGTAGAGTACTTGCTTAGCATTCACACAGCGTTTGGTTCTATCCTCACACAGCAAGATGGCACATTACTGTAATCCCAGAAAACTAAGTGGTAAAAAACAGGAGAATCTGGAGTTCAAGGATATACACAGCTGTTCATAGTGGAGTAATTCATCTATCTGCCAGTCTCCTGTCCCAGAAGGGATACTGTTCCCTCTTTAACTGAGAACTCAACTTAGCCTGATTGGTTCAGAATTAATGGTTCATTAGTCTCTGTGTGTAATAAATATAAAACCACTTGGAAGGAAGACCTAAATGATTTGTCTTTGGTCTTCAGAGTGTTGCTATGTACTCTTGCTCTTCATTCTGTGACTCTTCGGTGACTTCTGTTCTCTTGGGAGCTCAAGTCAACCTGTTTCTCTCAAGCGTTTTGGGATTAAATCAGATGAATCTATCCAGTTATTTAATGTTCTATATCATCAAATGTGTTCTTGTTTTCTTCCCTTGTCTTTTGTTTTTGTGAGTTGAGAAAAATATTTCCTCTTTGTCTTTCTATTTTTTTCTTTTGTGGTTGCAAATAAAGAAAATTGGCTTCATCTAATATAGACAACTAAAATAGGAAAAGGAATTTATTCATTTATGGAAACTATGAATTGAATAAATGGGATGGTAATGTTTCAGCATTAGCAAAAGAGGTTGTCATAAATATTTTTAATATATATTTTATTGAACATAAACTTTCTTTATATGAAATATTCTGATTATTAAAAAATATTCCCAAATCTTCCCAGATTCTTATCACCTACCCACCTTCTCAACTCTAGGTCCTTTGTTGGTCTTTCTTTAGAAGACAATCAAAAAACAAGCAAACAAACAAAAACCCCTACCAACACAAACCAGAATAAAAAGAAAAAAAGACACAGGCAGGCATACACACACACACACACACACACACACACACACACACACACACACACACACACACACACATACACACACAAACACACACAAACCCAAACCCATAAAAACACAAAATAAGCAAATATAACATACAAGTAAAAGATCAGTAAGACAAAATCATAAAACAAAAAACCCCAAACGAATCAATATGAGGAA
Organism: Uromys caudimaculatus; assembly: GCA_028551405.1. Taxonomy (NCBI): domain Eukaryota; kingdom Metazoa; phylum Chordata; class Mammalia; order Rodentia; family Muridae; genus Uromys; species Uromys caudimaculatus. The sequence continues at coordinate 58,246,712 of CM052716.1, forward strand.
AAAAATGTCTACAAAGACTACTTAAAGGTGGGGCCTACCTTTACGCATGGTCAATATTCCCAGTGGGACTCAACTGAAAAAAGTTAATTTTCCCATTGTAAATAGTTATTAACTGGAGCTGTGTTGTGGATAGCCCTGGGGCTTTTTGTATTCTGCTAATTCTGCCCTCTGGGAGGGGCTACAGACAAGGACTGAATTACACCTGTGACTTCTTGTGAACCAATCCCCTAATGAATAAAGGAGCCAATCGCTGGGCTCATAGGAGGGACTTCCAGATTGGGGGGTGGAAAAGAGGAGGCAGGAGAGAGAGAAGCTTTTGGAAAGGAGACAACAGATAGGTAAGATGTAGTTATTAGAGTCTCCTGGTAGGGCAGATCCACAAGGATTCGCCACTAGAGGAATCAGATTTTGATAAGGCTTACAAGATTAGGCTTTAGTTGTTGCACCCAGAGACTGAATTACTATTGTTTCTGAGCTAAGTTTGTGTTGCATTTTCTTTCACTCAGTGGCTCGTCTGGGTTCCAGAGAGAAAGGTACAGCAGCAAGGTGTGGGTTTGCCTGATGTGCATCACAGAGGCCCTGGGGGCATTGAAGCATGGGGCTGGCGTGGTAGTGACCCGCCAGTGGGAACCTTGAGAGCTGGGTGGAGAGATCTGGGTGGCGCTCTGAGTCAGAGCTCCATGAGATAAAAGCAGCTCGGCCATTGCTCGCCAGTGATTAGCCAGCCAGCTGGGATGAGAGAACTAGGACATAGCGCAGGAACATGTGATATATTCCTTCATTATTAATATTTCCCGCAACAGAGCTGGCTTCTTGGTTAGGGATAGGATCTTGTGTCCACTTTTCCCTCTCAACTCTGGTACCCAATCAGGCTTGAACCTGTGTAGGCCATGTATGTGCTGCCACAATTTCAGAGAATTCCTCTATGCTTCAGTCTCACTGTATCTGGAAGAAACTGTTTTCTTGGTATCTTGTAACCCCTCTGCCTCTTATTGTCTTATAATAAAAGGCACTTAGAATTCTCAGATATGGCCGGGCAGTGGTGGTGCATGCCTTTAATCCCAGCACTTGGGGGGCAGAGGCAGGTGGATTTCTGAGCTTGAGGCCAGCCTGGTCTACAGAGTGAGTTCCAGGACAGGCAGGGCTACACAGAGAAACCCTGTCTTGAAAACCAAAAAAAAAAAAAAAAAATCTCAGATATGAAACAATATACTCTTCCTAGTGAGAGGTGATATAGCAATATGGGCACAAAAATATTGAGGATCTTTATTTGAGTAAGCAAGCTGGCACAAGCCAATTTGTCACTGACCCATTCCCATTCCTAAATAGGTTAAAGTTAAAGGGGAGAAGAAGCCCATTTGTTTCTGTGTATACTTAATGGCAATCAGGTTTTTATTTTTCTGTGTATGAGTGTTAGACTTCATATATATGCCTATGTATCATATGTTTGTCTAGTGATTGTGAAGGCCAAATGAAGGCATTATGTTCCCTGTAACTGAAGTTATACACGGTGGATAAGCTGTTGTGGGGACACTGGGAACAGAATTCATGTCCTCTACAAGAGCATCAAGTGATTTTAGCAGAGCCATCTCGCCAACCCTTTTTACCTTTGTATACTATGAAATGTAATTCCACAGAATCTGCTTTTGTTGGCTTGCCTGTTTATTTGTTTGTTGGTTGTCTGACTTTAAATAATGTAAAGTGGTTTAAAGAGAACATAATAATTAGTGCTGCAAATGTCCCTTGATTTCAATGCCCAATTCAAGCATCATCCTATAACTCACCCTACTGAAATCCCATTGCACTGCCTTTGGGGGTCACTTTTCATCTGTGCAGACTCCACATTGAAGATTATGTAAGCACTGTGTAACCTTCAGCTCATTTGGAAGCTGCAGAAACCTCCTGAGAATTTCCTCTGATATAAATTAATACAGAGACTGGAATGTTTTGCAGTGCGTGATAAATTTGACAAATGATTACTCATTAAAAACATAAACCAAAAGAAAACAAATCCAAACCAGGCTTTAGGAGGGGCCCTCTAATGATGATTTACCCACTTGGCTTCCCTCCCCCCCTTAGACAACTACACTGCTAAGAACCGCAGCTAGCCACTATCAAGCACACTTCTCTTGCTTTGCTTTCTCCTGCATTCATCTTGGCACAGAGGGTTCCTAACTGTCTATCTCAATAGCTAGGGAAAGGAACATTGGAACCAGAGAACAATTGTTTAACTCTGCAGGCTATATCTTGTTCTGAGAGCCTACCAGATGCCAGAGACTACTAGATGCTGGGGCTACAGTGATGTCCCCCACTTCCCATGTTTTGTCAAGTTCTGTCCTTCAACACCTCTTTTTTCTTGGTTTCATTTGAAGACCACATTTAGCTTCCATGTGTATAAGTTCCACTTTTATATATTCTTGTAACAGATAAATATCCCCAGAAGCTCCATCAGCTTGGAACATATTGTCAGTTCATGGTTAGCAGGTTCCATTCACCATATCCTGTCAAGGAATACCTACCACTCACTCCACTCTCCATTGCCTTCATGTTCCCTAAGTCTGATAGTTAAGGCTCCACTAGACAACTCTAGCCATATTAAATACTCTTGCTAAAGGAATATTTATGAAAGAATTTTGCAATCTCGGCTAGAGATGGCATGGAGTTAAGAACACTTGCTGCTTTTGCATAGATCAAAAGTTATTTCCAGTATCTACTTTGGAAGGCTCTCAGACTCCTGTGACTCCATCTCCTTAGAAATCCCACTACTCTGGCCTTCGTGGGCACCTGTACTCACCTGCTCATACTCATATATAGATATATTCACACAGCCGTAAGTAAAAATAAAATAAATCTCAGGAAAACAAAAACCTTTGTAATCTATGAATCTAAACTATATTATCTACCACTCCTGGGTTGGTTCTCTTTGCTTTAAGTTATTATGTTCCTATCTTAAAGATGAGGTACTGTCACCCACTTACGATGTCCAAGGCCAGATGCAATCTGCATCCTGTCTACATTTCACCAGTATCTGCTGTTGAATTTTCTATGCATCAAACTCCCTGAGTTGCTCACTGTTTGCTTCCTTGCAGCCAAAGTGAAGACACTCCTTGTGTAGATACTCTTCATGTAGATTACACCTTCCTCTTCGAAGAGCTCACCTTCTTTCTCATCTCATCCATATCTTCCTTCCTGCCAGCAGCAGCAGAAGCCATGGGATAGGAGTCATGGAATTGCACAGGACACCAGATGACTGTCACTTCATTAGTTTGTTAGCATGCACTTGTGTTTGGAAATTTCCACACATGTGAAAAAGCTAGGAGAGGATGTCTCATCTGGGGCAAGAGAACAGAAAGTCTTATGGAACTTTATCAGGAAGGGCCAGCCAAAGGATGATGGCTTCAAAAATACATAGAGGGCTGTTCTTACAGTCTGGGTCTTTTGGAAGTCAGGAGTTTTTTTTTTTTTTTTAAGAGTTGTGAGGAAGATAAATTATGGGATAAAGTCCTTTGCAAGAGAAGCTGATGAGGAATAGTCCAGGGATCATGGACATGAGAAGGTCACTGTGGAAAATTATCAGGGGTCAGCACCACAGCACATTTCCAGGGCACTCTCTTCACTCCAGACATACCCAGAACAGAGAAAACAAAGCCTTTGCCAAACTGCAAAATAAAAATCTTCAGGAAAGAGGAGTGAATAGATTAATTCTTTTTTCTTAGTAGTTCATTTGACTTGCATAGACAAAGAACAGCTAACGCTTGGAAGTAACCCAAGATTTTCTCTTTTGTTAGTGCTTGCCAGCACACCTGAGTACAGTCAAATTGTTAAGAATTATCTAATCTGACTTTACAGGTGGTTTCAGGGAGGAACTCATATCTGAGTGCTTAAGGGCAAATCAAGTATAAAATGTGCTTTGTGAAAAAACCCTATGGATTTTGACATGACAGAACTGTTCTGTAACAATGTATGATCTGATATGAGGGCCCTCAGGCCTTTGAGTTTCACTGGTGTTAATTTGGAGAACAAGGATAGAAGATTTTTATCTCTGGGCTCTACTATTATGCTTTAGCTGGAAGCTCTTTTAAGAAATCTTATGGGTTATTATTCAACAAAAAGAAAGCAGATATGTTATAGCATCTTTCTATATGAGATCCAAGATCATTATCTACTTATAAATTTATCTTGTGGTATTCTATCTTTGTTAACTCATTATAAGAAATGACTATTTAAAGATGTAATTTTATTTATTGAATACACATACTAACTTTTCTTGCATGTGTGTGTGTATGAGTCTTCTCAATTTGACACTTATTATATTTAGTTCCTGCTCTGTACACCAGCTCTTCACAGTTTTACTACAGCAAACTGCGACTTCATTATTTTCCACACTGAGGTCATGACCTTTAAATAATCGTCTCTTTTCCCCTACCCCTTTCTCTCTCTTTCCCCCTTTTCCTTCTTCCTCTTTCTCTTTCCCTTGTCCTCTCTCTCTCTTCCTTTCTACGTCTCTTTTTGTCTGTCTCTCTATTTGTTCCTTTCTGTGTTTCTCTGTCTCCCCTCCTCTGTGTGTGTGTGTGTGTGTGTGTGTGTGTGTTTGTCTCTCTGTCTGTTTCTCTCTGTTTCTCTCCTTTTCTCCTTCTGTGTGCCTCTGTCTCCCTGTCTTTGTCTCTCTCTCACTCCCACTTTCTCATCTTTTGAGACAGTGGCTTCCTATGTAGCCCTGGCTGGTCTGGAATTTACATGGATGCTCCTGCCTTTCTATCCAACATGCTAGAATTGCAGACATGGACCACTCTGTTGGGATTTTCTCTTACACTTATGTCCCAATATTCAAATGATGAGCATGTCCCATTGACATTATCTTCAAAAGATCCAGAATCAAATTACTTCTTATTCCTTTCACTGTCACCTCCCTGATTCAAACAACACTGATGTGCATAGTAGCTTGACGGAACAGACTTGTCTGGCCTTTTCCTTCTCTGTGTTCTGTACAGTCTAGTTGCAGTGGAAGGGGATCTTTTAGGATCTGTATATTCTCCCTAAAGCTTTATGATAACCTCCCACTTCTTCCATAGTAAAAGCCCTTCAAAGTCTCCCCAAAGCTCTAGGAAATGCAGACTCTTTCCTCAGTACACTATTTATACCCCTGACCTCCTGGTACCTATTGGCCTTCATCATCTTTGCCTTCTTTTCTCTTCGTCCATCCCGATGTCTGAATAATATCTATTTCTGGAGCCATAGAAATCAGCCCCAGAACTAGCAGCCCTGAAGCTAGCAGAGAACAAGCCCTATTTCTCTGAAGTTGTCTGTTCAAAGCACATGTTTAAATTGCTGATGGAGAGAAAAGGAAGGCTAGATCATGATACACAATGTAGATGAAAATAACCATATGCCACTGATAAAATCATTTCCCAAGCACTTCATATTTATATCTAACAACTTCGCATTCCATTAAAGCTACAAACTTCATGTGACCCTTCCTGTGCTATTTAAAAGAGAGGCAGAAGTTAGAGAGCTTACAGCAGGAGTGGTTCTTAGCCAACATTTTCAAAGGCACACATAGGAAGAACACGGTTCCTAGGCATCCAACTAAAGCTCCCAAGGTGCATTTTTCTCCAAATTCTGGATGACTTTGGCAGATAAATAGGGTCTTATCATAGACACCTCTGGCTTATTCAAACAACTGAAAAATGATGATAAATTGCTGGAAGATTCTAACCAAGAAATAGAAATAAAACAGCCTTCCAAAGAATACATGTTCTGTGAGGCACATATTGAGAAGCATGCATAAAACTTACCAAAGCAAGCACTGCTATCTACTTTAAGCAATGTTCTATAGTTCTTTAATTAAAAAACACAAACAAAACTTTCCCGGGGGTTAGTCATGAGTGACTTTTCACCACAGCTCTAAGGGTTTCTGGAACTAACTTATGTACACTCATCGTTTGCAAACATGAGAAAGGAAATCTAATGATACTCAGCTAATCTCAGTGAAACCTCCGGGATATAAGATGTGGACAACAGTTCTCTAGTAAGAGCACAAAGCCAGTGCTAAACACCCCTCCTAGAGACACAGCATAGTTTGGATGTCTATAAACTAAAGGAACATTATCAACATCACATGTCACTTGCAGCTGGAGAGGTGGCTCAGTGGTCAAGAACAGGTGGCTGTTCCTGCTGAGGACCCTGGTTTGGTTCCCAGATGGCTTGCAACTACCTGTAGCGCCTGCTCCAGGGAACCCTATCTTTTTTTCTTCTTCTGATTTCTGTGGGTACCAGTGCATACATGGTATACATACATAAATAATAATAAATCTGTTAAAAATAAATTTTTTTTAAAAATAATAGCATTCAGTGGTTTGCCAGGTACATGTGATTTTTAGTTTTGCCTAATTTCATCTATCAAATTAAACTTTACCTGTGTCTCTTAGATTCAATTTCAGCCTTATTCAGAAAAAAAGTTCTATTTTTATAATCTCCTGAATCCGAATTTCCTGAAAATCTTATCAACAATGTTAATTATTTAAATGTTGGGTTTATTTTTTTCTCATAAGCCTTTTTCATGAAATAATACATGTATGTCTTTAAACTATGAAGTGGTACCAAAGGACATAAAACAAACAAACAAAACAACAGTCTCTGTTACCCATGGCCACTCTATATCCAGAGCATCAAAGGAAACCAACCTTACTTTTGTCATCTTTCATCCAGATTCCTGCAAAACTTTATGCTAGCTTTTACTTCAATAATTAGAATCACATTATTAGCTTCTAATAATGTTATAGTTCAACTCCTTTACACATTTTTCTTGTAAATTTCCATTTTTCTCTTAGTAGCCTTTAATTGTTTCAAGCAACTATAAATATTATTTCCAGATTGTGATTCAGGATTCTTCCACACTTTAAACTATCTCCACTTATATATTTACATTGTCAAGTTTGATAGCATTTTATTCTGCTTTATCAATAAATCTTATACTTTATGTTTAATTTGTTCTTATTTTATTTGACACCTTTTGAGGACTTGTGATATTACAATGGGAAATTCAGTAAGAATAATTAGAAAGTGTCTAGATCCACACATTATGAGGTCAGTCATATGTGATGAACAGTTGCCAACTATCTTGTTAGGTTGTGTATTGAAGTTGAAGGTTGTTAATTTTTTTAACATAAATGCTGATATAACAGTATTGACTGCAGAACCAAACAGAGTAGCATCATCGCTGCAGTGTGTTTATTTTACATGCTATGTCAACAATTACCTTCAGAATCACTTTATTTCTGTTAAGTTTGATCTTTCTTTTGGTGACCATTCTTTTTCCTTATAAAAGCACAAGGGAAGGGATTTGTCTGAGAACTCTGCGAGGCTAGAGCTAGCTTGTCTATTGGGAAGTTCTCAGAGGAGTAAGTTCTCAGAAGAGGCTATACAACGGATGTCTGCTCCAGTGGCCTTCCTGGTTGTCTTGATCCCCCTTCCCTCCATGGCTCTTTGTTAGTTTCCTGAGAGTATGCATATCTGGATGCCCAGGCTTTTTTACCCTAGAATGGGGTGCTCACGCCAGGTATCCTGTCCTTTATCTCTTCTTCAACCAACACATTCTTCTGTGTCTCTCATTTTTCTCTTTCCATCAGCTGACTTGTTGTTTTAAAATCCGTACATCCTTTAACAGAAATGGAATGAGTGTTTACAAGACTGATGGGTATCCTTCCTGCCTGCAATCCTCACCCCTCCAATTTCAAGCTCTAGCCTGTCTTATTCTAGGCTGAAAAGCACTACTTGCCTTGGCACATCCAAAAAGCAATGAGCTCTCTATACTGGGGATGGCTCCCTAACCTCTCTCTTCTTGTCACAAGCTTGTATCATTACTGTTAGTATTCCCACACTCACAGGCCTTCACGCACAGGTTACTCTGTTATGCTTTGAGTATCAGACGGTTCTTGTCAAACTTTTTTTCTTTCCTCAAATTGTGCCTTCAGCCTTCTGGAACTGAACAAATTCCTTTCTGATTCTTCACATTGTATACTCACATCAATTTAATAAAATTGTTTCTAACCAAAGGTTATTATAATCATCACAGGGTAATAATATTATCAAACTGCTGGAGTACCAGTATCAAGTATTGGTATCAATATACACAAGGGACCATATTTAACATATAATCAGTAATAACTGTAATAGAAATGGAGGGAGGCTTAGAACAACCACACTTGCTACAGCAGGGGAAGGGGTTCTAGCTGAGAGCTGATGTCTGATTTCTTTTGCTATTTATATAAATGTCCTAACTTTTTGACTATTTTCCAAAAGGATTTGCTTGATTATATATTAACAATAAACTAAGATTTCCAGAATTTTCTATTGATACTGAATTTGGGTCACAGCCTACACTTCAAGAAACTATTAGGTTCAGTGACCTGCCCTGGAGAAGTCAAATGATAAAGCCAAATTAATAGGAAAAAATCAGAAAGGAGGATAAATTCAATGTGATGACTTTCGGAAGAGGGATAAAGAGATCCAGTGGCCCCCACTTCAGGTTATATTCAGGTCCTAAAGTTAAACAGAAGACAAGAGATATGCACATCTAAGCAAATCTTGTGTAGTTGTGGGGTAACAGTATTGACTGCAGAACCAAACAGAGTAGTATCATCGCTGCAGTGTGTTTATTTACATGCTACGTCAACACTTACCTTCAGAATCACTTTATTTCTGTTAAGTTTGATCTTTCTCTTGGTGACCATTCTTTTTCCTTATAAAAGCACAAGTGAAGGGATTTGTCTGAGAGATTCCAATCTCTCCTGCAAGGTGGTCTGACAAGCTGTCAGGACTCGGTAAAATCTCTTTCTAGAAGTCAAGTTCCTCCTCTGCCTAATGCCAAACTTCAGCTTTTTTCTTCTCCCAGCATGAGATTTCTGGGGGATGTCTAGTCTCTGGGAGTCTATTGTTTCATTAGTCTGATGGTCACATTGAGGATCACAGCCTTATTTTAATCTACTCATTTATGACAGGGTAGTAATATTATCAACCTACTGGGGTATTGCTATGAAGTATTGGTATCAATATATGCAAGGGACCACATTTAAAGGACTAGGATCAGGATGGTGCTGAGCTCCTTATCTCCATGGTTCACTGAGACAGAAAACCCTCCTATGACATAAATCTACAGGAATGAAGTTTTCTCAGGAGACTTAGGCAGTGAGGTGATATCTATCATTTTCAGACTTTATACAAAGAAACATATAAATTCCTTATGTTAATCATATATCTGATGCCACCTAGTCAACTGTGCCAATAAATTACTAATATGATAAATTTCACCAATATGATATTGGAAATTTGCACTTTTAAGTGTATAAGTTTATAAGTATTTAACTTGAAATATCACTACCACATCTTTCTCAATTAGGCAAAATTTACTGTTTTGAAACAATCCTAAGAGTCTAGGATGCATTGCCTGGCAAGCTTACTAAAATGCAAAATCAGGGCCTCTGGATCAGAGCACAGACCTGTGCCCAGAAATCTTCATTGAATTGTCCAGTCATTCCAGTACAAAGGGTATTCAGATCTTCTCTGCGAATCTTGCAGCAAGGCATTGAAGAAAAAGAGGCATACCAATTAATACATCTGAACCTTCTAATAAATGTTATAAGAGCAAATAGACCAGAGAAAATCAATATTCAAATGTCTAAGGTACCTATAGTTCCTTGGGGTTAAATGCATGGTAATTCTTCACATTAAAACATGTAAATGAATCAAAGAATATGATGGATATCATCAAGTTCATTTCCTTTAAAAAAAAAAAAAAGCTAACCCATTCACTTAGATAAAGACCATTTAACTACTAAAAATGCTGTGGTGGTTTGAAAAAAAAATGTGCCCCCATAGGTTCTTATATATGAATGTTTAGTAGCCACCATGGATTGGAACTCTTTGAAAGGATTAAAATGATTAAGAAGTTAGGCCTTGGAGGAAGTATGTCACTGTTACTGGGGGTGAACTTTGAGATTTCAAAAGCTCAGGTCTCTCTGTGTCTCTGTGTCTGCCTTTGTCTGTCTCTGTCTTTGTCTGTCTCTGTCTCTGTCTCTGTCTCTGTCTGTCCATCTGTCTGTTTCTCTCTCTCTCTCTCTCTCTCTCTCTCACACACACACACACACACACACAACACACACACACAAATGTGCACACATGTGTGTGTGCACGCACACACACTCTGCCTACAGATCAGGATGTAGTTACATCTCAGCAACCTTTCAGCACCATACATATCTTCTGCCTTGTCCCTACAATGATGATAATGGACTAAGCCTCTGAATCTATAACCAAATTCCCAATTAAATGCTTTCTTTTATGGATTGCTGTGGTCAGGGTGTCTTCTTGCAGCAATAGAACACTAACTAAGACAAAGGCCAAGTTTTGAAATGACAGTATTTCTGTTTGTTGGATGAAATGCTAATTTATGGCATATTGTACCTTATCCTTAATAGATTAGTCATCTCCTTTCAAATGAAAAAGGTATATAGCCTCAGTATGACCTGTACAAATAAATAGCAGTTTCTATGCATGCCTTTTTGCCAAAATAACTTCTATTCTGAACCCCTTTGTATTAGCTTAATGTGTCAAGGCAAGTTACAGACTCATAGACAACACAGGAAAGAAACATGTTGGAACAAGAAGGCATTTTCTGCTGTCAGTCAAGCATTTCATAGACAGGATCACCAAAGGGAGTTGTGTGGTTGAACACAAGTATTCAAATCAAGGCAAGATTACATTCAGGCTATTTGATTCACTTAAGAAAACCCTGGCTTTTCACTGTTATAAATGTGGGCAGGTAAAAACCCGCAGACTCATAATGTGAGGTCAGTAAAAGTGACAGAAATCTTTGTCAGATTCCTGATGGTGAATTGGCTCCTCTTCCGCCAGTGTCTATTCCCCAGACAGGCTCTTATGATTGCTCTATAGATATTAATTTCTGCAGGGAAGTCACTCACTCTGATTGAAAGATCTGATGTAATTGAGCCCCAAATACCCATGGCCAGATGCCAGATGAAATCTCCCCTAAATATGAATGCCTTGTCTGTTTCTGCAATCACAGACAAGGGCTGCTTCCACTCCTCCCGTCCCACCACCGTCCTGATAGTTGGAGTAAGAGTTCTTGTGTCCCTTTGCTCTGTACTGCTTTTCTAGCCTGCATCTCCTACCAACCCTTAAGTTCACAGTCTGTGTTTAACAGCCGTAATGTGACCCAATCGTCCCATGCTTCAATCTGCCAAGCTGGCACTTTGAAAAGGCTTTTCTACACTAAGACAGTTCAACTGTATGAAGAAATCGGAATTATCTCATTCTTTGTTACTTATATAGGAGACAGGGAAGGGAGAGGAGGACAAACGGGAAAGACAGTTGTCCCAGAGGGTTACTTCCTGCCGCTCAGTTCTTCTGAACTAACCAATCTTATACTCTGAGTTTGGAAATGTTGTTTATCTTGTGATTTACTTTTTAAAAAATGGTTTAGTACCATTGCGAAGAAAAACAAGACAAAAACCAAGGAATTCATATATGTTACATTGTAATAACAGAATGATGAGCCTTTCTCCGCCTGTGTGTCACTAACTCCTCCATTTAAGTCCTTGAAAATAGTATTGAGTAGATGCCCACTCTGTCCTAGGCACTGAGCAAATAAAGGTCCTCACCAAATACTACATTCATCTCACCATAAATAGAATTTGAAGAATGTGATACTAATTTATACCTGTCACTGTCACTTGCATTTACTCATTTTATCTTACAAAGAAAGCTTTCATGTCCTGCCCTTTACTGCTAGAAAAAATTATTTCCTGTGCTTTCAAAATCTTTTATAATGGCTCATTGTTTGATTCAGTCTCCACACTATGATACAATCTGTGATGAATCTGTCATCTATGCCTTTATAGTCAGCTTGGGGGATAAAGTAGGCAATCTAGCCCTTTAATCACATTTGTGATTTTATAACTTATTTATTTTTATTTTATGTGCATTAGTGTTTCCCCTGAATGCATGTCTGTGTGCAGGTGTTGGAACTTGAGTTACATAGAGTCGTGAGCTGGTGTGTCAATGCTGGGAATTGAACCCTGCTCCTCTGGGAAAACAGCCGGTATTCTTAACCACTGAGCCATCTCTCCAGCCCCCACATTAGTGATTTTAAGTGGAGAGTATTATCTATAGGCAAGACGAAAACTATTCCTATTTTTTGCAGGTATTAATGGCCACATTGTAGACATATAATATCAATGTAAGTGATACAAATGTGGACAAGCAAAAATATTACAGTAAAGAATGAGTTTACCCATCACCTCTGAAATACTTTTTTATTTTTGAAAAGATTATTTTCCTTGGCCTGCTGGGTGACTCCTTTGGGCCTAGGAGTAGGAAGGTGCAGTTTCATGGCAAATTGCTAAAAGCAGTCTCTCAAACAGAACTCACACAGAAAAGAATGGAGGAGACGATTAAGCTCCTGAGTGCAGACCAAAGCATGTCAAATTAATAGCTTAACAGTATTGATTCAAAGAAGCTGGAGGACATAACGGGTGTCCTGTGGTACCCATAAATCACAGGGGTAGCTGCCCAAATTTCTCCTGCCATCCAGAGTTATGGAAATTATAATAGCAAAAAAAGGATCCTAACACAGGATTATCCTGAATTGGATATTCTTACACTACATTATGCTATCTTTCTCTTCAGCAAGAAAGTTGTTGTTGTTGCTGTTGTTGTTGTTGTTGTTGTTGTTGTTGTTACTGTTGCTGCTGAAAGAACATTTGTAGGACATAGAGACTAAGGACATGATCTGCTATTGACCCGTGATAGATTCTTTTTTTTTTTTTTTTTTTTGATACTTTATTTACATTTCCAATGTTTCCCCCTTTCCAAATCTTCTCTTTGGAAACACCCATCCCCTCCCACATCCCCCAACTCTATGAGGGTATTCCCCCTCCCACTCACCAGTCCACCCACTCTCTTATTCCCACCTTGGCATTCCCCTTTACTGGGACCTCTAACACCCTGAGGCCAAAGGGCCTCTCCTCCCCCTGATGGCCAAAAAGGCCCTCCTCTGCCACATATGTGGTCCAAGCCATGGGTCGCTCGATGTGTATTCTTTGATTGGTGCTCCAGCCTCCAGGAGCAATGGAAGGATCAGGCCAGTTGACACTGTGGCTCCCTCCATAGGATTGCCACTCCCTCAGCTCCTTCAGTCCCTTCTCCAACTCCTCCATCTGGGACCTCACTCTCAGTCCAGTGGTTACTGTAAAGTGAAACTTGGGTATTCTGAACTTTTGGGCTAATATCCACTTATCAGTGAGTACATAACAAGTTCCTTCTTTTGTGTCTGAGTTACCTCACTCAGGATGATATTTTCAAGTTGCCTCCATTTACCTGCAAATTTTGTGAAGTCATTGTTTTTAATAGCTGAGTAGTACTCCATTGTGTAGATGTACCACATTTTCTGTATCCATTCCTCTGCTGAGGGACATCTGGGTTGTTTCCAGCTTCTGGCTATTATAAATATGGCTGCTATGAACATAGTGGAGCATGTGTCTTTATTACATGTTGGAACATCTTCTGGGTATATGCCCAGGAGAGGTAAAGCTGGGTCCTCAGGTAGTATTATGTCCATTTTTCTGAGGGTCAGCCAAAATGATTTCCAGAGTGGTTGTACCAGTTTGCAATCTCACCAATAATGGAAGAGTGTTCCTCTTTCTCCACATCCTCACTGGCATCTACTGATACCTAGGTTTTGGTCTAAGCCATTCTGACTGGTGTGAGGTGTAATCTCAGACTTGTTTTGATTTGCATTTCCCTGATGACTAAGGATGTTGAACATTTCTTTAGGTGCTTCTCAGCCCTACAAATTTCCTCAGTTGAGAATTCTCTGTTTAGCTCTGTTCCCCATTTTTTGATAGGGTTATTTGGTTTTCTGGAGTCTAACTTCTTGAGTTCTTTGTATATATTGGATATTAGCCCTCTATCGGA
>CM052716.1:58261203-58313653 GCA_028551405.1 Uromys caudimaculatus
AGAATCACCTCGATGGCCACCAGGGAGAAAGGAGAGGACTTTGGGCCTGAGGGTGCTAGGGGCCCCAGTAAAAGGGAATGTCAAGGTGGGAATATGGGAATGGGTGGGCGGGTAGGTGGGAGGAGGAATTCCCTCACAGAGGCGGGGAGGGGGAGGGGACACGGGGTTTCTAAAGAAAAGGGGGATCATCGGAAATGTAAATAAAATATCAAAAAATAAATAAATAAATAAATAAAAAAAAAAAAAGAAAGATACTTTCTTGCTTTTTGTAGGGTGTAGTTTCCCTCCTTGAGTTGACGTTTAACATCTATTATCCTTTTGTAGGGCTGGGTTTGTGGAAACATATTTTGTAAATTTGGTTTTGTCATGGAATATTTTGGTTTCACCATCTATTGTAATTGAGAGGTTTGCTGGGTATAGCAGCCTGGGTTGGCAGTTGTGTTCTCTTAGGGTCTGTATGAGTTCTGCCCAAGATCTTCTAGCTTTCATAGTCTCTGGTGAGAAGTCTGGTGTAATTCTGATAGGTCTGCCTTTATATGTTACTTGACCTTTTTCCCTTACTGCTTTTAATATTCTTTCTTTGTTTTGTGTATTTGGTGTTTTCACTATAATGTGACAGGACGAATTTCTTTTCTGGTCCAATCTTATTGGAGTTCTGTAAGCTTCTTGTATATTCATGTTCTTCTCTTTCTTTAAGTTAGGGAAGTTTTCTTCTATTATTTTGTTGAAGATATTTACTGGTCCTTTAAGTTGGGAATCTTCACTCTCTTCTATACCTATCATCCTTAGGTTCTGTCTTCTAATCGTGTCCTGGATTTCATGGATGTTTTGGGTTAGGAGCTTTTTGCATTTTGCATTTTCTTTTACTGTTGTGTCAGTGTTATCTATAGTATCTTCTGCTCCTGAGATTCTCTCTTCTAGCTCTCATATTCTGTTGGTGATGTTTGCATCAATGTCTCCTGATCTCTTTCCTGTGTTTTCTAACTCTAGGGTTTTCTCCCTTTGTGATTTCTTTATTGTTTCTATTTCTATTTTTAGCTCCTCGATCATTTTGTTTATTTCCTTTGTCTGTTTGATTATGTTTTCCTATGATTCTGCCTGTTTGATTGTGCTTTCCTGTAATTCTTTAATGGATTTCTGTGTTTCCTCTTTAAGGGCTTCTACTTGTTTACCTCTGTTCTCTTGTATTTCTTTAAAGGCGTTAATTCTTTCTTTCTTACTTAAAGTCTTCTATCATCATCATGAGAAATGATTTTAAATCTCAGTCTTGCTTTTCTGGTGTGTTGGGGTATCTGGGGCTTGCTGTGGTGGGAGAACTGGGTTCTGATGATGCCAAGTAGCCTTGGTTTCTGTTCCTTATGTTCTTGCCCTTGCCTTTTGCCATCTTGTTAACTCTGATGGTAGCTGGGCTTACTCTGTCTGACTGTGGCTTGTCCTTCCTGCAGGCCTCTGACTCAATGCTCCTTGAAGACAAGCTCTCTCTGAGAAGTGTTTGGGTTTGGAGAGCTGTGGTACAGGATCAACTCTGGGGTGGAGACAGAAACCAGAAGGATTTCGTCCCCAGCTGTCCCTTCGTTCCTGTGTTCTGATGGCTCTGCAAGGGTCCCTCTTGATCCAGTGAGTTTGAACAGAAGTGGTGGTTTTGCCTGTGCTTGAAGGTGTGTCAGCACTCCTGGGATACCTGCTCTCTCCTGGAGTCCTGTGGCCCAGGCTGAGGTCCCCAGGTCCTGGTGAGCAGTGGTGTTTGTCTTAACCCCACTCACAGCTTTTCCACGCTCCTGGGAGGGAAATTTTCTCCTGGTGCTACTTGGCTATGGAACCCTGGTGGCCCAGGCAGAGGTCTCCTGCCACAGAAGGAAACCGGAAGGTTCCTATGCCCGACTTTACCTCAGTCCTTGTGTCCTGCGGGTTCCGGGTGAGTTCCGGTGAGCAGTGGTGCTCGTCTTAACCCCACTCATTGCTTTTCCACACTCCTGGGAGGGTAGCTTTCTCCTGGTGCTACTTGGTTATGGAACCCTGGTGTACCAGGTAGAAGTCTCCTGCCACAGATGGAAACCGGAAGGTTCCTGTCCCTGACTTTTCCTCCTCAGTCTCTGTGTCCTGAGGGCCTGGGAGGCTAGCTTTCTCCCCGCGCTAATTCCTGTGATAGATTCTTTAGCTTCAGTTTTCAAGACTAAGAGGGGCAATTGTAACATAAAACAATTGTTCAGCAGAAAAATGTGTGTGGGCATACGGCATGGGAGACTGGAAGGACTGAAAAAGAAGGTTTTGCTCAACTTCCCCATTTTGCCCCAGGCTAAGGTCCACCCTCCCTCCTTTCATTTCCACAAGGCACACACAGCGCAGAGATCTATAAAATTTACAACAATATTGATTTTATTTTTAAGCATGAACACATCTGAAATCTAGAAGAGTTGGGATTCTTGGTCTCTAATTAATGACTGAGTTTAGAAATAGAAACACCTTTATGGAAAGGAAAAGGCAAAGTTGGTCAATTGTTTTTCTGAGTAATTTTCCAACTTTGTCTATGAAATAAGATGTAACCTGGTGCGATTTTTAAAATTGTTTGCTTGCTTATTTATTTATTTATTTATTTATTTATTTACATCTCAAATGTTGCCCTCTCTCTGATCCCCCTTGAAGTCTACTTCCCCTTCCCACCCTCCTTCACCTCTGAGAGGGCAGCCTCTCCCCATATTCTCACCCTGATGCATCATGTCTCTGCAGGATTAGGTGCATGTTCTCTCACTGAAGCCAGACATGGCAGCCCTCCTCAACATGTGTGCTGGGGAGCCTCAGACCAGCCTGTGCATGCTCTTTGGTTGTTGGCTCAGTCTCTGGGAGCTTCCAGGGATCTAGGTTAGTTGACACTGTTGGTCTTCCTGGGGGGTTGCCATAAAAACCTTTTCTCAGCCATTACTATAGAACCATAAAAAGCTAGTTGATAAAATTGATATCATGATTATATATGCAATAATACACGCGCACACACACACACACACACACACACACACACACACACACACACACACCCTTGTGACTGAGAGCAGATTTGGCTGTTTAGAACTTACTGAATAAGGCTCAGCAGATCAGTTCACACTATACAATACCAAATGATGAACATATCTCTTACATTCTAAAACAGAGAGACTATTGATGAACCTCTCACTCAGAGTTAATAATACACCTTAAAGTCATTTAAGACTGATCTACTGTGTACTCAGCCTGCTTGTTTAACCTACATTTAAAAGAACAATGTAACAACCAGCTTTACTTGCCTTAAATTTCCCATGTAATTAAGTTTTACAATCTAAGCTGAAATATTCCGTACTGCTGACCAAGAAGAATGCACATGTACCATTTCTTGAAAGCAGTAAGTATAGAGGTTGAAAGCAACCTTCTAAAATCTACCATAATGGCTGAATGTAACATTTATGGCTATTGGTTGATAAACAATGGTATTTGTTATCTGGGTCAGTTGGAATAAGATGGAACCATTAATTTAAACCATTTTAAAACTCTCAAAGATTTCTATAAAGTGTCTCATTTATTCTCCTATGTGATGCATTCTGTGCTGTACAATAAAAATAGAGCAAAACCCTTTGTTAGGGACAGACACACAAAATCACAGACAGACACAGGAACAGACCGAGTCACAAGATAGCCCTCAGATAGGCACAGTTTCAAACTGATGGGACAGATAGACATGGGACAGGAGACACAGGTATCACAAAATTGAAATTTTAAATCTGGACTTTTCATTAAATGACTCCAAAGGAAAATGCCTTTATTTCTTCCTTTGTAATACCAATGCATTACTGGTAACTTTGAGCTAATTGCTAATGCATTTGGTCCATGCAGCACTCGAGGAAAGATTACAGAGAGGACAAATATATCACAGAGCAAGAATCTGGAAAGCAAGAATCTTAGAATTTTGAGTCCTTCTGTAGCATAAATAGCCTAACATTAGTCCTAGAGTAAGTGTTGAATGGCCATCCTCCTGAAATGTTCATGAAAGGTATTTAATGTACGGGCAAAATTAGAATATTAGGTATTTTAAAAACTGATACTCAAACATTTCTCCTAGTCATCTTGCTACAAAAATGAACTCACAGAAAGCAGAGATGTGGAGCTAGAAAAGGGATATTATAAAGAAATTATCTACATTCCTTGGAATCAAGTCAATCCAAACTCTGCAGATTGAGAGAGGCTGCAGACCAAGGGACAAAATACTGCTACAAGCTGTTTTGAATGAATTTTGTTCACGGACACTTTCATCCGTGTATATAACATATTCTGCTTACTCGTTCCATACTCTTTCTTATTTCCCTCCCACTCCGTCCAGTCACCATGTTTTATTTATGAATCTTTCCCTCATAATCATTACCTTTTGTTAGCACTGCAGAATTTTACTATCTGTGTCCTGTGGCTATCCACTAGGCCTGATGACCTCTCCAACAGATCCATGACTGGTTCCCTCTCCTGGAACCATTCAGTTGCCAATGAATTAGTAACTTCTAGAGCTGGGTGCTCTTTCCCCATGCCTAGCTCACTGTTTGTGGGTCTCAGCTGTGTGGGGTTCTCACTGTTTGTGGGTCTCAGCTGTGTGGGGTTCTCACTGTTTGTGGGTCTCAGCTGTGTGGGATTCTCGCTGTTTGTGGGTCTCAGCTGTATGGGGTTCTCACTGTTTGTGGGTCTCAGCTGTGTGGGGTTCTCACTGTTTGTGGGTCTCAGCTGTGTGGGGTTCTCACTGTTTGTGGGTCTCAGCTGTGTGGGGTTCTCACTGTTTGTGGGTCTCAGCTGTGTGGGGTTCACTATAAATAGACAGTTCCTGTTGAGTTTCTGATTGGCATGGCTAGGTCACGCTTGGCTTGCACAGCGCTTCACCCTATATACTGGTACTTAAGCTCTTTCTACCTCTTCTCCCACAATATTTCAAGATCTTTAAGGGGATGGTATATCTTATTTAGGGCTGACTCTATACCCATAGTTTATCCTCAGAATCTTGTACAAACTTGGGTCTATGCAATCACTTTCATTCACTGGGAAAAAAAAGGATTCTCAGATTAAGATTGACCAGTAGCCTTTATCTGAATTCCTTCTCTCTGAAACCTCTGCTTCCTTTTTACTTAGGATTTTCAACTATTGGATGAAGAATATCGAGTAAAAATATTTAAATATTAATGAATCTCATATATATATATATATATATATATATATATATATATATATCTTCATGGCAACATCTGAATATGTTTTTGATCAAACAGCGTAGTGCCAATAACCTGGGCAGACAAACACATGAAATTAACTATCATGACCTGTATACAAAAGGGGGACGTTCACTTTAAATTCTAACCAGTTATACTACTGGAAGATTTTAGTTTTTCTTAAAGTATTGTTTCGCACACACAGGTATAGTTCCAGGACTAATCTTCCCAAAGCCTGCTTATCTAAACTAAAGTTCTGCTAATAGATCAATGCAGCAAACTATTCAGTATGATATTTAAGTACAAACACATTCATATATCAAGCTTTGCCATCCAGAGTTTTAAGCTTTGCATAAGCCTTGTTTTCTCATACTCGGTGGGCAATAACTCCGCTACGGATTAACTGATATAAAACGAGGCCATCCAGGCAATTTTGCAGAATGGGCTGTGATCATCTGTGTCATGTGTGTTTAAGATGGGTTGGGCTGTTGGCTATTGCTCATCTTATCATTCTCAAGAATACTGGCATCTGGGAAGAAGCATTCAATGAATGTAAAGGCCACTTCCATTCCTTCTGCTTCATATGGCTCAAAGCCAGTGATACAGTGAAATCTAATTTCAATGGGGTAGAGAAATATAATATAATTCTATTAAGTAGAACTGCAGAGCCACATGACAGAAGGTGCTGGGAACATATGATGTGTAAACTGCTTTCTTATATCCCAGTATCCTTTCATAATCCTGAGTTCTCCCGGGCATCGCATTGAACCCACACTGTTCCTGGTCATTCCGGTTGTGCTGTAACATTGCTTGTTTTTATTGCTTGGAGGTTTCACGAATGTAGACAGTGAATTTTACTTGCCCCCCCCATTCCTCTCTCTTATCCCCCTTCTTCCCAGTAAGTCCTCCTCCCAGTTTCATGTTTTCATTTTGTATGTGACATTTCTGTAATTGCTACCTTGAATGTCATTGGCTAACACCACTCATCCATCAGATCAGATATTTTCCTAGAAAAGACTCCTCCTTTTCATGTAGAAAACACATTCCTCCCAAAGCACTTGCCTGTGACCAGTCCTTGGTTATGGCTTTTACTATACTTAGATATGCCATTAACCTATTCTGACTTTGCCAGCGGACAGTGGGTCCAGAGGAAGAATTAGCCATGTTTATTTTACTTACTATGTATTCTCAGTGCCTCTCACAAAACAGAGCAACACATCTGTTGAATGAGTAGTGAGCCTGGGCAATCATTTCTAACAATCTACTTTAATTCGAAAGATATTGCTATGGGCAGGGATAGAAATGCTGGGCAGACTTCATAGGCAAAGACCTTGTCAGACAAAGCAGGAACCTAGAGGTTAGGCCACCAGAGCATTTAAACAGACCCAGCTGAGGCCAGAGTCCCTACCGTGAGCCACATTGCTTCTCTTATTTCTGTCAGTAAAGAATTAAGTGTTTTAATGCAGTTCAAGGTTATTCTGTGCAAGGGCTAAATGATAGAAGGTTGGTACTGAAAGGAAACAGAAATGAAGAATTACTTTAATTATGAGCAACATGTCAAAAGAAATGCTTCCAAAATTAATCTTTTCTGGAAGGAAAACAAATCTTTTTACAATTTATTTAACCCTTAGTCATTCTCTTCTATACATGGTTGTATATGCCCACAAACTCCATACACCCCCCCCCATATGCTGTTGTTCAGCTTAGCTTCTGGTAATATTAATAAAAAAGTGTGAATTAATTACAGACATTAAAGCTTTTCTATTCAAGTTATTTATTTTCAAAGATCGGTTTTTCTCTTGTTAGCTGAGGTAGGCATGCCCCTTAGCTTTAAGAAAGATTGTTTAGAGTGGCAGAAGAGGCCACAGTCTCCTCTCCTCACCTACCTAGCTCCTCACCTCACATCATACACCACAGGGGCCCATGGGTCAGAAATTCCACGCATCCAGTGGTGTCTTTGAAAAGGAGCCCAGCTGAAGTGTTCCTGGAGAGAGAAGAAAACTCTTGGGGTGGCTCCATTGCTGACATTTGTTTTTAATCTATCACAATTCTCCAACCCAGGTTCACAGGGCTGCTGAGCACTCTTTGACACCTTAACAGAGACATAAATCAGCCCCAATCACAGTGGAGGGGTAGCATTTAAAATGAAAGAGAAGGTGCCATTTTGATTTCTTTTTTCCCTTCTATGTCAGCAAGTAAAAAATTCCCAACAGTTAAGAAACATCTTTTTTGGAGGTTAGTGTTCCCTACTACACTGCTCTGCATGTACCTCGGGGAAATGTGTTTGAAGGAAGGGTAGTCAGCGAACAGGAGGAGGGAGAAAGAGAAGCAGACAGAGTAAGGCCTATACTTTTGGTATGGTAGATGCAAACTCTGTATGGTGACATTGTAATAATCTTGCAATCTGAAACCTGAGGAAAAGCAAGACAAATACAGTTGGTAGGGAAATTTGAGGTTTCCCATGTAATAAATTTTCATGGCCATGGGCCTAAACCCTTTTAGTGTTTTGAAGCCATTTTCAGACGGCGTAAGTTTCTTTGTTATCTGTTTTTAACGTTGCATACTTAGACATATCCTCTAGAAGTTCAAGATGAGAGTTCATTATGTGCAGACTGTGGCTGGTGTGGTCTGTAATGTATGGTGACTCTTGTATGAACCTTCTGTGAGTCTCATGGGAACACAAGACAACTTTCTAACAACTTCATCCTGTGCTAAGGAGTCATCAGCTGAAGAGTACATGCAACAAGAGGTCTGTGTGCAGAGAAGAGCAATGGTGAATGGGGTGCCTGAGGCCAGATGAGGAGCTAATGCCCAAGTCAAGTGGAAGGCAGCCAGCAGGACATAAAATGTCAGAGTTGAGATCAACCAGATGTGTACAGAAATTGACCATGACCGAGAAGGACCAGACTGAATTGGTTTTCTGCCCCACATGCGGGAAAGATGGGCACTAAGGAAGAGTAGGTACTCCTTGTTGTACTGTATCTAACTGGTATGCCTGGTGGTTTACCTTCTACTGGATTCCCCATTCCAAAGAGAGACTGTCAAGGGTAAAGAAACAAAGGTGGTGACTCACATACTCACTGAATTTGTTGCTTTTGTGTCACCCCAACAGAAACACTTGAAAGAAACCAGGGAGGAAAGTTTCCTATGGCCCATCAGTTCAGAGTGGCTTCAGTCCATCACGGCAGGGACAACATGATAGCATATGGAAATAGCTGTTCATATCCTAAAACACCACAGCAGGGTGGGACCAAGGCCGAGCTATAACTTTTGCTAGTCAGCTCACACCTCCAAAAGTTCCATAACTTCTTCAATAAAGTTCCACTAGTGCCAGGAAACAAGGGGCCCAAATAAACTGTGGTAAACATATCAAATCTAAGCCTCAGCACAAGCTTGCTTTGGGTAATCATGGAAACCTTTCCTCAAATGGCTTCTTTCCAAAGAGTTCAGTGCCCCTGGACCTTGTGAAGGACATCCAGCAGCCCTCTTTCTCAGCACTGCTATTCCATTTTAGATGCATGCCGAGGACAGGATAGAAGCAGTGCCTTGGGGATCAATCTGTAGTTTAGGTTCCAGTTTGTAAAGAAAAAAATTTGATGAGGAAATATCTGTACTTGCATTCATAAAAGGCTTTGTTTCCTAATAGCAGCCTGCCTTGCCAAAGAACTGGTATCATAAAAGGTCCTGATATTCTTCTCTATCACCCACTAATTAGAACAACCTCTCCCACTCCAGGAACTATACCACCCACTTTCATCTAGTAATGGCTGGACTCAAGCTGATTCCTTTTGTTCAGCTTTCATCAAAGATGACAGAGAAGGAGGAATTATATTTTACATTTCTCTTGTTTGAAGCCCTGATGTGAGATAACTTACTATTTTCTTCTCAGAGAGAAAGGTTGATAGTAGAAAAATCACAAAGTACCTTTATATAGAATTCTATATAGAAAGCATATGTAAATTATGTTTAAGAAAGAGAAGACAGTGACTTAAGACAGAAAATAAGAAAAATTATCAGAATATGTTGAGTAGAGAGAAAATATGAGAGACAGGTTGATTACAAAGGGTTTATTAGTTTAGTTTTGGATACTGAAAATTGTAACAGTGTGTCATTGACTTTGTTGAGGAGATTATATAAAATGTTACGGGACACATCTCAGACAGAGAGCCAGAGAGGTAGGTATGAGCCTTAGCTTCTCATAACCACATTCACTCCCAAGAACTCACTCTAAGAAATGCTGGCTTAGTTGCTGGGCAGTGGTGGCACACGCCTTTAATCCCAGCACTTGGGAGGCAGAGGCAGGTGGATTTCTGAGTTCGAGGCCAGCCTGGTCTACAGAGTGAGTTCCAGGACAGCCAGGGCTACACAGAGAAACCCTGTCTTGAAAACCCAAAAAAAAAAAAAAAAAAAAAAAAAAAAGAAAAAAAAGAAATGCTGGCTTAGTTACTATTCTATTTCTGTGAAGAAACCACATGAATTTTTATGCAGTTCCATTCCCTGTGACTAAGCATTCAAATATGAGCTTATGAAGAGCAATGATCATTCAAACCACCACACTCTACTCACTGCCCCTCAGAATCTTGTAGCCTTATCATAACGCAACATGCTTTTAGGTAAAGTTTAAAAGTTCCTATAGTCTTTCACACTCTTAAACTTTTTAAAAGTCAAAAGTTTCTTCTGAGACTCAATGTGATCTCTTAACTATAATCCCTATAAAATCAAAAAATACAGTTATATACATTACCATCCCAAAAGGGAGGAAAGGGGGCATAGAAAGAAAATACTAGCCCAAGATAAGATGAAATTCTATTAGGGGGAAGTTCAAATTCTGCATTTCTGTGTCTGATGTCAAGGTGCTCTTCAGTTCTCCAATTCCTTTCAGAGTTGTTGACTGAAACACACTTTTCAGTCTTGGACTGATTCCACACCCCATTAGCAGCTCTTGTGAAGCATCACAAGAATCTATTGTCTCCAACATCTTGTGTCACCAACACAATCCAGGCTTCACCTTCACAGATTCATGCAATGTTCTCTCTGGGTCTCCATGCAGGTATTGTCCTGCCAAATGCCTGGGCTCAGTAGCTTTCCTTTACCTCAGAGGAAGACTCTATAACTCCTTTCTTGTATTCTTCTTGACTCTAAATTAGAAACCACTTGGCAAAAGCTGCCAAATTCTATTTGCTGAAGCTGGAACTTGTTCCCTTCCTTGCATCAGCTTTCTGGTTTGGATGGTTTCCTTTGTTTCTAAAGCTTTTCTTTATCTCCTTTTCACAAGTTGGAAATATTTCTGAGTGTGTCTTGCCCTGAGGGCACCATTCCCTTCCTTGCATTTTTGAATAAAGCCTTTCTTTAAAGTTTTTATCTTCTTAAGATCAGAACTTGGCTCCAATACTGCATTTTCTAGTGTTTTTGTTTTTGTTTTCTCCTCAAACCTTACATTTTATATTTCTTTTTCATTGTAGATATGCACAAGAGTGATCACAAATACAGGACACAGTCAATATTAGACTGTCTTGAAATCTCCTTTGCCAACGGCATTAGCCCAAAATTCTTCAATTTAACCTCAGACTGATTTTTAGGATGAGGGAAAAAAGGAGCCAAATTCAAGAATGGTTGTTAGGCAAGATGACTGAATATGCATGTTTTGGAAGCTCAGACCCCAAAGTACAATAGTGCTATCTTTAAGGACTTTGTAGATGTGTCCTATAAGTGGATACACATCTATGATGGTTTCTTCCCCCAATATAACTTTTTAACAGGGCTCCAACAAACCAAATCACCCTCAGCACCACTGTCCTCCACACTTTTACTAGGATGGCCCAGTAAGCCCCACTTAAAGCATTCAATTGCTTTTCTAGTCCAAAGTCCCAGTATCTTCCATATTACTCAAAACAGCAGCAGGGTCAGGCCTGGTACAACATGCATCACTCTCTGGTACCAACTTCTGTCTTAGTTATTGTCCTATTGCTATGAAAAGACTCCATGACCAAGGCAAGGTCTTATAAAAGGAAGCATTCAATTAGATGGAAGTTTGCTTACAGTTTCAGCGAGTTAGTACAGTATCATCATTGTGCAAAGAAGAGAGACATGGTCCTGGAGGAGTGGCTGAGCACTTTACATTCTGATCCATATATAGAGAAAGAGAAGGAGAGAGAGGGAAGTACAGATAAAGAGATAGATGATTGATAGATAGATAGATGATAGAGATAGATAGATAGATAGATGATAGATAGATAGATAGATAGATAGATAGATAGATAGATAGATAGATAGATAGATAGATAGGTAGATAGATAGAACCTGGTATGGGATTTTTAAAACCTCAAAGCCTACCTCCAGCATACACCTCTACTTACTCCACACTTACTCCAACAAAGCAACATCTCCTAATCCATCTAATTCTTCACAAACTGTTCCATTCCCTAATGTCTAAGCATTCAAATATATGAATATGGAATCATTCTCATTCGAACCATCATAAATGTGTATCCACTTATAGGACATATCTACTAAGTCCTTAAAGAGAGCATTATTGTACTTTGGGGTCCGAGCCTCCAAAACATGAATATTCAGAGAACAAAGCACAGTAGTAATTCTTAAGCATACATTGCTATCTTCTCTCTCTCTCTCTCTCTCTCTCTCTCTCTCTCTCTCTCTCTCTCTCTCTCTCCCTCTCTCTCTCTCTCATAATTTCTATTCCTTTGCCTGTAGGCTAGTGGCTGCCAAGATCTTATTTAGTTCTGTCTTTCCTATAAACCTCAGATATAGAAATATTCAAGTGACTATTTGTTGTCTCAATTTCTGTCTAACACAGTTGCATCAGGAGAAACATTCTAAACACTGACATCATTGTGGACATTAGCATTGACATATAACACATTATGAATAATATTGACATTATCATGACTGCCTACATACTGAGCCCCTCCCATATTCTTTCCTCGTTAATCACACAATCAGTCATTATCCAATTGTTGAAATAATCCTGTCTCACCTGGGTCTCTTCCCCCTTTCTCTTACCAACTTAATCTCTCTACTATTAGAATAAATGCCTTTATGAAGTATATATTCTACCCCAGAAACCACACTAATTTCAGTATCCATACTATTTTATTTAATTCTCATTGTCCTAAAGAGTATTACAACTCCCATTTTATAGAGGGGAAAAAACCTGAGATTCAAGCTCATGAAGTGGTAGAGAGGATGCAGAGGGAGCAAGCAAGTGATAAGGTTTAGCGAATGGGTCCATGAAGGACAAGGACAGCACATTGCTTAAACAGCAGCAGAATTTCCTTTGCATTATTGGGCCTCAGTTCTACTCAAACTGTGGCTAGAAAAGCTCTACAGCAGTTGCCCACACAAGCTCACCTCTTGGGCAAATCACCAAAGTACAATGAGCTTCTATGGATCATAAACCATGTGTCTAAAATATGAAGTTCAAACTCCCCATCCTGTCTGCAATTCTGTACAGTCCATCTATTCTCTGACTTCATCTGTGAATATTAAACTGTTGTCACCAACATGACCTGTCTCCAATGGTTCCATGTTCTGAGCATGTTTTCTTCCTTCATCCCACATTTCCTAATTATAATCATTATTCAATATCCAAGCTAGGATGTTGGCTCGGGATCCCTTATAGATTCCCAAAACTGAAGATGCTCAATTTCCTCATTTACATTAGCACAGTATTTGTATGTAACCTGTGCAAGTCTCATATACATTAAATCAAATGTAAATTATTTATGACAGGTAATTATCATAGTTAATCTTGATTTCTGTGCAGAGTGAAGTGTTCTTCTAAGTATATCTGTGAGGTAGCTCTAAACACATTTAAGACATGAAACAGAAACCTGTCTTGGACACGGGTGGCCCTGTCTAATAAAATAGCCGCCTACAAACAATGAAAATGGAAGAGGAAGACTAGCAGTATGTGCACACTCCATCCCTCCTACCCTACTGCTTCTGCCATCTGGTGTGGACATCAGAGCCCTGCTCTTCAATCTATCAACAAGGACTCACTCTAGTGTGTGTCCATGTGTCATCAATGCTTTCAACCTCGGGTTTGGGCTATCTTGTTCATCCCTCTTGTTCTGAAGCTCCATGCTTCTTGGGATGAACAGCCAGTAGATTCTCTGGTTCTCTCTCCATCATGCAGAACACCTTTCATTAAATAAGCTCCATCACCTTATGCTAATCTAATACCTTCTCTAATTTCCTATTAATTCTATACTTCTCTAGAACCCTCTTTGGTACACTATAAGAATATAAGTAGTCATTACAACATTTTATTTAGGAAAAAATGGGGAAACACATGTATGTGCTCAATATGGCTTCTTCTTTTTAAATATATTTTCAAACCACTGGTTGAATCCAAGAATGCAGACAAAGAGAGGCAGCTATATTCTGTTCCCAAGGTTCCCTTACCTCTCTGAAAACTCTGTCTATGGATTTGGAAATCCAGTACAGTGAATCTCCCTTTCTGCCTCTAACTTTTACACCAAGTAGAGGAGCTGCTATTGTCTGATATATTCACTCACATTTTTGTTTACAGCACATCATCATATACAATGCACAGAGTAACTAGTTCATTTCTTCTAACTAAACACAGGACTGAGCTCTTCAAAGTAAGGCACTAACCAATTCAGGGCACACTGCATAACACTCCGAGGTACTCTATAAATTCTAACCTAATAGAAGAAAGGGTCCCTAAACTATTCAGGTCATCAGATCACAAACATCATTTGTTTTTGCTGAATGACATATATGATATACTTACTTTCATTCTATCATTTTATGTATGAAGAACAAAGTAGTAGGAAACCATTTCAGCCAGTGGTTCTATTTTCTTCAACCAACACAGAAAAACTTGTTACAAATTTCTTTAGTAAAGAGTCAACATCCTTTAGTGAGATGCTTTAATAGAATCACAGGGTGAGGAAAAGGATTTCTCTGTGCCAGCAATTTAATATCTTCCTGTCCCTGCCAGGGATTGTAATTCAGGAACTAATCTCAAACTGAGGAGAAGAAAACCTGAGATGCTTCATGAAAATGGCTGAATGTCGTCAGTAGCTATTTAGTGAGGGATGATATGTCAGGAGCAATCTATACATGAAATGTACTTTCACTGAATCCTAGCCATCTGCGGGGTCAGGAAGACTCACAACACTGACATCTCCCGAGGGAGTCTTTTCAGCTTTGTGCTTTTTCCGGCAAGAAGAAATACAGACACTTGTGATTTACTACCGGGCACTTACAGGGATAGAGTAAATTGTTTCTTAGGAAATTCAGGCTGGGATGAGAAATTTAGAAAATAAAAAGTTTCTGTGTTAAGATACATATATATCAGAGTCCTTGGAAGCTGACAAAATATTTTATATTCATAAGAAGAAGAAAATCTTGTTTCCATTACAGCTTTTGGAATTTCTGAGCCACCTTGGTTCCCTTTCTTGCCTTAGGAATTCCAGTGTTGTGACTGTCTGAGAGAAGCTATTCTCTTTGTTTCTTGCTTCTATTTCCCCCAGGAGGAAGGAGTGGCTTAATTAATTGCAGCAATTAGATACAGTGGAACTTCTTAGTTCTTTTTCTTTCTTTTTTTTCATTCCCCAGGGATGTGATCAATCATCAGTTTTTATGCGATAACATTCTTTTGGAACTGGAAGTCTGTTATCTTTGTGTTAATTTTTCTAGAATCGAAAAAGACAGGATGGATTATTAACTGAGACTTTGCAGTAATCCCAACACTATTATTTGTGATGCTACTTCTGCACCAAGAAGGCAGAATAAACAATAAACTCACTTTCATCTCCAGATAAGCAGCGGAAGTTCCAGTGATTTTGCCAAAAGCAACAATTAACAGCATTAACAAAGAAGGTGATGAGTAAATATATTAAAACAAAATTTGGAGAGACAGAAAGTGAAAATTCTGAGACTATGACATTATGAAATCGAGCTGAACAAAATGAAGGTCATATTCTACAAAGGGTGCTGGATTTGAAGGCTTTCCCACTGCAGACATAAAACTGAAACTGGCAAGTAAGGTCCTGGGTGGAAATGAAAAGTAGAACAAAGAAGAGGGATTTGAAGCAAATAGCTAACCAATTGCCTTTGTTTCAACACCAGCTAGAAAACAAAACCTCTGACAATAAGTGAGTGAACCACTGTGGGCTTCTGTTGGAATACAGAAGTTTCAAGAGTCTTTGTTCTAGTACTTAGTGAAAGTACAGCCTGTCACCTGCTATCTGTTTGATTCTCCCTAAGGTGAAGCAGGTTACAAAATACCTTTGTCTGCAACCACAACGCTGCTGGGGAAATTCCAATGTCATGATGAGACTTTTTGAGAAAAGATCTATTCACAAAATAACAACAACAAAGGAGAGTACAAAAATCACCAGGAGAAAGGAACCTCATTTATAATTCTGAAGAATGATTGGATTTGAACAACAACAACAACAACAACAAAAATCTATACTGGAAAGACAGCAGTACAAAGAAAAAGACCAAAACAATGAGACAGAAAAAAAGAATAAAAGTTAATAACAAGAAATTGACTTGCCGGGCAGTGGTGGCACACGCCTTTAATCCCAGCACTTGGAAGGCAGAGGCAGGTGGATTTCTGAGTTCGAGTCCAGCCTGGTCTACAGAGTGAGTTCCAGGACAGCTAGAGCGACACAGAGAAACCCTGTCTCGAAAAACCAAAAAAAAAAAAAAAAAAAAAAAAAAAAAAAATCAAAAAAAAAAGAAAGAAAGAAAGAAATTGCCTTGATGACACATATTGGATGTCAGGCCTTGTTTCAAGGACAGTGTGTGTGTTTCATATAAATCTTATGAATTATGTATTATTGAAAGCCCCCATTTTATACATATGAAAACTGAGGACAGATAATCAAAGGTTTGTAACTACTTTGTGATTAAGTGAGAATTTAAATTCTCATCACAGACATAATGAGAAGGCATCCAAACTACACTAGAATGGAATAATACTGAGCAATTCAGCTTCAACAGATGTTTCAGAGATGAAAAAATAATATTTAAAATAGAAACATTTAATGGGAGTCAGAAGACTCAAAAATAAAACTGAGAAAACATCCAAGAAAGTAGAGTAAAATTAATGTCTGAAAAAAAATAAGACAGTTGTTTGCTCCCTCCATAATGATGTCTGATCTTTGGGTTATATATGCCCCAATATGTGTGTATGTGTTTATAACTACATATAAATTTATATAAATATATAAACACACACACATATATATATATATGTGTGTTTCAATTAGGTATATATATATATATATATATATATATATATATATATATACACACACACACACACATATATATATATACCTAATGAAGATTTATAATATACATTCTTAATGAAGATTTAGATATACATTAATCTATGAGTATAAATATAAGAACTTAAGAAACAATTTATTCCTAGATGTACTAAGGAGAACAATAGTATTAGGCTCTCTGCTAGGGCCTATGTAAATAGTATGAAGGGGGAACAAGAAGAGTTAAACTTAGTAGAGAATGACTGAGCAACACAGGAGGGAATATTGGGAAGAATAACTCTGAAGAAAATGCAATATTGAAGTCTACTTCTATAGAAATTTCTTGAATATATATTATATACATATGCAAAAAGAATGCAAATGGAGTTTACCTTATATTAGGAGACAATTCCTTCCTTAGAGATTATAGGCTAACAAACCACCGCCAAGGTTGGGCTATATCTTTTTAAGTTGTTCGTTAGTGGGGTCTGACACACACCATCCCTGTAAAATTATATGCTATAGACATTGTTCCCAATTACTCTCCAGAACTTGATGACAAGATGCTATCACTTAAAACTTCATATTTGACCCATACGACATGAGAAATCAAGGTGGCACCAACCTGGATGATTCACACCTGTTGGCTGGCTTTCTGAACGTTACGAGGTTCTATGCATGCAATATGGAGAGAAAACTAACCATCTATTTCACCTAGCTGTAAAAACGGATCAAAAACTATCAGCAAATATTGGCCTAGTAAGAATACCAATGATTCAATAGTGGCAAAAAATGCTATAGGAGAAATTTATCAGCCTCTAGTTGGGTTTAAAGCTGAAAACCCATAGACCTATCCCCTGATACTGTCAGCTGTACCAAAAAACTGCACAACTAACTCTGAAGTCACAGACTTTGGGGGAGAACTTAGACATTTCTGAAGAAATTGTAGATCACCTACAAAGAGATAGGTGAGACTATCTTCAAGGGTCTCTACAGCAGAGCCTGAAATTCTACAAGTCAATAAACCATTTTCTTCAAGATTTTGAAGGAAAAGAATTTAGAACCTAAAATGTCATACTAAGTCAAATAGCAATGTACATGAATGAAAGAGCTGGAACATTTGCAAACATAAACTTCTAAGAATATTGACTGCCCCGTGTAAGACTATAGTTAGACACGTACAAGATTGGTAATTATATAAAGAATACAGATTCCAAATCTAAAAATTCCAACCCCCCTAAAAGGAACAGTGAAGAAAAATATGAAACTTCATTACTGTTGTCCTGCTGAACTATGCAGTCTTGTCCAGACTGGATGAAGATACTGGAACATTCATCAGTGCTTAATGCAGCATACTTGTAGGATTCCAAAACATGACGACAGACACTGGCATACTATACTTACCAACAATCATGTTACAAATACGAAGGTCTAGGCTATGACATAATTTAAATATTTATTTTTAATCAACTGATATGAAGAAAGAAATGAAATGTATTTGACCTTGATTCTAACACCAGTCTTGTATCAATAAGTAGTAGAATGATCATGACATAATATATAGAGAATAGAATTGATTCTAGCCACTACAGTAAACAGTAGCTATTCTGTCTGCTATAGTTTGCTCTCCAAAGCTCTGGTCAACAGGCTGGGACAGTTTTAGGGGAAGCAATAAATCCTTTAAGAGATTTGTAGCCTCGTGAGAGAAAATGGAATCATCAGAATGACTTGCAGGGGGTATTGGTAACTCAACTTCTTTCTGTCTGTCTTTTCTTCCAAACCACCATAAGGTGAACAGTGTTCTCACACATGCTCCCACTTTGACCTACTGTGGTGCCACAGGCCAAAAGCCACAAGGCCAACTGGAATTTCTGAAACCAAAGCCAAACTAAAAAAAACTATGAGTTTTTTTATCTCAGGAATTTTGTTACAGAGATAGAAAGTACACTGAAATATTTTCATAATATATAAACTATTGCTTGACTTCTGAAATTGTAATCAAACTACAGACAAATCAAGAAGCCAGAACCCTAATTGCAGATTATAACGTAAATGTCAACAACATTGATATCATAAAATTAAACTTTAGCAAATGAAGAGAAGTAAAGTTGGAAGGTAAAATGAAGGTGAGGTGTACTAAAGTTTTTCTTTTACATAGAAAGGGATACAAACTCAGTTGGAACTCCCGAAAAATAAATAAATAAATAAATAAATAAATGAAAGATAAATAATAAAATAAATATAAGCGATTTACATTTACAGTAATGACCACTACTTTACAAAGGCAAGACAACTGATGCAAACAATAAATAATAAAAACAAGTGAGGGGTCTCATAGCACAGTGTGTCCTTGCTCTTCATAGCAGATGGTTCCTAATCAAGGAATCATTGCATCAGTGGAAACGTCTATGTGATGTTAGATATAACCATCTAGTTAACTAAAAACAAAAGTTTGAAACACTTTGCTGTTACAGAATCCAACTGAATTTAAGAAAGATAGGATGAATTTGCTTTTCAATATTAATTCTGTAATTCTGTAAATTCTGGCATTTAATAATAGCAATCATTTTAAATTATATTTATATTAAAATTTATCTGTCTATTTTACAGAGCTGGAAGGCTGGATGTGATAATAGATCTTTGAAACCATCACATACCTAAGCCGTTGGCTATCAGAGGACACAAATAAAACAAAAGGGAACGATGCTGCAAGACATGGAAATTGTGAAGGGATGCGTAAGTACCAGTTCATAAAGATGAGAGCTCTAGTTTCTATGTCACCTAATACCATGGGCTCACGTATTGGACACTTGGTTCCTATGTGGTGGCAATGTTTTGGGAAATCATGGAACATTCGGGACATGAAGTTTAACAAGAGACATAATAAGAAGGGTAAGGCTTGGAACGTTAAGCCCACCTGTAGTTCTGCTCTAATGCGCTACTTCCTGGTTTAGCCACGATGTCACCAGCCATTTAGATTACATCACACTATTCATTGCTCTCAACGATCTCTTTCTCACAGTGATAGAGTGAATGCCCCTGTAAATGGAAATCAAAGTAACTTCTCTCCCTAGCGTTGCTTTTGTCTGGTATCTTGTCGAATCGATGAGAATTGTAACACAGTATATGAAACCCCCAGGATTTGGAATATACCCACAGTGAAGCATTGCTATACCCAGAGTCATGAAATCCCGGGATGCCCCATCTAAATGTGGTGTTTTTCTAATTCTTTACCTGTAAGTAGAGTTTATGTAACACATAGAAACATTAAACTGGCAACAAATTTAAGGTTGAACTAATCTCAGACACAATGAGGGAGCTGTCCCCAGACCAATACTTTCATACTCCCCAATCTAAATCAGAAAGCCATTGTTACCCCCTTCAATTTTTGCCAGCTTGCCCCAACCAAAAAGGTGTCAGTTGCCTACTTATGCTCTGCAGGCCTTATGTCTGGGGAGAGTAATCATGTGGGTATGCCTGATGGAACATGGCCCCGTGTGTTTATTTGAAAAAAAGCTGGAGCATGCTATATGTTATGATCTATGTTGGGCAACAGAAGGTGACTCAGGGCAACCATTAAAATGTCCAGTGAACTTAAATTCATAGAAATAGAAATAAGAAGAATGGTTACTGGGAGCATAGATAGAAGTTTATTGGGATTATTAATTTATGAATCCAGAATTTCAACTTAAGATGAAAATGTATTGAGACAAATTGTGTTGTTTGTTGAAAAACACTGTGATTGTAGTCAATGAACTGGACAGTGAAAGTGGGAAGCCTTAGACCTCCCCCATAACCAAAAGGGAACACCTCCTCCAAACTTTTAAAAGATATTGATGTAATCACATGTGAGAAATATTTACTCAAGTTCTAGTGTATTTGTTTAATTGGCAAATGAGTGTAAAACCATTTAAAAATGGCTGTGAGTGCATCGTTCAGACCACACGATACAAACAGAATTTCTTACTAAAGAAAGATTGCTAGAGAAGGAAATTCCTCAATTTCCTTTCTAGCCTTTTCTAATATTTAACAAATGATACTTTAAAGATAGTCTTTATATCTAACTAAAATCTCTTTCCCTATATCTAAAATAATTTCCTTGTTGCCCTCTTTGGTACAGATAGCGAACAGCTGGATGACATTTTTTATACTTTGCCTTTGGGTTTAAATATCCGTAGCTACTTTACCTTTTCCTGGAAGGCTGTCCTCTGTGCTTTGAACTCTTCTTCTGGTAGTTCTTCTTAATTCACTTCTATTTTCTCTGCAATACCCCTTCGTGGGTAGGACCCGCATGAGCAGTGGACACTGACATTATCAGTGCTATCTCCTTGTTGACAAACCATTCTTGAATTCATACGGAGTCACTGTGAGCATACTACATCCTGAGAACACTGACAACAGGACCTGCGAGACATGGGGCACTGTTCAGAGGTCACAGGGACAGGGAAGCATTTGTCCTGGGTGTGTCATGTGGACAGTGAGATAAGTGAGTGTGAGCCTGGGGAGGATTACCTACTCTCCAGTGTCCGCAGATGTGGCTTTGGAAGGAGAGCTCTTTGTGTGGTAAGTCAGGGGGTCATCTCTCAAGGGTGGTGACCTCTTCATAGAGTAGGAACTAGAAAAGGTGGGGTGAATGAGTAATTTAAATGGAAAACACCATCTTCTGAGGATGACTTGTTCTCCTGGCCCTGTATGAAGAAGTTTTTCTTGTTCCTCATGCGATACTAGACCCTGATGCCTGCAGAATAGAGTGACTCAGGTTGCTCTACAGCAGGGTATCTTAGGACTCAAATACAAGTAAGATCTAACACTTGTCTAGCACATTATAGAGTCATGTCACTTATACACATTCTAGACCTAAACTACACCACCAATTTCCCTGAGCTGTTGGCAAGCCACGTGCACATACTGTCAACATTCCCTGGTGGAGGAAATCTATGCATGGTCACAAGGACAGTAGAACGAGTTAAGACAGATCTGTTGCCACTTGAGTCTTCTTAGCTCCATACAACACAGTCTGTCAGTATAGAATATACTTTGCTGAGATTCTTGCAGACAGCAGAGGGGTGCATAATGAGCTACGAACCTCCATTACTGAACCTATGCCATTTATCCAGCAGGGTCCCTAGTGTGAAAAAGAGGTGATGATTGAGAGGAAGAAATAGAAGGGGGAGAAACAAGAGGAAGAAGCTGATTGTACTAGCACCCTGAATAGTAGCCTGTGTAGTTTCCAAATAACATTAGAAACATTGTTTACTGTGGTTTGAGATTGGAAGAAGGCCCCTTTAACTATTGTTGGACTTCTTGGTAAATAAACACTAAAAAGAAAGAATACAGTGTTTTTATATGTGTTATTTAATAACATAACTATATTCAAAGAATCACTAATGCCATTTCACATTAACAATACCCTAAAACAAAACATTATCCCAGATAGGGTAGGTTGTGTACAATGAATATGTTATGAGTCAAAATTGAAATAAATACACTATTGAAACCAAAGCAAAATTAATTTTTTTCCCTAGCATCAAAAGGCTCCTTCTTGCCGCCCCCAGAGTTTCCATGCAGATTAGATAATGGCCTGTTTTGTTTGAACAAAGCTTTCATCGAAATGTTGACAAGCCACACACGCGGCCTTTGAACTCAGGATCCACAAAGTCCACTGATGTTCCTTTGGGAAATCCACAGTTTGTCCAGCAGATCATAAGAAATACGAATCCATGGGTATCTACCTTTGAGCCACAGTTAACAAATCCATTGGTCCTAACAGTGCTAAATAGTGTTAAGTTTCTCATAAGCCAGCTGCAACCAAACCAAAAGGAAAGCTCTAGCTGTTCTTTGATCTATAGTCTTGGTGCGTTAGGTAAAAATGAGATAAGCTCAGTTTGTTCAGCTCTTTATTCATGCCATATTCAGGTAGGAATGAAAACAGCATCTAGCCGATGCAGTTCTGCAGACCAAATATACCTCAACATAGTTATGTAATTGGCTTCGGCCAACTGTATGGATCTATAGGATCCATCTGGAGGAAAAACAGCTTGACATCTTGGGTCTCATCATAGATCTGTAACTGAGAAATGGGATAGAAAACTCCTTCTAGCATATATTTTATTATGATATATGCTTCATTTGAAAGATAAAGACAGATTCTTAATGTAGCCACAAATATAAAAATATGTTGGTTTATTAATCAAGGTTCTCTAAAGAATCGAAATAACAGGGTGAACATTGTAAGTGTGTGTGTGTGTGTGTGTGTGTGTGTGTGTGTATGTGTGTGTGTGTATGCATGTTTATTGTCCTTATTTTTATGTCAATTTGATGCAATCTAGAGTCATCTGAGAGGATGGAACCTCAATTGAGAAAATGCCTTCATAATATCAGGCAGTAGGTAATCCTGTAGGGTATTTTCTTAGTTAGTGATTGGTAGGGAAGGGCCCAGTGCCTGATGGGTGACTACACTAGGAATAAACTAAAAATCTAAGCAGTTGAGCATAGCTGTGAGATAGAAGGTTTGGCCCAGATTGAGGGTAGGTCTTCCTACTTCAAATGATCCAGCCAAGAAACTCTCTCACTGGCATGCCCAACTGCTTCATTTTCAGTTTATTCTGGATGTTGTCAGGTTGGCAACCAAGGTTAACCACTTATGGAAAAATATTCACAATTTCAGAGATTAAGACTTGGGAAATTTGGGGGAAGGGGATTATTATTCTAACAGAAGTAATAATGAAAGTAGTATCTGCTCTGTAATTAATAACTCAGCAAACACATCTGCTCATTTCACTTAATATAAATTAATATAATATATATTAATTCAAATTTAATACTTTAATATAAATATAATTTAGTATAAACTTAGTACTTTTTATCTATAAGCCATGTACATGACTGATAGGCACAGCAAAGCAAATAATAAATGTAAAACACTTTGTTTGGAGTTTTTGTTGTTGTTATTGTTGCTATTTGTTTGTTTTGAGATAGGATCCCATTTTGTGGTCCAGACTGGCCTGGGACTTAAAATACTTCAACATGAGGCTCTCCAGTGTTTGAATTACAGATGTGAGCAACCATACCAAGCCAAATAACCTTTAATGTATTTTAAATGTATGTATAAGCATCACACATATGCAAAGAAGATATTTTAAAATACTAATAAAAAAACATTAAAAATGAAACTTCACTAATGTGTAGAAGGACTCAGATTCCCAACATTTTAAAATATGACTTCACAAATCAAAACCAAACAGTGAAAGAATCCAATAAGAAAAGGTGAACAGATATGAGAATGTGATATAAGACATACAAATATATATATATGTATATATATATATGTATGTATATATATATATATACATGTATATACATATATATATACATATACATACGCATACACATACACACAAATATATATATACATATATATATGACTCAGAGATGACAATTATATCAGGAGAATAAAAGATATTTTTACAGTTGTCTTGGGGGCAGGGCACTCTTCCTACTTTGTCGACTGCTGTCTTATCCTTACAGATCCTTCATCTCCTTTTAAGATACCCTATCTTATTATGAGGGATCCACTCTCCTAACCTAACCCAAACCTAGTAACAGCATCTTGGGAATTAATATTTGAATATTTAAATACTGAGGACCTACAAATGTTTATTTATATATATATATATATATATATATATA
Organism: Uromys caudimaculatus; assembly: GCA_028551405.1. Lineage (NCBI taxonomy): Eukaryota > Metazoa > Chordata > Mammalia > Rodentia > Muridae > Uromys > Uromys caudimaculatus. Next base: position 58,285,373 of record CM052716.1, read on the forward strand.
TATATATATATGTGTGTGTGTGTGTGTGTGTGTGTGTGTGTGTGTGTGTGTGTGTTTGTGTGTGTGTGTGGTGTGTGTGTGTGTGTATGTGTGTGTGTCTGTGTGTCTGTATGTGTGTCTGTGTGTGTTTAGGAGATGAAGGACCTGTAAGGATAATAGAACAAAGAGTTGGCAAAGTAGGGATGCCCTGCCCACAGGACACCCGTAAAAATATCTTTTTATCCTGATGTAATATGGTCTCCAAGGCTTACTGCCTCAGTCTGCTAACCTAGGCATAGTCCATGAAGCTTCTAGGCTCTATGCACTCTAATGTATCCGTAGAATGTTTTCAGACTCTGAGATTTGCTGCTGAATAAGCTCACCCTTTCTTGTTCTTTCTGATCCCTGGCTGGCTCATTCAACATAGCTGTTCTGCTCTAAGTCCTTTCCCAGCTGACAAACTCAATTTGGCTTTTCTCTTGATTTCTGAATTGCTCTGCTTGGCCTCAAAGTACCTCTAAAAATCTTTTCTAATCTTCAGTCCCTTTCACATGCTCTTGCTCATTCTGTCTTTACCCGTGTCTAGATTGTTCTCTCTTCAGTCTGTCTCTGTAAAACTCTCCTGGTAAAACTGCTTCTCTTCCCTTTTCTCTGTGCTGCTCCTTTAAGGAACTTCCTTTTCCTCTCTCTTCTCATGAGAGTTGGGGATATCCTAATTCTGTCAAATCTTTTTCTGATTCATCACTTTGTCTGCCACTCTATAAGATATCACTTTTAAACATAGATGCTTCCTTGTACAAACCAACTTTACTTTCATTGTTTGGGATTAGAGGTGTATACCTGGACCTAATTTTTTTCTTTTTTTTACCTGAAACTTGCCCTGTACCAGGCTGGCCTTGAACTCGGGATCTGCTTGCATCTGTCTCCTGCAATTAAAGGCATGTATGCATTCTAGCCAGATCACATAGACCTAGAAGGTCTTTTATGTGATTTCTTGCCAGAGCATCCATGTTCTGCATTAAAATTCCTCTATAGACACCAAACATGGTGAAGGCTCACTCAGTCTCAGACTGTGAGAAGTAAAGGTTTACTATCTAAGAAAACAAGATTAATGATGTATTTTACAATGGTCTATAAATTAATCTAATTCTGTGAGAAAAACAGTGCACATATGCACTAAGATTAAAAGTAACTGGAATGATACTTTAATACATTTGGTAATGTGCATGTTTATACATTGCATGTTTACTAATTGTCTCTTGTTGATAAAAATAAATTTAAAAAAACATGCTTATGTGTGTCCCTTCCAAAAACCTGAAAGTGGCTGGAAGAAGAATGGTCCCTTTACATTTAGCCAAAGTTTAGCACATGGATGACTCTGGAAAGAAAAAGAATAATGTCTGTAGTAGCAACTTATGGCGGAAATAACACAGGAAAGCTCAGCAAATTTCAAAGACAATTCGTGACATTTTTCTGTGGTAGTTTGAATGACAATGCACCCCACAGACCCATCGATTTGAATGCTTGGTCATTAGAAAATCGCACTACTTGTGTTAGGAGGTAGAGCCTTGTTGGAGTAGATGTGGCTTGTCAGAGAAACCGTGTCACTGGAGGTGGGTTTTGGTGTTGTAATGCTCGAGCCAGTCCTAGTGACTCTCTAGTCCTCCAGATCCAGATGTAAAACTCTCAGCTACTTCCCCAGCAACATGTCTACATGCGTGCTACCATGCTTTCTACAGTGATGACAATGGGCTAAACCTCTGATGTGCAAGTAAGCCCCATTTAAATGCTTTCTTTTATAAGAGCTGCCATGTTCATGGTGCCTCATCATGGCAATAGAACAGTGACTAAGACACATACTTAATATGAAAAATCACTTAATCCTCCATGTGATAGAATAGAGCTTGATGGCACATGCATGCAATCCCAGATTAAGAAAACATACTTGAAATTATTTCTTCTGTCAGATAAATTAAGTGAAAGAGGACTGGGAACACTGTTTACTGGCAGAGTACTGGCACAGCACATAGCGTACAAGAGGCTTTTAGGTTCAACTTCCTAGACAGCCAAAGCTCAAAGTGAAATATGTAGGAAGTTTTCTAGGAAAGATGGAGTAGATGCTGCTGATGCCAGTCTGAGGAAAGAGATCTGGAATCAGACGAACACTGACTTTATTCTAAAGAGAATAAAAAAAGGAAAAGCTTCCATTCACAGGGCGCTGATAGGATATTGAAAGTTGCGTGGAGAGGATGGACAATTCAGGAAAAACAGAAAGGCAAACGAGCAAAACACAGCTCCTCCCTGGTGAGGAGGAGGGAAGGCGAAGCCTCACTCAAAAGTGGTCCTGGGACTTAGGCCCTCAAGAGAAGTCCCATTAATAAGAGAATTCCCAAATAAAACCCAGAGAGCTATCCAAGCCAACAGTTGCATACAACAAAGAAATAGAAGAAACATGAAAAAGCAAGGTAATATTAGTTCTCCAAAAGATCTCAAACACACACACACACACACACACACACACACACACACACACACACACACACACACACAAAAACCTACCAGTGCAGAAAAATGCATAACACACAAGGTGAAAGGTTCAAACGTTTGCTGGTAAAATGACTTCTGACCATGCTATTATTGTACCAGTAAATCTTACAAACAGGTCGTTGTCGATCCGTAACTGGTTGGTGTTTACCTTTCTCCTCTGATGGCATGTAGATGAGTATTTTTCTAGTATTACAAACTCTAGCTATTTGTACATATTTAATAATATTTTTCTTTTAAAAAAGAAAATAACATCAAATGCTGGTGAGTTTGTGGAGAAGGAGGTGCACTTGCACATTCCTGGTAGGAGTATGAATTGGTGCAGCCCCTATGAAAATCATTATGGAGGTGTCTTAAAACTCTGAAAACAAACCTGCTATACACGCAACTATTTCATCCTTGTATATATAGGTAAAGGACTCCAAATCATATTTCAGACATATTTTCATAAGCATGTTCATTGTTGCATTGTTCAAAATAGCAATGAAATGGAATCAACCTAGGTGTCTGTCACCAGAGGAACAGATAAAGAATATACAGTATATGTACATAAGGAAATTTTATTCAGTCATGATGAAGAAGATTATGATATTTTGGGGAAAATATATAAAATGTATAATATTTATGTTAAGTCAAATAAGACAGACTTGAAAAAAGAATATACTGCATGTATTCTTCAACATGTGGAATTTGAATTAAACTAACTCTCTCTCTCTCTCTCTCTCTCTCTCTCTCTCTCTCTCTCTCTGTGTGTGTGTGTGTGTGTGTGTGTGTGTGTGTGTGTGTGTGTGTGTGTGTGTGTGTCATGGAAGTAGAAAGAGGAGGGAAAGGAGACAGAGAGAGTAGAATGGAACTCATACTGCAAGAAAGCAGAGCGAGGGAGTATTTGGAAGAGGTGGGTAGCCATTAGCAGGGAAGGTGGGTGAGGGGTGGACGGGTTATAACACATGCATAGGATGCCATAATAAAACCTGTTCCTTTACATGTTACTATAAAAATTAAAGTTAGGTAAAAGTTGATAGGTAGTAAGTGAGAGACGGAGTTCACTGTGTATCGCTTGTGTATCATGCCCAGACACTTATGCTCAGTCCTCTTTACAAAACAAAAAGACTAAATATTGAAATAATTTTTGAAAAGTTTTGTTATTTAATAATCATTGAAACTCACTAAGGAATATAATCTCTGGTTTAAAAGTTTGGTGTGGTATGTTTTTAATTATTTCCACGGGTTTTTATAATGCTAAATCAAAATAATAGAATATAGTGATTTTTATTTCAATAATATAAACAGTTTAATTAAATAATAAAATAAAATTAAAATACACAATAAAAGAGTCATGAAATGAAAGTTTTGTCCCAGGGAGTATTAATGCCAAGACACACGAGACACGTCTATAAAATGTGTTGGATTTAAAGCTAAGGAAAGCATTGCAGGCAGGATAATAAGAACAATGTATAGTAGAGAAAAGTTTAGTGGTTCTCAGACATTTCCACACACTTCGATGCCAGAGGTGGTTTAACAAAAAAATGTACAAGCATTTTAAGGCTACCTCATGTTCTTGAACGATGCCAGCCAGTACCAGAAGGTATTATTCTATTGTCTGTGTTCCCGGAGGCTTCAGGCTAGGAAATAGTTGGTGGCAATGATATTTAAATGCAATTCAAAATCAGAAACAAATGTGCACTGAGTGCAACCAAATAGTATGTACATTTTCCAAATGCTGACAAGAGAGAAATGACATGGCTAAGAAAAAGTGGGAGAGGAAAAGAAACAGAACTTGAGTAATTTCCTCTTTGCCTCTTTTAGTGTAGTTGAAGGTGGAAAGAAATCATCTGAAGCAAATGACCCATATAATCACCATAGTCAGTCTATTTAACAGGAAATTTAACCATTAAGAAAGAGAACAATATTAATTAGGTTAGGTTCTTGATAACACAATATTATAATCATAATTTATGAGAAATATAATTAATAATCTGGATTTCGTTAAAATTAAACGTGGCTCAGGCAGTAAATTGCTTGCCGCACAAGCATGAGGACCTGTGTTTAGATTGTCAGAACCCATGTACAAGCCAGATGTGATGGTGTCGCCCTGTAACCCTAACACTGGGAAGGCAGAGACAGACACACCCCTGGACCTAGCTGGCTAGCCACACTAGCAAATCTGTGAGCTATATGAATACTTAGAAGACGTGTGTCAGAAACAAAGGCAGACAGCAATTAACGAAGACACTGTACATCAACCTTGAGTCTCTACACACCCCATACATGTCCATATACACACATGCTCCCACATACACATGTGTAAATATACACATACATTATACACCAAAACTTAAAAAACAAACTTCTATACTATGAAGGACTCAATGAAGAATATAAGTTAAGTCAGGAGTGAGGAGGTTGGGGGGGGTCACACACCTTTAATTGTATGACTTGGGAGACAGAGGCAGGCAGATCTCTGAGTTAGATGCTAGCTTGATCTAGAGTGACAATTCCAGGACAGCCAGGGCTACACATAGAAACCTTGTCTTAGAAAACAAAACAAAACAGAAAGGTAAGTAGGAAGGAAGGAAGGAAAGAAGGAAGGAAAGATGGAAGTGAGGAGAGGAGAGGGAAGAGGAGACAGGAGGGGAAGGGAGGCCATGGAAGAGAAAGAATGGGAGGGGAAGGGAGAGGATGAAAGGGGAGGGGAGAAGAGAAGAGAAGAGAGGGGAAGAGAAAAGAAGGGAAGAGGAGAGGAGAGGAGAGGAGAGTCATGATCTGGGATGATGTGGAAGGAAAGATTTGCAGAAGATACTAATGTATAGGAGTCATAGCTAAAATGAGTAAGTAGCTCATGAAATAGATAGGAAGTAGACAACCTAATTAAGAAACAAGCAAAGGATCTGAGCAGACACCTCATCTAAGAGAGTTTCCAGGTGGAGAGGCACCATCGGATGAGTAAGTGATAATAACGAATGCTTATTCAGCTCACCATCCTTGGTCGTCTAAGAACATGACGCTGCCATCCCATGAAGAGTTTCAAGCTATATCACGACACGGCACAAAGGTAAGTTTACATGTATGACATAGAAAAATTCAAGTGATCACTGTTATCAGCAACTGACTCTCTTAAGAGAACACCATTAATCTATAAATGTGGTAAGAGTTTTAATGAAGTAACCACTTCTTACAAGTCCCATCTTTCTTTTTCTTTTCTTTTTTTTTTTTTTTCAAGACAGGGTTTCTCTGTGTAGCCCCGGCTGTCCTGGAACTCACTCTGTAGACCAGGCTGGCCTCGAACTCAGAAATCCACCTGCCTCTGCCTCCCAAGTGCTGGGATTAAAGGCGTGCGCCACCACTGCCCGGCCCATCTTTTATCAAAGAATTGTATATTGAAGCCACAATGAAACCTGCTCATTAGAATTACCATTTTCCAATTACTGACATCAAATATTGGCAGGCAAGTGCAACACAACTCTTGTTCTTTGCTGGCAGACACGGGAAGTGAACAGTCCTTTAGATGGTGATTAGATGATATAAAACTAAAACTGTCACACCACGTGACCTAACATCCTTATTCCTTAGTACTTACAGTATGGAGTTGAAAATATATGCTAACACTTGTATGTGTGTTTTCAGGGCTGACCATTTGGTATTGGATAACCAGTTGATTTGCTTTTCCCTGGAGAAGACTATCTCTCCCACTCCTAGATTTCCTTAGTTCTTTGTAGTTATTTGTTGAGGCCTCGTAGAAGAGTTTAAATGGAGAAAAGAGAAAGGGAGAAGTGATGCAATTATCTTAAAATATTCAAATGAATGGAAAATTATTAAAAACATGCTAACAACTTGTCAATGAATATTTATAGCCACATTATTTATAATTTTCAAATTTTGAGACAGCCAATATGCCTTTGGTAGGTAAAAGGATAAATTGATATGTCCAGACAATGAAAAATTATTCAATGCTTTACAAAAGAAAACTCAAGCCATGAGGGCACATAAAATATAATTAAATGCTCACCACTGGCATCTTCTGAGTATAAAAAGTCTATGGATTTTATTATCACAATGATACGACATTTTGGAAAATGCACAATGATAATGTAATGATTAGTGACCATTACTGGCCCAGGGAAAGGAAAAATTGGCCAAACAGGGCAGTTTTAGGGCTGTTAAACTGAATTCATATTCTGTTGCTAATAGCACAATTCTATAGAATGGAATTAAAATGTGGTGTATTTTGGCTGACAGTTCTATTCATGGCCTTCTTGTTGGCAGTCTTCAGGTAACATGGGTTCTTAGAGATAAAAGACAGAGCCTGACATAGTCAACCTGTTTTTTTGTTTGTTTGTTTTTACAGCAAACTTTCTCTTAACCCTTAATCATTTACTTCATTGCATGAATTGGTTATTCTATTCATAGAAACAGAGCTCTTATCAATGTTTGACAGATCTCAAGGGGTCCCATTTCTTAATAATGCAGGATATGGATTCAACTTAAGCATGAGTTTCAGAGAGGGCAAACCTTCTCATACCATAGAAGCAAATCTTTGTGACACTACCATGATGTTAGCACCCCATCATGTGCTTGTCCAAACCATGTAATACCTAACATCAGCATGATTTTAATTCAGACTGGCAAGGTTAAGAACAACCCAAGGCCCTGGGTCACCTTCCATTGAAGGAACGAACACCCAGTTCCTTCCCTCCTGTATATAATTTGTGTTCAGGCACATCCTGGTGGGTAGAGAGAAAAATGGCCTGCTCTTCTCAAACTGAGTTTGGGCACAAACATGGTCGAGACCAATCATCTATTCCTGAAGTGACTTGTTAGGAAGAAAATCATATTGGTCATATCATGCACATACATAACAGGACATGTATATACTTAAAAATTTGGGATACAATCCTTATCTCCTGACACACACACACACATACAGAAACCGACACAGAGATCATCTACCAGCTGCACTTGTCAATCATTGTAAGGATCCATTCTCACCCTGGGGATGTCTCTCCTTCCGAATCTACTCACCAACAAAGTCCAAAACAGAGCTCAGGAACACCCATTCTGGGAGTGCACTCTCAGTACTTTCTCTGCTTCTTTCCTGTATTGTGTTCAATTATTTTGTCACAAGGTACCTATAATCAATGGCACAGGGAAAACACTGAACTAGACATGGATAGAAGGAAAGGTTTATTGATGATCAAACTGCCAAAGCTATCTCCTGGGGTGGTGTGGGGACACAGATGGAAGCAAACTGGTGGAAAAGCAAGTGGATTTTATATGACAGTAAGAAAGGTGTGGCTATTTGGGCTGATACAGGCTGTTTGGAACTAGATGTCCTTGCCCAGAATTGTTGACTTCTAGGGACAGATTAAGAAACGTTCTTGATAAACAGAAATCTACCCTAGGAAATCTGTTTCTCTAGTAAACATAGACTTGCCTTTAAGTTTTGGTTTACCCAATAACAGTGCTTCTGTTTATTTGACCAGAGTCGTTCTGACTAGGCCATTTTGGGAGGCCAAGTTGAACCAAACAATACCTTGACATTGTGTCACAGAAAAGAGAAGATGACCTCTGGCAACATAATCTTTATATTTTTGAATGATAATGATGCCTCAGTGGTTCATGGAGTGTAACAGTTCTACGACAATGATGGCAGTGTGAACGCTGTGTCAGGGACAGACACATAGGCTAGGTATGCTGGACCTGTCTATACTTTCTACTCAGTTTTGCTGTAGACTTAAAAATGTCCTAACAGTAAAGTTTATTAGATTAAATAATAAAGACATGAGTGACAGAGGAAAGTGTTGGAAACTTGGAGGGATTCACCAGACATTACCAGGAAATTCAGAGTCAGCACATGAATTTCTGAATCTCAGTGATGAAAGAATTTAGGAACAAACTCAAAGTGAAGCTAAAAGACAGTTTTATGAGCGCTTAAAAGGAAGACTCCAGGACAGACAAGCTGCAGATCTTGGCAGCTTCTGGGGGAGCAGAATGCAGAAGAGAAGAACAAAAGCTGTGCTATTTGAGCCAGTGTAGATATGAGACACACAACTAGTAAGCAGCCACGTGGTAAGGTGGGAAGCTTTAGATAAGGAAGTCCAAAGGACCAAATGAAGATGCTCTGGTCAGCATCTAAAATGAAGATATAGAAAAGAAAAAAGAAGAAAAGAAATCAGAACATCAGGCAGATCCAAATGAACCTCTCAGAGGCCTGTAGGGTTGCACTAAGGGGAAGAAATTCTGAGAAGGAAGGGTACAGCAAAGAGCTAATTATTCCCCCTATCTCTAGCATGGTTTATAGTTGTCCTTGGGCCAGTCTGGATAAATTACCTCTTTCATTTTAAATATAACAAAATAAAATAATATAAAACAAAACTATCACATTGTAGTTGGACAGGACAGACCAACAGAAGAAAAAGAACCCAAGAGAGGGCACAAGAGTCAGAGACTCAGTCATTTGTACACTCTGGAATGCCATAAAAACACTAAACTGGCCAGGTAGTGGTGGTGCATGCTGTTTATCCCAGCACCCTAGATGCAGAGGCAGGAGAATCTCTGTGAGTTCAAGGCCAGCCTGGTCTACAGAGCTAAGTCCAGGACAGCCAGGGCTATAAAAAGAAACCCTGTTTTGAAAAACAAACAAACAAACAAACAAACAAAATCAATCAAACAAACAAACAAACAAAACACAAGCCATAGCATAAGCACATATAAGGCCTAGGATTTAATGGCGTTGCTCAGCAACAATGAACTGTAATGCCTGCATGCACTTCTATTAATTTTATTTTAGCTTGTTGAATTTAAGATATAAAATTTTAAAGTTATGGTTTAATGCTGCTCCAAATGCTTTGATAAACTAATTTCGATTGTCAGAACTTTAAAAACTCTCCATTATCTTCTACAAATGCGAAAACATGGGATAGCATTGTAAGTCGTCTGGTTTTAAGAACTCTGGATTACATCTGTGTCTTCAGTTTTATATTGTGCCCAACAGTGTTATTCTACAGCCTGGTTTAAAGATTTGGGTCAGGGTGGAAATCTCAGGAGTTCATTGTGCCACTTTTGCTGAGAGTAATAAAAGGTGTAAAGAGTTAAGAACCCAAGCTAAGTCTCCAGATTCAGTGTGGAATCAATTAGAAGCCTGCCAAGAACTCTAGGAAACGAATGCAGCTGAGGTTGAGACCTGAGCCCCAGAGGACAGGTGGAAGTCCTTGAAGGTGGGAAGGAGTGAAAATATTAAGGGACATAGAAATACATATGGTCTTATATCCAGAATACACATATAGTAGTAGCCTTGCACTTGTTAGAAGTTATAACTAGAATCACCCTCAAAGAGGCTGGGATTCTGCCTGCTTCTACCCCAAACATAGACTTTGAGGTATATGGGCTTTCTGGAGTTCCCCTTCACTTCTAAGCTTCTCTCACATAGATGGAGAGAAGTCACTCCCCAGTCAATGTTGACTGGGTTTTGCAGAAGAGTTGTGACAACATTTTATCTACCTTTCAACTTCCCAATTGTTCTAGAGGGAACTGCTGCATACGTCCCTCAACACAATGTATTTTCTGAAGGAAAACAGAAAGCACAAGTGGGCAAAACTTGTTCTCTGCACAATAAAGGTAGGCAGCCCTCTAGTTACCTCTTACAAGATAAAATTTATATGCAAGCTATGATAAAGCAAACACCTTGGGCAGAATCAATTCATTTTAAAACACATTCTATATATATTTATAATATATTTAAAAAAATGGTTTCCATGGTTAAAGCTTCACACCCCAGCTTCCTCCTCACTGTGACAGTATGGTTTGGGAAAGCACTTTAATCAGTAAGAACTAACAAAACACTGGGCCTAAACTATCTTTTTTTTTTTTTTTTTATCAAGATACGATAAAAACAGAATCAGTAGAGTGAAAACATAATAAGTACACAGATGTAGTCATATGAGTCTGGTTTATTGAAGAGAAACCACAACCAAACTGATGTCAGGCTCCCTAGTACCATCACACAGAAATTCACATAAGTCAGATTTTACCCCTACAACAGCTTGATTTTGCTATGCTTTGCACTTTAAAGTATGATGTGTCAAAGACAGATTTATTTCCCTTGAGTTTCCTTTCCAAGTTATAACATTTAATTTGATGTTGTCCCATTTTGCCATGGGCTAGCAATAATAAATATACAAAGTAACAACAAATAGTCTGGAGAACTTTATTAGTTGTGTCCTTGACGTAAAGTGAGTATCTAACCATATGCATCTTGAGTAGTTAGGAATTACACATGTGAGCAAATGCTGCCCTGTTATGGCTGGCTTTACCTTACATTGTTTTCAACACAATGGTTCAAGAATACTTATGTCATATTTATGACATATTTACATGTCAACCTACAAATTCTCTTTATATTGCAAATATGACACAAGGTATTTCAAATGCTTAAATATGTACATTTATATGTGGTTAGCCCCTTGTAACTACCAGGGATTGACTACCAAAACAAAACCACAGACTGGGTGGTTTAAATCACAGAAATTAGTCTCATCATAGTGCTGAAAGCTGTAAGTTCCAGAACAGGGTGTTGGCAAGACTGGCTTCTCCTAAGAACTCCTTGATTTACAGATAAGGTTGCCTCTTCTAGCTATGTTTTAACATGGCATTTTCTGTGTGCACAGGCATCCTTGGTGTTGTTTCCCCTTTGGTAATGATACCAGTATCACTGGGTTTCTTTGTTTGTTTGTTTTGCTTGGTTAGTTACTTTGTTTTTTGTTTTCATCTTAATTACCAAAATAAAACTTATCTCCAAATACAGTCATATTGGGAGTTAAGGCTTTAATCTACGAATCTGAGGGAGACATAATTAATACGTAGTATTCTAAAACATTGGGGGAATGGTGGAGAAATATCTATTATGAGGCTTATAGCTAAAATCAACATCATAGTTCCTCTAGACTCTATTTTTTCAGGTTTCCCCTCCTGAAACCCTCTATCCTCCTCTCCCTGATTCTATGAGGGTGCTCCCCCACCAACCCACCCATTCCCACCTCTCTGCCCTGGCATTCCTCTACATTGGGGCATCCACTGAGCCTTCACATGACCCAGAGCCTCTCCTCCCATTGATGCCAGACAAGGCCATCCTCTACCACATATGCGGCTGGAGCCATGGGTCCCTCCATGTGTACTCTTTGGTTGCTGGTTTAATTCCTGGGAGGTCTGGAGTTTCCGGTTGGTTGATATTGTTGTTCTTCCTATGGGGTTGCAAAGCCCTTCAGCTCCTTCAGTTCTTTCTCTAAGTCCTCCATTGGGGACCCTGTGCTCAGTCCAATGGTTGGCTATGAGCATCCACCTCTGTATTTGTCAGAGCCTCTCAGGAGACAGCTATATCAGACTCCTGTAAGCAAGAACTTCTTTGCATCTGCAATAGTATCTGTTTGGTGTGTTTGGTGTCTGTATATGGAGTAGATCCCCAAGTGGGGCAGTCTCTGGATGGCCTTTCCTTCAGTCTCTGCTCCACACTTTGTCTCCGTATTTCCTTCCTTGAGTATTTTGTTCCCCCTTCTAAGAAGGCCCGAAACATCCACACTTTTGTCTTCCTTCTTCTTGAACTTCATGTGGTCTGTGAATTGTATCTTGGATATTCCAAGCTTTTGGGCTAATATTCACTTATCAGTGAGTGCATACCATGTGTCTTCTTTTGTGATTGGGTTACCTCACTCAGGATGATATTTTCTAATTCCATCCATTTGCCTAAGAATTTCATGAAGTCATTATTTTTAATAGCTGAGTAGCACACCATTGTGTAAATGTACCACATTTTCTGTATCCATTCCCCTATTGAAGGACATCTGGGTTGTTTCCAGCTTCTGGTTATTATAAATAAGGCTGCTATGAGCACAGTGGAGCAAGCATCCTTGTTACATGTTGGAGCATCTTTTGGGTATATGCCCAGGAGTGGTATAGCTGGATCCTCAGGTGGTACTATGTCCAATTTTCTGAGGAACTGCCAGACTGATTAATCCTAGTGTCCTAACTCATATATCTTTGCATCCAATGTTATAATAGAATTAAATATTTCTAGGAGTTCTTTGCTACTGGAATCATATTAGAGATAGCATCATAATTTTTTCTCACTGTAGACAGTATAGAAATAATACTGTTTTAGCCAGAATTCTCAAGAGGAACAGAACAAAGAGCATGCATATGTGTGTATATATATATATATATATATATATATATATATATATAGTCTTTTATGTTTGAATTTACCTTAAATATATGTGTGTTTTATAGATATTCATATATTTTGATTATATATATAATTTATTAAGTGAGCTTCAAAATACTAAAAACAAACAAATCACATTCAGACACTGAGAACCTAGTATTTGTCTTTGAGATGAGACTGGGCACCTTAATAGTTAGGGACTGTAAGACTCTGGGGAGTATTAACTTACCGAAGACCCTCCGAATGGACACACGGAGTCGGGGATTGATGCAAAATGCAAGAGAAATTTATTGATTCATCAGCATGCTGAGGTCGCTCTATATACCAAGGCGGGAGGGTGACCTCATGTAGCCCATTCAGGGACCTTATATAGGATTTTAGAGCAGAAGTCTGCCATTAGGTACAATGTGATTGGCAGAACAGTGTGACTTTTAAACTGATTGGTCTTTAGGGAATGAGGTAGCAGGGGCTTAATCAGCCCCTCCCTTCCAGCTTTCTAACCTGTTTCATCCATGTGTTTGGGGGGGGGGGGGACCCTGGTGAAATATCTCAAAGTTTCTGAGCTGACCTCTCATTCCCCCCTTTTTCTTGTGCAAGCTTCAATCTAGAAGCTATTGTTGATGCTATAGGATCATTAACTGTACTGCACCTATGTGTTACTTAACAAAGCAGCCAAGCAGTTCAAAATATAGGGGCCAAAAGTCAACAATAGGAGAACAATTGAGGTCTTAACAAGGTAGATATGAGGGCTGCTAACTAAGAGGTTAAACCAAGACTTGAACCAGCCCTGACTCTGTTTCCTCTCTCTCTTCTACTTGGCTAATCCTACTTCTCACCTTGGCGATTGAATCTTTAACAATCCCAGAATGGTCTATATAAAAACAACACTCTTCAGCTAAGGCAGCACATAGCCCTTCTTGCTGAAAGAAAAGTTAAGTCTAATCTCCTCCTATTCTATAGTACTACTTCTGATAACGAAGTCAGTGATTCCTTAAGATGACTGATGATTTTTTTTTTTTTTTTTTAAGACCAAAGCGGAGGTCTTGGTGGCTGCCCGAGCCACCCCCAACCACAACAGAAGGAAGACAGTGAGCATTTAAGGCAGACAGTTTGGGTCAAATCTCATGCTGTGGGATACCTCTTGGGAGAGCTCAGTGTACACCAAGGAAGTTGGGGTACCACACAGGATCTCAAAAGTGGTCAGGTTAAAATGGTAGGGGGTGTTCTGAGCTCAGAACGGGGCCAAAGGGGAGGGGGCATTCTTTCTAACTTCATCTTAGGTGGGCTGATGAGTAAATAAGACAGTTTTAGAGAGATTAATTGGCCCCTTGGAACCTCCCGCTCTTCCCTCTGGTAAAGGGGGGTAGGGCCGTAGGGACCAGGGTAAGGGGATATAGAGGAGGAGGGTCTTGGAGTAACAGGTCTGCTGTTGAAGGTTCTTGGAGGATCGATTTCTTCTCAGGTCTGGATCTCTCCTCCCCGGCTTCTTTTTATTCCTGATGGCCAGCACCTGTGAGACAGGTCTTGGGGAAAGAAAGGCCTTTATCTAAGATATAAATTGAGCACAACTATTCACATTCTATAATTTATAAAGTATAAGATACACCTACCCAGTCCATCTACCATCTATGTATCCTAACTTTAAAAGTCTTATAGTTCTACACCTGTTATCTCCTGGTTTGGCTTGTATTCTATCTGAAAACCATCCTCTCAAGTCTATATCATCTTTCTTAATATTAAACACCTTGGGTTGGCTATGAGACTATAATCAGTCTTTAATCCCGTCAGAATTCTGAGCATATTCTGTGGATTTCTGACATTATTGAAAGCTATCTATCTATGCACAGTGATCTACACTGTTGTCTTTTAACTATTCCCAGCTATTTTTAATTAAATTACCTTGAAAACACCCTAACAATTAACTCAGAGCTATGAATTTGCTATCTGGTCCTTAGCTCGTATGCTTAATAATCTAAAATCAGTTTGTAAAGGCAGTCTCTTTTTTATGAGTCAATTTTAATAATAACCAATAATAAGTCTTTATTTGTGCCACGTGAAGGATGACACAAAGAATGTTTACCTTTTTTTTTTGATTCTCTTGAATCTAGTTCTTTAGGGGGGTCTCCCTCTATCAAATCTGATTCATATAACTCTGGGAGATGTGTAGAGTCTAATCACCTTTTCTAAAACCACAAAGATAAAGCCTTTCTCTCAAATCAGCATGTCCTTTAACCAGTAGCTAGGAAAACTTTTAGCTTGACCTCTATCCCAGAAGAATAATAAAAGAATCACAAAACTTACAATCATACCCATTTTGATATTTAAGACAAATGAAGTAAACTACACAGATACTGTATGGACCTATTCCTAGACTTTTTCTAATTTATCATGCCAGTATATTAACCCTAAATTCCTATGGAGCCCACGTTCAAATCATATGAAATATCTTGCAGGACTTTATTATACCAATCTTTAAAATTCTGTCCTAGGATTACCTGCCTGTAGGGAGCAGGCAGCTTTTACAGTCTGGCATTTTGCCTCTGGGCAATCATCTTATTTTTGTTCACAGCTGAGGACTACAGAGTCATGCTTGAGCCACCATGTGACTCCTCCTCCTGCTGAGCAACCACCTGTCCCACTTTTTTTTTTTTCCTAACTTTTCCATGTTTAACTGGATCAATCTGTCTGATGTCCAAACAAACAAACAAACAAAAGAAAACAGTCGTCAGTTTCGGTCTTAAGAGCAAAGAACACAAAACAGAACAGAAAACAATAGTTTGCCCCAGCCCTCCCCTGCCAGGGGCGGCCAGACAACCAACAACCAATACACAACTCATCCCTGCCACGGACACAGAACAGATTTGTCCCTTCTATGGATGTACAACACTTTCCCAGCCACAGCTCCAGCTGCATTGGGTTACAGACAGTTCGATCCTGCCACCCCTGCTACTGGCGGTGGGTGTAACCCAACAGTTTGTCCCTTCCACGGACTCAGAGACCAAGTGGCCCTGCCACATTGGCAGAAGCCAGATACTCAGGCAAACTGAGGGTCCGAGGCATCCCTCAGTCCCTCCCTGGCCATGGTGTTCAGGTACATCTACCCACCATGAATCCACCAGGCAGGCGGCACAAAAGTGCCCAGACGCGTGGCACAGAAGTGCCCAGACTGGAAACCAGGTGGCCCTGCCTAATTGGCAGAAGCCAGATCACAGAGCTTGCAAGCAAGACTTTTAAACAGACTTACAGACACAGAATAAGACAAACAGACAAACACTGAGACGACCAACCTCGGTACCTGCTCGAGCCACCATTTCTCCAGTCTCCCGCTCTCTGATGCATCCCCACAGAGGGTCGTTTCCTGGCCAATGCACCAAATGTAAGACTCTGGGGAGTCTTAACTTACCGAAGACCCTCCGAATGGACACACGGAGTTGGGGATTAATGCAAAATGCAAGAGAAATTTATTGATTCATCAGCATGCTGAGGTTGCTCTACTTACCAAGACGGGAGGTCAGGGACCTTATATAGGATTTTTAGAGCAGCAGCCTGCCATTAGGTACAATGTGATTGGCAGAACAGTGTGACTTTTAAACTGGTCTTTAGGGAATGAGGTAGCAGGGGCTTAATCAGCCCCTCCCTTCCAGCTTTCTAACCTGTTTCATCCATGTGCTTGGGGGGGGGGGACCCTGGTGAAATATCTCAAAGTTTCCGAGCTGACCTCTCAGGACAATGAAAGGGACAGGGTCTACTTGTGAGAACATAATTTGTTGGCCTTTCACCTCTTCCTAAAAGAAAATAGAGATGCTAAAAGAACTCGCTTGGAGCATATATATTCAAAGAGAAATAAGAGTATTCCTTGTTTAGGAGTTGTATGACTTCTGTCTTCTCTGATGGTAGCAAGGGTTTTACATTCAGGAATTTTAGAATCTTCTACAAAAGAAATTGGTCTTGATAGAGCAGTAGAGAGCTAGGATGATCTCTACCTTTTAAGCATGTACTGGACATGCTGTATTTCAGAAAAGAGAAGGTGCTAGAGATGCTATAAGAATCTATTGTAGGAAATCCGGGTTGAAGTTCAATTATCTAAAAGAATAATTCTGACAGTTAATTTATTCCTGTCTTTTTCTGCGAAGACATCAGGAGGCATTTAATGGGGTATCAATAGCAAATGTTCACTACATACCTTCATCAGACCATTGAAAGGGTTATTATGGTAGTTAAAATCAGGTCGCAGAGAAGCAACTAGAAATTAGAGGGTTACAAATGGCAAATAGTTATGGTTCTGGGCTTCTTTGGAAATTCACCAGTTTGACCATGAATACATTTTAACAATGAAGAGGTTTTATTCAGATACTGGCATAGGATACTCATGGCACCAGGACTGAACCAATGGGCACTCTTAAGATCCAACTCCAAATTATATTAGTAAGGGTTTTATATAGGCAAACTTACTATATATAGTAATATATATATATATAGCTACAGACTTCTTTCCTTTATGTAATCAGGAGAAAGCACACATCTTAACATACTTCCTGCCTATGTGTGATCAGACACTCATCTCACCTTTATGCAGTCAGGGACAAGCAAACTTGTTTACAGAAGTGAAAATGTACAGTACATTCAAAATTAGGCAATTACAAGAACAGTCCCCAGCAGTCCAGGAAGTTATCTGTCCTTGGGCAAAGGGACTTACAGGATAGGAGCAATTTTTGTTTGTTTGTTTTTTTCACTTAACATTTAAACTTTATGTAAAATTTTAAGTTTGCATAGTCTTTAAACCTTGACAATTTCATGCTCTGAGCAATGTAATTTTTTGATTCTTTATTTACATTTCAAATGCTTTTCCCCTTTCCAGGTCTCCCATTTGGAAACCCTCTATCCCATCCCCCCTCCTCTGCCTCTCTGAGGGTACTTCCCCACCCACCCACCCACTCCCAACTTCCCTCACTGGAATTCCCCTATAATGGGGCACCTATCACCCTCATGCCCAAGGGCCTCTCCTCCCACTGACAGCCAACAAGGCCCTCCTCTGCCACATGTGTGGCCAGCACCATGTGTATTCTTGGTTGGTGGTTCAGTCTCTGTGAGCTCTGGGTGGTTTGGCCAGTTGACACTGTTGCTCCTTCCATGGGGCTACAAACCCCATCAGCTCCTTCAGTCCCTTCTCCAACTCCTCCATCTAGGACCCCACGCTCAGCCCAATGGTTGCTGTGAATTGAATTTGGGTATTCCATACATTTAGGCTAATGTCCACTTATCAATGAGTACATACCGTGTTTGTTCTTTTGAGACTGAGTTACCTCACTCAGAATGATATTTTCAAGTTCCATCCATTTCCATGCGAATTTTATGAAATCATTGTTTTTAATAGTTGAATAGTATTTCATTTTGTAAATGTACCACATTTTCTGCATCCATTCTTCTGTTGAGGGACATCTGGGTTGTTTCCAGCTTCTGGCTATTATAAATAAGGCTGCGATGAACATAGTGGAACATGTGTCCTTAATACATGTTGGAGGATCTTCTGGGTATATGCACAGGAGTGGTATAGCTGGGTCCTAAGGTGGTACTATGTATGATTTTCTGAGGGTCTGCCAAACTGATTTCCAGAGTGGTTGTATGAGCTTGCAATCCTTCCAGCAATGGAGGAGTGTTCTTCTTTCTTTACATCCTTGCCATCATCTGCTGTCACCTGAGTTTTTGATCTTAGCCACTCTGATTGGTGTGAGGCGGAATCTCAGGGTTGTTTTGATTTGCATTTCCCTGATGACTAAGGATGTTGAACATTTTTTAGGTGCTTCTCAGCCCTTCGAGGTTCCTCAGTTGAGAATTCTCTGTTTAGCTCTGTTCCCTATTTTTTAATAGAGTTATTTGGTTCTCTGGAGTCTAACTTCTTGAGTTCTTTGTATATGTTGGACATTAGCCCTCTATCAGATGTAGTATTGGTAAAGATCTTTTCCCAATCTGTTGGTTGCTGTTTTGTCCTATTGACAGTGTCCTTGGACTTAACGAAGTTTTTCAGTTTTATGGGGTCCCATTTGTCCATTCTTGATCTTAGAGCATAAGCCATTGGTGTTCTATACAGGAACTTTCCCCCTGTGCCCATGTATTCGAGACTTTTCCCACTTTCTCTTCTATTAGATTCAGTGTATCTGGTTTTATGTGGAGGTCCTTGATCCACTTGGATTTGAGCTTTGTACAGGGAGATAGGAATGGATTAATTTGCATTCTTCTACATGTTGCCCACCAGTTAAACCAGCACCATTTGTTGAAAATGCTGTCTTTTTTCCACTGGATGGTTTTACCTCCTTTGTCAAAGATCAAGTGACCTTAGTATGTGAACTCATTTCTGGGTCTTCAGTTCTGTTCCATTGATCTACCTGCCTGTCACTGTACCAATACCATGCAGTTTTCATCACTAGTGCTCTGTGTAGTACACCTTGAGGTCAGGAATGCTGATTCCCCCAGAAGTTCTTTTATTGTTGGGAATAGTTTTTGCTATCCTTGGTTTTTTGTTATTCCAAATGAATTTGAGAATTATTCTTTCTAAGTCTATGAAGAATTGAATTGGAATTTTGATGGAGATTGCATTGAATCTGTAGAATGCTTTTGGCAGGATGGCCATTTTTACTATATTAATACTGCCAAACCATGAGCATGGGAGAGGTTTACATCTTCTGAGGTCCTCTTCGATTTCTTTCTTCTGAGACTTGAAGTTCTTGTCATGCAGATCTTTCACTTGTTTGGTTAGGGTCACACCAAGATACTTTATAGTGTTTGTGACTATGGGTGTCATTTCCCTAATTTCTTTCTCAGCCTGATTATCCTTCAAGTATAGGAAGGCTACTGATTTGTTTGAGTTAATTTTATATCCAGCCACTTTGCTGCAGTTGTGTATCAGCTGCAGCAGTTCTCTGGTGGAGGTTTTTGGGTCACTGAAGTGTATCATCATATCATCTGCAAATAGTGATATTTTGATTTCTTCCTTTCCAATTTGTATCCCGTTGATCTCCTTTTGTTGTCTAATTGCTCTAGCTAGAACTTCAAGTACTATATGGAATAGATAGGGAGAGAGAGGGCAGCCTTGTCTAGTCCCTGATTTTATTGGGATTGCTTCGAGTTTCTCTCCATTTAGTTTGATGTTGGCTACTGGTTTGCTGTATATTGCTTTCACTATGTTTAGGTATGGGCCTTGAATTCTTGATCTTTCCAAGACTTTTATCATGAAGGGATGTTGAATTTTGTCAAATGCTTTTTCAGCATCTAATGAAATGACCCTGTGGTTTTTTTCTTTGAGTTTGATGGATTTCCGGGTTTGAACCATCCCTGAATTCCTGGGATGAAGCCTACTTGATCATGATGAATGATCATTTTGATGTATTCTTGGATTTGGTTTGTGAGAATTTTATCCAGTATTTTTGCATCGATATTCATAAGGGAAATTGATCTGAAGTTTTCTTTCTTTGTTGGGTCTTTGTGAGGTTTTGGTATCAGTGTAACTGTGCCCCCATAGAAGGAATTGGGTAGTGTTCCTTCTGTTTCTATTTTGTGGAATAGTTTGAAGAGTACTCGTATTAGGTCTTCCATGAGGGTCGGATAGAGTTCTGCACTAAACCCATCTTGTCCTGGGCTTTTTTTGGTTAGGAGACTTAATGGCAACTTCTATTTCTTTATGAGAGTATTTAGATGATTTATTTGATCCTGACTTAACTTTGATATTTGCTGTCTAGAAAATTGTCCATTTCATCCAGATTTTCCAATTATGTTGAGTCCAGGCTTTTGTAGTAGGATCTGATGATTTTTTTAATTTCCTCAGATTCTGTTGTTATGTTTCCCTTTTCATTTCTGATTTTGTTAATTTGGATACTGTCTCTGTGCCCTCTGGTTAGTCTGGCTAAGGGTTTGTCTATCTTGTTGATTTTCTCAAAGAACCAGCTCCTGGTTTTGTTGATTCTTTGTATAGTTCTTTTTGTTTCTACTTGGTTGATTTCAGCCCTGGGTTTGATTATTTACTGCCTCTGCTCCTCTTGGGTTTATTAGCTTCTTTTTGTTCTAGAGCTTTCAGGTGTGCTGTTAAGCTGCTAGTGTATGCTCTCTCCAGTTTCTTTTTGGAGGCACTTAGAAATTTTAGTTTTCCTCTTAACACTGCTTTCATTGTGTCCCATACATTTGGGTATGTTTTACTTTCATTTTCATTAAATTCTATGAAGTCTTTAATTTCTGTCTTTATTTCTTCCTTCATCATGTTATCATTGAGTAGAGCATTGTTCAGCTTCCATGTGTATGTGGGCTCTCTGTTGTTTTTGTTGCTATTGAAGGCCAGCCTTAATCCATAGTGATCTGATAGGAGGCATGGGATTATTTCCATCTTCTTATATCTGTTGAGGTGTGTCCTGTGACCAAGTATATGATCAGTTTTGAGAAGGTACCATGAGGTGCTGAGAAGAAGGTATTTAGGATGAAATGTTCTATAGTTATCTGTTAAATCCATTTGGTCCATAACTTCGGTTAATTTCACTGTGTCTCTGTTTAGTTTGTGTTTCCAAGATCTGTCCATTGATGAGAGTGGGGTGTTAAAGTCCCCCACTATTATTGTGTGAGGTGCAATGTATGCTTTGAACTTCAATAGTTTCTCTTAAGAAAGTGGGTGCCCTTGCATTTGGAGCATAGATGTTCAGAATTGAGAGTTCATTTTGGTAGATTTTTCTTTGATGAATATGAGGTGTCTTTCCTTATCTTTTTGATGACTTTTGGTTGACTGTTGATTTTACCTGTTATTAGAATGGCTACTCCAGCCTGTTTCTTGGGACCATTTGCCTGGAAAATTGTTTTCCAGCCCTTTACTCTGAGGTAATGTTTGTCTTTATCACTGAGGTGCATTTCCTGTATGCAGCAAAATTCTGGGTCCTGTTTATGTATCCAGTCTGTTTGACTATCTCTTTGTATTGTTGTATTGAGTCCATTGATGTTAACAGATATTAAGGACTAGTGATTGT
Source organism: Uromys caudimaculatus (assembly GCA_028551405.1). Classification (NCBI taxonomy): domain Eukaryota; kingdom Metazoa; phylum Chordata; class Mammalia; order Rodentia; family Muridae; genus Uromys; species Uromys caudimaculatus. Next base: position 58,307,108 of record CM052716.1, read on the forward strand.
TGCTTCCTGTTATTTTCAATGTTATTTTCATGTTTGTGTGGCTATCTTCTTTTGGGTTTGTTGAAAGAAGATTACTTTCTTGCCTTTTCTAGGGTGTAGTTTCCTTCCTTGTCTTTGGGTTTTCCATCTATTATCCTTTGTAGGGCTGTATTTGTGGAAAGATATTGTGTAAATTTGGTTTTGTCATGGAATATCTTGGTTTCACCATCTATGGTAATTGAGAGATTTGCTGGGTATAGCAGCCTGGACTGGCAGTTTTGTTCTTTTAGGGTCTTTATGAGATCTGCCCAGGATATTTTAGCTTTCACTGCCTCTGGTGAGAAGGCTGGTGTAATTCTGATAGGTCTGCCTTTATATGTGACTTGACCTTTTTCCCTTACTGCTTTTAATATTCTTTCCTTGTTTTGTGTATTTGGTGTTTTGACTATTATGTGACCAGAGGAATTTCTTTTCTGGTCCAGTGTATTTGGAGTTCTGTAGACTTCTTGTATGTTCATGGGAATCTCTTTCTTTAGGTTAGGGAAGTTTTCTTCTATAATTTTTTTGAAGATATTTACTGGCCCTTTAAGTTGGGAATCTTCACTCTCTTCTATACCTATTATACTTAGGTTTGGTCTTCTCATTGTGTCCTTGATTTCCTGGATGTTTTGTGTTAGGAGCTTTTTGCATTTTGGGTTTTCTTTGACTGTTATGTCAAAGTTTTCTATGGTATCTTCCACACCTGAGATTCTCTCTTCTATCTCTTGTATTCTGTTGGTGATGATTCCATCTATGACTCCTGATCTCTTTCCTAGGTTTTCCATCTCCGGGGTGTCTCCCTTTGTGATTTCTTTAATGTTTCTATTTCCATTTTTAGATCCTGCATGGCTTTGTTCATTTCCTTCGCCTGTTTGATTGTGTTTTCCTCTAATTCTTTAATGGATTTTTGTGTTTCCTCTTTAAGGGCTTCTAGCTGTTTTCCTGTGTTCTCTTGTATTTCTTTAAGAGAGTTATTTATTTCCATCTTAACGCCTTTTATCATCATCATGAGATGTGATTTTAAATCAGAGTCTGATTTTTCTGGTGTGTTGGGCTATGCAGGGCTCGCTGTGGTGTGAGAAGTGGTTCTGATGATGCCAACTTGCCTTGGTTTCTGTTCCTTATGTGTTCTTGCCCTTGTCTTTCACCATCTGGTTAACTCTGGTGTTAGCCGGTCTTGCTCTCTCTTACTGTGGCTTGTCCCTCCTGCAAGTGTGGCTGTCAGTACTCTTTGGTTACCAGTTCTCTCTGAGAGGAATTTGGGTTTGGAGAGCTGTGGTAGAAGGTCAGCTCTGAGGCACAGACAGAAACCAGAAGGATCCTGTCCCCAGCTGTTCCTTGGTTCCTGTGTCCTGATGGCTCTGTGAGGGTCCCTCTTGAGCCAGGAATTTGAGCAGAAGTGGTGGTCTTGCCACTTGCTCAAAGGTGTGTTGGCACTCCTGGGAGGCTAGCTTTCTCCTGGCATTATTTGTGTATGGAGTCCTGTGTCACAAGATCTGCTCCAGGGCCGCAGAATGAAACCAGAAGGCCACTCCTCAGTCCCTGTGTCCTGAGGGTTCCGGGCGGGTCCCTCTGAACCGAGTTGCTGGTCTTACCCTGCTCACAGGTCTACTCCTGGAAGTACAGCTCTTTGCCTGCGCTATTTGGGTACGGAGCCATGTGGCACAGGCCACAGGTGTAAACCGGAAGGCAGCATTTTTGTTTTATACTTCTCTTTTGCATAGGAATTTTAAACTTAAACATAAGGTCTGCTATCACAAAATCACTGAGAAGTAGGCAAGACTTAAAAAAAAGTACTGGGTATATTCTTTCATGTTTTTCCAAAATTTACTATATGTTGTATTTTATTGCTACCTTTAAAATATGTGAATAAAATCAAGTATACAAAACTTGTAAGACTTCTTGGTGATATTAAGCCTCTAATCATTGTGATCATTAATCACAATGTAGAATGAAATTTCAAACATATATGAATTATTATTAGGAACTCAAACACACATCTATTTATCACTTTTTCTCTAAGATTGAGTGTGTGTAATGCAAACTATTCTGCAGTATTTCTTCCACAAACATGTGGTGCTATGTCATTTTTTAAAGTCTTTCATTGATCACACATATGAGGCATTAGTTGTTTACAAACATAAGAACTGATAACTTTGCTATGCTTTAAAAGGTGAAGATCAAGGTGACTATGCTAGATGGAGTACATTAAACTCTCAAGTTTATATTTTTCTGAATAATTTCTCATTTTACTTTTATTGGATATTTTATTCATTTACACTTCGATGTTATCCCCTTTCCTGGTTTCCCCTCTATCTCATCCTCCTCCCCCTGACTCTATGAGGGTGCTCCCCCACCAACCCACCCATTCCTGCCTCCCCACCTGGCATTTCCCTACACTGGGGCATCCATTAAGCCTTCACAGGACCCAGAGCCTCTCCTCCCATTGATGCCAGACAAGGCCATCCTCTACTACATATGCGACTGGAGCCATGGGTCGCTCCATGTGTACTCTTTGACTGGTGGTTTAATCCCTGGGAGGTCTGGGGGTTCTTTTTTGGTTGATATTGTTGTTCTTCCTATGGGGTTGCAAACCCCTCAGCTCCTTCAGTTCTTTCTCTAAGTACTTCATTGGGGACCAGTACTCAGTCCAATGGTTGGCTGTGAGCATCCACCTCTATATTTTTCAGGCTCTGGCAGAGCCTCTCAAGAGACAGCCATAACAGACTCCTGTAAGCAAGAACTTCTTTGTATCTGCAATAGTATCTGTTTGGTGTGTTTGGTGTCTTTATATGGAGTGGATCCCCAGGTGGGGCAGTCTCTGGGTGGCCTTTCCTTCAGTGTCTGTTCTGCACTTGGTCTCCACATTTCCTCCCTTGAGTATTTTGTCCCCCCTTTTAAGAAGGACTGAAGCATGATAGGTAGATAAGCAAGGAAACAATAGGCTAACTTTCATGGGATAAGGTGGGGAAATCAGGCTGTAATTCAGGCTAAAATCATAATTGGTTATAATTTTCTCTTCATTCAAAAAAAGACCAAATATTTAAATACTAACTTTCTGGCTCTTTGAAGAAAACTCTAGGAGCACTAAACAAACCTTCATCTAAATTCCCTAAATAAATCATTATCTCTGGCAGAAATCAGAATAAGTTAGCCCTAGTCCTCCTAAGCAAGGTTTCATTCTAAGTAGCCATTCTTATTTGTCCTACTCATGCACACTCTATGACCTTGTAGGATAATTGTGACTCAAAGCTTTTTGTGTGGTCAAGGTGACTAATGACTTTATAAAGCACAGGAACCAGGAAATTTCCCGAGAGGTTTGATTTCTATGACTAACATGTTATTATGATTATTATTTCTTATGCTGAAGTAAAGCTTGGACCCTGTAGAAGGAAATCTTTTGCTTGTTTACTTTGATCCTACTAAGAACCCACACATAAAGCCCAGGTCCCCACTGGGGAAACCCATGTGAGGACAAACACTCTAATAATCAGTTTGCTTGGCAGCGTGTTTGTTTTTGGTACACTTCAGAGTCGCCTCTGTGAGGATTCCTGAAAGAAATTTCTTTTTTGTCTCAAAGATGATTAAAAACAACTGAGCACCAATTTGTTCATTCTTAACAATGTGGATGTAGCAACAGCTCTGTTTTCTGGTTTTATGCTGTTTAATGACATATATCCTAGACTTTTCTAGGCCCCATCAGCTAAAGCTAAAGTGCACAGAGTGGTTACATTAACATTTGAGAGAATCCCTTGCTGTGCACATCAGCATATATTATGCATGCTTACATTCATTGACTATAAGTAGCAAAACTTAATTGTTATAGTTTAAGCAAAGAATAAGTTACTTACAATGATTATAGATGATCCTTAAAGCCTAAGCAGATCGAGGCACCCTTGCCAGAGGAACATTTATAACCAGAGGCTCAAATGTTATTAGGAATATCCCTTTGTTTTCTCACACTTAGATTGTCTCTCTCTCCCTCTCTTTCTTTCTCTCCCTCCCCTCTCTCTCCCACTCCATTTCCCCCTCCCCTCCTTCTCCCCATGTCCCTCTCCCCATGTTTCCTTCCCCATCTACTCCCTCTCCTACCTCCTCTCTCCCTCCCCTTTCTCCTATCTCTTTATCTACCTATTTATTCTCTCAGAACCAATGGGTAAAGCCAACTGGGAACTTTCAAGTTTACAAAACTCAGACCAAATCACCTGGACAGGAAAGAAATAGCCTCTTGCTCCTTCTGGTTAGTTGTTTCCTTCTTTCTGATTATTTCCTGGTGCAGGAGACTCAAGAAGCGCCGAAAGCTAACATCAGCAAGCCAGTCCCCACACAAACAATTGCCAAGAGAGAACAGTCTGTATGGTGGAGCCACCTGTAAGTCTCCCAGGAAATTGCTCCAGGGATGCACCTTTCATGTGCCATCATCCATGCGTTGGTGGGTTTTCAGTGATGTAATTGTCACCAATGCTTCTTTTAGGGACCACAGTAAACTCCATTGTTTCACCAAGCTAGGTGTAGGTCAAATAATTTCTGTGGTCTTGTGTAAGGGCCTAGGGTGAGAAGGTCCTTGTTCACAACTTACCAAGACAGCTCTCATAATAGCTTCCAGCTGTGAGATTCTAAGGAGAGAATTGATAGTCACAACTTGAGCTTTTGCTTCCAACCCTGTAAGAATGACAAGGACAAATGACCTTCAAATGGCCTGATAGTCACATGAGTGTTACTCCCCAGAGATGAGGATAAAGGAGGTTACATTGGCAGCACACAACAGCTTAAGTTAGAAGTGTATGGCTATGTGTACTCATCCAGGTTTCTCAAGGCTGCACCATGCAAGTAACATAACTCTTCTGAGCCTCACTGTAACAACATTGCAACAAATCAAAAATACCCCAAATCTCAATATGCTAAAACGGATTCAACTGTGTTGGGAAGAGAATTCCACTGATAGGTAGATATCTGAAGAAAACATATATGTGCATTTTCAAAACAATATGTTTTAGAATAATCACAGTATTATTTATAAAAACGGAAAATCACCAAATGACCATTAAAAAGTTAATGGGCAAAATGTTTTATTATATCCCACAATTCAATGGTATGCAGTAATTAGAAATCTTTTGTTGCTTTTTAAGTCTATTATTTTCATCCAGTCCTTCCTCATCTCTTCTATTTAGCCTTTCTTGTTCTTTCTCCTTCATGTTATACTTTATCCACATGTATATTTGTTTACATATATACTTATACTATTGCATATGAGAGAGAAAAAGTAGTTTATTTTTTTCTAAGATTGTGTGTCCTCCATTAATATTATACATTTTAAGTCCATCCATTTAACAGAAAAATTTTAACATTTTTATGTATCTATCAAATTTTCGTTGTCCTTTTATTTGTTCATGAACAATGAGATTGATTCCAATTCTTTGCTACAGTGAGTAAAACATCAATAGCGTGGGGGTCTGAATATCATTGTAGTATCATATAGAATTCTCTAGATGTATACACAGGATTAAAATAGCTGGCTCTTATGGTAGTTCTATTTTTAATATTTTGAGAAATCTCTAAACTGGTTTCTACAGTGGATGACTTAATTTGCTCCCATACCAACAGTAAATAAGTGTTCTTACCTGCATAGTATCTCCAAGCTTTGTGGTCAGATGTGCTGACAACTGGGATGAGAAGTTACCTCAGAGTAGTACTAATTTGCATCTTTCTCAGAGCAAGGATATCAAACACTTCAAAAATTATTTTTATTCTTTGAAAGCATAATTACATCATTTATCTCTTCAGTTTCCTTCTTCCAAGCACTCCCATCTAGCCCTTGTTGTCTTTCAAATTCATTACCTCCTTTCTCATTAATTATGAGCACTCACACATACATGCATACATATGTACACATACCCATATATTTCTAAATAAATGAGTAAAACCTTCTCAGTCTGTATAGTATTCCTTGTATGTATATTAACACTATTAAAAAAGCATGGATTGGCCATTTCGAGTCCTTATTTTTTAAATATAAAACTTGTCTATTCAGCTTATTTTCATTTCCATTGGCAGTTTTGTTTATATTTAATTCCTGCAATTATTTGTAAATTCTGGATGTTAGCCCCACCCATGTGTGAAGTATAATTGATAAATGTTTTGTCTGTTAATGATGCTTAATATCTTCCTTACTGTATAAGCCCTTCCTTTTTATTTTCATGTAATACCATGGGATGATTCTTAAGGTTGGTCCCTGTTCTATTTTAAAAGCTCTTGCCTATCGCAGAATCTTAGACAGTATCCATTCTGTTTTCTTCCATAAGTTTCTTTTCTTTTTTTTTTTTCTTCTTTTTATTTATTTTTGATACTTTATTTACATTTCCAATGTTTCCCCTTTGCTGGGTCTCCTCTTTGGAAAACCCCTATCCCCTCCCCCTCCCCGCCTATATGAGAGAATTCCTCCTCCCACGTACCCGCCCACACATTCCCATATTCCCACCTTGACATTCCCCTTTACTGGGGCCTCTAGCACCCTCAGGCCCAAGGGCC
>CM052716.1:58314153-58343044 GCA_028551405.1 Uromys caudimaculatus
TTGATTTCTTCCTTACCAATTTGTATCCCTTTGACCTCCTTTTGTTGTCTAATTGCTCTAGCTAGAACTTCAATTACTATATTGAATAGATAGGGGGAGAGAGGGCAGCCTTGTTTAGTCCCTGATCTTAGTGGGATTGCTTCAAGTTTCTCTCCATTTAGCTTGATGTTGGCTGCTGGCTTGCTGTATATTGCTTTTATTATGTTTAGATATGGGCCTCCATAAGTTTCAATGCTTTGAGTTTTAAATTAAAGTCCTTGATCCATTTTGAATGGATTTTAGTACAAGGTGAAAGATAAGAATCAAATTCCATTTTTGCAGGTAAAAATACTGTTTTGTAAACATCATTTGTTGAATAAGCTTTTTTAAAAATTAATTCTCAACTGTTTTTGGTTTTTGATACTTTATTTACATTTCAAATGCTTCCCCCTTTCCAGGTCTCCACTTTGGAAACAGCCTATCTTATCCTCCTTCCGCCTGTCTCTATGAGGGTATTCCCTCACTCACCCACCCGCCCACCCACTCCCATCTTCCCACCTCGGCATTCCCCTTTACAGGGGCCTCTAACACCCCCAGGTCCAAGGGCCTTTCCTCCCACTGATGGCCAACAAGGCCCTCCTCTGCTACATTTGTGGTCCAAAACATGGGTCCTTTCCATGTGTATTCTTTGGTTGGTGGTCCAGTCTCCGGAAGCACCAGCAGGTCAGGCCAGTTGAAACTGTTGCTCCCTCCATGGGGCTGCAAACTCCCTCAGCTCCTTCAATCCTTTCTCCAACTCCTCCATCTAGGATCCCAGGCTCAGTCCAACGGTTGCTGTGAAGTGAAACTTGGGAATTCCAAATTTTGGGGCTAATATCCACTTATCAGTGAGTACATACCATGTTCTTTTTTTTGTGACTGAGTTACCTTGCTCAGGAGGATATTTTCAAGTTCCATCCATTTCCCTGTGAATTTCATGAAGTCATTGTTTTTAATAGCTGTCTATTCCATTGTGTAAATGTACCACATTTTCTGTATGCATTCCTCTGATGAGGGACATCTGGGTTGTTTCCAGCTTCTGGCTATTATAAATATGGCTGCTATGAACATAGTGGAGCATGTGTCCTTATTACATGTTGGAGCATTTTCTGGGTATATGCCCAGGAGTGGTATAGCTGGGTCCTCAGGTAGTATTATCTCTAATTTTCTGAGGGTCCCCCAAACTGATTTCCAGAGAAGTTGTACCAGCTTGCAATCCCACCACCAATGGAGGAGTGTTCCTTTTTCACCACATCTTGCCAGCATCTGCTGTCACTTGAGTTTTTGATCTTAGCCATTCTGAATGGTGTGAGGTGGAATCTCAGAACTGTTTTGATTTGCATTTCCCTGATGACTAAGGAAGTTGAACATCTCTTTAGGTGCTTCTCAGCCATTCAAGTTTCATCAGTTGAGAATTCTCTGTTTAGCTCTGTTCCCTATTTTTTGATAGGGTTATTTGATTCTCTGGAGTCTAACTTCTTGAGTTCTTTGTATATATTGGATATTAGCCCTCTATCGGATGTAGGATTGGTAAAGATCTTTTCCCAATCTGTTGGTTGCTGTTTTATCCTATTGACAGTGTCCTTTGCCTTACAGAAGCTTTGCAATTTCATGAGGTCCCATTTGTAGATTGTTGATCTTAGAGCACAAGCCATTGGTGTTCTGTTCAGGAACTTTTCCCCTATACTCATGTGTTCAAGACTTTCCCCCACTTTCTCTTCTATTAGATTCAGTGTATCTGGTTTTATGTGGAGGTCCTTGGTCCACTTGGACTTGAGCTTTGTACAGGGAGATAGGAATGCATCGATTTGCATTCTTCTACATGTAGACAGCCAGTTGAACCAGCACCATTTGTTGAAAATCCTGTCTTTTTTCCACTGGATGGTTTTACCTCCTTTGTTGAAAATCAAGTGACAGTAGGTATGTGGGTTCATTTCTGGGTCTTCAATTCTATTCCATTGATCTACCTGATGTCACTGTACCAATATCATGCAATTTTTATCACTACTGCTTTGTAGTACAGCTTGAGGTCAGGAATGCTGATTTCCCCAGAATTTCTTTTGTTGTTAAGAATAGTTTTTGCTATCCTTGGGTTTTTGTTATGCCAAATGAATTTGAGAATTGTTCTTTCTAAGTCTATGAAGAATTGAGTTGGAATTTTGATGGGGATTGCATTGAATCTGTAGATTGCTTTTGGCAGGATGGCCATTTTTACTGTATTAATCCTGCCAATCCATGATCATGGATAATCTTTCCATCTTCTGAGGTCTTCTATGATTTATTCTTCAGAGACTTGAAGTTCTTGTCATACAGATCTTTCACTTGTTTGGTTAGAGTGAAACCAAGATACTTTATATTGTTTGTGACTCTTTTGAAGGGTGTCATTTCCCTAATTTCTTTCTCAGCCTGTTTATCTTTCGAGTATAGGAAGGCTACTGATTTGTTTCCGTTAATTTTATATCCAGCCACTTTGCTGAAGTTGTGTATTAGGTGCACCAGTTCTCTGGTGGAGTTTTTTGGGTCACTAAAATATATCATCATATCATCTGCAAATAGTGATATTTTGATTTCTTCCTTTCCAGTTTGTATCCCTTTGACCTCCTTTTGTTGTCTAATTGCTCTAGCTAGAACTTCAAGTACTATATTGAATAGATAGGGAGAGAGAGGGCAGCCTTGTCTAGTCCCTGATTTTAGTGGGATTGCTTCGAGTTTTTCTCCATTTAGTTTGGTGTTGGCTACTGATTTGCTGTATATTGCTTTTACTATGTTTAGGAATGGGCCTTGAATTCCTGATCTTTCCAAGACTTTTATCATGAAGGGATGTTGAATTTTGTCAAATGCTTTTTCAGCATCTAATGAAATGACCATGTGCTTTTTTTCTTTGAGTTTGTTTATATAGTGGATTACATTGATGGATTTCAGGGTATTGAACCATCCCTGCATCCCTGGGATGAAGCCTACTTGATCATGATGAATGATCGTTTTGATGTGTTCTCGGATTCGGTTTGCAAGAATTTTATTGAGTATTTTTGTATCGATATTCATAAGGGAAATTGGTCTGAAGTTTTCTTTCTTTGTTGTGTCTTTGTGAGGTTTTGGTACCAGTGTAATTGTGGCCTCTAGAAAGAATTGGATAGTGTTCCTTCTGTTTGTATTTTGTGGGATAGATTGAAGAGTATTGGTAGTCGGTCTTCTTTGAAGGTCTGATAGAATTCTACAGTGAACCCATCTGGTCCCCAATGTAATACTACTCAGCTATTAAAAACTGACTTCATGAAATTCACAGGCAAATGGATGGAACTTGAAAATATCATCCTGAGTGAGGTAACTCAGTCACAGAAGAACAAACAGGATATGTTCTCACCAATAACTGGATATTAGTCCAAAAGGTCAGAATACCCATGATACAACTCACAGACCACATGAAGCTTAACATGAAGGAAAACCAAAGTGTGGATGTTTCATTTCTACTTTGAAGAGGGAACAAAATAATCAGAGGAGGTAGAAGGAGTGAAGGACCTGGGAGGGAGAGAGGAGGGGGAGAGAAAAAAGAAGGGCAGGATCAGGTATGGGAAGAGACAGTAGAGAAGTTCAAGGGTCAGGAAAATGAATAGAAATATGTATCAGTAGGGGGTGGGGAATGGGGGGACAGCTAGAAAGTCCCAGATGCTGGGGAAGCTAGAGGTTCTCAGAACTCAACATGGATGACATTAGCTGAAATACCCAGAAGAGGGGAAATAAAACCTGAAGAGACTACCTCCAATAGATAGGCATGGTGCCAGGTTGAGGAATGGGTCCACCCACCCACGTCAAAAATTTTAACCCAGAATTGCTCCTGTCTAAAGGAAACAGGGACAAAATGTGAAACAGAGACTGAAGGAAAGGCCATTCAGAGAGTGCTCCTCCTTGAGATCCATCCCATCTCCAGACACCAAACCCAGACAGTATTGCTAATGCCAAGAAGTACTCTCAGACAGGACCCTGATGTGGCTGTCCTCTAAGGGGCTCAGCCAGCCTCTGACTAAGAGAGATGCAGATACTCACAGCCAATCATCAGACTGAGCCTGGGAACCGCAGTGGAAGAGTTATGGTAAGGACTGAAGGAGCTGAAGGGTATTGCAACCCCATAGGAAGAACAATATCAATACCCCGAGAGCTCCCAGGGACTAAACCACCAACCAAAGAGTATACATGGTCCAAGGCTCCAGCTACATATGTAGCAGAGGATTGTCTTATGTGGCATCAATGGGTGGGGAGGTCCTTGGCCTTGTAGAGGCTTGTTTCTCTAGCATAATGGGATACTAGAGGGGTGAGGCAGGTGTGGGTAGGTGGGTCGGTGAGGGAACACCCTCTTAGAAGGAAAGGGGAGGGAGGATGGGATGGGGGTTTTTGGAGGGGAGGCTAGGAAGAGAAACAACATTTGAAATGTAAATAAATAAAATAAACAATTAATAAAAAAATAAGTAGTTATAGGTTTGTCATTTTATTTATGGATCCTGTATTGTATTGTATTAGTTTTCTAGTCTATTTTATGCTAGTACCATGCTTTTTATAATTATGGCTCTATATCATAACGAGTTCCAGCAATGTTTTCAGTTTGTTTATATTTTGTTTTTGTTTTGTTTTCTTTGATTGAAAATAGTTTTTTGTTCCTCATATAATATATTCTCATTACAGTTTTCCCTCCCTCTAGTCCTCCCAATTCCTCCACCTCCCTTTTCATCTGAATCCGCCACTGTCTCTTATTAGAAAACAAAGGCTCCTAAAGAATAATAATAAAATATAAAACAAGCTGTGCCATGCAGCTCCATACCCAAATAGCACAGAGAAAGAGCTATCCTCCCAGCAGTGCGGACAAGCCTGTGGGGGAAGGGGGGATGTGCTGTAAGGCCAGCACCTCTGCTCAGAGGGACCTGCCGCTCAGGACACAGGGACCTACAAGCAGCCTGGGACAGGAGCCTTCTGGGGGGACCTCAGTCTGTACTGCTGGACTCCATAGCCAAATAGCAGCAGGAGAAAGCTAGCCTCCCAGGCATGTGGAAAAGCCTGTAAGCAGAGGTAAGACAAACATCACTGCACAGCAGGACCCATCAGGAACCCTCAGGACAGGGGGACTAAGGAGCAGCCTGGAACAGGAGCCTTCTGGTTTCCATCTGTGGCCTGGGACCTCAGTCTGTGCTACATGGCTCCACATCCAAATAGCACAGGGAAAGAACTAGCATCCCAGGAGTGTGGACAAGCCTGTGATTAGAAGTAAGGCCAGCACCTCTGCTCAGAGGGACCCGCCCAGAACCTTCAAAACACAGGGACTTCCCTTTGTTTCCTTCTGCAGCTGGGGAGCTGATCCTGTGACACAGGGCTCCACACTCAAATAGTGCCAGGAGAGAGCTGGTCTCTCAAGAGTGCTGACACACCTTCGAGCATGGGAAGACCACCACTTCTGTTCAAATTCCTTGGTCAAGAGGGATCCTCGCAGAGCTATCAGGACACAGGAACCAAGGAACAGCTGGGGACAAGATTCTTCTAGTTTCTGTCTGCACTCCAGAGCTGACCCTCTACCACAGCTCTCCAAACCCAAATTCCTCTCAGAGAGAGCTGGGCTCCAAGGAGTACTGACACTGAGGCTTGCAGGAGGGACAAGCCACAGTCAGAGAGAGCAAGACCAGCTAACACCAGAGATAACCAGATGGTGAAAGGCAAGGGCAAGAACATAAGGAACAGAAACCAAGGCAACTTGGCATCATCAGAACCCAGTTCTACCACCACAGCGAACCCTGGATAACCCCAATACACTAGAAAATCAAGACTCAGATTTAAAAATCACTTCTCATGATGATGATAGAAGACTTTAAGAAGGAAATAAATAATTCCCTTAAAGAAATACAAGAGAACACAGGTAAACAGCTAGAAGCCCTTAAAGAGGAAATACAAGAAAACACAAACAACGGAAGGAAGTGAACAAAACCATCCAGCATATAAAAATGGAAAAAGAAACAATAAAGAGATCACAAAGGGAGACAACCCTGGAGATAAAAACGCTAGAAAAGTGATCAGGAATCATAGATGCAAGCATCACCAACAGAATACAAGAAATAGAAGAGAGAATCTCATATGAAGAAGATACCATAGAAAACATTGACACAACAGTCAAAGAAATGTAAAATGCAAAAGCTCCTAACCCAAAATATCCAGGCAATCCAGGACACAATGAGAAGACCAAACCTAAAGATAATAGGTATAGCAGAGAGTGACGATTGCCAACTTAATGGGTCAGTAAATATCTTCCCTAACCTAAAGAAAAAGATGAACATAAACATTCAAGAAGCCTACAGAATTCCAAATAGATTGTACCAGAAAAGAAATTCCTCCCGTCACATAATAGTCAAGACACCAAATGCACAAAACAAGGAAAGAATATTAAAAGCAGTAAGGGGAAAAGGTCAAGTCACATATAAAGGCAGACCTATCAGAATTACACCAGGCTTCTCACCAGAGGCTATGAAAGCTAGAAGATCCTGGGCAGATCCAATACAGACCAGAAGAGAACACAACTGCCAGCCCAGGCTACTATACCCAGCAAAACTCTCAATTACCATAGATGGTAAAAACAAGATATTTCATGAAAAAACCAAAATTACACAATATCTTTCTACAAACCAAGCCCTAAGAAGAATAATAGATAGAAATTGCCAATACAAGGAGGGAAACTACACCCTAGAAAAAGCAAGAAAGTAATCTTTCAACAAACCCAAAAAAAGACAGCTACACAAAAATGAAAATAACATTGAAAATAATAGGAAGCAACAATCACTATTCCTTAATATCTCTTAACAACAATGGACTCAATGCAGCAATACAAAGAGATAGACAGACTGAATACATAAACAGGACCCAGAATTTTGCTGCATACAAGAAATGCACCTCAGTGATAAAGACAAACACTACCTCAGAGTAAAGGGCTGGAAAACAATTTTCCAGGCAAATGGTCCCAAGAAACAGGCTGGAGTAGCCATTCTAATATCAGGTAAAATTGACATTCAACCAAATATCATCAAAAAAGATAAGGAAGGACACTTCATACTCATCAAAGGAAAAATCTACCAAGATGAACTCTTAATTCTGACCATCTATGTTCCAAAAGCAAGGGCACACACACTCATAAAAGAAACTTTACTAAAGCTCAAAGCACACATTGCACCTCACACAATAATAGTGGGGGACTTCAACACCCCACTCTCATCAATGGACAGATCTTGGAAACACAAACTAAACAGAGACACAGTAAAATTAACAGAAGTTATGGACAAAATGGATTTAACAGATATCTATAGAACATTTCAACCTGAATCAAAAGAATATACCTTCTTCTCAGCACCTCATGGTACTTTCTCCAAAACTGACCATGTAATTTGTCACAAAACTAATCTCAACAGATATAAGAAGATTAAAACAATCCCATGCCTCCTAACAGGTCACTATGGATTAAGGCAGGTCTTCAATGGAAAGAAAAACAACAGAAAGCCCACATAATCATGGAAGCTGAACAACACTCTACTCAATGATAACGTGGTCAAGGAAGAAACATAAAAGAAATTAAAGACTTCCTCAAACTTAATGAAAATGAAAGTACAACATACTCAAACTTATGAGACACAATGAAAGCAGTGTTAAGAGGAAAACTCATAGCTCTGAGTGCCTCCAAAAAGAAACTGGAGAGAGCATTCACTAGCAGCTTAACAGCACACCTGAAAGCTCTAGAACAAAAAGAAGCTAATACACCCAAGAGGAGTAGAAGGCAAGAAATAATCAAACTCAGAGCTGAAATCAATCTATTAGAAACAAAAAGAACTATACAAAGAATCAACAAACCAGGAGCTGGTTCTTTGAGAAAATCAACAAAAAAAGATATACCCTTATCCAGACAAACCAGAGGGCACAGAGACAGTATCCAAATTAACAAAATCAGAAATGAAAAGGGAGATAGAACAACAGATTCTGAGGAAATTCAAAAAATCATTAGATTCTACTATAAAAGCCTATACTCGACAAAATTGGAAAATCTGGATGAAATGGACAATTTTCTAGACAGATAGCAAATACCAAAGTTAAGTCAGGATCAGATAAAACATCTAAACACTCCCATAACCCCTAAAGAAATAGAAGCAGTCATTAAAAGTCTCCCAACCAAAAAAAGCCCAGGACTAGATGGGTTTAGTAATGAATTCTATCAGACCTTCATGGAAGACCTAATACTAGTACTCTTCAAACTATTCCACAAAATAGAAACAGAAGGAACACTACCCAATTCATTATATGAGGCCACAGTTACATTGATACCAAAACCTCACTAGGACCCAACAAACAAAGAAAACTTGAGACCAAGTTCCCTTATCAATATTGATGCAAATATACTCAATAAAATTCTCACAAACCGAATCCAAGAACACATCAAAATGATCATTCATCATGATCAAGTAGGCTTCATCCCAGGGACTCAAGGATGGTTCAATACCTGGAAATCCATCAATGAATTACATAAATAAACTCAAAGAAAAAAAAAAAACCACATGGTCATTTCATTAGATGCTGAAAAAGCATTTGATAAAATCAGCATCCCATCATGATAAAAGTCTTGGGGAGATTAGAAATTCAAGGCCCATATCCAAGCATAGTTAAAGTAATATACAGCAAATCAGTAGCCAACATCAAACTAAATGGAGAGAAACTTGAAGCAATCCCACTAAAATCAGTGACTAGACAAGACTGTCCACTCTCTCCCTATCTATTCAACATAGTGCTTAAAGTTCTGGCTAGAGCAATTAGACAACAAAAGGAGAACAAAGGGATATAAATTAGAAAGGAAGAAATTAAAATATCACTATTTGCAGATGATATGATCGTATACTTAAGTGACCCGAAAAACTCCACCAGAGAACCACTACAGCTGATACACAACCTCAGCAAAGTGGCTGGATATAAAATTAACTCTAACAAATCAGTAGCCTTCCTATACTCGAAAGATAAACAGGCTGAGAAAGAAATTAGGGAAATGACACCCTTCAAAATAGTCACAAACAATATAAAATATCTTGGTGTCACTCTAATCAAACAAGTGAAAGATCTGTATGACAAGAACTTCGAGTTTCTGAAGAAGAAATCATAGAAGACCTCAGAAGATGTAAAGCTCTCCCATGCTCATGGATTGGCAGGATTAATATAGTAAAAATGGCCATCCTGCCAAAAGCAATCTACAAATTCAACGCAATCCCCATCAAAATTCCAACTCAATTCTTCATAGACTTAGAAAGAACAATTCTCAAATTCATTTGGAATAACAAAAAACCAAGGATAGCAAAAACTATTCTCAACAATAAAAGAACTTCTGGGCTAATCAGCATCCCTGACCTCAAGGTGTATTAGGTAGCAGTAGTGATAAAAACTGCATGGTATTGGTACAGTGACAGGCAGGTAGATCAATGGAATAGAATTAAAGACCCAGAAATGAACCCACACACCTATGGTCACTTGATTTTCCACAAAGGAGCTAAAACCACTCAGTGGAAAAAAAGACAGCATTTTCAACAAATTGTGCTGGTTTAACTGACAGTCTACATGTAGAAGAATGTAAATTGATCCATTTCTATCTCCCTGTAAAAAGCTCAAGTCCAAGTGGATCAAGGACCTCCACATAAAACCAGATATACTGAATCTAATAGAAGAGAAAGTGGGGGTAAAGTCTTGAACACATGAGTACAGGGGAAAAGTTCCTGAACACACCACCAACGTCTTATGCTCTAAGATGAATAATGGACAAATGGGACCTCATGAAATTGCAAAGCTTCTGTAAGGCAAAGGACACTGTCAATAGAACAAAATGGCAACCAACAGATTGGGAAACGATCTTTACCAGTCCTACATCTGATAGAGGGCTAATATCCAATATATACAAAAAACTCAAGAAGTTAGACTCCAGAGAACCAAATAACACTATCAAACAATAGGGAACAGAACTAAGCAGAGAATTCTCAACTCAGGAAATCCATAGGGCTGAGAAGCACCTAACGAAATGTTCAACATCCTTAGTCATCAGGGAAATGCAAATCAAAACAACCCTGAGATTCCACCTTACACCAGCAACTGTTGGACTGAGTGTGGGGTCCTTGATGGAGGAGTTGGAGAAGGGACTGAAGGAGCTGAGGGAATTTGCGTCCCCATGGAGGGAGCAGCAATGTCAACTTGTCAGGCCCCCAGGTACCCCCAGAGACTGGACCACCAACCAAAGAATTCACGTGGAGTGACCCATGGTGCTGGTCACATATGTTGCAGAGGAGGACCTTGTTGGCTATCAGTGGGAGGAGAGGCCCTTGGGTCTGAGAGTGTTAGATGCCCCAGTATAGGGGAAAGCCAGGGAGGGAAGACGGGAGTGGATGGGTGGAGGAGCACCCTCCTAGAGGTAGGGGAGGGGGGTTGTATAGGGGGTTTCCAAAGGGGAGACCTGGAAAGGGGACAACATTTGAAATGTAAATAAAATATCAAAAAATCAAAAACAAAAGAGAAAGAAAGATAAAACAATAAAAAATAACATCAGAGTAAAAAAAAAAGAAAAGAAAAGAAAAGAAAAGAAAAGAAAAGAAAAGAAAAGAAAAGAAAAGAAAAGAAAAGAAAAGAAAAGAAAAGAAAAGAAAAAAGAAGGCAAAGAACTCAAGAGAAGGCACAAGAAACAGCTCCAGATGCAGAAATCATTTGTTAGTACTTTGGGATTTACAGGGGCTGGCATCATAATGCTTTCTGCGTTGTCCTCACTGCCTAGGATTGCTTTGGGTGTTCACAGTCTTTTGTGGTCCCGTATGAATTCTTGTATTATTTTGTCTAAAACTGTAAATATATGACATGGGAATTTTAATAGAAATCATATTCTCTATATTAATTTTGGTAGTGTTGGCATTTTCACAATATTGATTCCGCCTATCCAGGAACATGAGATATTTTTCCATCTTATATTTTGTTCTGTGATTTTCTTCTTAAATATCTTGAAATTTCACTGCAGAGGTTTTGTACTTCTTATTAGATATATTTCTCAATTTTGTGGGGGTATTTTGAATGAAACATTTACCCTTATTTCTTTCTGAGAGTGCACTATAAATATGGATGAAAACTAATATTGTTTTTTTAAAAATTTGGATCCTTACAATTTACCGTATTTATTTGGCCCAAAAGTTTCCTAGCATATTCAACAATATCTTTCAAGTAAACAATTATTTCATTGGCATAAAGAGTTAATTTGACTTCTCTTCCTATTGTTATCCCCTGTATAGTTTTCTCTTGTCCAATTATTACAAATAAGATATTATATAAAAGATGGAAGAATGAGGCTGGGAAGACTGGAGAGATGGCTTAGTGGTTGAGAGCTCTGGCTGCTTTTCCAGAGGTCCGGAATTTCCAGGACCCGCATGGTAGCTCACAACCATCTGTAATGGAATCTGAGTCCCTCTTCTTTCTGGCATGCATGTATGAAAACAGAGTGTGTATATATATATATATATATATATATGAGAGAGAGAGGGAGGGGGATTGGATGTTTTTGTCTCATCTCTGATTTTAGAGAAAATACTCTCAATCTGCCTTCTTATTATAGAATTTTAGCTATAGATTTATTGTATATAAATTTACAGACTCATATAGCCTTTATTAGTTTGAGGTACATTCCATCTATTCCTGAATTCTTTGGGAATAGATGGATCTTTTATCATGAAGCCATGGTTGTGTTATCTACAATTCTAGCATCAATCAAAACATTTATGTGGCTTCTATCTTGGGATTTGTTAATATTTGTATATTATTTATTGACTTACATAAGCTTGACTAACCTTGCCTTTTAGGGATGAAGCTCACATGATCATATTATATAATCTTAATGTGTTCCTAAATTCAATTTTTAAATATTTTGCTATAATACTTTGCATATATGTTCATCAAATAAATTAGTCTATAGTTTTCTTTCTTTTCTCCCTCCATCTTTCTCCCTCTTGTGTGGAATCTTTATCTGATTTTGGCATCAAAGTGATGACTTCATAGAATGAATTTGATAGTGTTTTTTCATTTTTTATGTTATAAAATAAGTTGGGAAGAATTGGCATGAGGTCTTCCTTTAAAATTTGATAGAACTCGCACTGAACCTGCATTTTCTTTAGGTGGAGGCTTTCAATGACAGATCCAATCTCATTGCTCTGAATTGCTCTGTCTGTTTAAGTTATTTATATCTTCACAGATTAATTTGGGTAGATAATATTCTTTTAGAAATTCTTGGATATCTTCTGGGTTATCCATATTTTCAGAGTATAAGCTTTCATAGTAATTTCTAATGATGCTCTAAATTTCATTAGGATCAGTTGCAATTGTACCCTTTTTGACTATAATTTATTAATTTCAATTTCCCTCTTCCTTTTGTCAGATTAGCTCAGAAGCTGTCTATATTATTATTTTTCTAGGAAGCAACTAATGGATTGGTTGCTTTCATGTATCCTTTTATTCTTAAAGTTATTCCTAATCTTTGTTATGGTTTGCGTCAAATATATTTGAAATTAGTTTTTTGTTGTCTTTGAAATCCTTAAAATTGCATCATTAGGTTGTTCATTTGATATCACCAGATTAACATTAGCTCTTATTGCTATAAGCTTTCCTCTTAGAACTTCCTTGACTGGATCTCAGAGGTTCTCATAGAATGAATTTCCATTTTCGTGTCTCTAGAAAAGTTTTAATTTCTTCTGTGATTTATTAGATGACCCAATGTCTGTTCAAAAATGTGTTATTTAAACACCATGCATTTTTGTGGTTTCTATAGTTTATTTCATTGTTGATTTATAGTTTTGCTGTATTATGGTATGATAGGAAACAAGAAACTCTCAATCAGTTCCTCTCCGTCTCCCTCTCCCCCTATCTCACCTTCTCTCCTTTGTATTTGTTGAGACTTGACTTATGCCCTATTATGTGATTGATTTAGGTGAAGGTTCTATTTGCTGCTGAGAAAACTGTGTATTCCATATCTTGTGTGCTTAATATTCTGCATATACTTAAGTCAATTCATCCAGATTATATTTTAGCTCTAAAATTTCTTCCACAAACTTTAGGGAAAATTATTTCAGTTAACTGTTCATTTTCACATCATAACCATTTTTAAAGTTAGAAATTTAACAAATTAAATATTGTTGGGAAAACTGTCAATTGATTCTAAGAGTCTCAAATTGTTGACTCTCCAGCATGATAGTTGCTAAAATATAATAAAATCTGGCAGACCCATATCTGAAATATTTTGCAGCTCTGACATTCACTTGCTAGATAAGCTTGTACAGGTACCTTATCTGTATTTCACTTTGTCACTTTGATAAAATTAGACCAATACATATTTATGATGCTATTTAAGTATAAATTCATTAATTCACATAAAACATTTAGAGCATCCAATCATCTTTATTTGTGATAAATAATTCTCAACTGTAATTTGATTCACAATTAGAATAGTCACGTCTATTCATAATATTATCTTCATATTTTCAGTGAGACTTATAGTTGTTACTAAGTACTAAGTGATTTATTTTAAATAATTATTTATTTTATATTATGTATATGAACACACTGTAGCTATCTTCAGGCGCACCAGAAAAGGGCATTGAATCCCATTATAGATGGTTGTGAGCCACCATGTAGTTGCTGGGAGTTGAACTGAGGACCTTAGGAACTCAGAACTCAGAACTCAGGAAGAGAAGTCAGTGTTCTTAATCGCTGAACCATCTCTCCAGCCTGTATTATATGATTTTTAATGCAAGCAATTATCTTACATTTTATATTTGTATTAAACTAATAAAATTTATTTTAAAATATACAACTCAGTATTGACATTTTTAAGTCATCAAAATAACTTATAATAATTAAATGCCTCTTAAATATACATGCTATCGTCTGAAGCTAAAAGTAATAGGTGCTCAATCAGATTTTAAAATCTATTTGGAACATTAAACATGATAGAAGTAGAAAAAAAATTCTTATGAAGATCTCTATGAAAGGAAATTTTGACAAGTTCCTGATTAGACAGAAACCATTCCATCTCCAAGGGAGAATACGCAGCATAACTGTGGCTTCAAAGAATGATTGGGGTAGTGTTCCTTCTGATTCTATTTTATGGAATAGTTTGAAGAGTATTGGTATTAGGTCTTCTTTGAAGGTCTGATAGAATTCTGCACTAAACCCATCTGGTCCTGGGCTTTTTTTGGTTTGGAGACTTTTGATGACTGCTTCTATTTCTTTAGGGGTTATGGGACTGTTTAGATGGCTTATCTGATCCTGATTTAACTTTGGTATTTGGTATCTGTCTAGAAAATTGTCCATTTCATCCAGATTTTCCAGTTTTGTTGAATATAGGCTTTTGTAGTAGGATCTGATGATTTTTGCAATTCCCCAGTTTCTGTTGTTATATCTGCATTTTCATTTCTGATTTTGTTAATTTGGATCTGACTATGTGCCCTCTGGTTAGTCTGGCTAAGGGTTTGTCTATCTTGTTGATTTTCTCAAAGAACCAACTCCTGGTTTTGTTGTTTCTTTGTATAGTTCTTTTTGATTCTACTTGGTTGTTTTCAGCCCTGAGTTTGATTATTTCTTGCCTTCTACTCCTCTTGGGTGTATTAGCTTCTTTTTGTACTAGAGCTTTCAGGTGTGCTGTTAAGCTGCTAGTGTATGCTCTCTCCAGTTTCTTTCTAGAGGCATTCAGAGCTATGCGTTTTCTTCTTAGCACTGCTTTCATTGTGTCCCGAAAGTTTGTGTATATTGTGCCTTCATTTTCATTAAATTCTAAAGTCTTTAATTTCTGTCTTTATTTCTTCCTTCACCAAGTTATCATTGAGTGGAGCATTGTTCAGCTTCCATGTATATGTGGGATTTCTCTTGTTTTTGTTATTTTTGAAGACTGGCCTTAATCCATAGTGATCTGATAGGAGGCATGGGATTATTTCAGTCTTCTTATATCTGTTGAGGTCTGTCTTGTGAACAACTATATGGTCAGTTTTGGAGAAGGTACCATGAGGTGCTGAGAAGAAGGTATATTCTTTTGATTTAGGATGAAATGCTCTATAGATATCTGTTAAATCCATTTGGTCCATACCTTCGGTTAGTTTCACTGTGTCTGTTTAGTTTGTTTCCATGATCTGACCACTGATGAGTGTGGGGTGTTAAAGTCTCCCACTCTTATTGTGTGAGGTGCAATGTGTGCTTGAGCTTTAGTAAAGTTTCTTTTATGAATGTGGGTGCCCTTCCTTTTGGAGCATAGTTGTTTAGAATTGAAAGTTCTTCTTGCTGAAATTTTTCTTTGATGCTTATAAAGTGTCCTTCCTTATCCTTTTTTGATAACTTTTGGTTGAAAGTTGATTTTATTTAATATTAGAATGGCTATTCCAGCTTGTTTCTTGGGAACATTTTCTTGGCAAGTTGTTTCCCAGTCCTTTAGTCTGAGGTAGTGTCTGTCTTTCACACTGAGGTGCGTTTCCTGTATGCAGCAAAATGCTGGGTCCTGTTTACATATCCTGTCTGTCAGACTCTGTCTTTCTATTTAGGAATTGAGGCCATTGATGTTAAGAGATATTAAGGAATTATGATTCTTGCTTCCTGTTATTTTTGCTGTTATTTTTATGTTTGTGTAGCGATCTTCTTTTGGGTTTGTTGAAAGAAGATTACTTTCTTACCTTTTCTAGGGTGTAGTTTCCCTCCTTGTGTTTCTGTTTTCCATCTATTATCCTTTGTAGGGCTGGATTTGGGAAAGATATTGTTTAAATTTGTTTTCATTATGGAATATCTTGGTTTCTCCATCTATGGTAATTGAGAGTTTAGCTCCTGGGCTGGCATTTGTGTTCTCTTAGGGTCTGTATAACCTCTGCCCAGGATCTTCTACCTTTCATAGTCTCTGGTGAGAAGTATGGTGTAATCCTGATAGGTCTGCCTTTATATGTTACTTGACCTTTTTCCCTTACTACTTTTAATATTTTTTTGTTTTGTTTTGTGCATTTGATGTTTTGACAATTATATGATGGAATGAATTTCCTTTCTGGTCCAATCTATTTGGAGTTCTATAGGTTTCATGCGTGTTTATGGGCATCTCTTTCTTTAGGTTAGGGAAGTTTTCTTCTATGATTTTGTTGAAGATAATTACTGGCTCTTTAAGTTGGGAATCTTCACTCTCTTCTATACCTATTATCTTTAGGTTTGGTCTTCTTATTGTGTCCTTGATTTCCTGGATGTTTTGGGTTAGGAGCTTTTTGCATTTTGCATTTTCTTTGGCTGTTGTGTCAATGTTTTCTATGGTACTTCTGCACCTGAGATTCTCTCTTCTATATCTTGTATTCTGTTAGTGATGCTTGCATCTATGACTCCTATGTTTTCTATCTCCAGGGTTGTCTCCCTTTGTATTTCTTTATTGTTTCTATTTCCACTTTTAGATCCTGGATGGTTTTGTTCAATTCCTTCACCTGCAATTCTTTAAGGGATTTTTGTGTTTTCTCTTTAAGGGCTTCTAGCTGTTTACCTTTGTTCTCTTGTATTTCTTTAGGGGAGTTATTTATGTCCTTCTTAAAGTCCTCTATCATCATCATGAAATGTAATTTTAAATCAGAGTCTTGCTTTTCTGGTGTGTTGGGGTATCCAGGGCTCGCTGTGGTGGAAGAACTGGGTTCTGATGATTCCAAGTTGCCTTGGTTTCTGTTGCTTATTCTTGTCCTTGCCTCTAGCCATCTGACTATCTCTGGTGTTAGCTGATCTTGCTGTCTCTGACTATGGCTTATCCTTCCTGCAAGCCTGTGTGTCAATACTCCTTGGAGACCAGTTCTCTCCAGTAGGAGTTTGGGCATGAAGAGCTGTGGCACAGGGTCAGCTCCTGGCACAGAAAGAAACCAGGAGGATCTTGTCCCAGGCTGCTCCTAGGTTCCTGTGTCCTGAGGGCTCTGGGCAGGTCTCTCTTGTTCCAGCAATTTGAGCAGAAGTGGTGGTCTTACCTGTGCTCACAGGTGTGTCATCACTCCTGGGAGACCAGCTCTCTCTCAGAGGTATTTGAGTACGGAGGACAGTGACACAGGATCAGCTCCCAGCACAGACAGAAACTGCAAGGATCCTGTCCCAGGCTGCTCCTCAGTTCCTGTGGCCTGACGGCTTAGGGTGAGTCCCTCTGAGCAGAAGTGGTGGTCTTACCTGTGCTCACAGGTGTGTCTGCACTCCCGAGAGATCGACTCTTTCCTGGTGATATTTGGGTATGGAGCACTGTGACACAGAATCAGCTCTGGGCACAGACCTACATTTTACATGTTACCAAAACCAGAAATATCTTCAGGTTTGTGAATATGAACAAAGTTAAAAATGCAGAACAGATTGATCAAAACAAACACAGATTCCCCAACCCCAGAAGAGTATGACTGAAGGTAAAAATATGATCACAATCATGTCAAACACAATAGTTTTTTGTCAAGTGATGGCAGTTGGAAAAACTTAGTATTTCTTTGGATGTGCATGTGTTTTTCCTCAAAAAGAAAACCACCACATGACCGTGCACTGTGAATTGAATAATTTCCTTAAGTGCCTAGGCCGCAAG
Source organism: Uromys caudimaculatus (assembly GCA_028551405.1). NCBI lineage: Eukaryota > Metazoa > Chordata > Mammalia > Rodentia > Muridae > Uromys > Uromys caudimaculatus. Next base: position 58,331,792 of record CM052716.1, read on the forward strand.
TATAAAAACATGGCCATATTTCCCGTCAGGCTTGACTGAACTCAGTGTCATCTGTTGTACCGGAAACATCTTTATCAATATGTGATGGCTACGCCAGAAGGAAATCTTCCACACCAGTCAGATAACAAGTATTCTGTTCAGGGGTTTATTTCGTTGTTTATGCTTTATGAGGTGGAAGAAAACTGTGATATGCATTTGTCTATTAAATATTTTTGATTATCAAAATCGGATTTCTCACTAGCATTCCAAATTGAAGAGCAGAGAAAAAGATGAAGCAAAGAAAGGCAGTGTTTATACAAAGAAGCTGTGCAGTTGCTCAGCAATGAGTTCCAGATGCTCCCACCTTGCAGCCCCAGGCTTCCAGGGAGGACCATGTATTTGTGGTAAAAGAAGCTCAAGAGGATACATTTCCTTTCAAAAATGAACCAGGCAATTCGTTCTGTAATTGCAACTTCTAAGAGGATTTACTTAGTCAGGTATACCAGCCTACATAACAGGAGCATGTGAAGCTGGATTTGTTGGAGAAACTAGAACATCTCACAGGAATTTGGATGAAGTATCAATATTTTCCAGCTCCTGTTGCTGTTTTAATCTAGTGCTTGTTTTTCACAGTTCAATGATTTCTATAACCTCACATACAAAAAACATCGAAAGTCAGAGCTTACTGCATTAACTTATAGTTTGAGGGCATTCCTTAGACTTGAGAAATTGAGTGGCTTTTGAATTATCAATTAGACACATACCATTGATAAAATGTAAAAGACTTAATTCTAAAAATTTATTTCTGCAAAACATATTTTTAGAGTAAGTTATGTGTATGTTAGTATGTGTGATTCTGTTAAAAGGAAGCCTTCCTATTATTAGTTTTGCAGACATCTTAAATCATTATGAATTTACTGAGCAGCAGTGTAGAAATACTGACATTCCAACTTCTAGCTGCTCTCTCTTCTACAGTGATCTCTGGGCCTTTGAAGCATGGTTCTAGTATGCATGTTCCCTTTAGGGCTGAGTATTTAATAGTTTCTTATTCTCTATAATTTGGTCATTGCAGCTCTTTAAATTAATCACCATCTACTGCAAATAGAAGCTTCTCAGATGAGGGTTGAAAGAGCCACTGGTGCTGGATGTGTGCAGAAAGGAACACAGAAGCAGGCAGGAACACCTGTTCTTTGGGTAGATCACAGGGGTTCCGTAGATGTGTATTTTAAATGTGCATAGAGAGACCGTGGTTTAGCTTTTCCTTCTACCTGTGGACCAGTTCCCCTCTCGCATTAATTTCTTCCTCATTTGTCACTGACTGGATGACTATTATGAAAGAGGAGGAGAAGAAAGGAAGTCATTAAGGGAGTCCTCCTAGCATTAGTTTCTTTAATGCTGTGTAAACTACATCCCAGTAGCTAGTATGTACACTTACACAGTGGAATTCATTAATACTTGGGAAATTCCACAGAGCATGAGAATAGTGACTGTGGAAATCCTGGCCATACTACTTTAGTGTTATTATATTGCTTTCTCACTGGTTTGAATTTGCTCAAGCAGGGGACAAAGAGAAGAGGTGGTGATATTCTGCCCTTTAGATTCATATCTTCTAGGTGTAAGCATAAGATACTTATATTTGGATTTGAATATGGTCTATGTTGGTAAATTAGGTTTCAATTCAACTCGTAAATGTGAATGTGAGCCTTCTGGTAAAGACAAGAGTCTAATCTACATGGCAAAGCTGTATTACCAGAAAACAACTTACAAGTATTTGGCAAAGGGAAATCATAGTGGCTGTCATACACTTGGGAAATCTGAGAACTGAAGAGCTGTATCCTAATGAATATATGCAAATTGGCTGTCAGGCAGGGAACTTTTCTTTTATTCTGGACTGGTAGGTACTTGTGGTTCCCGGCATAGTTGAATGGAGGGTAAAGTTCAGTGCTAGTAAGGTCAAAGTCATAAATGTGAACTAAGTAAGACTTTCATATGATTCATAACTGAAAAATTTAACATTCAACCCCAGCCAATCAATGTGTAGTTTTATTCACAAGAAAGAATGAATGAGAGTAGGTATAAGTAGGATTCAGCCAAAACCATCTTTTTCTGAAAGCAATAATAACTTATATTTAAACTAAGAAATAATTCTTCTGAAATAGTCAGACAAATGGAAAGAAAACAGAGAATGGTTGAGCTGGCATTGAGAATCTCTTCCATTGGGCATATTTGGTACAGTCCTTTCACTTGATAGAGAACCAAGTAAAATTCATAAGAAGGGAGAGAGGTGGGGGGTAGTTATTGATTATTCCCTCAGTATTTTAAAGACAAAGAATGAGGACAAAGTTCAGTTCTTCTGACTTCTGATTATGATTCCTTCTATCAAACTAGCAAGGAACACTGTGGCCCCAGGACTGGAAAATGACTTGCTGGCCCTTTCTCAGGAGTGAGAAACATGGAACAAAAAAACCTGCCTCCAGGGGTAAAAGGAAGAGTGGAGATCTTTGTTTCCCTTAGAAGCTCTCCTTGGTATTAGTTTCTGGATACCATCTACATTCACTTACTTTATGCTTACAAAATTTACATGGGAAGTTTCTCTTTTTATATCATTAATTCCCCCTTTATGTTCAAGACCTCAAACCCTCTTCCAGGAACTCTGGATGTCAGATTGACTTACTTATAAAGAGGCATCCAAACTCCTTTCTTTTTGCCATTTCAAAAACCATGACATTTCTCACACATCTCTTTGCTTTTCTTACATAGAAAGTTCTGGGATTTTTCTAGAACATGAATAGTTTCTATAGAAATACTAATTTATATAAGATGGTTCTATATGTAGGTGAATTCTCCTTTAACTTTTAATCTACATAGCTTGCGGAGCTGAGAGTGACAGTCAATGGAGATTAAGACAACTATATAGAAAAATATTAAATGGAAATTCAAAACCTTAGTACATACATGACTTACATTGATATCTGCAAGTTATAATCACTTTCTTCTTTATATAAACATTAAACAAGTGAAAATATTTGATGGCATTCAAATAACATTAGAGAAAGAGTTTTGTACAAACCAATATCTGGTTTTAAAACTGTACTTTTAAATTTGACTCTACATCTCCATGATACTCAAACAAAAATTGCAAATGACTATTGAAGTTTTACTCGCATTTATGGTATTGTTGCTTCATATTATTCAGATGCTCGACACAGTGAGAAATGTCTCTTTAATTTACTTATACCACTGGCTCTGAACTGTAGTAAACATCAGAGGACATAAAGGCTGTTAAACATAGGTTGCTGTGCTTCCTTTCTAAGAAATTCTGGTCCAATTAGTCTGTGTAGGACTTGAGAGTCTGAAGTTCTGACAATTTCTCTTGTTTCACTGGTCCTGAGATCATAGGTTGAGAGCCACTGATGTATAACCATAAAGATTCCCATTTTTTCCATCAAAATCAATAAAATATTAACTCAAAGCAAATTTTCCACACTAATGCAACTTGAAGCAAGTTTGGGTCTTATGAATATCTGGAAGAAATGACCCTGTGCAGTTTTACTCTCTTTCTTTGTGAAAATATTCCTTATTCTAAGTAAGTTCCAAGTTACTAATTCCACGCCAGATCATCAAACACAACTGCAAAGACAAGGATACTTGGAAAATGTGATAAAATATTCACACAGCCCATTGATCTAGTGAATACCAACAATCTTCCTTGAAAAGCATTCACAGCTCCAAGGATAGAAATGAAGCACTATTTGATAATGTAGGAATGAGAAATACCAAGAGATGAAAAACATCAAACACTGGAGAGGTTTGTTATTAAGAACTACCTGGGTGGCTCTGGTTCCTCGCCCTATCCCCATCCTGGATGAAGTCAAAGTCACTGTGTGAAGCAGTCAAAATAAATATTAGCAAGATAAGAAGGAAGGAAATAACAAGAAAAGATTTATGTAAATAATTGCCATGTCGTGACTTGCAATTTCATGGCTGTTTTTAAGAACTATAGAAACCGTCTCAGCTCTCCTTCCATTACAAAAAAGAGATTTCTAGTGTAAATATAAATCACCACCATTTACTTCCACAATGACAGTGTCTGCTTCCACAGTGCAGTTTGCAGAGATTTACTGTGCCAGACAACTGTTTTACATCCATGGAAGCTGTTTGGGAGACAGATATGTACAACAGAACTTGAGAAACGCATGCAGTCGCTTCAGTGTGGTCTCCCTGGATGCTTTTCCTTCGTGAGACTATTTCCTAGAGGGGAAAAAGATCTGTCTTATAATAGGTTTTAATGCCTTTTGTTACAGACCTCTTTGCTCAAAGTCTAAAGCTGGAACTTCAGTTTTCATTGCAGTAGGCCTCCCCAGAAAGGCCAGTAACAGCCATTAAAGAATTTATAATTTAAGGTGAACGGGCATGATTATGAGTCTCAATGTGCTAAGTGCCAAAAAGCATTTTAAACAGGAGAAGACTGACAGGCCTGTCAGGGGTAATGCATGTGCGTTCGCATCTGACCTAAAAGCCCTTTCAACATCTACAAGGACACAAAGGAAAAAAATCAGCAAAAGAAAGGTTGTCTTGAGATGAAAGATTAATGACATAAAAAAGCCTGCTTCCATCAGGAGTGACTTACATACAGCCTTACATCTCGCTCCAGTTGCAATCCAGAACTTGACTCTTTGGAATAAGATGTCTTTGGGTTTTTTAGGTCTCTCTCTGTGTGCACGCATGTGTGTGCGTGTGTGTGTGTGCGTGTGTGTGTGCGCGCGTGTGCATGTGCATACGTATGTGTGCGTACGCGTGTGTGTGTTTGTGCTAAAGTTAGTGGAAAGTGCACAGTGCATCTCCCATGTCCTCTTGGTCACTGCTGTGACCCTGCACAGCCTGTGTCACAGATGAAGACTCACCTGCCTGTCAGTTTGGATAGATGTCTACTTTGTAAAGACTTTAATATCTAGATTCCATCTGATCTCGTTTGTGTTCTTAATCATTTCTAAGCACAATGGGGGAAAGTTTCACTAGATTAACAGTTTTCATTTTCTATTTACAAAGTTGGATTGTGAAAGTCCAAAATATTTTTGACTACCTTTTGACTTATTCTCTTACTTCATGTATAAATCTATGCATGAAACTAATAAACAGATCTTTCAAAGGATGTACAAACTGGAGAAAGAATTGAAAATGCCTTGTTCATATTTATGTTCTGGTTGTTTTTCTTCATTTGTGTAATATAGATTCTCAAATCTTGATTCAAAGTTGAAGGAGATCCTCTTAGCAGATAGTACTACAAAGGTGCTTAAATTGATCAAATGCAGGTGCCTTTGTAAAAAGGAAAGTTTCAGGGTAATTTTACAGCATTTTACAGATATGCTTAAGTCCGGTCTCAGCTGCAATTAACATAAGAAGAGCTCCCTTGAAGCTATTTACAGAATGAAATGTCTCTAGAGGTTAGTAAATTGCATGCTTTTGAGGCAATTCCCTTCAGAAAAAGCATTGATACCTTACTATGAAATCTCTTGGACATCTCCCATAGAAACTAAAGAGACTTTCATAAGCGACATAATGACTACATGTCAAGGATAGAGTGATACACTGTAAGTCTTCAAAGGAATCAAAGGAGTCTACAAGCTTTCTTCTGAACACATGTAGCATAAAATTAGCACACAAAGACATTTGAAAATATACTTTCGTTTGCTAAGGTGGATAATTATTTTCAGTATCACAACCGCCTCTATTTTGTTAGTAAAGAAAAAAATTCCATGAAAATATAAAATTATTTTTAAATAAACTTTAAAAAATTGTATGAAATACAGTTTATTCTTATATATCATATACTGGATAGTATATAATATGACTTGAATTTTAAAGTCTAGCTTTTATTCCCTCCTAGACACATTTGGTCCTTTCTTAAAGAATGTAAATTTATTTATTATATATGCGGGTGCCCGAGTGTATGCATGGACGTCTTATGAAGCAGATGCCAGCGGAGGCCAGAAGAAGCTGGTGATCGCCCTGGAACTAGAGTTGCAAGCAGTAGTGAACCACTTGATGTGAGTGATGGGAACTAATCCCAGTTCTTCAGCAAAGAGAGCAAGTGCTCTTGACTGCTGGTTCACTTTTCCAGCCCCCATTAGTCCTTCTTACTCTTTAAAGTATTAACTACAATTGGCAGCTCTTAAGTCAGTCATTGAACAATAATTCTCACCACGGTGTGTACAGTGGTTTATGAAATTTCTCCCTTGCTTTTATTATAATACAGATTTTATATGCTCCTGTGGAAAAAACATGATCATGGAATCGATCATACTATATGTAGGAGAAACAAGCAAAGAATCTTAGTGTATGCTTCTAGGAAATTATGGATTCAAAGCTATAAAAGGACAAATTCACAGATGCAGATAAACATCTCTTTCATTGGAGCATATGGAAATCTAAATATCCTCTGTGCGTTTGTCTAGCACTATGTGTCAGCCTGTGTATCTTCTGCCTACCCTTCCCAAGTACAGACACATTGCTGCCACAGATGTTTTTGGATGTTTTGCACTTTTTGGTGGCTTAGTGTACCTGAAAATTTGGACAGGTCTAGTGCGCTGGAAAAGGAACCTGCGCAAAACATCAACTGAGAGAGAGAGAGAGAGAGAGAGAGACACTGTGTGTGTACAACAATAATAACCAAAGCTAAAGATGCTGTAAGTTTGAGTGGAAGTGGGATGTGGGATTGGGTAAAGGGCTGAATGAAGAATGGGAACAGTAGAATTGACATTTTTATGTTATAATTAAAAATGTATATACAAAAAATTGTATCTCAGAGCCTTAGGAATAGATGGTAGTAAAAGAGGAAGACTCCAGAGGAAGAAACCCGAAAAAAAAAAGCTACAGATTGAACTGTGTGGGAGAGCATAGTTACAACACAGAGAAAGTAGAGCTAGCAAAAGAAGAGAAGCCATAGTGCCAAAGTAAAGAAAACCAAAAGTATAGTTTCATCAGAAAATAAGTGTAGTTTCAGCAGCCAAGGGAGGAGCCGCCCAGATGGACTTTCCACCTATGTCCCTGCTGTAATTTGTCATTTCTAATGTGAAAGAAAGAGCGAATGTTGATGGGGAAGATAAGGAAAGTGGGAAGTGTGTGGTTGACCCTGGTGGATCACTGTTGGCCACAGATAACACATGAGCGAGCACGTGGACAGGGCCAGACTTTACATTCTTGGCCATAGAAAATATATTCAGTAGATGCTTCTAATTTTGATCATGGTACCCCGAATGGGGAACACAGTTGACAGTGGTATCTCTAAGTATTTTCCTGAGCGTAATTTATAAAATAAAAAGTGCCAGTGGCCTTGGAGGTTCATTATCATCTGTTGGTAGAAGAGTGGTCTCTGAGACTATTAGTTTTCACTGTGAAAGCACTCACTGAAATCTGAGAGTTGCAAGTATTTGGATGTGTGCATGGGAACAATCAAAAAATAGAAACAGTGGCTGTCATTGAGAGTGAAATTGTTAACAATTTTAACTTAAAAAATCTGGGAGGAGTTTGGGGAAGGGGAAAGAATACAATCAAAATATATTGCAGATTTTTTTTCCAATAAAAATGAAATTTGAAAAAATGTTTTATTAGGGGGTTTCCAAAGAGGAGACCCAGAAAAGGGGAAACATTGGAAATGTAAATAAAGTATCAAAAATTAAAAAAAAGAAAAAAAGAAAAAAGAAAAAAAAAGAATAAGAATTAAGCACTAACAAAAAAATCTTATATGTATAAATTTTCTAATTATAGTAATCAAAAAATCATGATGGCTGAGTGAATTTTGTTTGTTTTATTAAACTAATAAAATTTATTTTAAAATATAAAAAAAAGAAAAATGTTTTATTTTTCTGATATTTTTACACAAGGCATATTCACTCTTCTAATTATCAATAAAATCATAGTATAACTTAAGTAGATTATAAAATGCTTAGTATTATAAAAATGCTTAGGAAATTTTATTTTGCTGTATTGACCCGTATTTACTCAATTTTATGTGTGTTCCAATAAATTCATACAATTGAGTTTTCATGTGAAAGCAGTTATCCGCACAGAGGTAAGCATAGACCAGAAATATTTCCCTGTTTGTTTATTTAAATAGATGAAGGCAGGAAAAAAAAAACGCACAGTAAAGCGGCTTTCATTGTGTCAGGATTAAAACGTATTAGTCTTATTGGAAGTATATGGGACATCAGCTAGGGATTAATATTCCCCTCTACGAAAAGTGTAGAAGGAAACCAGCAGAATGCAATCCTCACATTATGTGACTTTGAGCCCTAAGGTTGTCTTCAGCAGATGACAGTGGGCGCACTTTGTTTCCTTTTCTCAGTACCGTCCTTTGTCTGAGCTGCTGAATGTGTCACCTTCCATGCTGTCCCTCCGGATGTAGAACACTGGGTGGGTTCTGCAAAATGAGTTCATCTTTCTCTGATGGAGACCTGAAATGTTTTCTTTTTTTTTTTTTTCAGTTTGAAGTATGAAGAGGCTTTATTAGAAGATGTGAAATTCTTCCACAAAAGGCTTTAATTAGCAAGAGACAATGTCATAGCTTTGAACCCTGCTAAGAATCAGTCCCTTCTGACCCCTGGGGGTATTAAGGGTCTTCTCAGTTACTATGCAGGCCACCAAAGCCTTTCCATTAGTGGTTTTCAACTCCTCCAGGCTAAGAGCTCTTAAGGAAGGGGGCAGGGAAGGAATGAGGTAGAAAGGGGGAGAGGGAGGAAGAGAGGTGTGTGGTGCTGCTGGTCAGGGGAGTATACGATGTCAGATTTGTGGTATAGTCACCTCTCTTTGGAGCAGGTATTCCATTCACAAGATTACCATAGCATTCACATCATTGAAAATAATAGTAATTAATATGGGTATTTAAATAATAGCTTAAAATGGAACTTTCCAGGTTTTCTATGTGAATACATTCCTGTTGTTAAAAGCAACATCACTAATAAAAGAGCTGGCTGTTGTGACATATGATACCCAGTGACGGTACAGGCCACTGAGCATTGATGAGTTACGTGGCCTCCCTCAAGCAGTTGAAGCATCCAGACATCTGTCTTGTTCATTGGGTATTTGGAGAGGTACAGAGATTTTAAGGATTTAAGTGGCAATGATTAAAAATCCCATTTTCTTTTTTTCTGTGTCTTGTTTATTAATGCATGCAATGCAAAGAAAATCTCAAAGAATCCAGATAGAAACTTGAAGGAATGAATCAAGTTGGTATTTTTCCTGTGTTATTTTCAGATACCATTAGTTTGGAGCAAATTATTTCCAATTGTCTGAGTAAAAAATGTTTTTCAGTCAGGACAGCATTTCGCTGGCCTCAAACTCCCATTTGTCTTGCCCCAGCCTGCTGAGTACTTTGATGGTAGGCATGTACCATCACATCCAGATAAATAAACCATCTTCTACTGTACCTATTTGATGGATGTAAAGGGTGATTTTCAGACTTTAGTGTGTTTCAGATACTTTTCATTTTTGCCGGCTTTATCGAATTATGGAGAACAGTGTGTCAGCAGATTGTCAGTGAGGTTGTCCCATTGTGAAGCAGGATTAAATCACTGCAAAGCCTTGTTTACTGACACCCTTGGGAAGTCTAAGCATGTCTGGAAACACGGCTCAAGTAATAATACCTGTCTCCCTTATCTCCTGCTTTTCTCTAGCCTGATTTCATTTTAATGTGGGTTCTCTCCCTGGCTTCTGCCAGTTCCAAGTTGATTCCTGCCTCTGTAACTTCCACCCCACAGCAGACAGGCCCTATCCCACCTCTCTATCACTCCTGAGTTGGGTTTTACTAACTTAATTTGTGTCTTCTTCCCATTTCTAAGCCAATCACTACAGTCCAAGGATGAAATATGCTAGGAACCATGTGTCCACTTCAAAAAAGAATACATTTTTAATATAATAATTTATATAAGCAAAATCAAAAGAGCATTCGTATTCCCAAAGGAAATTGATGCCCTTTACCAAATAAAAAACTGTTACTGGATCAACAAAAGCAAAAATATTCAAATCCCTTAATTTGGTGTCTTTCTACATGAATGAAGTCATATTCTGTTAGGTCCTGAGCTCGCAGGGATTCTAGCAAGAACACAATATAGTGATGCAAACAGGAGACCTTACAAGTGTCCACAGAGGGTATCCAGGGGTTTTCATTCTGTCCTAATAGAATATAAACATCTTGATTCAAATGTGGGAAAGAAAACCAAATACAGAGTATAATAGAATTCCCTATCAAAGACTCGTATGCTATGCACTTTGTGTTTGAGGACTAGGCATCAGGAGAACCCTCATACCATCAACACAAAGAATTTTTAGTATATATAGATTCATACTGCTGCTTTAAAATTATATGACACTTTAGTAGTCTGGAGTTCTTCTGTAGACCAGATAATAGTTCTTTGATTTACATGCTAAATATAGTCCTAAACATGTCTAATTTCCCTCCTCCTCCTGTCTCTGAAACCTTAGCTATCCACAGAAAATGCAATTAATAAATGTGTTCTCTAAGAACATGCTTTTTTTTCAAGAAGTCATTGTTTTTAATAGCTGAGTAGTACTCCACTGTGTAAATGTACCACATTTTCTGTATCCATTCCTCTGATGAGGGACATCTGGGTTGTTTCCAGCTTCTGGTTATTATAAATATGGCTGCTATGAACATAGTGGAGCATGTATCTTTGTTACATGGTGGGGCATCTTCTGGGTATATGCCCAGGAGAGGTATAGCTGGGTCCTCAGGTAGAATTATGTCCATTGTTCTGAGGGTCCGCCACACTGATTTCCAGAGTGGTTGTACCAGCTTGTAGCCCCACCAACAATGGAGGAGTGTTCCTCTTTCTCCACATCCTCACCAGCATCTGCTGTCACCTGAATTTTTGATCTTAGCCATTCTGACTGGTGTGAGGTGGAATCTCAGGTTGGTTTTGATTTTCATTTTCCTGGTGACTAAGGATGTTGAACATTTCTTTAGGTGCTTCTCAGTCATTTGATATTCCTCAGTTGAGAATTCTTTGTTTACTTCTGTACCCCATTTTTTTTCTTTTTCTTTTTATTATTTTTTGATACTTTATTTACATTTCCAATGTTTCCCCCTTTCTAGGTCTCCTCTTTGGAAACCACCTATCCCCTCCCCCTCCCCCCACCTCTATGAGGGAATTCCACCTCCCACCCACCCACCCACCCACACCAGTATTCCCACCTTGACATTCCCCTTTACTGGGGCCTCTCCTCCCCCTGATGGCCAACAAGGCCCTCCTCTGCCAC
>CM052716.1:58343144-58356233 GCA_028551405.1 Uromys caudimaculatus
TCTGACTTCACACCCTCACACCAATAAAAACAAACAAAAAATAATTTCAATAGCTTTCTAGTTGTGTGGCCTTGGCAAAGCTAATTAATTTTTATAAGTTTTTATTCCTCACCTTAAAAATGAAAATTAAAGCAGTCTACCTCACAAGCTGATGTTTTAATAAACTTATTGTTTCTAAGACATTGATGTCTGTGACACAGTAATTTTTTGATAAATGTCAGCTACTATTACGAATCGTACTTGGAGGCTATACACTCATTTTGAAGGGCAAGATTAAGAATGACCCCCCCCCCCTTTGTCTGCTGAGGCCGGGTTGGCTTTCTGTGCTATAGAGCTATAGAGGTCTCTGCGGTTCCTTGGAAGCACAGCTCCCCTTCCCCGCCCCAGTCCCTGTCCCTGTCCGGCCGCGTACATAAAGATTAGTAGCTCTGAGGAGGTGTCCTGAATTTCCTGGTTCTGTGGGCTCCGTGGTAATGAATTCTTCTGTGAGGTGGATGAAGACTACATCCAGGACAAATTTAACCTTACTGGACGCAATGAGCAGGTGCCTCACTATCGACAAGCTCTACCCATGATCTTGGACCTGGAACCTGATGAAGAGCTGGAAGACAACCCCAACCAGAGTGATTTGATTGAACAGGCAGCCAAGATGCTTTATGGGTTGATCCAAGCCCGCTGCATCCTCACCAACCGAGGCATCGCACAAATGTTGGAGAAGTACCAGCAGGGAAACTTTGGCTACTGTCCTCGTGTGTACTGTGAGAACCAGCCGATGGTTCTCCCATCCGCCTTTCGGACATCCCAGACGAAGCCATGGTGGAGCTCTACTGCCCCAAGGGCATGGACGTGTACATACCCAAGTCCTCCAAGGCACCACCACACAGATGCTACTTCGGCACTGGTTTCCTTCACATGCTCTTCATGGTGCATCCAGAGTACTGGCCCAAGCGACCTGCCAACCAGTTTGTACCCAGGTTCTACGGTTTCAAGATCCATCCAATGGCTTACCAGCTGCAGCTCCAAGCCGCCAGCAACTTCAAGAGCCCAGCCAAGACAATCTGCTGATTGCCCACCCACCTCTCCCTCTGTCTGCGACACCACCATTCCTCTGCTGCCACCCTTTCAGGAAGTCTATGGTTTTTAGTTTAAATTAAAGGAATTGTTAACTGTGGTGGGAATATGAAATAAAGGAAGAAAAGACCATGAAAAAAAAAAAAAAAAGAATGACCTTTTCCCAAGAGGTCAGGGCATAGGAAGAAGAGAGTGATTTTTGGTTTTCAGACCTCTAGGTACATTTGCCAAGTAGTAGGCATGAGGGGTATCACTTGTTCTGTTTGTATTTGTTATAATCCAGCTGCCAACAGAATGTCCTGCCACCCTCATCTGCAGCCATTAGCCAACGAGTCTGCTAGCTCTCACTAGTGCATTCCTGCACTTAACTCCCCCCCCCCCCACCTCATTTCATTTCATGACTGGAACGCCCCATAACTCCCTACCAGTCTCCGGCAGCTCATACTGTGGTCTTCTTGAATCTTCCCAACTGCCTTGTGTTGACTTCACTAATCTATATCAAAAACTCAGCTGAGCTGATTTATACAAAAGTTCAGTTCAAATCAACATTGCATGCACACTAAAACTTTCCTCCAGTTTTCCGAAGCCATGGGAAGCAGGCACACTTTACTCTGTCATATGACAAGATATACCACGCTCATTTTCTCCTTCCTATGCCCTGACCTCCTGGGAAAAGGTCATCCTTAACCTTCCCTTCAAAATGAATTTATAGCATCCGAGTAAGATTATAAAGATATACTTTTCAAAAATACAGTTTTCTTACTGAAGAATTCTGTTGCATTTTCTATACAAGTAATATTTCAACTTCATGGTATGATGTAGGATTTCCGTCCAGGACAGTGGCTAACACCTACTTTTTAATGGTGAATGAGGTAATGAGTGTAGAATTGTTACTGTAAAGATTTTATAGACTCATTACATCCTTGTGCTCCTACATGGTATGTTCAAATGAAATATTAATTTTTTTTGAAATGTGGATATTTAATTAGTGACTATGATTGAACTTTACATTTTAAAAATAATTTGTATTTCATTTATGTATTTTGAGTGTGTGTGTGTTTGTATAGATGTGTACTTGTAACAAGATGTCCATGTGGTGGTCAGTGGTAGTCAGAGAGCAACTTGAGGATTTTTCTCCTTTGACCGGTGGGATTGGGACAGAGCTCAGGTGGTCAGGCTTAGCCCCATTTCCCTTTCTGAGATGTAGTCTTCCTATGATGCCCAGGATGGCTTCTCATTTGGTATCTTACTGCTATTAGTTCTGGGTTTAGAGGCATGAACCACCATCCTTTATCTTCATTTCCAAAGCTGATATTTAAAATAAGCTGTGTTTTTGTGTTCTATTTCATTAATTAAATTCAAAATTGAAACAAAAACCAAATACATTTATTTTCTGATCTCTGGAAAATTGAGGTTTTTCTTGGATTATCTGCATTCCCAAAAGAAGAGAACTTTAAAATTGCAAAGGTTTTTATCGGTAGAGGTAAATAATGATTTTAAAACCGCAGAAAATTCAGTCTTTGGTCTGTTCTGCTTACTAATCTTTTCCATAGTCCTGGAAGAGAGCCTGGTGGTACTTGGATTAAGTGGCACAAACAGGACGCTATATGTACCTTTTATAGAACACAGGTCATTACGGGCCTACAAGAGATGCATGTGGTTCTAGGTGAAGTAGAGATCCAACTTCATTTCTAAGGTCCCTAGAATTAGGTTTTTAACTAGAACTTACGGAGATTAAGAGCTCAGAAGCTATAAAGACTCCCCTGATGACTTGTTTCATCTGTCCCCTTACCTTTCCTGACAGTTTACTCCTTCAGTCTCGTTCACAGTTGCTCTTAGTAACCCAAGCACAATTAGCCCTGTCTCTTTCTGACATGTACAACTTACTTGAGCATGGCCTTAGACTCCAGCTAAGGCCTCTCAAACCGCTTTTGCAAGGAAATGCTAGTTCATAGGTCTAGGCACAAAACAACTATTCAAGTTTCTGAGGCATAGAATTTTCATGCTTTTACTAACAGAAAGATTCCCTTTTTTCTTTACCTTAATTTTGAAGCTTTTTTAGCATGATAAAACAGACACACATATTTATATATGTTTTATATATTATGTTACATTTATATAATATATAACATATTGTATATTATGTTATCATATAATATGCATATGTATTTATATTATATATTATTAGAGTAGATACTCATATATTTATATACTATATTATATACTATATTATTTTTATGATTAATACATACATTATATATTACATTATTGTTATATATTTATATATAATACTTATATAATCTAACACATATTATATATATATATATAAAATATATATCACAAAATTCCAGCCTGTGTGTGTTTTGCCTCATAATTCTAAGCTTTTAACTTTAATGGTTGTATTAATTAGTTTTCTGATTCCAACAAACTTATAAAAGAAAGTATATTTTGGCTTATGGTGACAGAAAGTCAAAGTCACTAATAAAGGGGACACATGACAGCAGGCACCAGGCATGGGAGCAAGCAGGAAGCTGAGATCCCACATCTTGACCACAAGCATGAAAAACAGAGAGCCCACTGGAAGTGTTGAATGTTTTTAAATTTCAAAACCCACCCTAATGGAGTTCTGCCCCCAGCAATTCTATACCAGCTACAACATCACCATCTAAGGCAGTGGTTCTCAACCTGAGATTCCCAAGGGGTCGTATATCAGTTATTCCGCAATTAACTATTTGCATTATGATTCATAATAGTAGCACAATTACTCTTATGAAGTAGCAACAGAAATAATTTTATGGTTGGAGGTCACCACAACATGAGAAATGTGGCAGAACCTTCCCCTAATGAATAAAGATTTCGGAGGACCAATCACTGGGTGAGGAGTAGGCAGGACTTCCTAGTCGGAGAGAGGAAGAGGGGAGGCAGAAAAAAGAGACTTTCCTTTTGGACAGGAGAGACGATGGAGGACACAATGTAGGTAGGGAGACCCCCACGCCCCCTACCCCCACCCCGTTCAGGTGGTGGATCCACTGGGATCCGCTACTGGAGGATTTATAACTTAGAATATCTTACAAATTAGGTTGCTAGTTTCTTCACCCAGCGATTGTGTTGCCTGTTAATTCTAAACTAAGATTTTGTAGTGGTGCTTTCCTTCACACGGCGACTCAGCTATGTTCCAGAGAAAAGTACGGTGGCAGGGCATCCCAGCCAGCCGTGGGAATTTGGGGACTTGAAAGAGTGGGACATGCGTGGGGGTAACGTCGATTGCTTTTTAACATTTCCCGCTTTTTAGATATTCACGAAACACGGAGTATATTAAAATGTCATAGCATTAAGAAGGTTGAGAAAGACTGATCTAAGGGTCAAGTGCTCAAATGAAGGACTATTAAAGACATTTCTTTGAACCGCTATAACGTCTCTGCTATAATCACACACTTAGATCGAGTCTGCATACAGCCTTTCTTTATTGCTTTTGGTTAAAGTCTTTAATGTCTGTGCCTTTTGTTGTTTTGTATCTCAGGTCAGGAAAAATGTCTGGATTATATAGGGAAGAGCCTTAGAGCCGTTGGGGGAAGGGCGGCCCAGTCCCTGGGCTGGAAAGTTCTGGGTTGTGGGCAGAGTATGCCAGGTAGCAACTGAGGGATGCTGAGAGGACCTGGAGGCCCGGCTGCTTTCATATGTACTTCAGTCTCTTGTCCTGCATCTAAAACCAAACAGACATTCTTCTTTACCTTGGGGCATGCTGAAAGGACAGACTGTCTCATCATTTCCCGTTTCCTTTCTCTGCATTTCCTTGTGATAACTAACAGGAATTAAGTTTTTTTCTTTAGAATATAGAATGATTTGCTGTCTGATGATCCCCGAATAATACAACTGAGATGATGAAACATGTTTTCAGACCACCATCTTGAAGTGAACATTAAGAAATAAGAAATGCCAACATGGGACAGAGGAGATGGCCGCATCAACATAGTGCTTGCCATGCAAGCGTGAATACCCGACATCCATTAAAAGACCTGGGCAAGATGGTGCATGCCTGCAGTCCTGGAGCTGGGGATGTGAAGACGGAGATCCTGTGGCTTAGCCTAGGTAACTAGGCAGTTTAGTGAAGTCAGCAAGCATTGGGTTCAGTGAGAGATCCTATCTCAAAAAGTAAGGTGGAGAACAACTGAGGAAGATTGCTTACATCAATCAACCTTTGGCATCCACAGACACACACACACACACACACACACACACACACACACACACACAAAAGGGTGGTAGTGATGAATACATTCTGAGAACAGTTTAATAGCTATTTATTATAATATGGTATAAAAAACTGTTAATCTACTCTCTGTTTCAAGACCGTAACTGTCTAGCTAAGTAATTTGATAATAGCTGAGACAGTCCTCCATTTTCCACGGTAGTCACTGTGGTGCCTGTGGCAATAATTGCTTCTCTGTCACTACCAATAACTGGTTTGAATAAACACAGCTTTGAACATGTACTGCCTGAACGTGTATGCTGAAAAGAACTGGTATCAATCCTGGCTTGGACTTACAGTCTATGGCACCATCAAGACGACTCTGCTTGCCCTGGGGCATGAACGAAGGGCTCCTGCCTTCAAGCAGAGACTCCCTGTCATCCCCAGCTCTGCTGTGAGCAACACTGATGGAATCAAAAGCAACCTTTAATTATCTATGGATTTTTAACCACATTGGAAAGAGCTTTACCTCAAGAAGTGAAAATGCTTCTATGCTCAATGTACAGAGGTTTTCATTCCTGCATTCTTCCTGTCTCGGGAAGGAGAAGAAACTGGCACCAAGGAGCCACTGTTACCGGAGCCCTCTGTCCTCAAGGCCTTTACGTTAAACACCCATTAGTAGCACCTCCTCCCCCCATTTACTTATTCCTTACTCTCACCTGAGATTTGAGATCTGCTGTTTATATCATTTCATATAAGTGATCCAGGATCACTCTGGGACAGGTACACAGAAGATTTAAAACTATGTCCTTAAAGGATCAAATATCTTCTAAATGAATATTTACATCTTTAAATTAGACCCAAGAACTTTAAGTTCATCATCCATGTGATGGTTTATTCATAGCTTCATAGTTAAGGCAAGTCTTTAAAATAATTTTTTATATATGAAGAAGTTTCATGCTATGAGTTATAAATATTCATTATAATTATATATTACAATTAAAATTCTTAGTTTGGATCTTCCTCACTTACATATTGAGAAGAGGCTCGGTGGTCTTCATGCGTCTGAGAAGCCATGGTTTTATAGCCTCATAGAAGCTAGTAAATAAAGCTTTAATTATTTTTGTTTTGTCAGTGGGGATGTTTGTCTGTTGTTTGTATGTACAGTACATGTGGAGTACAGAAGTGGGCATCAGAACCCTTGGAACTGGAGTTATGGGTAGTTGTGAGCTACCATGTAGGTACTGAGAACTGAACCTAGGTAGCAATGCTCTTAACTGCCAATAGCTGTGACAATATAGTTGCAAGGCCACTGTGAGTTATATGCGTGTTAGGTTTGGTTGCTTGAGACCTGGTCTACCTAATGTCTAGGCTGGCTTTGAACTTACTATGTCACTGAGGCTGGATTTGAACTCCCATCCTCTGCATTGCTGGGATTATGGCCATATCCCATCATGTTCTACCCGTGCTAGTGGATTTTAACAAGTTAATCACTTCTTCGTTAAAAATTAAATCAAAAGTGCCTGTTTGTTGAGTCATCCTCTTAGAGTCCATTGAGTTAGGCCTTATAACATGAGCATGTTTTCATTTTTCATCCTGGAGCTTATGGAAAATACTTCTTCATTCTGCTCAATCTCACCCATGAGCATTTCCTTTTAGTCAACACTCAGACAAGATAAATCATATGTCCTATCTCATATATATAGTTCTGATGGGAAGTGTCTTATTTCTGTGGGCTCGAACAAGACACCATGGAATACCTTGACCTGCGTAGCTAAGATTCTGTGCTGAGAACGACCGCGCGAGTCATTCAGATACTGATTTCATTTCCATGTGGAACTACTCTTTTCAAGCAGTCACCGCAAATCTGTGGTGGGCCCATTGGCTGGCTGTGTAAGTACTTATGCTTCCTTCAAAGAACTTAAATCCAGGAGAAGGCTGGCTTCCACAGGGGCAGCCAGGGTGAGCACATTTAGCATTATCTTGCAGCTCTGGCTCACTCCTTCCTGTCTGAGTCTCTAAGCAACATGTGCTTTAATCATTCCAGCTCACTGACTCATGAAACGTAAACACAAAGGTGCTAATTAGTTAGAAGGGCAGAGTCCTTTCTTGCAGGTTGAGGGTATCTTCCTGCTTGAATTTCACTCTCAAAAAAGACATGTAACACCGGACACTTTAGTTTGCCTTGGTTCAGTTTTCCTCAAGTTTGATACAGGTGGCTTCAGATTCATAACATTTTGCTTGGATTTTCAAATGTATTCAAATCTGCATAACTTCCACAGCCAACTGAGACAAACCAGATGAAGAATTACAACCACATCTATTCACCATGTCAATTTATTTCTACTTCTTTCCTCTTTTTCTTTTTTCTTTTCTTTTCTTTTTTTTTCATTTTGGTTTCTGGTTCCCCATCTGTGTGGCTTAGTTCCTGTGAGGCCAGATTTAGAAATGGGTGGGAAAGTATTGCCTAACTAAAGGAGTGTTAATCATTTCCCCTTAATAGAAGTAACATTTTTATTGCTGCTTTACTGATGGAATCTTTTCCTGAGGCAAGAAACAATAACAAAATCCCTCCTACATACCTGTCTCAAAAGAATTCTAATCTGTCTGGGAGGCAGCCATCCCTGAAGGATGTTTAGGTTGTTCTCAGAGGGTTGGCACACTTGGCAATATCCTAGTGATATGCAGCAGTTTTAAGTAACTTACCAATCATCCACTTTGAAAGAAGAGACACTAGATTTGGACTCCAAGAATTTGGAGTTCTGATTCTGGTCTGCATTTTGTCAGGTGTGACTTTACGGCAGGCAACATTTATTTAAATTTACCAAGCTTTTTATATTTATTCTGGAGAATGTCTGCAATGTTGACCAACTAACTTAAACCAAGACACAGAGAGGGCCAGTGAGCAGCTGGAGTGACACAGCTAGCCGTTTGCTGAGCCAGATGCTAGCCCCAGGTTTTCTTTTCCTGTCTCAGATTCTACTGCTGGCTACAGTATGAGGATATTTTTCCTTTACTGGGTTTGTGTTTTGATTTATTTTAATCTGAAAAATAAGGTGATTGAGCTAAACCTCAAAAAACCCTTTGAACTTGAATACCCTATGATCTTATAATTGAGTGTTATCCTCAAATTTGAGGAGAATACAATTTGGTTCAGTTCAGCCCAAACAATACACATATTTATAAAATAAAGTTGAGAAGCAGTGGGCCGGGAGTAGTATGAGATTTGGGGTCTGGTATTAATCTGGGAAGGCTTCCGGACTAAAAGGGTTTCATCTGGTACAGGCAGGAAGAGCTGTGATGTTGGTTGGCAGATGGGAGGGAGTCAACTCAAGCCTCTTCAGAACTCTAGTAATGCTTTGCAGAGGATTCAAAAGGAAAGGCCATTAGCAGGGCCTCCTGATGGAATGACAGGTTCCCAGGATCAAGCATCTTGCTGAGGAAAATGAAAATGGGCCTCTCACTCAGAGAACCCTGGGAATTTCCTGGGAATTCATACATTATTGACTGACTGATTGCCTGACTAAGGTGAACTGAGCTGCAGAGTTGCCTTGAAGCCTGCAGTTAACAAGCTGTAATTGAGAAAGTGTCCAGAGATTCAAATGCATGGAAAACCATGAAAGAATAATGTTCCCATGTTTCTGAGCTTGCCAAAATACAGTTTCCTTTCTGCTTTGCACTTCCTCCCTCTTTGAATTCATAACATTCACATCAAGATGTATTCTATTTTCTAACTGTTCATAAGTAATACCTAGCATGCTTTTTTCCCAGAATATTGACAATGTTAGCAAATGTTGACGCTATATTTTCTAGTGTGCTAGGAATAAGCAGTCATACTGAAAAATCCTCTCTCTTTTTCCCTCAGTTTGAGGCATCTTTAAGAAGGGAATTCTAAGATTCGCAGGGTCACAGTGAGTGAGTGAGACAGCTGAAGAAGTGCATGCAGGCTGGGGAACTAGAGCAGACCTGTATACAGTGAGCTAATGATCTGCACTAAGTGTGGCTTAGAAAATGCAAGCTTTGAACATGTAAGAACAGTTCTACTTAGAGGTTGTAAAGATCCTGCAGCCAGTGAACTATGGGCTTGAGTTTAGGCTCTCATCCACGTGGAAAAAAATGTAGCATGCTAGCATGTGCTTGTACCCTACTACCAGGGGAGCCAGAACAGCCCACCTACTGGGTTCACTGACTTAACCCAAGATTGACCTCAGGCCTACAAACAGACATTTATTCATGTGCGTATGCACACACCCCGACGTACTCATGTAGATGCACACACAGGGGAGGAAGCATACACATATTCACATACCCACCTATCCTGCACATGCACCTACCCGTGCATGCATACACCCACGCATGGACACACATCAGCAAATAAATGAAATAAAAGTAATTGTATCTACTAATGTGCCAGAACCTATAGCTAAACACTTTCTCTGTATGATCTTTCATTTTTACAGTATCTCTTTAAAATAGAGATTTCAAAATCAGAGTGGCTCATTCACATGCTACGTCAGGGATGCAGCACTGGTCAGCTTGACCTGTTCTTCCAATGCCCTGCTTCTTCCAATCTACACCTCTAAGAGACATGTATGGGTAATTAACTATCGGAGGTATTTAAACAAGTTAAAGGCATGCTACCTAATAATTATGTTGGAATAACTTTAGTCATGTACACTCACATGAAATCTGCCACAAAGAGTAATGGCTCCAGGTCATTTCTCCTCCTTTCCCAGAAGGAAATTTCTATCTTTGGTGTAACAGGCTAATGGGTTAGGATTTTAGGAATAAAGGTACTTGCAAATATGTGTGTGTGTGTGTGTGTGTGTGTGTGTGTGTGTGTGTGTGTGTGTATTTGCGAGTACTTTTATATATATCAAGATTATATATACATACACACACACACACACACACATCAAGAGAGTTAAAGGTACTAATTAAATGGACCTTTTTGTGAAGAAATAAAGGCAACCCTGGGGTCAGGAATCATTGGGACGTGCAGAGTCCTTTTGTACTCAGTAATTGCCACATCAGAAACTGGAGATGCTTGCATCATTGGGCTGCCACCTACACTTGCTCAAGTAAGTTTGCTGCAGAAATCCCCATTTGTGGAGCTGATTTACTTAACTTGGGAAAGGAAGAAAAAAATCAGAACATAATGTGGGGGAAAGAGGAAATTCAAACAAACATCCTGGCTTCTTGCTCACTTCCAAAAATATCCCTTTACTTTTCTCACCATTACATGAAATGGTCATGAAACCCATTATTATGTATAATTAATATGTACTAATAACAAGATAAAAGAGGATTAAATGACTCAGTCACATAGCACCTGAATGCTAAGTTTTCCTGAATTTATTTTGCCCAAAGAGGAAAATACAATAGCTTTTGGCAAGGTAGTTACAAGTTGTAAATTTTTCTTCAGGAAAATGAGACAGTATAAAGCCAAGGGTGGCTGGTGATGCTCACAGAAGAGCTGATGGAACTGCGGCCATGTAAGACTGTAGAGATGACCCTCCACCTCAGCGTCCCAGGTTGTACGCTTGCCATTGGCTACGTACTAACTTACCCTGCACACTTTGTGATTACCATGGCTTCCGTTTGATTCCCCCCACCCCAGATCTGCACATCACCAGCATTGCAGCCAAGGGCCTATTCCCATTGATCTTCTATTCAGCTGTCTTGGGAATGGTGTGCAAGGGTTCCCTGGTGAGTACATGTGCTGCCACAGAAACAGCTGGTTTCTTTTCTCCTTACCCTGTCAAGAATTCACACGCTTTACAACTTAATCTTGAGAATCTAGTGACTCTGGTTGGAAAAGCTCTCAGGAGTGATGAAACAGCGGAGCACTCAAGTCTACCTTGGCCTCAGTCTGTTATCCATCCTGCTTGTTAGGTAAGGAAAGTAAATTACTGTCTCCAGCCATTTCTGTTGTCTCTGTTCCTTTCAGTCCCAAACAGCCCTCCCTAATAATATGGAAATCTTTGAACTCCTCCATTCTTAGTGCCCCACAGTTGGCCAATAACTGCTTTGGTGGCTTCACAGAGACTAATAATGTTTAACAAACATGGCATAGGGTGCTAAACCATTCCCACTTGAAGTGAGTTCCATTCCTTCCTAAGAAAAGGCATGAATAATTTAAGACATAGTAAAGCACAAATACATTAGCGAGGTGTGGTGGCTTACACCTGTAATCCCAGCAATCAAAAGGATGAGGCAGGTGGATTTCCATGAGTTTGAGGTTAGTCAGGGTTATAGAGTGAGTTCTAGGCCAGTCTAAGCTACAGTATGAGGTCTTGTCTTGGAAATGAACAAATACACCTACATTTCAACACGTACACAGGGGTACAGGGAAGATATTAGATTATTCTCCTTTGATAGTTCACTGTTACAATTTTTCAGAATTTGAGTATTTTTAAAGAAAGCTCGGTGGTTGATCATTCTGTAGGATGTTTAAGTTTTCACTATGTGAGAACACTACTTCATTCTTCTTAAAGGATCCACACACTGCAGATAGAAGTATTATGGGATAGATTTGTCAACTTAAGCAAAAGAACAAGGTGTCTAGAAGTCATAGGAATGTGATCATTTCACTTTATTCGAGAGAAAATTATAAATGCCACAGGAATGGCAGCAGAAGACAAAGTTAAGAATTTCGTTTTTTTTAAAGTTTATTTGTTTATTCACTTCACATCCCAATATCAGCCCCCCTCTTCCCAGTAACCCCATATGCAGATCCTTCCCCATTTCCCCCCCTTCTCGTCTGAGAACGGGGAGCCTCCCTCCAAGTATCTTAGAAAGTATCCTTACGTGGTAAGGAAATTAGGAGACCATGGCGGGTAACTTTCTTCATCCCCTACCTTCAAGATGCAGTTGCTGTATGTTTTTAAGGTGAGAATTGTTCCTAGATTTTTAAAGCCAGAAAGAAAGTAGAAGCAGGATGAGTGGGTACAGGTAAATAGACGTGACTTGTACTGAGCTCAGAACCACTCCTCAGCAGCAGTAGTTTTGAGTCAAAACAAATATGTACACTAAGAAATGTTTTTGATAAATGCCACCTTCATGACTGTTCCCCACAGGCACTCAGAAGTTCTCAGCTGTGAAACAGTCCTGCAGGGTTCAGCGTTTGGAGACCATAGCTGGAGGGCCAGGTCAGCAGATGTTATCACATCTCATCAACTACCTCTGTAAATGTCTCATTCCAGTGGCTGGTAGGAGGCTTTTTCCCTTACATCAGATGCCTGTTTGTTCGCTTCTAGAGTTATGTACTTATTCTTGCTAAAAAAGGTATTAAGTCCTTTGTTATAGTTTTAAAAATGCATTTTATTTGTTTCATGTCTTCATGATTATAATGTAGTATCCTTTTACTTTAAACTATTGATAGACTTGTCCTAAAGGTAGACATTAAACAGATAAAACTTTGTATTTATTAAGATACACATAGATTTTTCCAGTCCTTTCAATAGGCTTATTTTTAAAAAGAAATGACACAGAGAACAAGAATCAGAAAGGTATTATTTTTTAAAAAAATTCAACATTTAATTATAAAATTTGAGTGGGGTTGAGGGGAGCAGCACCTCTCGCCCAGACCGGCCCGGATCTGCCCGGATCCGGGGTCTAAGAACCTGGGGACAGAAAAACTCCGAAGCTTCCGGATTTCACTTGTGGCCTGCGCCGCCAGGAGCCTGTAGCCAACGAGCACCAGAGAGGGGTGCCCTCCCAGGAACTTGAAAGGGCCGTGAGTGGGGTTGAGGGGAGCAGCACCTCTCGCCCAGACCCGCCTGGATCTGCCTGGATCCGGGGCCTGAGAACCCAGGGACAGAAAAACT
>CM052716.1:58356733-58384689 GCA_028551405.1 Uromys caudimaculatus
CATCCTGAGCGAGGTAACTCAGTCACAAAAGAAGGAACATGATATGTACTCACTGATAAGCGGATATTAGCCCAAAAGCTCAGAACGCCCAAGCTTCACATAACAGTAACCGCTGGACTGAAAGTGAGGTCCCAGATGGAGGAGTAGGAGGAAGGTCTGAAGGAGCTGAGGGAATTTGCAGCCCCATGGAGGGAGCAAGAGAGTCAATGGACCTGACCCCCCCCCCCGTCCTCCTGGAGTTTGGACCACCAACCAAAGCATACACATTGATGGACTTATGGTTTGGACCACATATGTGGCAGAGGATGACCTCGATGGCCATCAGGGGGAGAGGAAAGGCCCTTGGCCTGAGGACATTAGAGGCCTCAGTAAAGAGGAATGTCAAGGCGGGAATATGGGGATGGGTGGTCGGGAGGGGGATGGGAGGTGGAATTCCCTCCTAGAGGCGGGTTGGGGAGGGGATGGGGGGTACCCAAACAGGAGACTCAGAAAAGGGGAAACATTGGAAATGTATATAAAGTATCAAAAATAAAAAAGGAGGAAAAAAAAAATTTTCTCCAGCAAAGCAACTCAACAGCATTTCAAAGCCATTTACTCATAGAAAGTAGTCCAAAGACAGTAGATTTTAAATGTCCCTAACGTTGATCTCTGCCCTCCCTTCCTCTCAGGAAGAGAACGTATCTGTTTGATGTGTCCCTGAAATATAATTGAGGGACAAAGTGATTATATTCTTTGTTGTTTGATAACAAGGAAGTGAATGATGTGTGCTGAGCTTGGCTCATCTTTCAAAAGCACTTGTGATGAATTTTCCTAATGCTTTCACATAGACCCCAGGAACTGAGCTACCTACCTAGTCTTTGCAATTGACAATCTCCAGAATAGAACACGTCCTACAGCAACAAACAGCAGCACGTATTTAAAACTGAATTATTATTAACTTCCCCCATTGGCATTGCATCTTATTTTATAAAAAGCACTGTCTTCATTTTCTGGCCTGGATTTGGAAGCATATAATCAAGTGCAAGAGACATGATCTTTTCTTATTAACAACTCCCCTAATGAAATGAGTGTATCTTCATAGCACCATATATAATGCGTAGTAAAACATCAGTGTCATTTAAGGTCTGATGGCTAATCTGCTCTGGGATGTTTTTTAAACAGAAAAAGAAATTCCCCAGAATTCTTTTCAGGAAGGATGGTGAAAGTCTTCAGGAAACAAATTCATGGATGCTTGAAGTGGAAAGTGTTGGTATGAAGTTTTACACAGTATTTTGTAAAATGAAGCACAAAAATGTACAATACCTAACAAAAATTCATCATTCCACAGTAGGTTCTCATTCTCTTACAGTCATTAGTAAAGTTATAGGAGGACCACAACTTACTACTGCATGAGTGTGATCTAATAAATACTGTTTTTCCTTTTCATGCTTAATTTTAAAAGTGACAGGGTGCAGATGAGAAAAGAGCCATTAGCAGTGACGCACAAGACAAAGAAAGGAAAGTCATATTTTCTAATTTATGAAAAAAATTGAGGATGATTTTGATAAGGTTTTCCAGACCCTTGTGTATACTGCATAGTGAGAATATCAAGTCTTACCTGTGGAAAGATGTGAGCAAAGAAAGTTGTCATTGCTATTTCCCTAAATGAAAAAGTTGTATTCTGTTCTTAGTGAATATTTTCATATTCTATATACTTACCATTCAGACTTATATTATGTATATTATCTACTTATGGTTATGGAAATTGAGGTATTAGTGGTATCCTTTTATGTGCCTGGAGTAGACATTTCAAATGATATATATTTCAAGACATTTAAAGTTTGTCAGGGATCATGTCTTTAATGTACGAAGATGAGATGGGTTCCACATTCCCTTTACACAGCGTCCGTGTGGTAGTGTTATTTTACCTGACAGATGGAAGCACTTGCCACCCCTTTGGATTCACATGGGAAAATCAGTCTTGAATTATGCATGCTATTCAATGTAATCAGGAATGCTTCTTTCCCATAGACTACGATCATCCCGTTATTAAGGAACTTGTAAGGCATCAGAAATGCTGGTGTGTGATAAGAAGTTTGAATGACAGGGCTGTAACAGGCAGAAATAGAATGATGTCATTTCAGAAAGAGAGGCGTGGATGTACGAGATTGGAGCACGGCTGAGCATAAACCCCCGATCACACTCATCTGGTGGCTAGGGGAAAGGACTCATTCTTGGTAGGCATCTATTGGCACAAGTATTGAGGTTCTTATGAGGGACTGTGGGCAGGCTCTCTGGATAGGTTTTTTTATGCACTGGGGGATGACAAGTAGAAACCAAATGGCGAGAAGTCGAGGGAAGGCAAGTGTTGACTACAGCTGGCAAATGATGTTATTGGAACTAAAATTATTAACGTATGGTGACTGTCAATCTTCCCATCCTTTTCTTACTTTCAACAGTAGTCTAACTTTCCATACTATTATTAGCCTTTTTCCACCAACCCAGAAGAATCCTGTCTTGTCAGTTCTATTCTTTTTACTCTCCTAGTTAACAATGAAAAATAAACAGAGAGATCAAACTCCTGTTCCACAGTTGCTGCATTGCAATGATCTTCAGAAAACACTCAAGCTACACACCGAAAGCTTTTTCTCTAAAAATATTCCATGAAAAACAAAGTTTGAAAATCTGAAGCAGAGATTCTAGAGATACCCCCAGGTAGCATTTCTGGGGATAGATCTGCACTATTGTAAATTGTAAATAAATAAGATGTATATTCATTAGACAGTATGATATGGGACTGTTACAAAAGGCAGAGCTGACAAGCTGACAAGACTTTGCTTTATTAAACAGGGACTAGGAAGTCAATAAATGAATGGAAGAATAATCAAATCACTAATTTAAAAGATTAAAGCAATGTAATAAAGACTTCTGAAAACAGGAGATTGAAAATTGCTGGTGAAGACAATGAGTACTGTGACTTAAAAAGGAAAATGACTCCTTGCTTTTCATCATGGTATCTCCAGATCCCAGTATATTACAGCTGACCAGTAAGTGTTGCCAGTGAATGGACAGCAATGTAAATTGTCTAGTACTGTTTTATTATGCAACATGCCAGTTTTCCCATGTTTGATTCATATATATATACATATATATATATATATGTATATGTATATGTATACACACACACACACACACACACACACACACATATATATATATATATATATGAGAGTGTATATATATATTCACTCTCAGACCAGTCAAGATGCCAAGAAGATTCTCAGACAAGCTCATCTCCATGGAAGAGACAGACACCAGACAAGCAACCTGAAAGAAGCAGAAACTAAAACTCCGATGAAGAATAAAATATTAGCTGAGCGTCCTGGAAGAGGCTCAGGCCAACTGGGCACCTGAAAAAGACACTCTCCAACCTGTTGAGCTGCCTGCAGGCTGTGTCGTGAGCTCCAAGTTCCCAGCTTTCTGAGATGTCACCCATGTTAGTGTGGACTTTGATGATGAAACTGTCTTTGAGTAATTCTGCTCCTGTAAGTAACCCCTTACCCATATTTCTGCTAGAATTCATTGACTCATCAAGTTGGACTTGAGTAGCATATGTGCTTTGGTCTGTTGTGGGATATGTACGTGGGGTGAGTGGATGTTTATATATTGTGTCTCCATAGAAAAAGTGTGTCACACAACAGCCAGGTATACAGTAGGCCAGCAACACAATGTCGAACTACTAAGTTACTCGCTGCTCCTTTAGTTTAGACACACTGCTCTTCAGAATTCTCTCCCTTTTTGTATTCAGATTAAACAGGATCACTACTTGAAATATTAACAAAATAATGACTGTATATACCCAGAAAGGAGCGAGTGACAGTTTTAAACTACAGGTTTTCCCCATATAATATTTGGTAATTCCTTTTGTATCATGAATGGCCTACTTGTAGTTACCACTATTAATATTACCTTTCATCCACAGAGTCTGGAAAAGGCCTTTAGGATACAAGCTGGAAATCATTTATAAGGTAAATATTTTCCAATTACATGAGCTGGTAGAGCTTTCTCACTATCAGCTCTAATATTTGATTCATTTTTATGCTCAGCAGGAACTCTTCAGGCAAAGCTGCAGATATCAGAAGGCTTCTGTGGTATTAAGCTCTTCATACAGTCTGCTGAAGTCCACTGCTGTGCATGTGGAGAGTTTAGCATGAACACTTCTGGTACCATCTCTCAACTAGGTTAAAAGGGTGAATAACATGTGGGTATTACATGTATGAGACTGTTACTGAGATAGACTCTTTGGTCACTCCAGACCATGCACTAGAGATGTACCTTATAATCATGGCTTAATTATGAAATACAAAATTTGAACCTTTAGTCTACTCTAATGTTCCCCCTTGGGCTGATGTGGTTTCCTGCAAGCTGGGGAAGGGCAAATCTTTAAAGCAACATCTGATGTTGAGTATAGAAAAGGGAACCAGATATATTTCTTTATCTGTGTTTCAGTTCATATGGTTAAACTGGCAACAGTGAAACAGTTAAACAGTGAAAAGAAAAAGGTTTGCTAATGTAACTTCCATTTTGTTTTAAATAAATATTTCAATGTATGAAGAAGTTATGGGTCTTTTTAAACTATACAGACCATCCTTAAATATAAAGAACTCTGGAATGAAGATGCGTTTTTTTTTTTTAAAGAATTATTGCCATTCACTTGCAAAAGACATTACTAGGAGCTACATAACAATGGTGAGGCAGAATTAATGGCTTTTAGACTTATTTCAAAATTGGTTTTCTACAGAACTTATGGTACATGGGTTCCAGAATAAAAACCCAGGACAGGTCAGAAATTGGATTCAGCCATCTCAGAGTCACAATATGCTCCATTCAAAGTTTCATCCTAAAGCAGACATTCTGAGTTTTTGAAAAATTCAAGCAGTGATTAATATTGTGAAGGTAATAATTGAAGAAATACATAGACATTTGGGAGGTCACTATAAAAGTCCAAGTCGTTATACCTCTTGATGCATTTTGTCGTTGCCATAGCAGTAATGTCTACTGAGTACACATCCTAACTGAATAGCAGCTAATAAAATCCAAACCTGAAAACAACCTATATACCCAGCTTTCACAGGGCTCAGAAGTTTTAGGACTTAGAACATCTGTGTCTTAGAGTAGATCTTTTTCGATGCTCTCATGATAAAATTTTTACATTTTTCTTTAAATTTTTGTCTCTGCAAGTTATTGAAAATACACCAACATTGTATGCCTTGAATGAAGCCTACTTGATCGTGGTAAATGATAGTTTTGATATGTTCTTGGATTCAGTTTGCAAGAATTTTATTGAGTATTTTTGTATCGATATTCATAAGCGAGATTGGTCTGAAGTTCTCTTTTTTGGTTGGGTCCTTGTGTGGTTTAGGTATCAGAGTAATTATGGCTTCATAGAATAAATTAGGTAATGTTCTTTCTGTTTCTATTTTATGGAATAGTTTGAGGAATATTGGTATCAGGTCTTATTTGAAGGTCTGGTAGAATTCTGCACTAAATTTGCCTGGCCCTGGGATTTTTTTTTTGGTTGGGAGGTTTTTAATAACTTCTATTTCCTTGTGTAATATGAGCCTATTTAGATAGTTTACCTGCTCTTGATTTAACTTTGATGTGTGGTATCTGTCTAGAAATCCATCCATTTCATCTAGATGTTCCAGTTTTGTTGAGTATAGGCTTTTATAGCAGGACTTGATGATTTTCTGAATTTTCTCATTTCTGTTATGTCTCCCTTTTCATTTCTGATTTTGTTAATTTGGATACTGTCTCCAGGCCCTTTAATTAGTTTGGCTAGGGGTTTATCTATTTTGTTGATTCTCTCAAAGAAGCAGCTTTTGGTTTTGTTGATTCTTTGTATTGTTCTCCTTGTTTCTATTTGGTTTATTTTGGCCCTAAGTATGACTATTTCCTGCTGTCTACCCCTCTTGGGTAACTTTGCTTCGTTTTGTTCTAGAGCTCTCAGGTGTGCTGTTAAGTTGTTAGTGTAATATCTCTCCAGTTTCTTTACCAGGGCACTTAGTGCTATGAATTTTCCTCTTAGCACTGCTTTCATTGTGTCCTATAAGTTTGGGTATGTTGTACCTTCATTTTCATTAAATTCTAAAACGTCTTTAATTTCTTTCTTTATTTCTTCCCTGACCAAATTATCATTGAGTAGAAAGTTGTTCAGTTTCCACGTGCATGTGGGCTTTCTGTTGTTTTTGCTGTTATTGAAGACCAGCTTTAGGCCATGGTGATCTGATAGGATGCATGGGATTATTTCAATCTTCTTGAATCGGTTGAGGGTTGTTTTGTGACCAATTATGTGATCGATTTTGGAGAAGGTACCATGAGCTGCTGAGAATAAGGTGCATTCTTTTGTTTTAGGGTGAAATGTCCTGTAGATATCTGTTAAATCCATTTGGTTCATAACCTCTATTAGTTTCACTGTGTCTCTGTTTAGTTTCTGTTTCAATGACCTGTTCATTGATGAGAGTGGGGTGTTGAAGTATTCCACTACTGAAAAGGCACAGGCAGCTTGCATCTGTGCTTTCAAGTCACCTGCAGAATTTCCCTCCCCCCTGCTCCTTCTAGCAGCCAACACAGAGCTCCCCTCCCCTTTCCTCCCAGGCCTTGCAGAAAGGGCCCAGTCTGGTGCTGAAATATTGTTATCCCTGTTTTCATAATGGTACTTCCTAATACCCCCCCCACCAGGAGTGGGGACAAATATGGGCTTGGGGACAGATGAACAGCAATACCCCTCAGCCCCCATGTTGATGAGACTGGAACTCTCACTGATAGATGGCCAAGTACTTCCCAGTGCAGGTGGCACTTGTCCTTGGGAAGAGCGAAAACTAAGCATCCTTGAGAGATAAAATGCCTCACATTTGAGCCCTGAAAAGAGGGCAAGTAAGTATCCACAGACAGCTGTGGCTAGCTGTAAAAACACACTAGTTCCTGATAACGCCATAAAGTTACTTCCCAGGTCAGAAGATTTTCCCCTCCCAGTTGCACTATTCAGTCCTGCTGCCTGAACAAACAATACTGTGTTTGAAAGATGACTTTCTTTGTTACCTACCCAGCTATCCTAAAATCCGAAGAATCCCTGATTATGCTTGTATAAAAACGTCAAGCCCTCTAGAACAGACTCCATGTCACACACCTCTCCCTGCGCTGTGGGAGGGCTTGTGATCCGAGTCTGACTCGAATAAAAAGACTCTCATGTCTCTGCATCAGGTCTGCAGTTCTTGGGGTTCTCCTGGGAATCCTGCTGAGATATGGGCATAAATACTACTGTGTGGGTTCAATGTGTGTTTTGAGCTTTAGTAAATTTTCTTTTATGAATGTCGGTGCCCTTGCATTTGGGGCAAAGATATTCAGAATTGAGATTTTCTCTTGGCGGATTTTCCCTTTGATGAATATGAAGTGTGCTTCCTCATCAAGCTTGATAAATTTTGGTTGAAAGTCTATTTTATTGAATATTAAGATGGCAACTCCAGCTTGTTTCGTGGGCCCTTTGGCTTGGAAGACCTTTTTCCATCCTTTTACTCTGAGATTTTGTCTATCTTTGTTATTGAGGTGTGTTTTTTGTATGCAGCAAAATGCTGGATCTTGTTTGTGTATCTAGTCTGTTAGCTTATGTCTTTTTTATAGGTCAGTTGAGTCCATTAATATTGAGAGATATTAAAGACAGATGACTGTTGGTTCCTGATATGTTTGTGTTTGTAGGTGGCTTTGTGTGCTTGTGGTTCTCTCCTTTTGCTTTGTTGTGAGATGCTTAATATCTTGTCTTTTCTTTGGTGTAGGTACCTTGCTTGTATTGGAGTTTTCCTTCTAGGATCCTCTGTAGGGCTGAATTGGTAGATAGATACTGTTTGAATTTGGTTTTGCCCTGAAATATTTTGTTTTCTCCATCTATATTGATTGTTTTGCTAGGTATAGTAGCCTAGGCTGGCATTTGTGTTCTCTTAAGAGTCTGCATGACCTCTGACCAGACTCTTCTGGCTTTCATAGTCTCTGTTGAGAAGTCTGGTGTAATTCTGATAGGTCCACCTTTGTATGTTACTTGGCCCTTTTCCCTTGAAGCTTTTAATATTCTTTCTTTGTTCTGTGCATTTAGTGTTTTGATTATTATGTGATCAGGATTTTCTTTTCTGGTCTCATTTATTTTGTGTTCTATAGGCTTCTTGTACCTGGCTCTTTCTTTAGGTTGTGGAAGTTTTCTTCTATGATTTTGTTGAAGACATTTTCAGGTCCTTTGAGCTGGGAATCTTCATTCTCCTCTATTCCAATTATTCTTAGATTTGGTCTTTTCAATTGTGTCCTGAATTTCCTGGATGCCTTGGGTTAGGAGTGTTTTACGTTTTGAATTTTCTTTGACAGTTGTGTCAATCTCTTCTAAGATATCTTCTACACCTGAGATTCTCTCTTCTATCACTTGTATTCTGTAATTCCTGACCTCTTTGCTAGGTTTTCCACTTCCAGGTTTGCCCCTCCATTTGTGTTTTCTTTATTGTTTCTACTTCCACTTTTAGGTCTTGGACTGCTTTATTCAATTCCTTCACTTTTTTATTGTTTTTCCTTATTTATTTAAGGGATTTATTTGTTTCCTCTTTAAGGGCTTCTACCTGCTTACCTGTATTTACCTATATTTCTTTCAGTGAGTTATTTATATCCTCCTGAAAGGACTCTATTATCTTCATGAGATAGGATTTTAGGTCAGCTTTCTGATTTTCAGGTGTGTTGGTGTATTCAGGGCTTGCTGTGTAGGAGAATTGGGTTCTGAGATACCCATGTATATTGGCTTCTGTCCCTTATGGTCTTGTGCTTGCTTCTCACCATTTGGTTATCCCTGGTGTTTGCTGCTCTGGGTGACTCTGCCTAGAGTCTGACTCTTTTGGCCCTGGGTTGCTTAAGGTCTCCCTGTAGGCCTGTGGTCATGGCTCCAGCAGACCACCTGTGGGGCCTTCCAACTGGGGGCTCTTCAGAGGGGCAGAGAAGCTGCTGATCTGTAGCCCTGGCTGCAATAGATTGTTGGGCTGCATACTGGGAGTCTTCCTCAGGGGCTCTGGCCCAGCCAAATGCGAGGGTTCTGGCAAGGGGGAGAGTGCGAGCAGGGACGGAATCTCCTCTGCCTATGTCCCTGCGGTTGCCACCTGGGTTGCACCTAGATGCTGCACCCACTGCCCTGTGCTGAGTCGGCCTGGGCTGAGCCCACGAGAGGCCAACTAGCCGGCGGAGTGCGGGAAGCTTCTGGCGGCAGTGTTCGGGAGAGCAGATCTCTTCCCGGGCCGGAAGTGTTATAGCTCTTATGATAGAAGCTCTCAGACACCGGAGTAGTTCTCACACCTTTATTCCTTCTGGATGGCAGACTCCCCTACACAGGTTGGGATGGTCTAATATACTGTTTGGGAGTGGTCAGGGGTTTGACAACCAATACTTCCCATTGGTTTCATCTGAGGGCTTCGAGGCATCTTATTGCATGTGGGAGGGCTTAGCATTGCTCCTATGTGACAAATATCCCATGACAGGCCTCTCTGTAGGGGTTGGGAAAGCTGCAGCTGTTTTTACAGGAGTCTTCCAGGAGCGTTGCCCAAAAACATATTCCGGCCCTCGTGAATTATTCCACTGGGTCTCCCAGAGTTTTCAGCCTGTGCTCAACCAGGTGCCAGACTACCTGCCACAGACCACTGCCCCACAGTAGATCTCCTGGAAGGCCTTCAAACTGTTGGGTCTTCAAAGGAGCAGTCATGCTGTTGTCCTGTGTGAAGATGTTCTCCAGGGGCCCTACAGACTGTGATTTCTGTTTCCCTGTATGCAGCAGAACACCGGGGAGGCTTTCAGTCTGTCAGGTCAGTTGCCCTGCATGCCAAAAGTCCCTGGGATATCTTCAGACTATGGTGTCTGTTTTCCACTTGCCCTGTGTGTGTACAGAGGAGCTCCTAGGATGCCTTCAAGCTGTGGTGTCTTCAGGGGAGCAGACAAGCTGGTGATCAGTTTCTCAGTTGCCCTGTGTGCAGCAGATCTCCTGGGATGTCTCAGGCTGTGGTGTCAGCTGCCTGACTGTTCTGAGTGAGTGCAGAGGATCTTTTGGAATGGCTCAGGATGTGGTGTCAGCTTCTCTGAATGCAGTGGATCCTCTAGGATGGCTCATGATGAGATTCCACCTCACACCAGTCAGAATGGCTAAGATCAAAACCTCAGGTGACAGCACATGTTGGCGAGGATGTGGATAAAGAGGAACACTCCTCCATTGCTGGTGGGATTGCAAGCTGGTACAACCACTCTGGAAATCAATCTGGAGGTTCCTCAGAAAACTGGAAATAGATCTACCTGAAGACCCAGCAATACCACTCTTGGGAATATACCCAAAAGATGCTCCACCATGCCACAGGGGCACGTGTTCCACTATATGCATAGTGACCTTATTTGTGACAACTAAAAGCTGGAAACAACCTAGATGTCCCACAACAGAAGAATGGATACAGAAAATGTGGTTCATTTACACAATGGAATACTACTCAGCTATTAAGAATGAGGACATCCTGAATTTTGCAGGCAAATGGATGGGACTAAAAAATATCATCCTGAGTGAGGTAACTCAGACCCAAAAGAACCTGCATGGCATGTGCTCACTAATAAATGGATATTAGCAAAAAAGAAAAAAAAAAGTACAGAATACCCAAGATACAGTCCACAGAACTCAAAAAGGTCAACAAGCTGAAGGGTCCAAGTGAGGACACCTCAGTCTCACTTGGGAAGAAGAAGAAAGCAATCATAAGTGGGGAGGGAAGGAGGTACCTGCAAGGGAAAGTGGATGGGGTGGAGGGGGGAGGGGAATCTGATATGATATTGGGTGAGGGAAATGGACTGAAGCCCAGAGGGCCTGCAGAAAGAATGGAAACAAGCAACCTTCAGAGGGGGGAGGTGGGGGGACCCTCCAGAATGCACCAGAGACCTGGGAAATGAAAGACTCTCAGGACTCAAAGGGAGGGACTTTAGATGAAGTGCCCAACAGTAGGGAGAGGGAACTTATAGAGCCCACCTCCAGCAGGAAGACAGGACGTGAAGTGTGGGATGGGGTCGCCATCCCACAATCAAAACTGACCCATAATTGTTCCTGTCTGAAAGAACTGCAGGGATGGAAATGGAGAGGAGCCTGAGGAAAAGAAGATCCAGGGACAGGCCCAAAGTGGGATCCAGTTCAAGGGGAAATCCCAAGGCCTGACATTACTGAGGCTATGGAGCACTCACAAAAAGGGACCTATCATGACCGAACTCCGAAAGACCCAACAAGCAGCTGAAAGAGTCAGATGCAGATATTTGCACCCAACCAATGGACAGAAGCTGCTGATCCCTATGGTTGAATTAGGGAAAGACTGAAAGAAGCTGTGGAGGAGGGTGACCCTGTAGGAGGACCAGTAGTCTCAATTAACCTGGACCCCTGAGATCTCTCAAACACTGGACCACCAACTAGGCAGCATACACCAGCTGATATGAGGCTCCCAACACATATACAGCAGAGGACTGCTGGTTCTAGGTCAGTCAGAGAAGATGCACCTAACCCTCAAGAGACTGGAGGCCCCAGGGACTTTAGAGGTCTGGTTGGGTGGGAGGTGGCAGATGGGGACATCCTCGTGGAGACAGGGGCATGGGGAGGAGGTATGGGATGTGGAATAGTCAGAGGGTGGATGAGGGAAGGGGATAAAATCTGGAGTGTAAAACAATAAATAAATAAATAAATAAATAAATAAATAAATAAATAAATAACAAAAAAAGAAAAGAAAAAGAAAATACAACAATTTCTCTAAGTAATTATGACTAAGAACATAGATTGCAATTGCACAAAATGTTAGAAAAATCCTATTTGCCAATCATCAGATTTTAAATACTAATGTTGCAATTAGCATATCAATGTGATAAAGAAACAGATAGACCAAATTACTTTAATGGGTTATCTTTGTTAATGGATTTTCCTAATTGATTTTGTAAATGTGATTTCATCTTTTACTTATTTCACTTGCAAAGTCCATAATAGTTTGACTTCAGGACTTTCCAGATTTATTAAAAATAGGCCCTCCTCTGTTCATTCAGTTGTAGAAAAAATGAATTTCCTAACACAGTCTGCATTAAAAATCAAAATTAATAATTTTGAAGTTGTATGGAAAAATGCCTTTTAAAATCTACTCTTCTTAGAAATGAGAAAATTGAATGGACATTTTACCTGTTTTAAACTCTGTTACTTCTGTTTTAAATTTTTTAATCTTCATGTCATCACAAATTTTTACAAGTAAATAGCAAGTCTCAGAATTTTAGGCATTGTCTTTAGATCTTTTTATAGATTTTTTAAAAATTATTTCCTTTATTTTTGAGATTATAATTATGTCATTTCTCCTTTCCCTTTTCTTTCCCAAAGCCTCCTAAATACCATTGCACCATTTAAATTCCTTGCACTCTTCAAAAATTCATGGCCTCAACCAGATAGTATGCATGAGATAGACCTTGGCCTTAAGCAATATGTAATAGATGTGCAGCTGGGTCTTCATGTGGGACCCCACAGCAGAAGCAGGGGCTGTCTCTGACTCTGCTGCCTGCCTTTGGACCCTTTCCCCTTATTGGGATGCCTAGTCTAGCCTAAAGAGAAGAAGATGAGCCTCTCTTACCGCCCCTTAATAAGACAAGGTGGGTTGAAATCCTTGGGAGGCTTCCCCTTTTCTGAGAAGGGAGGAGGGGTGGATGTGCAAGGAGGGGTGTGAGAGGGAGAGACTGGGAGGAAAGGAGGGTGGAGAAGCTGTCATCAGAATGTAAAGTAAATAGATAACTTAGTAACTAATTAAAATCATGGCTTCTTTTTACATAATTGTTACACACGCACGCACTCTTAAATGCTTCAGTCTCTGTAATGTTACCTGTGTGTATGTTTTCAGGGCTGATCATGCGCTACTGGAAAACCAACAGGTGTTTTCTTCCCTGTGAAGATAATCTACAGTAGAACTCCCACATTAAAGGTTCAGGGAAGACTGCAGAAGAGAGAAAGGAGAGATTACATGAGCAAGAGGAACAAGGGTTTGCTGTGAGATAGTGTCTTATAGGATTATCACAAACCACATAAAGTCTCAACATGACTCCCTAAACATGAGCTGAATAAGGACAATGACAGTAGACATACATGTCCATAGGATGGGAAAAAGCCCAAGAAGGCCTCAACTCTACACAAAGACCTACAGGTGACTAAATAATACTAATAGCGGGGAATGTCTGTCTTAGACTTCTTTTAATTTTTGATAATTTCATACATGTACAGAATGGATTCTGATCACATTCACCTCCCACCTCCTCTATTACCCCTCTCCACTCCCTCAAAACCCATTCCTCCCATTAAGCCTTCCATGTGCATGAGTATACACATGGGATTATTCACGAAAGCATGAACCACTTACCAGTGACTATATTCCTGAGCAAAACCAGCAACCATACGCTGCCAGTCCACCTTGACAATCTTTAGCCTATTCTGCTGAGGTCAGTTCTAACAGCTAATTCAAAGACGACCCTATCACGTCTTCAGAAGTGAGCACAGGCTTGGGATATCCCCTCCCCCCGAAGCAAACCTTGCCTCCTTATGTAGGATTAACAACAGAAGTGTCATCTCTTACTTTAGTCTTTCCAGATATAGAAAAGCAGACGGTATGAGAAATGGCAACACAAGTCTTCTCTGTGTATTGTATAGTATGTACTTTAGTAACCTATCACACTGACAGTCCAGTTTGCATTCTTTTTGTGCTGATACAGGAATAGGACTCAGATCAATGTATACAGGGCCACATTGGTAGGAAATTGTAGTTGGGTTGACAATTCAGGTTTGTTTGGCTTGTATGGGGTGTGCTCTATCAATGTCTCTAACTCTGAGGGTACAATTATTTTTAGCAGCCAAGAGAGGTTAATATAGAGCTTTGAGAAGTTCATGAACTCTGAATCCTTGCTGCAGCCCCATATAACCTAATTTAGCACTCAGTAGTTCAGATGACATGACACCGTTGTTAAGGGCTCTAGAGACAAGCAGATCTTGCTTCCCTACCTGCTATTCCAGTCACTAGCTTACTGAGCTTCTATAAACAAGCTCCTCTCAGGATCAGTTTTTTTTTCTCATTTGCAAAATGAAGAGCTGAGAAAAAGCAAATGCAAGTGTAAGCCAAAAGTAGGATTCTTGCCCATGATAAGGGATTTATAAATCATTATTAACACTATGTCACTTTATACAGATTTCTTTTTCCACTGAAACCCAGCCAGCAACTGAAAATAGGAATATAACATTTCTTGAAGGCAGGAAGACTAAAATTCATACAGTGTTTATAACACAACAGTGCTGTATACACAGCGGCACCTTTCCTCCAAGATCTTATGTTTGACTTCTAATTATCGTGAAAAGCTTTGAATTTGGATGGGCAAGAAGCATCTCTTTGGGTTGAAAATTATGTCTTTAAGAGCTGTATGACTGTCTGTTACCCCTGGGGTCTTGCTGCTACACTGACTGTACCTCACATACATGGAGACGCTGCACTCAGCTTCACCATCAGTTTTCTTCACAACAAATAACATATCTTGATAATTATAGATAGGCTAGGAAGCCACTGCTTTAAGAAAATATTTTGCATTGGTTAACAGGGATGTTAATCAACATTCTAGAAAACCTGAGCTTTCAAATCACAGTCAACATAAATTCACAAGTACTATGTCTTAAAAATTAGTTGGTTAAATTTAAGATTGATTTCTAGAGATTAAATCTTCTTTTCTTGAATATAGCAACTAACTAAATCAAGATTTTATTTGATGCAACAATTAAAATTAGCAATGAACATATATTTATTTTCTTGTTTCCTCATGAATTTATTTGTTGATATTCCTAAATGTAAATTTGAAATACATTACTAACAAATGTAGAGGTCAGAAACTAAATTGTAATTCCAATGGATTCAAAGACACTCAAACTTTCATACAAATGACATTAATATCTGTGATGAAAATTCAGAATATTTTTAGATGCTCTTAGCCACAAATAGAAAACAAAAAAACAAACAAACAAAAAAAAAACAAACAAACCACAAAACCTTAAAATGTCTTAAACACTAAGGAGACTATTGGCATACAGCTGAAGAACATGAGAAAAGAGAAGCTTCAGGGCAGGTTTCCTCAACTCATTTCATTTCTTGTCTTGTCTTAGCCCTTCCCCCATCTCAACCCTCAGAATGCGTAAGGTGGAATTAGAGCTTATCATTCCCACCGTCTCAACTGGTCTCAGCCAGGAGAAGAAAAGGAAGGGTTTTGAACTCTCTCCAAAGAAGCCTCAAAGGTTAATAAATCCATCAGCACCTACCACCCAAATGCTCTTTTACAAACGAGAGTGCAGCTACACTATGTGTACTTGAGGTCATGGGATGCTAGAAAGAGAGCCCTCCAACGGTCAGGTTTTCTCAGTCGTTCTCAACAGGAGAATAGCAGAAAGATAGAAATGGAATTGGTATTCCAGGGAAAGGAAGAAGTGAAAATGTAAACTACTTCATAGTCAATCACCAGTATTCTTTATTTCCTCCCATTTATACAAGGTCCCTTTTATGGGGTATTACCTAAGTTAATAAGATCCTGAAAATCAAATAGCTGTTTTCTCATAAACCTTTGGAAAAAGAATACAATTGTTTTAAAGAGTAAATAAAGTGCTTGAGATAAGAAATTCCTGTACTACGTCCACAGACCACATCACAGGACATGGATGAGCCTGGAAATTAAACCGAATGGCTGGGATACAGCCAAATATAAGAACACATTTCTCAAAGAGTGTTTATGAACATGTAATAGTGCATAATACAAAACATAAATCGGAAGCTAGCACACAAGCTAGCATTGAAAAGAACAACTTAGGTTTCTTTTGGAGATTTAGGAATCTTAATGCTGCAGACTCCAGCAAGCCCAATTCCACGGAGAACTGACCACCGGGAATTAGGCTTTCAGGGTCCACAGCATCAAGATTCACGTAGTGCTAGAGACTAGTGTAATCCACAGATTGACTTCAACCAATGGCCTGGCCATAATTTACAAACAAACAAGCAAACAGACAACAGGACTTGCATGGAAATGAGATTACTTTCCAGAAGATTTATATACTATTTCTAATGATTACTGTAATTTTTGAAATGTGAAAAAGGGTGGGGTTTCAGAGCTCTAATGAAGGGAAGATGAAAACATGGGATTTTTAGAAATGGTGTTTGGAATATTAATGAATTTATCAAAATAGTAAACTATTTTTTTAGGTTTTTTCTTTGTGTTTTGTTTTGATTTTTAGTCTATTCTAAAAATGCTTCCAAATAGGTGACCCACAGAAGCAATTAGATATTTTTCTAAAACCAATTTAAGGATGAAAATTGTTTGCTTATATTAATTGGTTATTTTAGTGCTTATAGAACAGGCACTAGGCTCAGAAAACATAACACCTGATCTTTTCGCTTGAAGAATGTCATATATGTTATGTTTCTGAGGCTATATTCAAAACTAAGAAATAATAAATAAAATCATTGAAAAAACCACTAATGTATGGATTAATATATAATAGACAAAAGTCTAAATAAAGAAATTATGTGTTTGGGGAGAAATTACAGAATCCTGAACAGCATAGTAATAAGTATTAAACACTCACCTGTGTCAGGTATATCCTAATATATCATTTGATCTCATTACAGCCTAAAATTCTAGTAGCCTATAGACAGGGAATTAAGATTTGAGTAACTTGCCTAACTCAAAAAAAAAAAAAAATCCAGTAAAATATAGGGTTAGAAATTGAGCACATGTGTTGTGTGTAATAATTAAAAAACAATCCACGCTATCACTGGCTAGTCTCTGGTCACGGTGTTCTCCCTGCCCCCATGGCTATCCCCATGCGGCAGTCTGCCCAACTTCCCATGGTTAGCTTACCACTGAACCGCTGTATTCCCAGTCATCCATCTCCTGCAGCTCAAACCCCTCAGCACTCCCAAATTTCCACAGCTAGCTGGAGGGGAGGGGGCACCTCTTGCCAACCAACGCTCTGCTGTGGTTACCTTTCCCCTGGAGCTCAACTGAGTCTCCTTAAAATGGGAAACACCAGACAATCTTAGTTTAAAAATCAACAGATAACACAATTAATAGGACGGAATCTATCATCCTAAATTCATTAACTATTCTATGTTAGAAATCTTCCAGTGGTGGATTCTGCCATCAGATCCCAAGTCTACATTTTACCTGTTTCGCTCCCCTTCGTCCAAAAAAGGAAGTGCCCTCCTCCTGCGTTCCCACTTCCTCTCTGGAACCGAAGGCCGGCCTCCTCACCCAGTGATTGGCTTCTTGTTATCTTTATTATTTAATTAATCAGGGGAGAATTCCACTACATACATGCAGTCAAATATTGCCCCAAAACTACAGTGTTTGTCTGCACAGAAGACACAAAGAACTTTGCAGACAGAAGGATCCCTCTTAATCAAGGGTAATGAAGTGAGTCTTGGGGATGAGAACCAATAAGGGTACAATTACTAAAGGGTATATATAACACATATCGGAACTCTTAAGCAAACTGCTTAGACCCCATTCTAGTAAGAGGACATATTCAGTAGAAGATTGCAGAGACCAACAAAGGCATTGATGAGATTCATAAAAAACTCTTGTCAGGAGCCAAACCCAAGAAATTACCTGCTGTTCTGTGAAGCATATTCAGTTAAGGTGCAAGGTTAGAAAGGACAGGGTGTTGGTCTCGGGTCCCAGAGACTGAAAGAACGTGTGGTATTTCCTATAAACCGGTTACCATAGTGGGTTAGCCTTGGGCCGTGTGTAACTTTCCCACCTGCCTGTATTCTTAAACTGCTGTTCCGAAGTAAACTTCAGAGCTTGAAGGAGGGATTCTGTCTTGCTCCCAGTTACCTTGTGTTTCTTGTCTCCTTCTTTCATCTGTCAGTCCCCTTTCCAACAGAACCGCGATGAATTCCCCGCAGGCCGGGACAATTAACCCAAGCTCTCTGGTCACTTATGTATACTTAGCTATGTTTTTAAACTCTAAAGCACTTGGAATAAATGACCAGAGACCACCCAAAATCTTTCAGATGTTTAGATTAAACTCGAAAGTATAAAAGTGTTCTTAGTAACTGAAAGGTTAGTATGTTTGAAATCCTGGGTCAGATTACCCCCAAGAAAAAGCAAGAGACTTCTGGGTGACCTGGGAAACCCACAGACCCCAAGTGGACTACAGAGGTGCTCCTCCTCATTCCAAAGCTTTGCAGGCTGGTCTTGTCCTGTCAGTTTGAAACCTGGTGCAGCCCACATCCTGTGAGAATCAGAGTTGCCCAAATTGAGATGACAGGAACATCAAAGATGAAGCAATTCCAAAACCAAATTTATAAACCTGTGGGAAATCTCTGGATGAAGGCATGAGTGGTTGTCAGTGTGATTATCCCTGATAAGGTAGCTGGTAATCTGGAGAACATTCGAAGTCAAAAGAAAGACATTAATCCTTTTTTTTTTCCATAAAGCTACCTGTGTGTTATTGTGCATTTGATAATATATGCTGTAAGAAAATTAGTTTTCCTTTGAAATCTGTTATCTTGTTAGCTGAGTCTTATAATCTTTAGAGAAAATGGGTCTGGTTTCTGGTTTGTAATGCCCCCATTATTCTAGTCTTTTATGTTTGTTAGACTACGTCAACATGTTGGCACCAAAAACTGGATAATAGTGTAGGCACTCTGGTTCAGAGAAACCTAAACCATATCTCAGTTAATACAACTTTATGTGTGCAGCTTCAAAGCTTAGTTAATCATTTCAGTAGCTCTAAATTCTTGGTGAAAATACTGTGATTATATTCAGTTGGAACACTAAGTTCATATTTCTAACATTTCTTCTGTGATTGGTCATTTTATCTTTATGCTGGTCATGGTTAAATCTCATTGTGTTTATGTTGGCCCAGTTTTTTCAGTTATCAAAGCTGTTACTTGGATTTGATTCTAGTTCTCCCCCTTTTGATCTCCCCTGTGATAAGTTTGACATGTAATCCATTAACCAGTTCTCCCAAACCACTAATGATG
Source organism: Uromys caudimaculatus (assembly GCA_028551405.1). NCBI lineage: Eukaryota > Metazoa > Chordata > Mammalia > Rodentia > Muridae > Uromys > Uromys caudimaculatus. The sequence goes on from CM052716.1 coordinate 58,375,831, forward strand.
AAACCACTACAAGATGTAGCTTCAGGTGCCAATCATCTCTCCTCCACATTTTCAGAGTAAAGTTTGTCCTTTGGTATGGTTTTAAGAATAGTCATTAGCTTGCCGCTGATTAGCCAATGTGACTGTCGGGTTTCTTATGTTGACGTCAATATTGTTAAAAAACAAACAAACAAACAAACAATCACACTTTAATTTCTTACCCCAAACCAAAGTAAATAGGTACATGCAAGACATTCATAGGATGTGAGATTATATATATATATATATATATATATATAATTATATATAATATATATATGAAAGCATGTATATATGCTTTCATGTATTCATAGAAATACACATACACAAATACATACTTCACTACCTGAGTATATATAACTTTACTAGAGTTTCAGAAATTTGCTGGCAAAAAGACCTTTAACTGTAAATTCTTTTGATATGTAATTAATGAGACATTTTATTCTAAAATATCTTGTGATTTTTATTTACTTAGCACCTACTAAGTGTCAAGATCACTTTCAATATTGAAGATAGCTGCAATGATAAAGAAACTCAGGACAAAAATTTTATCCTACACAATAAGCAGCATGATTGTTGCAGAGTAGAAAGCAGAGATGAAGGAAGACAAAACCGTGGCTAGAGATCCAAAGTAGTTCGTCATCAGAGGTTGCACCATCCTCTATAAGTTCACATGGAGATTTGTGAAAGCACATTTTGGATAGCCAATGATTATGAAGCAGTATTGGCACTTGAGGTGAACAGAAATAGCAAGTATTTCGCAATCTAAAGGACATTTTTCATAGTAGAAATCTGTTCTAGTCAAATACCAATAGCAAATTATTGTGAAGACCTTGACAGTTTTTAGTATTTTATAGCCTCTGGGTCTTTTTATGAAGAACGTAGGATACAAATTGTTATCATATAGGCCTTAGTATAAAATAATGAATTATTAAATCAATACTTTTCAAGTCTAGCTTTTGTGTTGGGGTGGGATTGGATAGCTAGGAAGCTGTTACAAAACTGGCCATGATAGCACATTTTGAAGTCAGTGTGAGATACATAATGGGATACTGCCAAGAAGAAAGAAAGAAAGAAAGAAAGAAAGAAAGAAAGAAAGAAAGAAAGGAAGGAAGGAAGGAAGGAAGGAAGGAAGGAAGGAAGGAAGGAAGGAAGGAAGGAAGATGAAAAGTATGTGCAGTCTGCATAAGTACTTAAGACAAAGTCACAATGTATCAATGACACGCTACTAATAGAATGTGAGAAAAAGAAGTAAAGAATGTCTCCAAGATGTGTGTGTGTGTGTTGAATACACAGGCTTATGTAGGTGTATACTATTAGGGTGGGCACAGGTGTGTGTGGTGTGTGTGTGTGTGTGTGTGTGTGTGTGTGTGTACCCTTGTAAAGGTCAGAGTAGATGTTGGGTGTCTTCCTTGATAGCTCTCCATATTAGTTTTTGAGATACAGTCTATCATTGAACCCCCAGTTTATCAGTTTGGCTAGATTGACTGGCTATTGTGCTCCATGGTTCTTTTCCCATTGCAGAAGTTCTGGGTTGCATGCCCAAGCCTAGCTCCTACGTGTGTACTGGAGATCCTGTCAAGCCCTCATGCTTCGGTGGCAGGCACTTAACCAACTGAGCCACCTCTGCAGTTCGAATCCAGATCCAAGATTTTTACCTGAGACATCAGAAAAACAGAATTTCCATTTCTTGTGACAGAAACCTTGTAAAGAAAGGTTGTGGCTAGAGATGAAGGAATTGGGAAAAGAGAACATTACGCAGCACCACTTAGACTGATGAACGACACACAGGGCACGAGGAGGTGCACTGAATGTAGACATAGCCTCTGAGAGATGGCAATGCCTTTTGGCTATGATACAAAAACAGCAGCAGCAACAACAAAAAGACCCAAAGTTGTTAACGAGACCTGCCTCTAGATTTTGAGGTTATTTTTCTTGTCTCACTTGTACTGTAAATTACTTCCATTAAACATCTCACTTTTATGAAATGTAAAAACTATTTTTAATACACACAGAATGGCACAACTTTTGAAAGTTCACTTGTGATGGAGCTCAATTTTAATCTCTTTCTATGACTCCCTTTACCTCTCTTTTCCCAACTGCCTTTGCGTCAGCCACCAGCTGAATCCCCAGTTGCATATGCCGCTCTCAGGATCTTAGCTCTCAGCTTTACTCTATGGGGCTTATTATAACCATGCAGTACATTTCCAGAGCCCCACCCCCAGTATGTCATTCCAAGGAGAAGTGGTGGATTGCTTGCAGCTGGATGCTATTTGAAAAAAAACAAGGCGCATATATTTACTAGTGGTTTGGGAGACTGCAGAATTGTCACCCTAGTCCCTTCTCCTGGCAGCACCTCAAAGGTTGGCAAGTGGGAACAGCAGCACCCAGCTGCCTTAAAAGGGAGAGAGAGAGAGAGAGAGAGAGAGAAAGAGAGAGAGAGAGAGAGAGAGAGAGAGAGAGAGAGAGAGAGAGAGAGAGAGAGAGAGAATGTTGAAACCTTGAATTGCTTCTCCCTCCTCATTATGTATTATTTGTCAGTCATGGATAAAAGGTGTTTTTTGCCCTCCAGCTGCTAGCCCTGGGGTGCACAGATCACTAGATCGAGCTGCTTTCTTGTGGAACACTTCAAGAAAAATCAATGATTTCACCTTTCTTTGAAAGGTGGCCTTTCTCTCCCTCTCCCCTCCTCTCTATTTTCTTTTTTTAAATTCCATTTTCATCTTTAACCAAATGGTTTAAACAAGGCAAATCATTTGGGAGTTTTAAAAGTTTTGTTCTCTAATTTTCTGAAATTAACATCTTAGATTTTAAAAATATATAGGGAATATTGTTCCCCTTCCTTATGGAGACAAAATATCTGCAGTTTCTAAGATTACTGCAGCTTGGAGCAGGAGGTGGGGTGAGGGTTACTGTATTCCTTTGTACTGGGCTGTGACAGTGAGTAAGAAAATGGTTGCTGGCATTCAGTATGGAATTCAGACTTTTAACAGTAAATTGATTTGGTTGCTCAATTTTCAAATTTATTTTATAACATCAAACACATTTCTCTCATTTGTACATTTTATTTTCTCGTTAAAGGGAGTGCTTTAAAAAAAATCAGCACCATTTTCAAGCTTAGGAAACTTTGTAGGACTATTAAAGACATGGAATTCAGACATGTTTTAAGTTCATGTGGTGAATACACACTGAATCACGGTGCAGATGACTTTCAGCTGATCTCACTGGGCCACGAACCAGCACATTATACTACTCTCCATGGCCCTCGTCAGAGGAAGCCTGTTAGTATTGCTCTTTTTGACACAGTCTGTATCTTTTCTTGTGATAAACGAGAAAAATCTCAGTGGAAGAAATGTTAAATTTTTCTTAAGATATATTTAAGAAAGCCAGTATACTAGAAGTACACACACAGTCCCGGTGTTTGTTGTTTTCTTTTACTAGCTAAAAATCACCAAGAACAATAAAGTGTAGTAAAACCTTTACAAGGTAGCAAACCTGATAATCTGCAAAAAACAGATTGTTTTGGCTTCTTTGTTTTATTATTTTATGACCAGAATTTAATGGCACCTGGAAAAATTCAATATTGGGAGCCCTCGCAACTCAAGTTTTCCTCTTCCTTACATACATGGAAATGTAAGGAATTGTATCTGTTGTAAATTTTGGGGGAAGTGAGACTAGGTCAACAACTTTAGCCCATCTACTTCTTCAAGCTCCTTATTTTTGTATAGGCAGGCGGGACACCCTACAATAAACTCAATATCAAACCTCTCGAGGGAGACAAGCCAGAAGGCAGTGAGATGCCCAGGCTCCCAGCTGAGGCTGGGCCAGTCTGTCATCTTTCATATGGTTTCCATCTTAAGCTATGAAGGGCTGGGGCATGTTTCTCGGTCCCTGTGAATGTATGTTTTCAGGTCGTTACCTAAACTGATTCTGAATGATGCCTATACCCTCTGCAGGTTTCATGGAAATGAACCTGGATAAACTTGGTAAAAACCTCAAATCAGACATGAAATTCTAGAAGTTTATTCAGAGATTCCATTTCAAACTAAGGACATGTCTTATTAAAACACGAGCTTTTAACGATGGTTGAGCCCTAACATCTATCATGTGTAATGTACATCTTTGAATAGTAGGAATTAATAAGAGAACTTGAGTATGAGCTTATAGGATATATAGCAATATGAGATGGGGCAGTTATAGAATTCTCTAGATTTCAAAAGGAAATCCGTTACTAGTCATAAAGAAGCTTCCAAGTAGTTGAGGAGTCTGGGGTGTTCATTGACAATGTGCATCTGTTTGTTGCTTTGAAGACTCTTCTGTTTCTTTTCAATGCTCTACTCTCTACTAAGACTTCCATGAGTAAAGCTAAAATAATGTAAGCCAGACTGGATGCTTTTTCTCCCTGTTATCTTGTCTTTCCTAGTCCTTTGCTGAAATAGCTTTTCTCTCTCTGATATATTCTTATACACTCATTATTTATAAGCTCCAGTTTTTCACTTCTTTATGCCTGGAACCTTTCCAGAATCGGGCAATAGGAATTGACTTCTCTCATATGTGTTTCTAGAATTCTACAGCATACCCACATCATCATGTGTGTGCACTTTTCTCATTGTTTTGACCAAGTATCTGACAAAAAACAACTCAAGGCAGAAAAGGTGTATTTTAGATTATAGTTCAAGGGTCTAGTTCATCATGACCTGTGGTGGATTTGGTTTATTGCTTGTGTTAATTTGGCTCCCAAATTACAGGGGAATTCACACATCTACATGTAAAACACCATGGTTCCCTGCCCCCAGTAGGCTCTAATTAGTAAATAAAGTTGCCAAATGGCTGAGCAGAGAAACAGAAGCAGAACTTTAGATTCCAGATCAAGGGGACCATGGGTAGAAGAAGGTTTTAGAATCGCCATGCTAGGGAAGCAAGAGGATCAGGCCTGAGAACTGCAGGAAAGAAAGCATAGTCATGCAAGAATCTGGGAAAAGCAGCCCAAGTCCCCCCCCCCCCCCGCCCAGACTATCTCTGGGGTAGCAAAGATAGAATATAGATTTTAGTAAGTAATAATTCAGGAGTATCAGAGTGGAGCGTTAGCAACGTGGATGTTTTGGAGTGGCCCAGCCGTTGAGCTGCTTAGGGTATATTAAAATTAAGGCTGCTTGTGTGTGCATGCACTTCTGCACCCACCAGGGACTTAAGAGCGGATTAACCTTACTACAGTTACAGTGACAGGTGCTGACATGATGGCCAGAGCATCTGGCCATCTTACATCCACGGTTAGGAAATAGTAAATAGAAAGTGAGACTGGGCTATAAAACCACAAGGCTGCCCCTCCATGAGTCACTTCCTTTAGTGAGTTTCTACTTTTTCAAAGTTCAAGAACCTTCTCAACGAGTTCCACCAGAATAGGACCAAGTGTTCAAACACATGAGCCTAATGGAAGAGTTCCACATTTAAGTCACTTTTACTAGACTATACTATGCTTGAGGACAGAAATAATGACTCCTTCCAGTGCTCAGTTGGTACAAGATGATAGAGCAGTGGTTCTCAATTAGGAAGGTTGCTGTAATACTTTAATACAGTTCCTCATGTTGTGGTGACCCCAACCACAAAATTATTCCATAAAAGTTACTCATAGCTGTAATTTGCTACTATGAATTGTAATGTAAATATTTGATTCACAGGATATGTGGTATGTGTTCCAACAGGGTCCTGACCCACAGGTTGAAATCCATTGTGTTAGATCCACTGAACTGACATTTTCTGAAGTAGATAGAATCTATTAATGGATGTTCATTGTATACAAACATAAAGTGAAAGGAAGACTTAAACAGCCTGTGTGACCTGTAGCAGAAGAAGGCAGAAAGAGAATATTAAAAGAGAAATTATTTGGGGAAGAGACGTTATTCCTATTTACTGTCTAATCAATGCTAAAATTGCCATTCCCAGCAGGGCAAGAGTCTCACTGTTTCCATTTGCTACGGCACTGGCAGCCCAGGTACCAGGCAATGTTGGCTGAATGAACAACATAGTTTCAAATATCAAAAGCTATTTTTTTTACAAACCACTTGGACGAACAGGAAAATGCTTGAGCCATCAGAAGGAAAAGATATGAACTATAAGTAAAGCCAAAGCATTTTAAAGCAAACCACTCGGAAGGGTTCTCTAGCTATTCCATTTCCTGGTCTTTGCTTCTGAGATTCCAGCTGTCCTTTCTGCAGTGTCAATTCCCTGAGGCAGCCACAAGAATTAATCTAGACAAACTCGTAGAGTCTCTCATTAGCTCCAAGCAGATTGAACAAACTGATAATAGCCCTTGAGAGTTCTTCTCTGGAGTGTGCTCTCATTTCCAAAGTAGTTCACAACCTCGATAAGATGCAAATATTTAGAGAAGAAGTCAACATCAGACACAAAGTTGAATTTTAATCACATTAAAACAAGATAACATGTTATATAAGAGAAAATTTATCCCTGCTTCTAAGCTGTGTTTATTTGTGCAATTTGACACATGGGCATTCTTTTAACTACTTATCTGGTCCTTTTCATTCCTTGGGCTTCATTGCCTTCACATCTAATTGCCTTTTATTTATGATAATTCGAATGGCTGTTGATTAAGAGACCTAAAACTTTTATTATTATTTCGTGTTTTACTTGATGCATAAAAGAAGTAATTTAATAACATTCCAAAAGACAGAATGTTAAGTGTCATATTTCCAATTACAATTTAAGCTTTATAACATTAGGTACTCAAAACTGTTGACACAACAAATTAATTTAGTTCTGTACTCACAGTTTAACATTTGCCAGATGAAATATACAGAAAATTGCACAATGTCCTGCCATTCACAAAGTAACGGTGAAAGACTTATGTGCATTTTAATTAACTTAATAAAACAAGTAATCTCTTGTTTAAAATTTCTCACATTTCCAGACAGTTCTTATGACTTCTATGACATCATATCCTATTTTAAAATACACAGAAACTTCATTTATAAAAGTAGCTATTCATACCACTTTATATAAAGAATTTTAAATATAGTCCTTATTAATATGATTTCCTCAGAAGAAGAATATGAAGCTTATATTTACCTCAGATACTTTATCTAGTTGGTTAATGGGGTGAATATTAAGATAAAATTATAGAGGAATAAATGTTAGGCTATTTTAATATTTCAAATGCCTTCAGCAACTTAGTGAGCTTTATTTATATATTGACTACATAGCTAAGAAACATTTCTCAATCAGTTAAATGAAATGAGGTGAACCCAGGCAAAGTACTTTTACGTTTGTTATATTCAAATTATTTTTAGCAAATTACTGGTGATGTTTATTGACTTTTATATGGAAAGCATTTATTCTTTACTTTTTCGAAATTAAAATATAATTACATTATTCCCCATCTCCCTTTCTTCTTTACACCTCGTTCCACATAGATTTCCTTCTTCCCTCTTAAATTCACAGCCTCTTTTTCTTTAGCTATTATTGGTTTATATTTATGCTTAAATATATAAATACAACTGGCTTCAGTCTGTTTATTGTTACATGTAATTATGTAATTTCAGGGCTGACCAATGGGTATCAGATAAACAATAAGGGGGCAGCTATTTAGGGAATAATATTTCTTCCGTTCTATTTCTTGAGCATTCCTTAGTTGCCTGTAGCTTCCTTCTCTTTCTCTCTTTCTTTCTTCTTTCTTTCTTTCTTTCTTTCTTTCTTTCTTTCTTTCTTTCTTTCTTTCTTTCTTTCTTTCTTTCTTTCTTTTTCTTCCTCCCTCCTTCCCTCCTCCCTCCCCCCTCCCTCCCTCCCTCCCTCTTCTTCTTTAATGATGGGAGCTCTGTGAGATTTTCTTTCTCTTACTTGCTTGCAATTACGGCTTTCTGTAATGGTCTTCAGTTACAAAGAGAAGATTCTATGATGAGAGGTGAGAGCTAACTACACTTCCCTATGAAGATAAGGATATGTATTTAGAATGTAATTAGGAATAACAATGCTTCAGTAAAGTGGTAGTAGTAGCTTCTCTTCTAAGACCTATGATCTCACTTGCCCTAGGTATTTGACTAGGTTTAAAGTAGCAGGCATGATTTCGCTCCTGTTGAGGGGCCTTAAACCAATCAAAGAACTGTTGTTTATTGTCAGGATATGAGTGCCACTATTGTACTATTTGAATTGTCTTGTCATTCTGGGGTAACAGCTGTGGTCCATAGACACCGTAGCTGGGTAGGACTATTGTAAGTGTCCCTTCTTGAAAGCTTTAATAGTATTTTTCCACACTATGAAAGCTAATACTGGAAACAACCCAGATGTCCCTCATCAGAGGAATGGATACAGAAAATGTGGTACATCTACACAATGGAGTACTACTCAGCTATTAAAAACAATGACTTCATGAAATTTGCAGGCAAATGGATGGAACTTGAAAATATCATCCTGAGTGAGGTAACTCAGTCACGAAAGAACGGACATGGTATGTACTCATTGATAAGTGGATATTAGCCCAAAAGTTCAGAATGCCCAAGTTTTACTTTACAGAAACTGCTGGACTGACAGTGAGGTCCCAGATGGAGGAGTTGGAGAAAGGTCTAAAGGAGCTGAGGGAGTTTGCAGCCCCAAGGATGGAGCAACAGCATCAATGGGCCTGACACCCCCCCACCCCCACCCCCCGGTCATCCTGGAGTTAGGACCACCAACCAAAGAATACACATCTATGGACCCATGGTTCGGACCACATATGTGGCAGAGGATGACCTCCATGGCCATCAGGGAGAGAGGAGAGGCCCTTGGGCCTGAGGGTGTCAGAGGCCCCAGTAAAGGGGAATATCAAGGCGGGAATATGGGAATGGGTGGGCG
>CM052716.1:58384789-58401453 GCA_028551405.1 Uromys caudimaculatus
ATCAATGATCAAGACAGTTAAGCTGCTTATTTTACTGAAAAATGTTAGGTAATATAATATTTTATGTGTGATATGAATTTTAGCAAGTGACTCATGATGAATTTTAATCTCCAAATGGAAATTAGAGGCATAATTTCATTTTTGTGTTAGATTAATATAGTAAAACAACTTCAGACTTCTTGATTATAAAAGCCTTGGTTCTGTTTTCAGTTCTAAATTTTTCCTTTGAATGCTAAAATGTTAAGGAAGAAAAACTTCTTTTTTGTTCTGGAGGTTATATTCTTATTTTTCTTTTTTGGGGGGGGCATTTTATTTATTTGTATTTCAAATGTTAACCCCTTTTCTGGTTTCCCCACTGCAAACCTATCCCATCCCTATCCCCTGCCTATATGAGGGTGCTCTCCCACCCACCTGCCCACTCCCACCTCAGTGCCCTGGCATTCCTCTACACTAGGGCATTGAACCTTCACAGGACCAAGGGCCTTTCCTCGCGTTGATGCCAGATAAGACCATCTTCTGCTACATGTACAACGAGAACCATGGGTCCCTCCATGTGTACTCTTTGGTTGGTAGTTGAATCCCTGGGAGCTCTGGGGGGTCTGGTTGGTTGATATTATTTTTCTTCCTATGGGGTTGCAAAGCCCTTCAGCTCCTTCAGTCCTTTCTCTAACTCCTCCTCTGGGGACCAGTGCTCAGTCTTTGGTTGGCTGCAAGCATCCACATCTGTATTTGTAGGCTCTGGCAGAGCCTCTCAGGAGACAGCTATATCAGGCTCCTGTCAGCAAGCACTTCTTGGCATCCACAATAGTGTCTGGGTTTGGTGTCTGTATATGGGATGGATGCCCAGGAGGGGCAGTCTCTGGATGGCATTTTCTTCAGTCTGGACTCCACACTTGGTATTTGCTCCTGTGAATATTTTGTTTCCCCTTCTAAGAAGCACTGAAGCATCCACACTTTGGTCTTCCTTCTTTTTGAGCTTCATATTGTCTATGAATTGTATTGTGGGTATTCTGAGGTTTTGGGCTAATATTCACTTATCAGTGAGTGCATGCCATGTGTGTTCTTTTATGACTGAGTTACCTCACTCAGGATGATATTTTCAAGGTACATCCATTTGCCTAAGAATTTCATGAAGCCATTGTTTTTAATATCTGAGTAGTACTCTGCCATGTAAATGTACCACATTTTTTGTATCCATTCCTCTGTTGAAGGACATCTGGGTTGTTTCCAGCTTCTAGCTATTATAAATAAAGCTGCTATTAACATAGTGGAGCATGTGTCCTTGTTATATGTTGGAGCATCTTTTGGGCATATGGCCATGAATTGTATACCTGGGTCCTCAGGAACCACCAGACTGATATCCTGAGTGATTGTACCAGCTTGCAATCCCACCAACAATGGAGGAGTATTCCTCTTCGTCGCCAGCATCTACTGTCACCTGAGTTTTTGATATTAGCCATTCTGACAGGTGAGAGGTGGAATCTCAGGGTCGTTTTGAATTGCATTTCTCTGATGACTAAGGATATTGAACATTTCGTTAGGTGCTTCTCAACCATTCGATATTCTTCAGATGAGAATTCTTTGTTTGGCTGTGAATCCCATTTTTAAATAAGGTTATTTGGTTCTCTGGAGTCTAACTTCTTGAGTTCTTTGTATAAACTGGATATTAGCCCTCTAACTGCTGTAGGGTTGGAAAAGATTTTTTTCCCAATCTGTTGGTTTCGCTTTTGACCTATTGACAGTATTCTTTGCCTTACAGAAGCTTTTCAATTTTATGAGGCCCATTTGTTGATTGTTGATCTTAGAGAGTAAGCCATTGGTGTTCTGTTCAGGAAATTTCTCCCTGTGCCTGTGTGTTTGGAGACTCTGTCCTACTTTCTCTTTTGTTAGATTCATTGTATCTGGTTTTATGTGGAGATCCTTGATCCACTTGGACTGGAGCTTTGTACAAGGAGATAAGAATGTGTCAATTTGCATCTTTCTACATGCTAACCACAAGTTGAACAAGCACCATTTGTTGAAAAGGCTGTCTTTTTTTCCACTGGATGCTTTTAGCTCCTTTGTCAAAGATCAAGTGACCATATTTGTATGGGCTTATTTCTGGGTCTTCAATTCTATTCCATTGATTGTCCTGCCTGTCTCTGTAACAATACCATGCAGTTTTTATCACGATTGATTTGTAATAAAGCTTGAGGTCAGGGATGCTGATTCCCCCAGAAGTTCTTTTATTGTTGAGAATAGTTTTCCTTATCCTGGGTTTTTGGTTTTTTCAAATGAATTTGTAAATTGCTCTTTCTAACTCTATGAAGAACTGAGTTGGAATTTTGATGGGGATTGCATTGAATCTGTAGATTGCTTTCGGCAAGATGATTATTTTTACTATATTAATCCTGCCAATCCATGAGCATGGGAGATCTTTCCCTCTTCCGACGTCTTCTTCGATTTCTTTCTTCAGGGATTTGAAGTTCTTGTCATACAGATCTTTCAGTTGCTGGGTTAGCATCACACTAAGATATTTTATACTATTTGTGACTATAGTGAAGGATGTCTTTTCCCTAATTTCTTTCTCAGCCTGTTTATCCTTTGAGTAGAGGAAAGCTACTGATCTTTTTGAGTGTATTTTATATCTGGTCACTTTGCTGAAGTTGTTTATCAAGTTTAGTAGTTCTCTAGTGGAATTTTGGGGTCACTTAATTATACTATCATAACATATGCAAATAGTGATATCTTGACTTCTTCCTTTCCAATTTGTATCCCATTGAACTCTTTTTGTTGTCTAATTGCTCTGGTTAGGACTTTGAGTACTATATTGAATAGATAGGGAGAGAGTGGGCAGCCTTATCTAGTCCCTGATTTTAGTGAGTTTGCTTCAAGTTTCTCTCCATTTAGTTTGATGTTAGCTATTGGTTTGCTGTATATTGCTTTTACTATGTTTAGGTATGGGCCTTGAATTCCTGATCTTTCCAAAACTTTTATCATGAAGGGATGTTGATTTTTGTCAAATGGTTTTTCAGCATCTAATGAGATGATCATGAGATTTTTTTTCCTTTGGGTTTGGTTATATAGTGGATTACTTTGATGGTTTTCTGTATATTGAACCATCCCTGCATCCCTAGGATGAAGCCTACTTGATCTTTGTGAATGATCATTTTGATGTACTCTTGGATTTTGTTTGTGAGAATTTTATTGAGTATTTTTGCATTGATGTTCATAAGGGAAATTGGTCTGAAGTTCTCTTTCTTTGTTGGGTCTTTGTGTGGTTTAGGTATAATGTAATTGTGGTTTCATAGAACGAATTGGGTAGTGTTCCTTCTGTTTCTATTTTGTGTGGAATAGTTTGAAGAGTATTGGTATTAGGTCTTCTTTGAAAATCTGATAGAATTCTGCACAAAAACCATCTGGTCCTGGGATTCTTTTGGTTGGGAGACTTTTAATGACTGCTTCTATTTTTTTTTAGGGATTATGGGACTGTTTAGATGGTTTACCTGATCCTGATTTAACTTTGGTACCTGGTATCTGTCTACAAAATTGTCCATTTCATTCAGATTTTGCAGTTTTGTTGAGTATAGGCTTTTGTAGTAGGATCTGATGATTTTTTTTTTTTAATTTCCTTGGCTCTGTTGTCATTTCTGATCTTGTTAATTTGAATACTGTCTCTTTGCCCACTGGTTAATCTGGCTAAGGGTTTATCCATCTTGTTGATTTTCTCAAAGAACCAGCTCCTGGTTTTGTTAATTTTTTTGTATAATTCTTTTTGTTTCTACTTGGTTGATTTCATCCCTGAGTTTGATTATTTCCTGCAGTCTACTCCTCTTGGGTGTATTTGTTTCTTTTTGTTCTAGAGTTTTCAGATGTGCTGTCAGGCTGCTAGTGTATACTCTCTCCAAGTTTCTTTTTGGAGGCATTTAGTGGTATGAGTTTTCCTCTTAGCAATGCTTTCATTGTGTCCCACAAGTTTGGGTATGTTGTGCCTTCATTTTTGTTAAATTTTAAAAGTCTTTAATTTCTTTATTTCTTCCTTCACCAAGTTATCATTGAGTAGAGAGTTGTTCAGCTTCCATGTGTATGTGGGCTTTCTGTTGTTTTTGTTGTTATTGAAGACCAGCCTTAGTCCATGGTGATCTGATAGGATGCATGTGATTATTTCAATCTTCTTGTATCTATTTAGGCCTATTTTGTGACCAATTATATGGTCAATTTTGGAGAAGAAATCATGAGGTACGGAGAAGAAGGTACTGTTTTTGTTTTAGGGTGAAATGTTCTACAGATATCTGTTTGATCCATTTGGTTCATAACTTCTGTTAGTTTCACTGTGTCTCTGTTTAGTTTCTGTTTCCATGATCTGTCCATTGACGAAAGTGAGGTGTTGAAGTCCCCCACTTTTATTGTGTGAGGTGCAATGTGTGCTTTGAGCTTTAGTAAGTTTCTTTTATGAATGTGGGTGCCCTTGAAATTGAGAATAGATGTTTAGAATTGCGAGTTCTTCTTGGTAGATTTTTCCTTTGATGAGTATGAAGTGTCCTTCCTTATCTTTTTGATAATTTTTGGTTGAAAGTTGATTTTATTCACTATTAGAATGGCTACTCCAGCTTTTTTCTTGGACCATTTGCTTGAAAATTTTTTTTCCAGCCTTTTACTCTGGGTAGTCTGTCTTTGTCACTGTGGTGCATTTCCTGTATGCAGCAAAATTCTCGGTCCTCTTTACATATCCAGTCTGTTAGTCTATGTCTTTTTATTGGGGAATTGAGTCCATTGATATTAAGAGATATTAAGGATCAGTGATTGTTGCTTCCTGTTATTTTTGTTTTTAGAGGTGGAATTACATTTTTGTGGCTATCTTCTTTTGGGTTTGTTGAAAGAAGAGTACTTTCTTGCTTTTTCTATGGTGCAGTTTCTCTCCTTGTGTTGGTGTTTTCCATCTATTATCCTTTGTAGGACTGGATTTGTGGAAAGATATTGATTAAATTTTTTTTGTCATGGAATATCTTAGTTTCTCCATCTATGGTATTTGAGAGTTTTGATGGGTATAATAGCCTGGGCAGGCATTTTTGTTCTCTTAGGGTCTGTATGACATCAACCCAGGATCTTCTAGCTTTCATAGTCTCTGGTGAGAAGTTTAGTGTAATTCTGATAGGTCTGCCTTTATATGTTACTTGGCCTTTTTCCCTTATTGCTTTTAATATTCTTTCTTTGTTTTGTGCATTTGGTGTTTTTACTATTATGTGACAGGAGGAACTTCTTTTGTAGTCCAATCTATTTGGAGTTCTGTAGGTTTCTTGTATTTTTATGGTCATCTCATTCTTTAGGCTAGGGAAGTTTTCTTCTATAATTTTGTTGAAAATATTTACTGGCCTTTTAAGTTGAGAATCTTCACTCTCTATACCTATTATTCTTAGCTTTCCTCTTCTCATTGTGTCTTGGATTTCCTGAATGTTTTGGGATAGGAGATTTTTGCATTTTGCATTTTCTTTGACTGTTGTGTCAGTGTTTTCTATGATATGTTCTGCACCTGAGATTCTCTTTTCTATCTCTTGTATTCTGTTGGTGATGCTTGCCTCTATGACTCATGATCTCTTTCCTAGATTTTCTATCTCCAGGCTTATCTCCCTTTGTGATTTCTTTTTTGTTTCTATTTCCATTTGTAGATCCTGTATAGCTTTGTTCAATTTCTTCAGCTTTTTGGTTGTTTTCCTTTAATTCTTTAAGGGATTTTTGTGTTTCCTCTTTAAGGGCTTCTATCTCTTTCCCTGTGTTCTCCTGTATTTCTCTAAGGGACTTATTCATGTTCTTCTTAAAGTCCTCTATCATCATGAAATATGATTTTAAATCAAAATCTTGCTTTTCTGGTGTTTTGGGTTATCTAGGGCTTGCTGTGCTGGGAGAACTTTAGTTCTGATGATGCCAAGTAGCCTTGGTTTCTGTTGCTTATGCTCTTGTCCTCGTCTCTCGCCATCTGGTTATCTCTCGTGTTAGCTGGTCTTGCTGTCTCTGACTGTAGCTTTTCTCTTCTGTGAGTCTGTGAGCGTGTGATCTTAGGTGTGTCCACACTCCTTGGTGACCAGTTCTCTCTGGGAGGGATTTGGTTATAGAGAGCTGTGCCACAGGGTTAGTTCCATGGTGCATATGGAGACTGGAAAAGAAGAAAAACTTATAATGTCCTATTATAAACTCAGTATTATACTGATTCTAAATCCAGGCAAACAACCATCAGAGAACGAAAACTATATGTTAATCTTCATGATGAACACAGATAAAACTATTCTAATTAAGCTATGGGCAAACTGAACTCAAGAATGCATCAGAAGGTAATTCACCATAATGAAGCTGGCATCATTACAGCCATGAAATAATTCATACATACAGATCAATACATATAATTCCTTATACAAATGATTTCAAGGGCATAAATGGTGTAACTATCTTGATAGATACTGAAAAGGCCTTTGACAAAATCCAATATCCTTCAGGATAAAATCCTTGGAGAAACTAGGGATAGAAGGAACATATTTTAACTTAATAACGGCTATGTGTGACAAACTTAAAGCCATCATGATGCTAACTGGAGAAAACCTCAAAGTATTCCTTTAAGATGAGAACCAAGATAAGGCATCTCAGGGGCTCCATTCCCATACAATATAGTACTTGACACCCTAGCTAGAGCAATAAGAAAAGAGAAATAGAGAAATAATCTTATTTGTAATAATCCAATGTGTTTGAACAAATCTAGCCAAGAAAGTAAATGACCTCTATCATAAAAACTTGGGAAAATTGAAAAAACTGAAGACACTAGAAGACTGAAAAGATCTCTTATACTCCTCATTTGATAAGATCAATTTTGGAAAAAAAAACCCACCATTGTACAAAAATAATTTCTAACTTTAATGAAATTCCAATAAAAATACCAAATACATTCTATAGAGAAATAGGAAAAAACCCACTGTCTTAAAAATCAAGTGGGTACTGACTGGGAAGCTTCATCCCTGCTGGACAGCTTTCACAGTGTTTGAAAGTACTATTTATGTCAGCAGAAGAAAGAAATCATCAATCTGACCAAGCTGTGAGCCCTGTGTGCTATGATAACAACCTGCCCCGTAAGATATGTACCACATAATAGTGATGCAATGTTATGGGAGTGACCAACCCTTTCTGATTGGATTTAAGGCTGGCTCCAGGAAAGGGATGGGACCCATGTCTAACACAGTTAATGCTATAGCCCCACACTAGTGTATCTCAACTTTTATCAGATAAGTTGCTTCTTAAAGTATATGGCAATTAGCAAAGACCCAAAACTAGTCAACATGCAGAGAATAAGACTTCTGAGTGCTCATTCCAAAATGGAACCCCAATATTATACAGTTTTCCTCAAGGCTCAGGGATCTTCTTAGACAAGGTTAAAAAACAAACAAACAAACAAACAAACAAACAAACAAGCAAACAAACACCCCGTAGGAACCAGAGATAGTAAATGACTTCAAGTAAACCATGTTTTCAGGACACAACAGGGCAGTTACAGATATAAACATATAGAGAGTATGACAGCAAGCAGAAAGACTTAGCAAACTGAAGCTAGAAAAAAAATCCTGGCATGGAGGTGGACATGAATTATATCCCATTCTTACCTGAGGAGCTATTGGTATTTGATAGCTTCTGGGAGAGGGATAGTGAGTTTTCATTAGTGAAACCTCACTCCAGGGCATGTCCCACACCCAGGAGAAATTAGCTGCTCAACACAAACTGGATGTAATGGATTTAAAGAGGAAAGAAACAGGAGAGGCACAGAGAGAGAGAACACAAAGCTGGGTGAGGTAACAGAATGGTAGACCCGGAAGCAGTTGTGAGGGGCGAGTGAATGTGAGTAAAATACGTTGCGTAACATTCTCAAAGAATTAAGAAAAGTGTATTCTTTAAACTGCATAGAAACACAAAAACACCCTAGATAGCAAATTGACCCTAAACAATAAGAACTCTGCTAGAAGCATCATAGTATCTATTTTCAAGTTATACTACAGATCCAAAGGCATGAAAACAACATGTCACTGTCACAAAAGTAAATACATAGGTCAATGGAATAGATTAAAATTAGACCCAAATATAAGTTCCCACAACCTTCAACCACCTTTGTTTTTGTTGTTGTTGTTTTGTGTTTGTTTTTGTTTTTATTTTTTGTTTTGTTTTTTGGGATTTGGGTTTTCGTTTGTTTGCTTGCTTTTACAAAAGAATCAAAAATACATATTGTAGAAAACACAGTGCTGTTAAAACTGGATATATACATGTAAAAGAATGACACTAAATCTTTCTTTCCCCATGCACAAAACTCAACTCCAAATGGAGTTATTAGTGGATAATTTGAAGAATTCTAGGATGTGGAGATAGATAGCCGATAGGTGTTTTCTGGGCATGGCATTCTCATTTCACTCATGAGTTCCATAATCACAAGATTGGGCCCATTATTTCCTTGCAAATGGGATGAAGGTTCATGGGTCCCAATTATTATCTAAGGGACAATTCATAATATATAGTTGTGTGGCTGTGTCCTTTACCTCAGGGTACAGCCATTAATGATTTGCCTTTATTCCAGTAAACAATGGCCCACTGACACTAAGAGAAGACAATGATTACACATTATGGGCTCCATACAAAGAGGCTACACCCTGAAAGTTTCCAGTGGGAGAGGTAAGAGAGGGAAATGGGGGCTTTAAAAAATGACTACAAACATTATATAAATGTAGAAAATTATATAATTTTTTTAAAGTTTTAAAAGAACTCTTAATGCACAGTGATGCTGACAGTCTTGGTTAATTGTGGTGGGTCATAAAAACTGATCAGCTGTAAAAGGAAGAGACTTGTGCCAGGAGGGCTGATGTCTAGGGTGATAATGAGGTAGTGGGTAAGATTCACACCTATGGATTGCATACATGTGTTAACATGTTTTACAGTTTTAATTAATTTTTTTAAAAAGGTGTTTCAGTCATGAGTTTGTTTATAAACAATTTTTCTAATGAGTCATATTAGTCAATAAGCGATTATCACAAAAACCAAGAGCTTTTTCTCTACCCTCATTTACAGACCAGGCCAATACTATGCTATGTCTCTTTTTGGGGGCAATCAAAACAAACCTATGACCTAGACAGACATTCTTCTTCTTAACAAGTGAGACATTTGAGTAACATAGAGTCTGAATAAGTTCCTCAGGATTGCTGGTAGTAAATGGAAGACTAAAAATCTAGGTGGTGGGAGGGGGGAGTAACTCTCAGCCAAAACTAAGGAAACATTCAGGTCAAGCAGAATCACTCAGCTTTGTACATCACTCCTATAGTAATCTGCTTTGCACATATTTTCATTTTATTTCAGTGATATTTCTGTTTTTCATTGCTCTGGTGTACAAGTTTTTTAGCCTTTCTTGATTGTCAATCAAATGTCTTAAATTTTTTTCCTTAGTCAGTACAACCTAACAGAAAGCAGACAATCAGAACTAACACAGATCCAAATATAAGTAAATCAGCCCCTGTAGATATTTTCTTTGCACGAATTCATTCAACAAATATTTCGATGAATTTCCCAGTGACCGAAGAAGTCACTGCCTCACAGGAAAGGCATGCAGTATATCAACTGATGTTCAGGTACAATATCTGTGTACACGTCTGTGGACAATATCTTATGATGAGAGTGACAGAGGAAGTACCATGGTCAGGGGTGGGGGCTTAGTAGATAAGATTTCTAGTGAAAGGAATGATTTGGAGCCATCAAATAATGAAAAGGAATTGCAGATACAGAAGGCAAAGAAGAGCAATCTGGATGAGGTGTGGCCCTTTTCAGCCTCTGGCTTATATGAAGTGATGGTAAATCCAAATAAATTGACACAATAAAAGCCTGAACTTGACCATGAGAAAATAGAGAATCGTTGATGATTTCAAGCAGAGCTGTGGTTAGGTTTGCATTTTCTAAAAAGTTTTCTAAAGGCAGAAGATAGAGTGTCAAGGAAGACTACAGAAAGCATGAAGACTGGACCTGGAGAGATGGCTCAGTAAGAGTACTGGCTGCTCTTCCAGAGGACCAGGATTCAATTCCTAGCACCCGCATGGCAGCTCACAACTCTTAACTCCAGTTCCAGAGACTACAACAATATCATACAGACATACAGGTAGGGAAAACAACCATGCACATAAAATAAGAATAAATAATATTTGGAAAAAGAAAATCAGTCACTAATGCAGAAAGAATGAAGGCAATTAGACACCCCATTGTGAAGATATGGTGCCTTCTACTAATGTAGTTACAGTGGCAAAAAAAGATGAGCTAGAGGCAAGGTATGTTTGATTTTTGGCCAGACTGTTAGTGGTGCCTACAATATTAGCAGATGAGGTGAGGAGATAAGAGGGAGAAAAGGAATGGGAAGGTGGGAGGGGGGATATATATATATATATATATATATATATATATATATATATATAGAGAGAGAGAGAGAGAGAGAGAGAGAGAACAGGAAATTGGCTTAAAAAACTAGATGCTGAATAATCTATCTGACACAATTTCCACAGTCAAGTTTTCCAAGTCAATTTTATATCTGAATTCTGCTCTTGCTATTGTTATTTATGAAACTCCAGATGGAACCCAAAGCTTCATTCATGATAAGCAAACACTAACCACTCAGTTATTCTCTTAGCCATAAACTGAAATTTTTTTAAAGAAAAGGCAACAGTTTTCAAAGGCTTCAAAGAGTATAAAACACTTGTCATCTAAGAGGCCGTGAGATGCTATGAGTCTGTCTTGTCACTCTCTGTGCACTTCATTACTAGACTACTAGTAGGTACCACAGAACAAATCCAGTGTTATCTGCCAAATCAGCATCCCAGCCTTATAGGTAAAGAGCCCACCCACCAGGCTTTTAATTGCTTGTATATCTAAACATCCAAGTCTAAGTCTCCTTGCTATCCTTTCTTATTATAAATGAAATGAGTCATCAGACCACCAAGTAAAGAGCTCCAGGTCAATAAACCATCAGCCAAGGAGAGGAGAAAATGATGAAGAAGGACTCCTAGGTTCTCATACATCAAATTTTTTGTTTATTCTTGCAAAATGGAAAGAAATTTTTGAATATTTTGGTTTTGAGACAACACCAGGTTCATCCACTTGAGATTCAGTCTAATATAAAAATAAAAGTTGACTTTCCTTGCTAGAGAAAGTAACATTTCTTAAGAATCAATATTTCATCCCATTAACGTAAAACCTTCTAAAACTTTAAGTCACGTGTCAACACAAGTGTTGTTTATATTATTTTTCTACTGTGTGCTACACGACTCAACTGCACCATCTATAATAATTTTCTGGAGTGAAGCAGGCACGCAGAACCCTCTCTCAAACACCAATTCTCAAGAGGTCAAGCGGCAGCTGCTCTATGTTGCAATTTAAATGTCTCATTCCATGGGGGGCAAAGGGAGATGACATAACACAGAAGGGGCCGGGAAGGGAGATTGTTTGTGGGGGTGGCTGAACTTGTGACCTTTTGGGGGTTTCCCTCCAATGCAGAGGCCCTGGGGTCAATGACTATGCTTCAGACACATCAGGGGCTCAGGACAAGCTTCGTGGGAGGTTTCTTTGAAATGAGAAAAAAATGTGGTTCTGCAAGTAGGTGGGTATGATGAAAAGGTGCTCTCATTCTAT
Source organism: Uromys caudimaculatus (assembly GCA_028551405.1). NCBI lineage: Eukaryota > Metazoa > Chordata > Mammalia > Rodentia > Muridae > Uromys > Uromys caudimaculatus. Next base: position 58,396,451 of record CM052716.1, read on the forward strand.
CATCTTCTACAGACAAGCATTTTTGATAGTTAAATTGTGGCTAATCATTATGGTTTCTAACATGAGAAAAAGATAAATTTGTCTTGAAAGAGAATGCTTAAGCAGCAGCTATAGGCAAGTGTCAAACTGACCCTAGCGTATGGCTTGAAATCACCTGATCCTATTCTACTGCTAGAAATGAGCTTCATGCACTTCCTTCTTACCATTGCCGAAAGAAGAAAGGAGGGGAAGAAGAGAAGAGACATGGAGATCATTCTAGAAGTTCTGAAGCATTATATAGGAAGAGTTGGTTTTATTTTTATCCTAAAATGTTGATAGGCAAATTTTACTTTGAGTCAGTTATTTTATACAGAGAATTCATTTAATGTCAGAATGCCTACTAAATTTCAACTCCAAGTGTGATTTTCATAATATTCCAGGAAGTAAAGTGCTGTATAAAATTACTAAGGCATAATGTAACATTGGCTAAATATTCAAGGTAGGGATTTTACTGTTTATTATTAATATTCTTCAAGAAAACTTATCTACACAATTGTTTGTTTAGGCCAAGATTACTTTTTATATTTGTACTTTAATAATTACATTGAACAGTAGTATGTATAATGAATATGTTTTAAACAATCTAGATCAGTTTGATTTTAATTAATAAGGTTAAGTTTATTGTTAAAATAGATCACGACAGGATTAAGCAAGCATATAGACTCTATCTGTGTCAGAGCACTTAAGGTCATTGGAAATAAATATTATGGTATAGGATCTTCTACTGTAACTTAGACCTTACTGTGCACTCTGAATTTATGTTTCAAGTGAGATATAGGTTCAATTTCAACTCTAAAGGAAATAGAAGTCACTAGATTTTATGTTTATTATATATCAAAGCAATTCCTCACTATCTGTGAGAACTGCCACGAAGTTTAATGAACCCAAGATCTTCCCATGAGGCATCTCCATGCCTACATGAGTATTCTGATCCACTCAAGGCAAAGTTCTCTCTTTGAGGCCTATGATGTGCCACACAGCCTCTAGGGACTTTAGACCACAACTGGACAGTGGACATTGGAGTTGTAGCCACTTTCCTAGTCCACATCTATAAACTTAAGGTCTGGTTCTTCCCTGATCCTGCCTACTTTCATTGCTACCTTTAAAACTGCATCTAAAGCAAATGTTGGAAGCTGAGCATACCAACCTGGCTACAAAAATGATCCCAAATTATGCTTTGAGAGTAAGCCTGGAACACTTTTCAAGTTTTCGTCTAGGACTCATTTCCAAGCTAGTGCGGAGCTTATGATTTCTTGTATGTTGCACTCAGAACTGGAACCTTTTCCTGATGTTCTTTCTGACAGTTTGTCTTTGCTTAGGAGAGAACCATGACACGAAACCACTATGTCCACATTGCAGATCTTGAAGAGTGGGTGTGCTGTAATAGCAGAGATGATTCCGCCACATTAACCTCCGTTCGTTTTCTCTCATTTCTGGTTTGTCTTTGTTATTGAGTCCTGGTTCCAGATTTGTTTATATTCTCTAGTTCTCATTTTAGCCACTTGCTTCTCATGCTATTTTTAAGATTTTTTTTGTTTGTTTGTTTTGTTTTTAGAGACAGGGTTTCTCTGTGTAGCCGTGGCTGTCCTGGAACTCACTCTGTAGACCAGGCTGGCCTCAAACTCAGAAATCCACCTGCCTCTGCCTCCCAAGTGCTGGGATTAAAGGCATGCACCACCACTGCCCGGCAAGACTTAAAGAAGAATGGCTTGTGGTTTAATGTTAAAATTAGAAAATTCCAGAACTCTGGTCATCTCATCTTCCTTGTCTTATTCTTATAATCAGCTAGCCCAATAACTTGTGAGAGAATGCAGACCTGAACATTTTTATACAGTGTATGATAGAATTGATATTCACATATTTTATACTTATTGAAATCTTTATTATTTCAAAATGCTTCTGCATGCAATTTCTCATCTGATTCTAGTAGATGCTGAGATATATTTTACTCCAATATAAAGGATTGCTTTCCACAAACTGACCTATTTACAAGGAACAACAAGCTCAGCAAAGAAGAAAATTCTAGACCATGGAAATGCTTTGATTAATGACTCAAGTTTGATTCTCTAATATTTTTGTCAAAAATCCATGGTGTTAATACAACTTTATAATAATGACACTGTGGTAAATGGGGTAGTCATACTAATTTAAACATGTTTAATCAAATACGAGTAATTGAGAGTTCAGGCTGCAGCTTCTTATAACTTTTGTTTAGTAAGATTATAGTGTTGAAATCCAATATACAAGCTTACCATAGGACTTTAAGCATGTTTACTTGAGCAGTTCATATTCTTTTTTAGATTTTGTTCCAAAGATTCAACAGAAGTCTAAAGAGGTGCTGGACTAAATTATGGACTATGGGTCATACCTAATAAGTTTGTAGTTTATTCTTTCTCAGACCAAACCAGACAAAAGCTCCAGTTAGTGAGAATATTTGAAAGATGATGTTTAAGACCCGAAGGCCAAAGGCATGGCCTAGACATAGAAATAACTACAGCAGTACAGAGAGCAGGCTGCAGAAAATGCTGGAGTGGCCAGAGGAAGGGAATGACATTACTTACTGAACAGGGGCCAGGATCCAATGAGGTCATTGCCCTACTGAATTAGAAGCAGAGAAATCAAACCATACACCAGAACTGTTTTGTATTAGTGTGTCCATACTTGGAAAGAATGCCTCTTTCCCTGTCCTAAGATCAATTGCAGTGGAACTTTTAAGGGAAATCCTTGCGTGGCTTAATCTAGCTTTGTCTTAAGCAATAATAACCTTGCTTTCTCTGACAAAAGAAGGCTTTATTAGTGACTTTGTTGGACTGAGGCAAGAGAGGAGCCTCTTAAATGATTTGCAATTGAGCAGACCAGAATATGTAGTATTCCACGTAAGCTTCTGATCAAAACAGACCAATTTTCTGTAGTACTCATTTTTTTGAAGAATTTGAATATCCTCAGGCTGAATGCTTATAATAATGTTTAGCAATGACATTTAGAAATTAATTCCAATTCACACCAATAGTATAAGAAACATTTTTATGGTCTATGTGAGACAGTATGTTTATGGAAAGTCTTTAAACATAGTCTTTAAAGGCCTTGTAACATACTGAGACAAACATCATTGCATAATCTTTTCCAGCAACAGTATTAGCCTTCTGTCTTACTTTGGGCCAACACATTTTCTATTTTAATTAGGTAGCTTTTTCAAGTGTCATATAATAATAACTTATATAACATAATTTCCTACATTCCATTGTCTCGTTCTCTTCCATACTTGACTAACAGAAGAAAAAAAGATTAAAGGAAGCCAGTTTGCTAATGAGTACACTCTTTTTTATTTGCCTAATTACTATGATGAGAATAACATGGTAACATTGCTAGAGATTTCCTTTTCTTAAACCACATGTAAGTCTATCATGAGGAAGACGTTCAAGATAGTACATATTGCTCAGTTTCCCCCAAGAATTTGTTAGGATTCAAAAAAAAGAATAAATAATGCCCAAATCTTGGTTTTGTTAGTTTTTACACAAAACACACACACACTCACACACACACACACACACACACACACACACACACACACACACACACACACATACACTATTCATCATAAATAAAAGAATAAAAGAAACTATCATTTCTGATTTTGAGTTCAGGTCATGAATCAAACCAAAATGAGCCTGGAGGATCTTACAATTCCAGAAAACAAAAGAGTTAATCAAGAATAAAGCAAAAGTAACCTGAAGGACCTGAGTGACACAGATATGTCAAAGAGAAAACAAGCAAGCTACATGTCCAATGGCCAATAGAGAAGCAACAAAAAGTACAATTAGTATCTAAAGTATAAAACAAAGAGTAATGAAACCTAAACAGATTTAAACAGTATTGTTGGACACAATTATATATATATATATACGCATATATATGTGTATGTCTATGTATAATTGAACATTGAGAAGTCATGCCGATGCTTGACTCGAGCCTCCATCCCTACTGCCTAGTGTTCATGAGTAGTAGAAGGAACTCAGCACACTACGAGAGGAGAAAAGCAATCACCAGTTCTGCTACAATTCTTCCATCTATCCTGGTGACCTATATGCTTAATATGCTGCTGAAACAGTGGCACAATTTGTGAGAATAACCAACCACTATCTAAACAGATTTAAGACCTACTCCATGAAACAGAACCCATGCCTGACTCTGCTCAGGTGGTCAAGAATGTCAGACTATATAGGCCATGAACCTAGAGACAACCAAATACTATTGTTCTGATTGGAACATACCAATAAAATGACCCTTAATGACACTCTGTCATACCATTAAATCAGTGTCTCACAGATGAGAGACGCTTCCTCCTGTAGAAGATAGATGAGAAAAAAATGTAGGGATTCACAACTTAATAATGTGCTAAGATTGGAAAACACAATCCTAAATGGGATGTCTTCACCTATCCACTCCCCTCAGGGCTTTCAGAGCTCAACAGAAGAGGAGGCAGAAAGATTGTAAGAGGCAGAAGGGATGACGAACACCAAGAAAACAGTGTTTTCTGGATGGGATAGGACAGATGCACTTAGGAACTCACAGAGACTGTATCAGTACACCCAGGGTCTGTGCAGGTCCAAACCAGATGAGATTCAAACCCTGAGAGGGGAGGGGGACATGAGCCTCCATCCCTAATCCAGAAGCTATCTCTAAGTGTCAACTGCTCACAAAGGAAAACTCAGCTTTCTCCAATGGAATTTTACTATCTACACAAATCACACTTAAGGCAGATCCCATGGCATGACTCTGTATCTAGCAATAAATAGCCAGCATCAAGAAACTCAATGCATCCCTGATCTCAAGCTGTACTACAGAGCAGTAGTGATAAAAACTGCATGGTATTGGTACAGTGACAGGCAGGTAGATCAATGGAATAGAATTGAGGACCCAGAAATGAACCCACACACATATGGTCACTTGATTTTCGACAAAGA
>CM052716.1:58401953-58490025 GCA_028551405.1 Uromys caudimaculatus
GTGGGGTGGGAGGTGGAATTCCCTCCTAGAGGCGGGTTGGGGAGGGGATGGGGGGTATACAAAGAGGAGACTCAGAAAAGGGGAAACATTGGAAATGTATATAAAGTATCAAAAATAAAAAAGGAGGAAAAAAAAAAAAGAAACTCAATGGTAACATTTTTTCTATACTGCTTTGTTTGGCTATTTTTTAATCCTTACAGTCCCTTTGCTTACACAGTATGATTTTCAATTTTGTGTTTTTATGTGTGTATGTATTTGTTCCTCATGGTTTTTCTTTGTTTATTTTGTTTTTGTTCTGGTTTGTTTACTTATTTTATATGCCTGTTCGTTTTCTAAAGAGAGAGAAAAAGAAAATGTGGAGCTGTGCACTACAGGAGGTGGGGAGGATATGGGTTACATGAGGGAGGAGAAACTGTAATCGATATAGTTTATGAGAAAGTGGTTTTTTGTTAAAAATAAATTGAAAATAAACTATAAAAATAAACTTCTTTTTCATAAATAAGTTATTTGTGTAGGCTGCCCTCAAGGAGTTCAGCCTGTGTATAGAAACTTCCTTCGAAAGAATAAAAAAAGAAAAAAGAAAAGAAAAGAAAAGAAAAGAAAAGAAAAGAAAAGAAAAGAAAAGAAAAGAAAAGAAAAGAAAAGAAAAGAGTGGTTTCAGAATTTGGAACCCTGATAAATATTAGAACCTCTAGGCTGGAATGGTTAACTCACCGAGAGTACCCGCTACTGCTACTATGTGTCACAAATGGGAGATGTGTCAGTGGGCTTCCGTCTCAACCCCAAAGCCCCACAAATAATCACTTCAACCCACTAAGGTTATTAGGAACAGAAAAATCCTTGATGTTGCAACAAGCAGCAGGAGGGTGAGGGCCCTAAGCCTAGATGTGATGTGTCTTCAATGGGATCCCGAAACAGGAAAGGGGCGTTAGGAAAAATGTAGCTTAAGGTGAAATATACATAAAGGTTATTTAATAACAATGTATCAGTGATGGTTCATTAATTTTTACTAATACATCATATTTATTTATTAACCAGACACAAAATGTATAAAATTCTATACTGGCAGATTTTTCTATAAATGTGCATCTGTTTTAAAAATAAACTGTATTAGAATAAACCCAAATATAAAAGAATACATCATTATGGCTCTGTGCATCTAAGAACTCTCTTGCTAATAATGCCCTTTAAGAAAAAATGCTGGAAATAAAAAGTAAGGTGATACTTGTAGTTTGGGAATGTATCAGCTCCTTCTGATACCTCAAGTTCCATCGCATGTCCCAGTTCAAAACAATGGATCAAGCCTGTGTTTGTCAATAGTGAAGTTATTAGTCATATGTGACTAATGAACCTTAATTTCACTGAATTAAATGTGTGCTGTAAATAGAAAATATCAACGAGATTTGAAGACAAACTACATACATTTCATTAATACACTGCACTATGTTGAGATGCCTTGGATGCTCTTTATCTGTTGTATGGCCAATGACAGCCATGTACTATATAAATTACTTATGTAGCTAACATTACATCAGTGGTAAATTAAATGTATCTCAGTTTGGAAGACTTGACGAGTCTTCCCAAAGCACCCGGTTTCTCTTCCAGGAATTGTAAGCCCTTACCACATGATGCTGAAGTTGCATTGCATTAAAGTAATTTCTCTGAGATAACCTTTATTATCAGGAAAGACCGCTGGTATAAACAACAGGCATTGTTGATTTTCCCCTTATTTCTTTACAGATCACACTTTTAAAAAATGAATGTTGAAGAATTCCTTTTAAAGATAGAAAATTAAGACACATAGTACAATATGTGCTACAATATAGAGTCCTTCTAACTGTGTGTGTATGGCAGGGAGAAATGTGTTTATCTTTTAAATTCTAGCTCGGTCCACTCTTCCTTTCCTTTCTCTCCTTTTCTTCTTTTCCTCCTCCTTTTTCTCTCCTATCTAGTTAAAGGATCTCTATATATCTCCAACTGCCTTGGAACTTGCTTTTCAGACTGTCTTCAAGCCTTTGACTATCCCCCTGCCTCTGTCTCCCATACACGTTCACCATGTATACCCCATGTGGACGCTACCATAGCAGGCTATGGAACCATACCTCTTAAGTGATTGAAAATTAAGTGAAATTAGTATTCCTATTACAACGGAGCAACTAGCAGGAAAAGATGAAATGTTAATGAATTGGTTGTTTGGACTACAAAGGCTATCATCAGGCAGCCCACAAGAATAATGGACGCAGGTCTTCCTTTGCAGGCAGTAAACATCACGCTGAAGAAGGAGCAAAGAGGAACGGCTTCCAGCTGGTTCCTGAGGGAAATGGCATTTTTTTATTTTCAACAAATACTTGGTTTTTTTTAACTGTACCTTCATAGGAAGGAAAGGAGGAAAGCACATGGACTGCTCTGTTTACACGTAAATTCTTACATTTTCTAAGGCTTATCAGGAAAAGCACAGTCCCTCAACTGCCGGGACTTTCTGTCAATATCTACTTACATGTCTTCTAGAAAGAAATCCCTAAACCAGAAATAGATCGTATTTCTGGGTTTTACTCTAAGAACACTGTGGGGAAAGACTCAATGTGGAATTTGCTTCCCTCTCATAAGTAGACTTCAGTATGGAATGTGTGAGCATGAGGCTGCATAAATCTATTACATTATGATTCATATGTTGATTATGCAGGCAACGATGAAATTGCAGGACGTTCATTCTAAAATTGTAGGATATATCCAGGATCAGCAGTCCACACATTTACGTGATTAGAACCCAAATAAGATATGAGAAACAGAAAGGCCACGTTGTCTGTAGCCTCGCAGTTGGTCACTCAGGACTAAGGGGAACTTTAATATTGTAGGTGCTTTCTGTGAGCCTCCTCTGCCTCTCTCAAAATTGCTGTGCTTCGTGGACATGCCCATCAAGTGTAGAGTACTAAATTGTTACAGGGCATCTAATGCCAAGTTAGTGAATCACAGATGGATTGGCCTTGATTGTTTCTCTTAGCAGAAAAGTCACTTCCATCTTTTTACTGTACCGTCTCCCACTGAGCCCATCCATTACTGCTCAGCCTTACAGAGGCTCTGCTATGGTTCCATCTGAATAGTGCTTCTTGTCCTCGAAGGCTCCATTTGCTCAACTCATACACCTGTGCAAAAATCTATTAAGCTTCAAAAGCTGCCACATAAGGCTCACAATGAGGATCTCCACATATGCCTTCACGCACACGAACAGCAGGAAATATGCCGAGTGCATTTCAGCATCAATTTCTGTCCTGGGAAAAAGTCACTTCACTTTGTCCCCTTTATTATAGTTCTGACATTCAAGTGCAGTGTTAAGGACTAGAAAGGCTCTTGCTGTGCTAGGCCAGCCCTGTCTCGCACAGCTGAAGAAACACATCAGAAATAATTAATTTAGCATTCTACAGCTGCAGGAGGGTTGGCTGCTGCCAAGTGCCAGTGTTTGATTCTCTTCCTCTACCAGGCAGTAGCTAGTGAATTCAAGCCCTGGGCACCCAGCCACATCACACAGAAAGCAGGAGTGGTAATGGCTGGGACAATACAGACACACAGCTCTCTTAGCTAGATATTACTAGGAACTATTCTGCACCATTAACATTGTTTAAGAATAGAGCCACTGGCATCCAAGCAGATACAAGGAATGATTTAGCTAGTGATGGAAGATGTAAAATGAATGTATTATATATAATAAGCAGAACATGATTAAGATTACTTGCTTCTAGATGGCTTCTGAGTAAAACTCAATTTTAAGTATATAGATTCTAGAATTCAATATATTTTCTAATAAAAAGAATAAAAGAAACAACTCTGATTTGAGTTGTCCAAGAGAGTTCCCAAAACATTGCAGGCTCTTGCTCTTGCTCTTGCTTCCCCTAGAGATGGAAGGTAATTCCCTATTGCTGATCATACCATGTACTTTAGACACAGGGCCAGAGGACTCTGAGCTAGAACTACCTCAATATCTTCTCACTGATGATTTGTTTTCATGGCACCAGAAAGTATCATGCAAGCTTCCAAAGGAGGAAAGCAGCCAATGGTCCTGCCCAGCTATGATACCTATGATCACTACAATACATGAAAAAGCGTGGTGGTGTCCCAGTGACACATGTACCTCAGGAGTGTTCAACAGTTCTCTAATTGAATGTAAGACCTGTTCACCAACTGAATACCTAGCCAACTCCCCAAGGCTAGTGAAGTCATGGATCTTGGAGGAGAACCTACGAAGGCCACTTTACTAAACTAACATAATTCCTAACTACATTCTAAATATTTGGTTTTTTCCCTCATAGATAAATGTAGTCCTCACCCCTCATCAAAGAAACTTGTCCTTGCTGCAGACAGAGATTATTAAAGATAACCAAAATCAATCAAAATGCAGAGTTGTGGTGTTCAATACCAATGGAAACATCTACAAAATAACTCACTCACTTAAGACTCAAGGATCATTGTGGGAAAGGAGCCAAAGGAATGGGGTGTTTGATGTGAGACTGTGTCTGCTAGTAATGGCAAAAGCTACACTCATAAAATCTCACCAACATGACCTGATCAAAAGCAATAGACATGCTAAGGTAGAAAAAGAATGCTCAACCCTATACAAAGACCCATAGACAACCCAGGAACTGGAGAAATAGTCTTTGCCAGCGAAGAGTACACCAACTGGTCATAACAATAGCAAATGGTAAGCCCTGAAAAGAATCATACATATAACATTATATAGACTGAGCAGTTTGTCTTTATGTATTTAGAAATGTATACATGCCCATCACCCACATATGCATGTAGTATGAAGCAACAAGAAAGATTGAAAGGGAACAAAGAGGGGCAAATGGAAGGTCATAAAGGGGAAAGGAAAAGAGGAAATTGTGAAATTATAATCTCAAAAATAAATGAAATAAAAAATAAATAAGTAAACAAGCGACCATTTCCTGTGATCTCGGGGTGGTTCCTAGGAGCCAAAAGAACACTGGCGATTCTAAACGCAGAGGAATCAACAGCTGTTTTAGATGGGGCAGGTTTATGGTATTGCTGCCACAACATTATGGCAGGCAACACAGGTTGCCTTGTTCCATGTACAGCGATACCTCAGTGTCTCCAAGATTATATTTGTGCAATTAACATCAAATGTCACTCATTATGGCATTGTTGCTGTGCTTGGTTTTCTATTGGAAATGGGTCGCAGTTCTTTTTCCAACAGTCTTCTGGTTTCTGATTACGGCAATATGGCTTTGTGTTTGTTGTCAGCCTAAGGTTAAAGTTAATTTTAAATAACAGCATGATGGATGCAGTCCTTTCTGTCACAATCTCGGGAACAAGTTGACAGTTGCAGTCACAAAATCTATTTTGGCCTCCGAGCAAAAATTTTCTCATAACTAAACTTTTTTTTTTTAAGACAGGAAAGTCTCAAATGGTTATTTAACGGTCATTTACTTTTATACCATATTAAATAAAAATGTTTTTAGGAATTACTTGGATGGAGGGAATGGGTGGATTTGATCAAAATACATTCCTGGCATGCATAAAACAAACAATAAAAGATAAGTGTTTGAGTGCTTGAGAAATCTACATACATATTCTATAAAGTAAAACATAAAATTATCCAGTGGTTTTAATGTCATAGAAGTCCTAAGAATGCTTTAGCCTGTGAAAAAGGGATCTCTTCACCTGGGGAGTATTTGTAGCCAGTATCACTGGTGACCAAAGTTAATCACATTTTAAGGATAATTCCTTTGTTTACTGTGTAAAAGTGGTTGCTAGCAGAAGTCCATATATTCCCATACAGGCTATTTAGCTTTCTGAAAGCCACACTAATTCAAACAAGCCGATGTGACCTTTAAATTGTGGTTTTTTTCTTTTTTCGCTTAGGAAGCTTAAAGGGATTTGCCGTGTAAGGGCGGTTTCTCTCCCTTCTCCCATAGACATGAGCAGATTTTCTTTCATCTTCATTTTCTTTCTCTCTGGCTAGAAAATGTGCTCATTATGGGACAATCTGTCAGCTACAAAAGGAAAGGGACTCTTATTTCTGCACTATGGCCTTAAGGTCCAGAGAGTTCAGTTCTACACTACTTTATAAACCCAATACTTCCCTTATCAGTAATTAGTTAGGATGAAGCAGGACTGGGAAAAGACAAGCCTTGATATATTTCAGAGTCAAATGTAATTATGCTATTTATTTTCCCACGTCTTTATACTTTGCTTCTATCATTTCTTATCGTCTTCTCCCCCAGTATACCCCCAAAGGAAAAGAGTAATGAAATACAAAATATTCTTTCAGAAATTAAGAGAATCATCGCTAAGCAATTAGCAAAGGAAAGTGCCCAGATGCCATTCTCCCTAAGTAATCATACTTTCACAGTAATAAAACAATCCCCAAATAACCAGTGTTGTGGCCTTAAGGTAATCGATCTCAGTACCTTTGCCACAAAGGCATTTAGTCCTCCAGAATTCGGTGGAATTTATGGGATAGGCTATCTTTCTAACTGATGACTGTTTCTCATGAGTAAAAGAATGGATTCACGACTTAGGGTTCTTGAATCAGAAGAAATACTTAAAAGCCACAAAGGGTCTGGAGGTTTTCAATATAGCTCTCGACCTGTGACTACATGGCTGTGTGATTACATGCCTAGGAAGAAGAGTCCTAGGCTCTGTGGGATAACAGTGATTCTCAGCCTTCCTAATTCTGTGACCCTTTAATACAGTTGTTTCTCATGTGGTGACCCCAATGATAAAATTATTTTTGTTGCTTTTTCATAATTGTAATTTTCTATTGTTATGAATTGTAATGTAAATATCTATGCCTTTTTTTGTGTGTCAAAACTGACAGGTTGAGAAATGCTGCTCTAGGAGATTTATCAGCTAAAAATGTGTAAAATGCTTAATTGAGTGTAGTATACTTCTCTTTAAAATTTTTATATAATACTATGTAACTTATGACCATGTAACAGCGCATGTACTTCTTTCTAAGATAGCAGACGAATCTGCCCACTGATGCTCTTTCTATATAAATCAGCGGCTGCTGTGGGCCAGCTCATTGTCTTTAGTTAATAGAATTGAAACTTGCTAACACAGGACAGAATTTTGTTTAACTTGCCCCTGGTTTCCTATGCCGATTACTTTATTATAGTGAAAGCATTAATTGAAAATCTTTTTTTTTTTTTTTTTTTGGTTGTTGCTTTTCATTTTTATCTTGCTGTTGACTGAGGAGGGGAAAAGCTGAATAAAAAGCCTATGTGTTCCAGAAGGGATGAGTGTCTTTTGCAGTTCACAGCACTTCAAATTTCAAGGTAAACATACAAATAAGAAGGCAACATACCTCCTATGAACAGTATATAACTTTTTTTTTTGTTTGTTTGTTTTTTTGTTTTTCGAGACAGGGTGGCTGTCCTGGAACTCACTCTGTAGACCAGGCTGGCCTCGAACTCAGAAATCCACCTGCCTCTGCCTCCCAAGTGCTAGGATTAAAGGCGTGCGCCACCACTGCCCGGTGAACAGTATATAACTTGAAATCATAAAAATAGGTTCCATAAGTACACCTGGCAAATGAGTCCCAATGTACTTACCAATCAATTCAATAATGTGATTCAAAACTACCTCTCAAAATTGTTATTCTTTAAATCAATGATAATTCTTAATAAATTTCTCTTATATATGTCAAATACATTAAGGGTCATTTGCTGCTTTTTATGTTCTTTCCAGCACAATCTTAAGGTATGCAGGGAAATAAGTTCTAGTGTTTATGGACTGAAATTGGAAATGTGCATTTTACTGTGTAGTGGGCTGCCAATCTGGGAAGCCTACAGCGACATGAGCACCATATGGAAAACATTGTTCAAGATTCAAATTGTACCTTTCAAGTGTCTCCCAGAGCTCAACACGGTTTTGTTTTTCTAATAGGAACAGGTCAGATCACCGGCGTTTGGTGTCTTTTGCTTCAGTTGGCATCCTGCTATACCGAGTCTGTTTTTGTTTTCTTTCATGTCTTTACACATCCCAGCACTAGCTTACTCCTTCTGCCTCCAGCACCTCCGAAACCTGGAGTGTTCTTTGTACAACCATTCTGCTAAGCACTCCCAAACCGAACAAGAAAATGGAAGCCTGCCCTGTTGTGGGAAATGTAAACTACCCTTGAAATTGTGTAGAAAACAGCATACTGCTGTTTTTGTAAGTAGTTATGTGTAACTCCAAGGTGAGTATCTCTCATCCAAAGGGTTGCAATCAGAAGTCTTTCAGAATTCTGAGATTTTCATTTTCGTGTGCTGTGCACACATGCTACCAAGTCTACATGTGGAATGTACTCTGCCTCATATATACCCTCGTCACAAAGACTAAAGTTGATTTTTTGCAATGGTTTTATGGGCAAGCATCTGACTGTGGTCCATCACACGAGGTCAACGTTTCCACTTGTAGCTTCATATTGTCGCTTTAAAATTTTCAAAGTTTGGAATGTTTAGAATCTTGGATGTTGAGATTAGTGATGTTCCAATGAGAGTAACAAGGGACCCAACTTTCTCATATAGTCTGAAAATAAGAGGTAAATATTTGAAGCCTACTAAAAGTATTAAAAATTAATGAAGTTGGATGCTGAGCTGCTGACCACAAGGATGATGCTCTCCTCCCCTTCGTTTGCAGCTCTTCTCGTGGAAAAGGCCACGAGTATGGTAACACTGAAAGTAGAGAAGGAAGGAGAGGACTTAAAAGTGCTTCTCCATATAACTGTGTCCCCTGATTTCAACACTAATGGAAGTCACGTGTGGTTTCTTTCATTCTTCCTTCCTTCCTTCCTTCCTTCCTTCCTTCCTTCCTTCCTTCCTTCCTTCCTTCCTTCCTTCCTTCCTTCCTTCCTTCCTTCCTGTCTTCCTTCCTTCCTTCCTTCCTCCCTCCCTTCCTTTCACAGCATCTTATGCATCTTGACTGCAGACTCGAATAGGACAAGTTCTGACCTTAGTGTCAAACTGTCTTGTTTCCAACCTGGAGCCAGCACTTACTACCACTGTGACCAATGACTCAAGTTTGTGATGCTTTGGTTTATTTTGCTGTGAAATCGTGGTGATAATACTATCTACTTCATAAGCTATTGTGATATTTTAATAATGTCATTAACAAAAATATCATATTGGGAACATATTTAATACATTTCACATATCTGGTTATTACAGTTATTTTTATTGCTAAATACAAGACCATGTACTATTGAATAAAATGACACAATATTCCCCTCAAATTTTAATTTGTAACATCTTTCTACACTATGGGCCCTTAATATCCATCCAGAACATCCAAAGTTTCTGATTAGAAAGACTTAGCACTTCTAAAAAGTTTTCAGGTTATTATGATTCTGTGAGTTACAAATGACTATTTGAGTCCTAGTACTCTATCACGGCGTTGGCAAGAGTCTCCGTCACATGGTCAATATTCCATACACAGCCACAGACAATATACTGACATTGGAAAACAAGTATGGCTGATTTGTCATTGCCAAATTATATATGCATGCTGAAATTTCATATTTTTAAGGCATGGCATTTTTTGTGTTTTAAACTTTATGTAAAAACTATTTTTGACTCATAGGTCTATAGAAGCAAGTACTAGGCCATATTTGTCACTCCCCCTTCCCTGAGAGTTTTGTGCATTGTGTAATTGCTCATTTGGAGCCAGGCACACCCAGCTCTCCTCCTGGTCAAACCATAACCTATAGCTTGCTCACTACTGACAGGTTACTCTCAGCAGGTTATCACTGCTGAGCCATCCTGCTGAGTACAGCTATTCCTAGAATGTACTGATTTTAATATACTAGCTCATTACCTACAGCTTTATCATCTTTTAGGGCATCTGCTTTGCTGTTGGTTAGAGCAATAGGTTAACTTTTTTTTATTTGGTTATTTTATTTACTTACAAGTGTTATCTCCTTTGCCCGTTTCCCCTCCACAACCCCCTAACCCATCCTCCCTCCCCAGCTTCTATGAGGGTGTTCCCCTACCCACCCGCCCATTCCTGCCTCCCCACCCTGGCATTCCTCTACACTGGAGCATCCACTGAGCCTTCACAGGATCAAGGGTCTCCCCTCCCATTGTTGCCAGATAAGGCCATCCTCTGCTACATATGCAACTGGAGCAGTGTGTCCCTCCATGTGTGCTCTTTGGTTGGTGGTTTAGTCCCTGGGAGCTCTAGGAGGTCTGGTTGATTGATATTGTTGTTCTTCCTGTGGGGTTGCAAACCCATTCAGCTCCTTCTGTCCTTCTCACAACTCATCCATTGGGGACCCCGTGTTCAGTCCTATGGTTGGCTGCAAGCATCCACATCTGTATTGGTCAGGCTCTGGCAAAGCCTCTCAGGAGACAGCTATATCAGGCTCCTGTTAGCAAGCACTTCTTAGCATCAGAAATAGTATCTGGATTTGGTGTCTGCATATGGGATGAATTACCAGGTGGGGCAGTCTCTGAATGGCCTTCCCTTCAGTCTCTGCTCTACTCTTTGTCCATATATTTCCTTTAGACAGCAGCAATTCTAGGTTAAAATTTTTGAGATGAGTGGGTGGCCTCATCCCTCAACCAGGGGCCATGCCTAACCTCTGGATATGGTCTCTATGGGTACTCTCTCCCCTTTGTTGGGTATTTCAGCTAATGTCATTCCCATTGGGTCTTGGGAGAATTTTGCTATCCTAGCATCTGGGACTTTCTGGTAGCTACCAGCAGTTCCTCATCCCCCATTGCTACACACCTCTGTTCAATTTCCTGACCCTCTGTACATTTCCCCCATCTCCTTTCATGCCTGATCCAGCCCCCCCTTTCCCCTCCTCCTCTTCTCTTCCTCCCAAGTCCCTCCCACCCTCGACCTCCCATGATTATTTTCTTCCCTCTTCTAAGTTGGACTGAAGCATCCACACTTTGGTTTTCCTTGTTCTTTAACTTCATGTGGTCTGTGAGTTGTATCGTGGGTATTACTAGCTTTGGGGCTAATATCCACTTATCAGTGTGTACATACCGTGTTTGTTCTTTTGTGACTGAGTTACCTCACTCAGGATGATATTTTCAAGTTCCATCCATTTGCCTGCGAATTTCATGAAAACATTGTTTTTAATAGATGAGTAGTTCTCCATTGTGTAAATGTATCACATTTTCTGTATCCATTCCTGAAGGACATCTGGGATGTTTCCAGCTTGATCTTAGCGCGTAAGCCATTGGTGTTCTGTTCAGGAAAATTTTCCCTGTGCCCATGTATTCAAGGCTTTTCCCCACTTTCTCTTCTAATAGATTCAGTGTATCTGGTTATGTGGAGGTCTTTGATCCTCTTGGACTTGAAGTTAAAACCATCCAGTGGAAAAAAGACAGCATTTTCAACAAATGGTGCTGGGTCAACTGGCAGACAGCATGTAGAAGTTTAACTTTTTAAAAATAGTATTAATGTATTCTTTCTTCTGTCAAATGTACACTCAAATTACTTTGATGACCCTAATTATTTCTACTGATTGGTAGTACTTTGTGCCTTGGCAAAATCAGCCCAGTCTGAGTACTTGACTTTCTATGCTGTGGTCACTGATTTAGAAATGAGTTTTTGACCATGTATGAAAATGATGTTTACTCATGGAGAATTTAAGAAGAAACCATCCTTGTTGCTTAATCAAGGGGCAAAATCTGAGATCACTGCAGTCATTAATGGCATGATAAAAAATATTTCTCCTTGTGTTTCTTGGATATGCTTACCATCTTCAGATTGAATTTTCATTCTAGAACCTTATATAGGGCTGGAGTTGTAGATAGATACTGTTGTTGGATTTATCATGGAATGTCTTTTATCATCTATCTATTGTGATTGACAGTTTTGCTGTGTATATTATTCTGGGACAGCACCTGTGATCTCTCACAGTATGTAGGCTCTTTTGACTTTTAGAGAGTCTCCATTGAGAAGCCATATGTTTTTCAAGTAGCTCTGTCTTTTTATGCTACTTAGTCTTTCCTCCTTGGAGCTTTAAATATTTTTCTTTGTTCTGTACGTTTAATGTTAGGATTATTATGTGCTAAGTGGAATTTCTTTTCTTGTCCAGTCTATTTGGTGTTCTGTATGTTTCTCGTACCTTGATAAACACCTCCTTCTTTATGTTAAAATTTTTTTCTTCTTTGGTTTTGTTGAATGTATTTTTCTAGGCCATTGGCCTAGGTTTCTTCTCCTTCTTCTATTTTTATTATTCATATATTTGGTCTTTTTCATAGTGCTCCATATTTTCTGTTTATTTTTTTTAACATTTTCTTTTCTTTTCTCTTTTGCATTTTCATTGCCCAAGAGATCTATTTCTTCTCTTGTGTCTTCAATGCTTGATATTTTCTCTTTCATCTCTTGCATCTGTTCATGAAGCTTGCTTATGAGTTCCTAAATTTTCATTTTCAGATTTCCTTCAGTTTAGGTTTTTTTTTTTCATTGAGTTTATTTCAACTTTCAGGTCATCAACTGTTTTATTCATTTCCTTCTACAGTTTGGTTTTTTTTAAGGAATTGATTAATTTCCTCTTTAAGGACCTCTATCATATTCATAAAGGCTATTTTAAGGTCTTTGTAGTGTGCTTCATTTATGTTGTATTCCTGAGGGCCTATTTTATTAGGTTTGCTGAGGTTTAGTGAAAACATTGTCTGGCTGTTATTCCTTATGTTTTTTACTTTGGTATCTAGGCATCTAGGTTTATCACACTCTAAATATGGATATCTGGTCGTGTCTGGTTTGGGTAGGGGTCTTGTTCTTTGGATTCTGTTGTTCTCTCTGGTTCTTAGGAGGGTGTGGTAGTTGTGTGGTGCCTGGTAGGAAATTCTACTGAGATCATGCCAGATCTGGACAGTGGGGTTCTGGCTAGAATTAAAAGAAGGAAGTATACAGGAGAAACATTTTGAGAGTTTTCATATTCTCTTACCAGAGTTTTCCATTGATGTATCTTAATTCTACTCATCCTAACTCTAATTGTATCTCCAAATTGGATTTTAAACAATCAAAGGCAAGATCTTATCTTTATTGGTCAACTGTCACTCATTCCTTTAAACTCTGACCCATGTAAGGTTTTTTTATTAGAGAAATAAGAATACTAATTCATCATATTGATTCCTCCTCTGAGTAGGTTGGCACTCTAAAACGGTTTAATACAGAAAATGTATATGACTCAAATTAAAGTCATGTAAACATATATGATGTCCATGAAAGTGTCAGAGTTGAGTACAGAAGTATAATTCCATTTCTTTTGCTGTTGAATTTAATTAAACCAAAATGCTCTTATTTGCCAAAGCAGAAATCAGTACATCAGCATTTTGATGGGCAGGCCAAACCAGATGTTTTCTTGCCTCTAAGATCAGTACCTCATACATGGCCTTGCTAGGAAGATAGAAGTAGTTTAAGGTGCACCTTAGGGACTGCATAAAATTAATAATAAAAGCTTGATATTTTCAACAGTCATTTTGGAGACTATTTTCTGGGGAAATCAGCATAACATATGGTCACCAACGGCAATAGCAACTGCAACTTATTTGTGAAGTTCAGATCTCTGATGAGTCCCCTTTCTAGAGTGACAGATAGAAAATAACCTACCATTAAGCCTAGAGATCATTTTTCAAAGAATAATGGAGAAATTAACTCCTGCAACAAAGTAGGTGTCCTGTAGGGCAGTGGTAGTGCATGGGGCCCAATTTCCCAGAGAACTAGGATCCCTCATCTCCAGGTACTGAAAAAGGTAATATCTTTTGTGACTGCTATAAACTAATAACTCATTTATTTTGGCAGGTGAATTTAAAGTATCTATTTCCATTAGGTATGTAAGTCTCATCCTTGATCTATATGAAGAAAAACAACAGTGCCATGTTCTTCTCCTAGACCATAGCTATGCCCTCGTCCAATAATGGTCCTCTTAAATATGTGTAGTAATTGGTTACTTATTAACCAGGTCACATTTCTTGCCTGTCTATTCCCTTTTCAATAACTCATATCATTCATTTTAATGATTAATTAATTCAATTTAATTTATTTAATGAAAATGAATTATATGTCTATAGTCCCATTAGAAAGATTATAGACGTCATCAGACTAGAGGTATAGAATCAAGCAACATCTGATGGTCACCAGGTTTGTTCTTACAGAGGAAGCATCAGTATGATTGTCCAAGTTTTTACAAGCACAAAAATGTAAGTTGCCAGGAAATTTCCATGTTTCGAGGAAGTTTTCTTGCTGCTTCCTACACACATGCAATGAATTGTACAGCTTCATAATTCTCCTTTTGATTCCATTCACATCCATTTGGTTTTAGTAAATCTGGAGTAGTAGGACAACACAATAGCATGATGATTCAAGGTTCTCTGTAGAGCTAGGGAATGTATCTTACAAGTGTGAACATCTTATAATTTATTCTAGAAAGCATGGAATTTTACATTTTCTACTCTATATCCTAACTTTTCATATACCTTTTCTAATTTAGTTCATAAAGTATGTACTGTCTTTACTTTCCACCCAAACTCATTAAAGGAAA
The DNA here is from genome assembly GCA_028551405.1 of Uromys caudimaculatus. Lineage (NCBI taxonomy): Eukaryota > Metazoa > Chordata > Mammalia > Rodentia > Muridae > Uromys > Uromys caudimaculatus. The sequence continues at coordinate 58,416,457 of CM052716.1, forward strand.
GTAGAAAACATGACTTAGCCCTTTTAATGCAAACTTGGTCAGCATTGGGCTTTTCTTGGTAGAATACAGGGCTGTTTATCTCCTACCTCTGTAAGAATATAAAGTGGACCAATCTTCTCTCCTCATTGTTAAGAAGGCAGGACACCATCATAAAATGTGAATTCCACTGTCATCATTGGAATAAATTAAAGTAACAATTCCATGTTCTCATCTGCTCCTAGGTCTAGGACGTTAATTGTGTGGCTTTGCAGCTCTTTTCACCAGGAATGACTCTTACATACTTCTCTGTGTAGTCCTATGACTTGCTTTTTGCCAATGGAATGTCAAAAGACGTAATGTTGTAGGCATTTAACACAGGTTGGCTTGTTGTCCTGAACTACTCATTGATTCAATAAAATGAGACAGAGTTAGACTGAATCCACCCTGAGTTTGGAAGTAAGAACATACCCACACAGATCAGAATAGCTAGTTCCCAGGTGGTTAAATATGGAGATGAGTAAATTATTGTTATAAGTCACCAACTTTGGAGTTATGTTGGCATGTAATTTGATTATGGTGACAACTGACAGATACTCCCGATTCTGGGACTTTTACTCTACAGTGTTTGATGCAGAGGAACAGAGATGGAGTAGAATTTATTCCATCTATAGAAGTTTCATATTCAGGGGAATGTAATAGAATGCTAGGGACTGAGTCCAGCATCAGTCCAGTGTATCAGTATAATTGCTCGGGTGAGATTTCTACTATCCAGTTTTTATATAATTTTTCAACTGACAGTGTTTCAAATATTTTCTGCTTATTTGGGCCCAAGTCAGTGTACATTATTTTCAAATAAGAGTCATCTGAATCAGCTTGTATTTCATTGGAATGATCAGACTGGAAAAAGCTGGCTGAAAGTGGAGAAAGCAGAGATATTAGTCCATGGGCCCACACTTCTATGGCAGGATGTAGGGTAATTTTTAATGCTGCAGGCAGGGTTTTCAATTTATGTTTTCGAGAATTTATATTTTGTCATTCTCCACAGTATCACACAGAACATCTGAGAAAGGGACTTGAGAAAAATGTGATTCAAGAGGGCTAAATGACAAAAATATTTTAAATTAGACATTGTGTTTATCACAATCTGGAAATGAACGAATTATGCCACCTTGGTATTTTTGCTTATTTTCTAACATGGATACTTAGGCATCCTTCTGAAGTGCCAGGAACTCCCAATTAAGGAAAGCTGGATAGATCATTAAGGCAAATAAATATTTCATCTGATAGGCACATATTTCTCTAGAACACAATTCTTCAATATGAAATCTAGTAAGTTTCAGTAACAGGATTATAGAAAAAAATTGATCCTCAAAACCAAATTTAATTAATACAAAATAATCCATACAGTCTTTTTTTTTTTTTTTCTATTTTACTAGTTCATCTTTTTTTTTTTTTTTTTTTTTTTTTGTCTGAATCTTGGACATGCTCCAGGTTTCAAGTCTCAGAGTGTACAGAATTAAACAGCATAATAAATACCAGATTTGCCAGTATTTTATAAGGTATGGAAAAAGCATGGGGAGATGTTTGCCATAAACAAGGAAAAATCAGAGAAACTTATAAATTTGCAAGTTTTATGCTGTGAAATCCCAGAGAAATGATTTTCATTTTATTCAAGATAAAATTTTTGTCATTCAAAAAGTAATCTCATTTGGTTGGCATTAATTTTGTATTTAGTACAAGGCGCTTAGTTCGAGGAAGTGGTTCATACTGTTAAATGTGTAAAACCTTCCTTGACTAGTATATACATTTTAAGTTTATTATCTTTTGCCTTTATACAAAGTCCTTGGCAGACTGTTCTTAACACATATATTTTAGAGACAACTGAATCTGTTTCTTGTCAGTTCTAAATGTAAATGGTTTCCTTTTCCCGATGGTTGAAAATGCTTGAAGTCAAGGCATTAGAGAGTAAATTCAGACCATTTGTGTTTCTCCAAAGAATTAAGAATTTACATGACACATAGAAGTTTACTAAATAGTGCTCATTCTGGATTTCCAAAAGCAAATACAGGTTGGCCACCCTTAAAAGACTTTCAATTAAGCTGATACATTGAGTTGTAGGAGTACGTGTGGGGGAATGGAGGCAGAAAAAGACAGGACAAAGACTTAGAGAGAGGATAACAAGAGCTTTCCCATCTTCCTGAGAATAAAACAAAGGAAAAATGGGCTGGAGAGATGGCTCAGTGGTCAAAGTGCTTACTGCTGGTTAAGAGGGCTGGCTGCTCTTACAAGGTTATGATTTCAGTTCCCAGCCCATGTCTTCAGGCAGCTCACAACTGCTTGTTACTTTAGCTCCAGGAGACCCAATGTCCAATTCTGGCTTATGTGAACATCCACACATTCACTCACTCAAACAAAGACACCCCCCCCCCTTTCTCACACACACACATACACACACACACACACACCAAACCAAACCAAATTATAATAATAATAAAAAGAAAAAGGCAAGCAAGAATCTGATGGTCAGAAAATATCAAGCATGTGAAAATTAGAGCATGGAATTCTAATGGACTTACTTGCCATTAATCTTACCATGGTTTTTCTGCAAAAGCATGGATTACAAACGTTAAAGAAGTAAATTCACTGCTACTTTCCCTACTCCTGGGTAAAATCATTAACATGCAAGAATACCTTTTTGTAGTTATATAATTGTGTGTCGTAGGCTGCATAGTCTCATATACATGAAATTGTACTCTGAGGGTCACAGTCCATAATCAGTCAATCAATCAATCAATCAATCAATCAATCTTACCAACTTATGTTCTTTTCTGTCAAAACTTTATTTCATATTTAATGGTCATGTCAATACTGTATCTCATAGATTAAAAAATTAGTAACTTCAGGGCTGGAGAGATGGCTCAATGGTTAAGAGCACTGACTGCTCTTCTAGAGTTCCTGAGTACAATTCCCAGCAACCTCATGGTGGCTTAAAACCACTCATAATGAGATCCAATTCCCTCTTCTGGTGTGTCTGAAGAGAGTGACAGTGCATTCACATACATTAAATAAATAAATACCTTAAAAATTAGTAACTTCAATGAAGTAAATAGATCCCCTCAGTATTATGTAAATGGAGATTCAGCCCCACTGCATTGTGAATGTGTAACAAACTAGAAACAAAGGCTGTTAAGACATGAGTGTCAACTGGCATTCATGCTGTTGCTCAGAATGCACATGTCATCACACTCCACCTCACCTATGAAGCTCTGGTGTCTGTTATTCTATCTCCATCAGTCTCCACATTTCTAGTACAGTTTCTTCACCTTGGCAATCATCCATTTCCTACTAAGAGCTTCTCAAACCAAGCAAACCTCCACTTTGTCCAACGTCCTGCAAAGTAGAAGTGGGTTCAAATATGGTGTTCTAGCTATTGAGTTCCTCCCTCTTCTAATGTCTGTCATATAGACACTCATGGTGAGGTGAAGAAATTAGTTAAAATGCACTGTCCCCCATTTTATTAAAAGTTTCTGAAATATAAATGTTAAGCATGTTTTTATAATTGTGACTACAAGGTATATGTAGGGTGAAGTGTAGTTTTCCAACTAAGCCCAAAAAAACTTAGGAGATGTTAACAGTCTTGATGTATACAGCTCATCCTGGATTCTGCTTAGGGCGCTCTAAGTGAAAATGGGGTACCATTTTTAAAGTAGATGTGTGAAATTACTTTTGAATACATAGATGTGATTTGAGCCATGTTATCTTTTAAGTATGCCATTTCCAGAGAGGAAATAACTTGTATTTAATAACAAACTTCTGCTTAAATAAATTACAACCTATTGTGAAATGCTCTGGAATTATTTTATATGGTATAGTAGCACATTTCTATAAGTTGTGCATAAATGTTTATGATCTTGCTAGGAGGATAAAGCTCAGGCCAGTATGCTCAATTTCATTTCATTTGGTGATAATAATTTTTTAAAAAATCTTTACAGATGTCTTTGCATAATTAATAGTACATCGTACTGTTTCTAGAAATGCTTTTTCCTAGAGTACATTGTATGCATTCTCTGTAAACCAAAGAGTTTATTTTTTAATGTGAAGTCATGCGACAAACGTTGTACCATATGATTCTAAAGGAGGCCTATTGAGCCCTTTCTTGAGCATGGGGTTTGAGATTCTGAGGGAAGCAGGAATCAGGTTTTACCTAGTAATTCATGTTATTCTAGGGCGATCACAGGGACAGCAATGTTAGCATATGTCCTTGGATCACAGCAAATACAAATAACGGAAGGCAGAGAAAGCAGTATGGAAAATATTAAGCCATTGAATCCTAAATGTACTTTTTCTGTTGTCCTCCATCTTCTTCCAGTTTGTGTGGATATCCTCTCTGCACAGTACAGCCCACAAGTAAGTTCATTCTTAAGGATACTCTTAAGAAGCCCATCCACTTACTTACTTTACTGAAGGAACTTCTGTGGTAGTCACAGGTCTGCTGTGACTTCTAAGAGACCAAAGTGAGCCCTCATGAAAAGTTGGGGAAGATAAAGCACTGGGTACATTTTACAAATGTAGAAATTCAGCTACAATGGGATTTCCAAGAATTTATCTTGGAGAAACAAATAAAACCAAAACCTGGAGCAGAGACTGAAAGAAAGGCCATCCAGAGACTGTCCTACCTGCAGACACCAAACCCAGACACTATTGCTGATGTCAAGAAGTACTTGCTGACAGGAGCCTGGTATGGCTGTCCCGAGAAGCTCTGCCAGTCTGACAAACACAGAGGCAGATGCTTGCAGCCAACCATCAGACTGAGCATGGGGACCCCAATGGAGGAGTTAGGGGAAGGACTGAAGTAGCTGAAGGAGTTCACAACCCCATAGGAAGAACAACAAAACTCAACCAACTGGATCCTCCAGAGCTCTCAGGGACTAAACCACCAAAGAGTACACATGGAGGGCCCCATGGCTCCAGCTGCATATGTAGTAGAGGATTGCCTTATCTGGCGTCAATGGAAGGGGAGACTCTTGGTCTTGTGGAGGCTTGATGCCCCCAGTGTAGGGGAATGCTAGGGTGGTGAGGCAGGAGTGGGTGGGAGAGCTCCCTCATAGAAGCAGGGACGAAGGGTGATGGGATAGGGGTTTGTGGAGGGGAAACCAGGAAGGGGAGTAACATTTGAAATGTAAATATACTTACTAAAGAACTATATGTATGTATGTATGTGTGTATGCGTATGTGTGTATATACATATATAAAAACTAAAACCAAAACCTGTTCTTTCTCCAAGAGCTCTTTGTCCATAATTAAGAAACTGCTGGGAAATAGAAGTAGAGACCAGTGAATAGCAACACTTACTATAAATCCAGGGCTCTCATCAGAGTTCAAGGCTGAGGGAAGATTTTCTGACCTTGTCATCCAAACCTCACCCCAACCTGTGATGAGACTTGTTTCCAAATTCTACCTACCACTTGAACTGTGGTATTTTAGGCTGAATGCCTATTCTTTATTCTCATGGCACATTTTGGCATTTGTGTCTCTGACTGCATATGCTTTAATTGGAGAATGTAGGAGTAAAAAAAATGTCTCATCCTTTTTGGCTAGGTTATGAGGATAAAAGTTGAATACACACAGGATATTTGCTCTTTTAAAATTATATACAAATTATGCTTATTTTTAATGGTAACACTTATTTTCTGAGAGCCATCTTTTTCTCTGATTTCCATGATGAAACGATGACAAATCTGGATAGAGCAGAAAAGGTCCCCATGAGATAGATAGAGTGTTTCAAAGAACACTTTGAAAGAAAGTTACCGAGGAATGGGTGACACGTGACCAAGGTAACAGACTCTGCAGCTGCTGAGGGCACATGCCAGCACCAGTTCACCACCAGTATCTCCTAGTGACCACTTACTTCCTTGTAACTTCAGCAGGTGTGGTGAGCAGTATGTCCAAGACCATCTATCAGTCTGTTAGACTTTTTCATAGCCCGTCTGTTTCCTGCTTGGGTTATTTATGTGACATTATCCCACATGGGAAAGCACAGCTGCTAAAGTTTTAGAATCAGGAATAAGAACACATTTTTATTAGCTCTTTCATCTTGTCTACAGTGTTTTTCTTCATTTAAATAATGATAGCAGCATGCTAGCTCCTCCGCTGTAACCTGTGTGCTTTTGGAGGGCAGAATGTTCTTTTCGTAGTTCTGGAGCTGCAGAAGGAGGCTTGTATCACAAGTTATGAACGAACTCAGCATGTGGGACTGCCTAACTGCTTGTGAGGCTGAATTCACATACCTAGATGGGAGATGTAGCGGTACCACAACGGAGCTTCAGATTGGTGATACCAGAAGGGAGACGAGAATTTAATACTAAAAGATGAGATAAAAGTGGCACTCTCAGTGTCTGTAATCTGTCAACTTGGTTAAGCAGGATGCTTCTACAACTGCTTTCTAAAGCTCAGACTAGCATGGACCACAGCGAAGTAGCTTGTATACAATACCAGAGACCTTCAGTTACTGCAATTTGCATGAGGAAACGCTTGAGCCTGCAATCATTCTATCTTCCCTTTGGTTCTTTTAGCTGACTGATGGGCCAGATCTGGTCAACGCTAATATAAAGAGTTCTGGCTTCTTTCCTAATAACATCTGTGGTATGAAGGCCAGAATAACAGAAACTGGTTTCAGTTCATCCTTAAGTATTTATAGCACCAACATTAGACAGTGGTTGTACTATACAAAGCCCTACAATTAAATCATTGCATGACTGAGCCAGCCTTTTCTATGGCTCAAAGCCCTCTGATTCTTTTTTTTTTTTTTTTTTTTTAAATCTCCAATTTACGCCATTCTTTGCATAACCCATTATGTTTAATTCTCCTTACTAGTTTTCTATTTCTCTATTACCTCAATTCTTAAGGTCTTTCGACTATACCATTTCTTTATCTGCATAATCTTTATCTGCAGGTCTTAGCTTATCCATCAAATTCTTCGACTTGACTTCTGTGAATACCCCATGTAAATTCTTTCAGGTATTCTTCGGTCTTCATTAGGGGTTGTGCATGCTTTTTGTCTCCCCACTCTCCTGGTCTTGGTGTCAACTAAAACCTAGGTTCCTCCAGCAGAGTTTGTTTTATTCTACCTGGACTGCTTTGACCTTGGTAGTACCAGGCATATCTGTCATATGCAAGTTATCAAATGCAGTTCACCTATGAGCAGAATAGGAGACAGGGAGGACACTAGCTCCTGGGTTGTTAATGAGGTTTCAATTTTCATTCTTTGATGGTCCTGAAGATTATCCGAACTCTACCGTTATCTCTGGTCTTTGTGACAGGTCATAGTAACCACTTAGGGACTGCAGGATCATCGCAGTATTGTTACGTTATGTATTGTAGTATTCATAAAACCTACCTAGCTTTATTATTCTGTGATGTGCAACTTTAATTTCATATTGTAAACTTAACAACTTGCTTTACAGTTATCATTATATATCTTCCAAGGTCTCTCTTGTAACATTTAGTTAAAAATGAATAAACAAGATTTCTATTAAGTAATTATAAGGAAAACTATGCTTTCAAAGTATGCTTTCAGAGTGCTAACTGATGGATTCTCGGTATTTCCTTAACTTTAAAATTTCCAACTCACTGCAGTCCTGCAGATCAGTTTCAACATTTGGATAGTAGAGAAATCTTGCTCCAGTGCCAGCCTTCTCCACCCTTTTATGCCTTAAACATTCATTTCTTTTAAACAGTTTAATCTCTGCACACCACTTTCCCAGTATTTAGCCTATGGTGAGTAGTTTAGCATGTTGGAAGAGACTGACAAAGTCCAGGTTTGAGCACTTAGCACTAAACTCTCAATCTCTATACATTTGCTTCAGGCCATTTGCCTTGTCAAATAAAACTGTAACAGTAAGTAGTATCTGGCTAATTACCCTGCCCTTGAGCGTTCTCATGCCCCGTAGTATGTGAAAACTCCTCACTCTACTTTCCAATACTTACATCTTATTTAAAGCCTAGTTGAAGCCAAACTCATGCTGCTCACTGCTCAGGTAAAACATCCTTTTAGGAACAGGTGTAAAAAGTTTGCAAGTGTAGACTTCAACTTGGGAAGACTATATAGTACAAAGAGCACACTTTCTAAAGCACAGAACAAGTATTCCCCTATAATTATTATTCTTTAAATAGTGTTAGATGAGTTGTATTCCTAGGTTTTTTACAAAGGAATTGATACCTGCAGGCCCTCAGATGAGATTACATTTGAAATTTTTAGTAATCAGTAACTGCTATTTAAATGGAGAATCCGAATTCAACTATCTCTGTGGCAATTCAAGATCAGATCCAAAGCAGACCGGTCAAGTCATTATTTTGGCTTTTGGGATACTTATGTCCTGCTGGTGGGGATGTAGAGATTTTGGAGGTGGGGCCTGCTCAGAAGTAGATCTCTAGGGGAGGGCCTTTCAAAGTTAAGAGTTTGGCCTACTCTGTAGCTTCTGGCTCCTTCTTAGCTCCCTGGTCCATCATGACTTTGAGTCCCTGCCAAATGTTTTTAGGGAAACTCCAATATGCCTAGAGGGAAAACAATATCCCACAACCTTCCCTCTTTGCTCCTGTCTGGTATCATGGTCACAGTAACACAGAAGCCATTACTTTAGATATTTAGGGTTTGCAAAGAAGCAGCAACGAGACTGAATGAGTAGTCTTACAATACCAAATAATAAAAGCATCACCTCCAATCTTATCTTGGCAAGTCACACATGAATGGAGATAAGCTACTCTGGTCATAACAGTCACCCTCTGAGCTCTATGTATTGCTCTTTCAATGTGATATGACAAAACTAGAAGGCTTTTGACAGTTCATTTTTTATTACATAGCAGACACATGAACTAAGCAGAGACTAGAATGATCATCTCCTCTTTTAAACATGAATTATGGTTCTTTCTCTAAAAGGTACTGAAAAGGCCTTCGGATTATTTAGGGCAAAGTGGAAATGATATGAAGTTATTTCTCAGAAGTTAGTCATGACTCCCTGTTACAAGGGTGATTGCTAGCACCATTTTGAGAACATTTATTACTAGATGATACCAAGGGAAGAGAAGAGCAGCCTCTAAGAATTTCCCATTCATGTTTTCAGATTGCAAGAATGGAGTAACTTCTCAAAGGTTTCTGTGGAGCTTAAGTTCTTCATAAGTAGAAATATTTTCTGTATGTCCAGGAAATGTAAACAGTGCAAGTTTGGGATGGGTGTTTGTTTTAACAGCTGGGGCTAATTTTAGCAGATAGAATATGGGATTTTACAAGTTTCTGAAAACACAGCAGTGACTGGCCAGTTGCCTCTACAATGTTTACAAAAGTCTCAGGAGAATCTACTAGTGTATTCCTTTGTCAACTTTGCTCACTCATAAACCAAGGGGGATTTTATTATCATCCTGAAGGATTTGTGAGGCGGGGGTGGGGTAGGGGGATCTCAATTTCAGTTTTGAGGTAGGTAGAATATATGACTTTCCAGGATATACCATCTGTCCTCCTTTATGGCCATGCCATACTTCACAAGTGCTACAACAAACTAAGGGACATGCAGTCCCTATCACAGACCTGTGTTTTTAAAAAAGCACTGCCAAGTTCGGTTTGATCCATGCTCTCTGAGAAGTTCTACCTGCAATGGATCATCACTCTTTTTTTTTTCTTCTAAAATCCTGGGATTATCTTGATAACGAGGGTCAGCACATTATACTTCATAGACATTAATTTCAGCTCTCATGTACATTATGAATACAGAGAAACTACTCATCTATTTTCAATGGTCACATGCCATACCAATTGTGTGAATGTTTCCTGAAAAAAACATTATTTACAAGTGTTAAATATTGTTTGACTTTGTAAACTTGGAAGAGTTACTTTACGAAAATCTGTGTCACCCTATGGTGTAAGGCTAATTTTATTAAGAAGATAAACAAATATATTATAAATTTATAAATATTCTTACTAACCCTAGCAGGAAACACCTTGAATTGAAACATATATGGTAGTTTCCAGCATAGTTAGAAAAGGTATCAGCAAGACACCGGATTGGAATTTTAACTTTTTAAAACTAGTAAGACCGATTTGACATGTGGCCTTTTGACTATCTTGCAAGACTACCTGGAAGCAAGACATGTCTCCCTGCACTGTCAATGACACAGATGAAGTTAATCAGGAACCATACACCAACACAAAACAAATCTGGGGACACAGATTCAAGATTCTAAAGCTAACAAGGTAGCTAGAGAGAACATCTGGACATTGCCAGACCTAGGTCTTGGTGCTTCTTGCCCCCTAAGCTGTGTGTTTACAGTCTGTGCAAATGCCAGCTGCCGGGAGTGCTTTACTGCTCCTCCACACCCCACTAACAAAGACAGCTAAATATTCTGTGGGCTTCACACCTCCCACAGGACCCTGTGGCTTAGAAAACAGGAATCAGTGTTTGCACATCAACAATGCTAATTGCCTTTCTTTATAAGATCTTTTATCTTTGCAGCTTTCCTACACCCCCAAAGAGCCTGTACTTTAAAAGATCTGGATGGTAGGGGGCTAGAAATACCTGTCCAGACTGCTCAGCATCTACACACTGTTAAAAGTTTTGTTTCCATGGATGTTTCAAGTTAACTATGTCTTCCTCCAATTTCCACCTACATTGTCTAAAATGTCAAACTAAAGAGAACATATTAGACGATTCTTTATTCTCTCCATTTTTATATGAGATGTATGTTAACTTAGGAAAAAAGTTGACAATTCTGGAAAATTCAGTTGGTAGCGGAGATGAACAGATGGCCACCCAGAAGTCAAATCCTGAAAAGTAACTACTTACTGGGCACAAATATGCTGATGAGGAAGTCCTACTTTTGGGACACAGTGAAAATTCTTGACCTAATACAAAGCCCAAGTTTAAGTTTAGAGTAGAATAATTATCATAACCATCATTCAAAGTAAAATAGGCCAGTTTTAACTAGCTATAGACATTCCAAAGATCTTTTTGGAAACAAGCAACCCCTAAAAAACACCAAGTAAGCTTTCCTAGATGTTAGGAGGCTAGACTGTAATCCATACAGCTTACAGCACTATTTCAAAGTTGGTGGTCTAGTTAGCTCGGGTGGCCATTTGGGCTACACAGTGATAGACTGCTTTACACCAAGGCTTCAAGTTCAATGCTTTGTTTTTAAAGAAACTTCACTTCTAAGGGAAAAAAAAGGTGTTTTTTTTCAAACACTTGTAAAGAAGTGTTTTCAGCTAGGATTTAATTCCTCTTAGCTATGAAATAGTAACTGATTTCCAGCTGAACCTGAAGAAATGTTGAACCCAAACTTCTAAACGTCCTTTGATCTGTATGCTTCATTCAAGTCTATTCACATTCTGTGTCACAGCCGAGATATACGTAGAGTGTAGTATCCAGACTAAGCAGACAGGAGATATGTTCATCACCTACAAACTTAGAAAAGAGATTCCAGTTCAAGCTGACAGAACATAAACTAGATTTCACGTGCTGTATTAAAAATACCACAAATAACACATTGGGTAACTACAATGGATGTTCTATTTGGAAGACTTAACACTACAGACAATGAAGAATGTACGATTCTTATTCACTCACTGCTCTACTTGCTGCTTTCCATTCTAAGATATGCTTCACAATAAGGAGGCAGCTATCTTTGTGACTAGAAGCCTAACTCTAATACTAATTAAAGAAATACAGAGTTTTGTTTAAAATATTTTAACCTGTAATAAACTACAGAATTTGCCAAGAATAGAGGTACTCTGGTTAGCAATCAAAAGGGTTTAAATATGAATGCAATCCATAAGAACAGTAACAAAAACAAAAATAGAACAATTCTTTTTCTCAATAAAAATAGGCCAGTCGCTAGAAGGTCTCATTCTGTGAAAACATTATTTTGAAGCCCTAGTCAAAGGAGCCTGTGGAATTTGCCACTGGGTTTCTACTTCGTGCCTCGAGAACCTTACGAAAAGCAGTCCTGATAGAACAGAATGACATTTGTAGAGTGTAATACTGGAGTGAGAGAACCGAGGTTGATGGCTACAATCACATTCCTGTGTATTAAACTGTTACATCTTAATTATTAATACAGCTCATTGGTCCAATAGCATAAAAATAGAGAACCGCATCTCGATATTTATCTCATTCCATGTTGAGAGACAAATGGCTTAACCATTCTGCCCATTATTTTCTGGAGGCGAGTCCTTGTTTACAGTGTGATGGCAATCACATGCTGGGAGTTTCCAAAGCTACTGTATGAAGAGGATGCTGAAGGCCATCACTATACAGCATATGGCGACATAAGGACTCTTGCGTTCACCTGTTAAAGAAAAGAAGACATTTCTCTTGGTTGAATGAACGACTAATATGGATATGATAAGGCTACTACCAAAAGAGAGGGACACAGGACCCAGCGACAACAAAAAGCAAGGTGCGTTAAAACTGCAGCCCAACACAAGACAAACTTAAGGGATCTGACCCAAGCCCAAACCCATTCTTATCATGTGCTGCATCCATGTGAATGATCATGCCACAGTGCACACATGGAGGTTAGAGGGCAACTTCAGAGCGGGTTCTTTCTTTCCAACTTTATATATGAATTTTGGATACTGAACTCAGGTTATCAAGCTAGTGCCTCTTCCTGCTGAACCACTTGCTGGCACATGGGAGATATTATTATTATTCTAACTCTACTTTGTAGTTTGCAAGTGTGAACTATGTAGATGTCAATATCATGTCAATGTAAAATGGCTGGCTAGACATGGCTAGCTGCTAAATCCAAGCTATTTATGACCTGAAAGCACCAATGCTGTGCTCCTAGAGCCATGGAAATGCTCTCCAGCACCTCAGAGCCAATGGCTAGTCAGCTCTCTTCCTGAGATAAAGGGAATTTCTACCTATATACAGGAATCTACCACACAGCATTCTTCTTTACACTGTGGTAGAGTTCATAACACTTGTAGAGTTTAGAAAGCACTTGTATGTGAAAACAAGCTAGATAGCCAACATAGCCAATATTACCCATTTAAACAAATAGGCATTAGTTCCCCTTTCTCTTCTCCCCAAACAGCTACCTTTGATACAGATATGGTGTGGAGTCTTTTACAGAAGTACCTCCATTTGGGAGACTCTTAGACTATCTGCCGCGGTATCATTGGTTGAACATCCCTAAAAATTTGTGTCATCTCCATACTCAGTTTCTAAAATCATAGTATTTCAATAAATTAAAAAGATAAAAGTAGAAATTAAATCCAAAAGTTCTAGAATGAGTCAATTCCACACTAGTTTAAGAACGGCTGTATTTGGTGGCTTTCCTTCGCCTGATCCAGATCTGATGTCAGCTTGTGAAAGTGTCTTGCCAGTACACAGAGCCTGTAAGGGAATTTAACTAATTTTAATTGTTGTTGTTTGTTTAGTAACTGTAAGCTGTACTAATTCCAAGGGTACCAGGAAAGAAAGGCATCACACAGAAACAGCTGTGGAACATCTGGGTCCTTTGCAAGCCTACGAGAGATGGCTCTGACTTGGTTCACTGCAGCCCTTGCACGCTGAGTCAATTCCCTTTCCCTGTAACCCAGCTCCTTATTTCATCTTGGATGTTCCCTTACCTGGCTTGTCAACCTGGAAATGTCAACCTTGACTTCCCTCATTAACTAAAATTCTCAAACTCATTTTATGTTAAGAGCTTCTCCACTGAACCCACATTGATATATTACCAAATTTATATATTTGTGTCTGTCTAATGCCAAAAATCACAGAAAATATCACATTTATTGATGAAGCAGACATTTAGTCAGGCATGTGACCACTGCTTATAATCCTCTAGAAAATCACCCAATTTATGTGGTCCACAATAGTGAGACCCTGTCCTCAAATCTAAACTAAAACAAACTAAACCAAACCAAACCAACAAAACTTCCAAGTTAAACCAAACTAAAACAAAACAAAATAAAAAAATTACAGATTTAGTATTCTGAAAAGTTTTGTTTATTTACCACCCCCAACAGACATTTAATAGACTGCCTTCTATTACAGGAGGTTCTATACTGAGAGGGTTTTAGAGTAACATCTGTTCAACTGAAAAAAAAAAAAAAAAAAAAAACAAAAAACAAAAAACCAACAACAACAAAAAAACCCCAAAACCAACAAAACTCATCATCATTAAAAACAGAACCCATCGGTTCCCGATGGTAGTTCATTAGGGCTAAAGTCTCAAGAAGCACCTCACTGATTCACAAACTTATAGATGTTATAAAGTCTGTTACTCTTTTCAGGGCTGGTATGCTCACTGCTTAGCATGTCATAGTAAACACCCAAAGGGAGCAATTATCCCTGTATTGAGTTTCCCATCTGCTCAATATTAATTCTTGAGGAAGTTCCTTCCTCATCTTGTGACTTAGAATGCTATAGTTTACAGATGGGTTTCATTTTCATGTTTTTCATTTTCTTAAAAGAGATTACCATGTGGTAGAGCTAAATGTCTTTAGCTGAACTGGGGGAAGAATGTTATTTCTTGTCCGGTCGGAGCTTGTGCAAGCGAAGCAAGTGAATGTGAAGCAGTTGCTGTCATTTGATTTGTAACAAGATAAGATGATCTGACTAGCTCTAGCCCATTAAACTCAGCTATTCTTTCTGGAAAAAAAAAAAGCAAAAGATTTTCTTTGTGTGTGTCAAGAGTAGAGAGGAGCAGGTGCCTGAAAAAAAAAGTATATCGCACCAGTGTTTCCAAATCATCTTGTTAAAATAAAGCATATGCTTTCAGATACTTGTGAGGAGGAACACTTGGGGAAGGGGATATAAATAAATGAACAAGCAAAAAGAAAAAGCATTTAGAGTTAGAAAAACAGACCATACTTGAGGTCATCATCACAAACAAAAGGGCACTTGGGTTGGCTACTACATAGAATTGTTCGCAGGTCTAATTCCTATATAAAATGGACCAAAACCACCTCAATGTTTTCTTTATGAGTTAGCAGCTTTATATGACAGAGATGGAAACTTTTTTCTCTGCCACCTCTCTCTGCAGGATACTCAGGTTCTTAACCACCTTGTTCTTGGCAATACTCTTGATTAGATTTCTTTTCTTTTTCAGGGTGACCTGCCTCCTAGGCAGTTTGTTTTACATTTATGCTATGAGCATTAGGCATTGATGGTGGTAATCTATCTGTTTCTCCTCTTGGTTCCTTTTCAAGATTTCTTCTGTTATTTTAGGATTTGCTGCCATTATTCATGACTGAGTTCCAGACGTGCCTCTATACAAACCTCTTCAGTAACCATGTGTTGTAAGGAGAAAAGCAACCATTACAAGTTGTACTCTGAATTCACACATAAATTGTGGGATATGTACCTTCACTCTCATGCAAAATAAAAATTTAAAAAAATGCATCAAATGTTTCAAAATCCTGATTTATAAATTAACAAAACAGCACACATGATCCAGAAGAGCATGGGACAAACACGTATTACAGATACTGTGTGAATTGGCTACACATCCAGAAGTGCCTGGGATCTGATACTTAATTTTAATAGTTTTTTTTGTCTATGTTTTCCATCTCCATGTTAATAAAATATTGCAGTCTCCAATTACATCTAGTTTTAAGTTTTAAGAAAGAAAAACAATTAGCAGAATTCTTGCAAAAGTATACAGAATTGAGAATCCTACACTGGGAAACAGACATTTGATTGCCATGAGTATAAAATAAATAAAGTGACCAATAATTTATAGTTGAAGAAATGGATGGAGATTACATACTTACCAATTCGGGCACACTTCCAAAATATTCCCAATAGTCTGCACAGTATAAAAAAAAAGAACAAAAACAATTACTGATTATTGAGAAAGCCAATTATTTCTGTTAACATCACAGAGAACATTAATTCTGTATACTAGATTTTAAGCTGCAATCTTTGTTCCATATCTGAAATGCGCTTGTCTGACACCGAGCCACCACTTATTTATGAAAACAGAACAGGATACACTATGAACCATCACTAAACAGAAGCAAAAGTGGAATAGATGCGGTATTAGGGTGTGGCTATATAAGGAGTCAGTCAATGAATTCATTTAATTTCAAGTTCCTTAACGCTTTCGAAGGCAGAAATATTACATGTCAATTTGAGTATTAATTTTGAGAATATGATAAATGAAGATAGTTTTTTGATGAGTTTTTGTAATATATTAGATTTATTTCTTGCAGAATATAGCTCTGTGTCTCATTATCAATAATTATATACTCTAAGGGCAGTTCTTACCTGTGCTAGTCATCTATGCAGAGTCATGTATGTTTGAGTCTGGGATTTAAGGCTACTCTGGTTGAGTAATTTTTTTTAAAGGAATTTTGTTAGTCACTATAAATCGCTACAATTTGATTTCTATGACTTGAATGTCTATGCACATGCTGACAGTGATATTGGTCTAGGAAACTAGGAAAAACTTAAGAAGCAATTTTCCATTACTGCCCTGTTTGAGATTTCAATTATCAGAAAAAGAAGTTAAATTTAAATAATGAAGTCATGAAAAATCCATTACACCAGATATCCAGGGGTCTCCATCTAACCTGGTATATACAATTACAAATTTTAAGTCTCAGAGAAAACATGTAAAGGAAAAAGAATCTAATAATTACTTTTACAGAGAAGTAGTATATAAATTCTTATCTATAATGAAATAAAATTGTTTCTAGTCACCCAGATGACTATATTAGCTTATATTCTGAAATATAAAAACAGGAAACCTTTTGGGGGCCCTTAATGTAGGAGAAGTATACTACTACTCAACCTCTACTGTAAGGTTGGTAGCCCTGAGAACTCCTTAGTCACTGTAGCATGCTCTGGATACATTCCTACTCCCCAAGAAAAGAGGGGCAGACATGTCCGCATGCAGCTTCCCTTTGAAGAAAAAACTTCATCATAGTACTGGAAAAGTAAAAATACTTGATTATAATTTGAATAGTGATTATTCTTTAATGATGGACTCCTATTTATCAGGCCTTACATATAATTCCACATTACTAATCAACTAGAATAAAATGCAAAATATCATGTATACTAGCTCAGAGAAGAGGGGAAAATGGCGAAAACTGTGCCTCTAAGGTTAACAAAGCATTGCTGTAACACTGATGGCTACTTAATGTTTCACCAGCAGTTGGATAAATCCTTCCTCTGCTTTTATTCAGTGGGTGAAATTTTAGGTCATACTAGATCATTCTTGAGATCTATTCAGTAATTTAGTAAGGTATTGCAAATACATTTTGGTGCTTTAAAACATGAAGAAAATGGAAGAAGTTACTGACAACTATAAATAGAATTAAACGCCTACTGACTTTCATAGTAATTTACATTTGATGTCGATGAGAACTGCCCTCACCGATTATCATTGTAACATACCCAGTTTTATTCCTGTCCAGGATGCTGGGTGCCAGGGATCGGATATAAGCACACGTACATATAAGCAGCAAGATTACAGTCAGCAGACTCTGGAAATTGAAAATGGCAGACTATAAAGAGAAAAAAACAAAAACAAATTAATATCACAAAAGAAACTTCCTATGCAAAAGATGTTAGACAATTGTGCATTACATGCAAACAGGAGGCTGTACAACATGCAATCCAGCAGCATGAAGTCTTTACAGTATACTTTCCTTCCATTTCTAAGGGCAGAGAATGCAGGAGATACACTAGAAAATGTAAATTCACGAAATTAAATGTCATGGATTCAAACATTCAAGCAAAATGGACTCAATATAAAATTAGCACAGAATGTTCAAGGCAGGTAGAGTCCTAGACAAAAAAAAAAAAATGTGGTCTCCACATACCAACAGTGGCTGGCTCTGTGACCCAAGAAATGACCCTAGTACAATCACTGGCCTCTTAGTCTTCATTTGGTATTTACAGACCTGGGCAGAGCCAAGGAGAAGATTAAATACTGACTAAAGTTTCTTTCAAGCAAACGTTTTGCCTGGGATAACCATGTTTTGAATTATGAGATCATGTTCTAAGCCCCGACAACTACTAAGATTATTAGACATTGGTGAAGGAAAAGCACCTGCCTTTCTTTTCACTGTTATTTGTTATGTAATAGTTCCTTTCATTCTAAAAGTTAAAAGAGGAATCCTAGGAATTATATATTTCAATAGGCAAACAGGAAATCATACGTTTCAAATCTAAATAAACCGAAGTTTGGCTTATTCTTCAATATTCAGATCCTCTTCAAGAGCAATGAGTACTCCAAACTGCTGAGCCCTTTCTCTAGACTTTGTCAGATGTCTCCTGGAATCCACCTCTCCTCCCTCTATATTTCATACACTTTTTTTTTTTTTTTTTTTTAAAATGGGCTAGGCTACTCTTGAACTAGAGATCCTTCTGCATTTGCCTACTAAGTGCTAGGATTGTAGGTGCACACCCAAGGTTGCCCTTAGGAAGCTCTTCTCTATGCCTCCCATAGCAATAGACACTTTTATTTTAAAAGTTATTCCTTAAGTGTGAACACCACACTATTATAGTGTCTCTAACATCTGGCCACACGACTGAAGCACAGTGCAAATGTAAAGAGATGATTCACTAAAAACACTTTTAAGAAGAATATCACGGCATATCCTAAAAACTCTTCTATATAAGCAGATGCATAAAATACATCAATTCCATTCAGCATCAACAGTATGTCTAGTTAGTTAATTTAGAAGCATTTCCTAAATACCAAGAGAAATCTGTTGTAATTACTTTTCAAAGGTAAAATCGCTACTTGTAAATCAGGCTTACCTAAAAACTTCAGAAGAAGCTAGTGATAAATGGTCATAAACTTCAAGAGAATTAACAAATGTATGTGGAATGCGCACACGCGCGCGCGCACACGCACACACACACACACACACCCACCCCTTCAGTCACATTAACCAAATGAAACACAAAATAGAAAAGAGACATTGATAGGAACTAGAACAAAACCTTCAGGTTTCTAAGCTTAAAAATAAATATACTACATTAGGATCAAAGGAAAAACTTTAAAGAAGACAGCAACAATAACATCCAAAACAATCACCTTAATATACATAGAAGACCACTTTGTAGAATTAGGAAATTGATTAAAGTTCTTACTAAAATTATTCTTTTTACAAATAAAACATTACTAAAAATAGTAAGGATTGCCTATTACTTAGCAATAGTTATTTTGTGTGTGTGTGTGTGTGTGTGTGTGTGCGTGTGTGCGTGTGTGCGTGCATGGTTACATATTTGTACTTGCACACGTGTGTGGAGGGCAGAGGTTTAAAGTTTTTAAGGTAGGATTCCCCAGGAAAATTGGGCCTTGCTGATT
The DNA here is from genome assembly GCA_028551405.1 of Uromys caudimaculatus. NCBI lineage: Eukaryota > Metazoa > Chordata > Mammalia > Rodentia > Muridae > Uromys > Uromys caudimaculatus. The sequence continues at coordinate 58,435,759 of CM052716.1, forward strand.
TGGCTGACCTGGGTGGGTGGACATCAAGTTTCTGAGTCTCCTCTGACCCTGTCTTCCCAGCTGTGGGATCATAGGTTTCCTTTTAAAATGTAGGGACAGAGGATTGAGTTCAGGTTTTCATACCTGCCCATAAGCCATCTACCAACTGAGCCATTTCCTAGCCTCAGTTATTAATAAGATTGGCGAAAAAAATGTTTATATACAAATTATACTAAGTGTTGGGCAAACAGGATGCAAGATGTCAAAGCTAGCATAGGTTCGGCTCTGAATACTGATGCTGTAGGTGGGTTTCATTTGTGAGTTTTATGGTCTGAAAAAGATGAATGACAACTTTGGTTGTTTTTTGAGACAGAATTTCACTGTTGCAGATTGACTGTCCTGGAATTCAGTGTAGTAGACTAGGCTAGCTTTGAACTCACAGAGATCTACTTGCTTCTGCCTTCCAAGTGCAGAGATTAAAGTTGTGAGCCACCATACCTTTAATGTTTTTGTTCATCTGGTGTTTATTTTGTTGAGCCAAATGAACAAAAATATCATATAACTGCCATTTTAATACTTGTTTTCCTATACAAGTAATTTTTTTCACTTATATAGCAAAGGTGGTAATTAATATGGATTGGCTTTTAGTTAGCTTGGGTATTAAGTTTGCATCTGTGAAGGCATGTGAAAACTGATGAATACTAAGTAGAAAAACAATGCCACAATAGCTGTCTTTCGAAGGTAATTTTGAACATGTACATGAATATATTGTTTGTATTTCCTCCTGAACAAACCACAATAAGTATATTTAGGGTATACTGTGGAGAACAAAGTTAAGACGCTAAGTATTTAAGAAGTTAGACTGTATGAATCCTCCTTTATTGGGAGTCCAAAACTAACAACAAGTTACTGACATTCACCTGGTATTCTTTTACAACATTATCTTCATATTTAACATAGATATTATCATCTGTATGTTATAAATGACACACATAGCAATTATCTTCCAGTTAGAAAAGATGCATACTTTCAAAATTAAACAGTAATATTTGTAGCACTTGCATGAGATGGCTTGGAACCTTGGGGACCAAGACAGGTTTTCAAAAGGAAAAGTTTTAATAAAAAAAGCAAAAACACAGTCAATCCACAAATGACTTCATTTAGACGGTCCAAGAACAGGGTCCAAGAACTCTAAAAAAACCAAAATGGTGGCAGCAGGAATTTTAAGAAATTTTTAGGAAGAACACTTATATTAAGCAAAGGATTTCAGTGGTAAAATGGCTAGTTTTACACCGTAAGTTTACTATCTTCCTAATGAGATAAGTAAATTAAAAATTTTATTATGGATTTTTCCCTTTTCTTTCCTGAATGCCTTTAAGAACATGCTTAGTGGTAAGACACCCAAGTTGGTTTCTCACTGTGTGTGTGGAGGGGAAAGTAGAGTTGCTCATGAAATGCTGAGAATCCAAAGGCTCACTTACCCTTCTTTTTATTTTCCTGTATTTGAATTTTTTCACAATAAAATATAAGACACTTACTACCATGCCTAATATTAAGTGGACTCTGTGTGTGTGTGTATGTGTGTGCATACAATCATTTACAAATGAAAGCTGTTTACATGCACAAAACATCTGATATATACAACTTTGTTCTGAGGTTTAAAAACTCTATAATTTAAACAAATAACTTTAAATGGTAAAGTCTTTCAGATGTACTTAGACTCTGTTCGAGCATTTTCTAAGTTATGGACATCAGGCTGTTAACTAAAACATTCCTCTTAATGCTTAGCATAGCTGTCTACTGGTACAAACTAGTTTATGAGTTAAGAGAAATAGAAGTACTATTTTGTAAAAAATAAAAAAAGTGACTTTCCATATGAAAATGTTAATATGGGAAGAATGGAAGCTAAACAAAGAAAGCATCTGATAACAAAATACAAAGCTGGAAAATTTAATAACAGGTATCATTGATAAACCAATACAGATTAGAACATTGAGCTCATTATTTTGTTAATTATCCAAGAGAAGTTTACAACCTGTTGTAAATTTATACTTACTCGTCAAAAGGACAAAAATCTATGTATTATATATAAAAGGCCTAGGCTATAAAGGCCTTGGGCAGTTTTTACCTAGTATCCACATGTAGCACAACCCAGAACTCCAATATTTTAGGAAGAGACCAACTGTGAAGAGGCTCACACTTTGAACAGAATGTGTTGTTCTAATTCTAAGACCCACGAGAGCCACATTTTCATGAGGCCTGTATAGCTGAGTAGGTAAACCTGCTAAATGAAAACTCCAGATACTCAACTACTTTACAATTTAAAGTAGTAATTTTAAGAGAGGCTAATTTTCAAGGAACTACAAGTATATATGGCCTTGTGTGCTAATTTGCTAATTACTAACTTTTTGCAGTCTTTTTACTTTATCCATGGTACTGTATGTAATTTAGATAGTTACAGATATCAAAGTAAATACAAAATCCTTCACCAGGTTCTGACCTCTTTTCATTCCTAGAGCAATGGTCCTCAGCCTTCCTAATGCTGTGACCCTTTAAAATAGTTCCTTATGCTGTGGTGACCCACCAAACATAAAATTGTTTACGTTGCTACTTCATAACTGTAATTTTGCTAGTGTTATGAACTGAAATGTAAATCTGATATGCAGGATATCTGACATGCGACCCCAAAGAGGTGGTGACACGCAGGTTGAGAACCACTGTTTTAGAGTAACTAGAATATGATCCTTGTTATTCTTACACATAAAGAGACTCTGGCTCCTTTTCCACACATAAACATGTATTTATACAAATTTTGTTTTTGATAGAATGCTGACATAAAGAACACAAAGCCAACATTTCCCATAGAATATCTTCATTCTTATTATTTATTTAGGGCAGTGCCACATTTATTGATTTATAATTTCTTATCTGTAAAAAAGATTTAGTTTGTTAAACCTCTCTATAGGCACCCTGTCTCCAAAGTTCACTCTTCTAAGTTCTTGCTGTTCTTGCATTGGTGCAGGGACAGAAATGCTGGAACACAGCAACTTATGACTCACATCTTGATTAAGTTCTGCTCATCTGCATTCTATAAAGGTTATCAATTTGGATTTTCTAAAACGTTCTTGTCAAACTGTAGTCAGCTCATATCTCTTAGATGAGTTGTAGAAGAGGTGAATATAAAACTTAGGTTCCCAATGAAATATTTGGTTCCTATTCTGCTAAAACTGCTACAAATTTGGGGGTGTAAACCAATACAAATCTATTACTACCTTATATTTCTAAGGTGCTCTATAGCACTTTGACATTTTGAGATGTAAGTCACTATTTCTGTGGCTCTGTCACTACTCTTCTCATCGGTTAAATGTTTTTGTAATCATGCTGCCCTCTCTCCTCCCAGGATAATCTTCCAAATGAAAATTTGGATAAAGTCTCTTGCTACATACCATTAGAAATATGTTCATGTTTTTGTGTGTGGCGTATATTGTTTTTTCGCGGAGTCCATTCTCTCTATCACATCTATCAGTGTTCCCTTTCCATAATGAAGAGTTAAACGGCATTCCCTCGAATCAGGGCTGCCTGTGGCATCCACTGGAACATAACACCAACTACACCTAAACGTGACCCTTAGGCTGTGGGACACAGAAGCCCCGCCTTGAACTTACATGGCTCACAATTGTGCTCTTCCTTTTAAAGAACTGTGTCAGTGGCTCCCAAGTTATTTTCTCTTAAGCTCTTCACTTAAGTCTCTCCATTGCAGCCTTATCACCAACTCTAACTATCCAGACCTTCATAACTAACTGGAGCTTCCAAGAGCTTGGAACAGCCATGCTAGCCCCGAGTTAATGGAGCCAGATGAGAAGCTATTCAATAAACTTTCTGAAGTAATGTGCAATTAAGTAGTGAAATAACAAAAGAACTCCACAGGCATTCTTATTTCTAGAGTTATTCTTGACTGCTAAAGTTATATCCTCCAAATTTGGATGGGAGTTTGTTCAAGAATTATAAATAAAAGCATCCTGGACATTTGTTAGCGGAACTTTTAAATAAGAAACCTTCAAAAGTCACTCCTAAACATTGGGGGCTGGGTCCAAACAATAAACAAGTACAAAAATAAATTTTTTAAAAAAATCATAAGGGCTGGAGAGATGGCTCAGAGGTTAAGAGCACTGACTGCTCTTCCAGAGATCCTGAGTTCAATTCCCAGCAACCATATGGTGGCTCACAACCATCTATAATAGGATCTGATGTCCTTTTCTGGTGTGTCTGAGGACAGCGGCAATGTACTCACATACATAAAATAAATAAATAAATTTTAAATTAAAAAAGCAAAAACATGGTCTTTCATTTAAAAAAAATCCTAGCCACTTTTCACCTGCAATGATTAACAAGTCTTAATGAACATAAAGGATCCCGTCTTAACTGACAATATTTTCATTAGGATTGGATCACTTTGGCTCCATGCCGATTCATTTTTAGTATCAGCAATACAAAATGTTTACCTTGCTCTCTGAGTAAGGGGTTCTTTGTGAATAACATTGTCTTAAGGCTTCAAATGTTTATTGCTCACATTTAAAATAATTTTTTACTGACATTAATCTCTCCAGCTTAACTCAACTATACTTTTAAAGTTATGAGTTAAACACCAAAGACAAAAATTCAAAACACTAGCTAGTAACACTTTTACTTACTAATATACATTTGTTTGTTTTACATAAAAGTAAAATAGTTTATTCTTATCTCAGGAAAGAGAACACAGAATCAACACCCTTAGCCGAATTATGGTAAAATTTACAGCACACTTGAAAAATGGGTCAACATTTAATGATTTACAAGCCTACAAGTCAGCATTTTCCAACTAAATTTTATTAGATCAAAGTTCATATGTATTATTATCTTTTAAAAATGAGAACCACAGAAATAGTGATAAATATTAGCCTGCAAATACAAACAAACACTACATACACAAGTGATCAAAACTGATTGAACAAATAACCTGTCCTTCAGCACCAGAGGCTATTACGCCTCTGGATTACTTAACACATGAATTTATTGTTGAAGAAATGAACATATCTTGTCAGTTGCATCTGATCTAACTGGTCCTGTTTCACAAGTGTATAAGACCTTATCTACTTACTTTCCATTACAGAACTTTAGTTATAGTCAAGCTACAGTTCAGAGTTCAGAAATCTCTCGCAGTGCCACTAGCTTTCTAGTCCAAAGGTGGAATCAATACTTGATTAGTAGTTTTAAAAAAAGAATTCTTCATATACCTTGATAAAATGATTGTAAAGATATTTTGAAGAGAAAAAAGCAAATCCTACATGAAAAAATGTACTTTGCAATCAAGAAAAAGTTCAATAAAATATAGGTTTTTTGGTAAAACAGGAAAGCTAAATACTGGGTGCCAGATCTGTGATCCCTGGTTACTCATTAGAATCATTCAATGCTTTATAAAACAATCCTCCAAATTTAGACTTAAATATAAGGAAACCACAATCTCTAGAAACTCAAAGTCCTTACTTGCTGTTGAGCACTCTGAGAGGTGATCACCGAGTCTACACTACACTCCTATCAACCTTATACAATGGTTTCAGGGGAAAGTCCATGGAACGCTTTCATAAGGCCATACAATTATTTTTTTCTTACACTTAAAAGAGTAAAACATAGATTTAATACTATCACACATCCTTCCAAAGCCATTCTGCACAGACAAGAATACATACATAATTCTCCAAGCCTCCAATTGCAGTTACACACCCACATATTCAACAAATCATAGATTAAAAAACAAGAGTAGGAAATTGCACATCTGCGTGGAACACACCAGCCACTTTTCTTGTTACCATTCCATAGAGAAACATAAGATAAATCTGGGGCCTGGTTTTACTTACTAGGCAAGTGATCCTAGCCAACTCAGGCTCCCTACTTTTCACTTCCTTTACCTGTAAATATCTCAGAAGTCAGGAGTTTAAAGCAAGAGAACACTTAGAAACTGCATCTTTAAAATAGAACTTGTACATATCAAGTACTAACAAACAAAAGCTTGTTACTGCTGGAAAAAGTGAGAATGCTGTCCATCTTAAGTTATCCTGATTTTATTTAAGTAGGAGCGGATGAAACATGTACCTTTGAGTCGTTCTATGAGCAAAGTAATTCTACTTGTTTCTAGGTAAATAGGCAAGTAAGCAATTTTTTAAGTGGTGTAATAGCTTATTAACAATATCCTTTTGACCAACTGTATATTATTCTGCAGTAGGGAGAAGATAGGCTGCAATGGACAATAAAACCCTTTCCCCCAAACCAAGCATATACCAATAAATGCTACCTCCTTTACAAGGTGCTAATCTTGTGTAGGAAGGAAACTCCAACTTATGCTTAAATATAAATGCCTACACATAAGTCACTGTGAAGAAAGCAGGAATGACTACTTGAGCTTTTGACCAAGGCTGTATGCCTAGGAGATATTCAAGCAACTTGTGGGAACTCAAATTCTGTATCTTCTCACCATAGAATGCAGGGCCTGGTGGGGGTGGGGGAGTCCTGTCTGCTTTTGAGATGTTAACACAAACATGCTTTCTCTAGAAATATGGTTATAAATGGTTTCTAAACCCACCTAAGTGATAGTGCAGGGAGATCTGGCATTTATCACAGACTGATAAGAAGCATTCATAAGGTTTTAAAGATCTATTACTAATGTCTACTTTTTCTGTGCCCTGGCCACAGGGGCTTTCTATCCTTATCCTGACCTTTGTTGTTGCTATTTGTGATTTACAGTGCAAGGTTTTCTGAGGTCTAAACTATTAAACAATCCATAACACACACAGGAACTCCCAATGAGGGTGGTGGTCTGCGAGCAAGGCCCAGGCCAGGTATTACTATGAGAAAGCACATTAAACTACAAGACAGATCCACCTTTGCAGGGAACTCAAATCATTAACAACATTCGTTTGCAAAGAAGCGTCCTCAGAATTGAAAGAACGATGAGGGAGGGGCCTCATCTCGCCACTGATCAACAGGTAAAACGGAAGGAGTAGGATCTAGTGTTAAGAAAACCGGCAATCCATTAATTACTACTGAAAGGTGCAGGCTGGGTGACACACAGAACACATAAAAGAAAGGGGAAAAGGTGGAAACTGAGACTTCAGCGTTTGAAAGTGGTTATCTATCCAGATATTTGTAACCGATCGCAATCGGTTTAGTGGAATGCCACCGCAATTCCACGAAACAACGCTGCATGTCGGCCTCTTCGCGAGGGGCCGAGTCCATCTCCCGGGCTCTTCCCAGGATTGCTGGCCTGATGCTCCAGGATGAGTATCGGGGCCGCCTGACTCCGGCCTGTGCACCCGCGGGTCCCGGGAGAATCACGCTAGCGCCAGGGCTCCCGCACCCCACAGAGGCCGCACCATCCCCGCCGTCCTGCGCGAGCCGCGGCCCCTCCGAGAAACTCAACCGAGGTGAGGCAGCCCAGGTTCTTACCATAGTGAGGCCGGTGCTGGTCCAGCCACATCACCCTTCCGGGCCGGGGCGGAAGAGGATGCACGCCCGCTGTGCTTCCCGCTCGCTGCAGCTGTCCGGTTGGGCCTATCGCGGCGCCTCCGCCCATGCCGCACCATTCAGACTCCGTGATAGGCTTCTGTGACCGGAAGAGGTGGGGCTTGGCAGACGACTCGCAAAGCACGGTATTAGCGGATTCTCTCATTGGGCACACAGGTTTATCGCTGGGTGTCCACAATTTTTTTTTTTTAGAAGACCGGAAGTGGAGTCACTGAGAGGTAGGGCCCGGAAGTGGCTGTGGTGTCTTTCTAGAAGCAATGCTATTTTTCTTGCGCTTTCATTTTTTTCCTTCCTATGTCAACCTCCTGTTGTTCCCTGATATTAGCTTTAAATCTTCTCAGTGTGTGTTTTTTACCCTGTCTGTGACCCCTGAGCCTTTTGTTTGTGGATGTAAGGTTTTCCCAGTGTGAGCACATGTTAGGCGCCTTCCTAAGTTAATCTTTTTGTTTCACGTGGAATCTTCAATAGTGAGAGGCTCATTGGAAATATGCCGAGTTGCTGTGTAATGGAGACTTGTATTCAGAAGGCTGCGTTCTGTATGATGATCCACCAGCCCCTCCCACCAGCCAATACTGGCCTTTGCTGGCCCCGTCATTTTTTGCACACTCTGCATCCCGGGCTTAGATGTTCTAGGCCCTGGAGAGAGGGAAAGAACTCTGGTAGCTACTGGAAAGGAATGGCCCATTCCTGAGGGGAGTAATTGGCTAGTATAAAACCACTGGGTGAGAAGCTATTTCACCGCTAGTTTTATGAGTTTTGGTGATACGGGAAGATGCAATCTGACGTATTCAATTTTATATAAATTATTGGAATGATTCTGAAGTCGGGCACTTTCCCCACTCTTCCACGTGTATCAAAATTATGGAAATTCTGTGTGTTTAAATAACTGCTTTTCCCCCCATGGGCAGTATGGTTCTAGTTTTTATTCACAATGTTACCCATTCTTTAACTTATTGACCTAGAAGATATGTAGAAAGCCTTAGTGAAGGACACTGATGTGATATGTTAATTTCTGAGCTCTATTTAGTTGAATGATGAGAATCCAGTACTATAGCAACACAATATTTTTGCTTAGTGCTACTCTATGTGTGATTGTCTTTATTATTGCATGACATCCAAGATTTTGTTTAAAATTATAACTACATTTTTACAATTAGTTATATCCAATTGCTATATTTGTTAGTCAAACACTCAACTTAAGGATCTATATCTTAGTGGTATCAGGAGGCTGCAAGGAAGGAAGGGATGCTTCTTTGAGTATTTAATGGAGGACTGGGAATTAGGCCAATAGGAAATGATTGTCACTGAATAATCTCAAAATTGCTTTGTGTTATACCTTACTAGTCAAGCTGACCAAACATGAATGTTCCAGATGTAGTTGTAGAAAATATGTTCTGCAGCTCAATAAGTTTGGTTTTTACAGTAGTGAAAGTGTTGGTAGATGTTAATAATTGACTTTATTCATATAAAGATTCCTAAGTCCTACTGTTTGACACTTCAGGTTGATGTTTCTGTATGAGATTCTGCTCCAGTCTCTTGTAAAGAGCACAGGAAGCTAAAGTTGTTAAAGATGGTAATTGTTTGTTGTGTTTATGGACAATTTAGGCCATAGCTCCTTATATATCTCAACTTCAGAATAGAAACATATAAGACTTGTCAATTGTTAAGTTAGCCATAGAAGTACATAGTGTCAGGAGGTAAAGTTGAACATGTATATATATTATTTTTTATATCCATGTAAAATAACAAAGTTAATCTAACAGTAAGAGGGGAAGCTGCATGGTCATTAGCCACACTGAACCCATGATTTTGATTTTTGTTGCAAGTGAATGATAACTACCATTTCAAATTCTTTTTCTTTATTTCCCCTCTTGGTAGCTCTGCTGTGATTCATTTCTAATCTTCTTGGGTTGTTTCCTGCTAACTGTAGAACTTTACTGTGTTATTCCATTCTGCAAGCACTATTGTCTTCTCTGCATGTGGAAGAATATTTTCAAGTTTCATGTCATGAAATCCACAGAGTTGTATATAAAATGAGAAATTTATAGTTTTCTGTAAGAGTGCATTTAGTTCTCCTCACTGTTTTGAGGATTAAGTGAATAAATACATATAAATAATTAAAACTTGTTTGATACATAGTAAGTGTTATAGTGTGCAGTGAATTTTCATCCTTGGGTGGAGGGCTAATGATAGAAAATTGTTTGATTTTTTTTTTTTTTTTTTTTGGTTTTTCGAGACAGGGTTTCTCTGTGTAGCCCTGGCTGTCCTGGAACTCACTCTGTAGACCAGGCTAGCCTCGAACTCAGAAATCCGCCTGCCTCTGCCTCCCAAGTGCTGGGATTAAAGGCGTGCGCCACCACTGCCCGGCTGATTTTTAGATGTTATTTATACAATAAAAGGTTTAAAATTATTTTGGTTTCCGATGCTGTCAGACATCTTTACATTTTCTATTTTTTTGGATATTGATAGTGTTTGAGGTTTCTTTTAATTTTAGTTATCTATCTTATTTATTGGTACTCAAATATATTATTGGGTTTTATTTTCATTTATCATCTATCTATAGTCTGCCTGCCTGCCTGCCTTCCTTCCTTCCATCCTTCCTTCCTTTCTTTTTGAAGCTAGGTTGTTTTGTTTCTGATTGCTACCTTTTCTCTTTCCCCATGACTCCTAGATAATGGCATGCAAGTTTTGTTTGAATGACATGTTATTTCCTCATTTTAAGAAATGAATCTATTATTTTTTCCCTTTCAGCCTAATTTACTTATTTTTCCCAGCAATATCTACACAGTTTTCCTGTTTGTCCCAATTTTTAGTGTTTGATTGTTTTATGTTTTCTCCCAAACAACCCCTGCTCCCATACTGCACCAAGATTCTATTCTTGAGAGCTTATTTGGAGGTTCTAGTAGGGGAGCACCCTTGACCGAAGACCTGTCCTCCTCTATTCAGGAAAGGTTGTCCTCGTCGACAGTGTGAAGCTTTGGGCGGGATGCACATGGAGCGGTGAGAGAGAAGGGGCCACCACTTAGCCAGCCAGATCAGCCAAATCAATCCTGGTGATCAGTGGGATGGCAGATGTCACAGCCAGATCACCCACACATCCCAAGATTTTATTCTTCATGTCAGCCCAGTGATCCCCAGATGCTGAACATCCCCAGTCGTGGTCGTATTTGCTCTATCGTTTAATTGCTTCCTTCCCACTATTTTTTATTTTTATTTTTAATGTGATTTCTAGGGCCATAGTCACAACCTTTTCTTCCCATCTCCTTGGTTTCTACTTTTAGGTTTGCTCTGCTGAATCCTTTGTTCTTCCAAACGTTTATTGTTGAAGTGCTCTTCTGTTTTATGTTCTTTTCCTTTCTGTATCTCCTTTAGATGATATCAAGACTCTTAACCTTAATAATTCTATCAATGATGTACATACTCATATTTCTCATTCCTTCTCTCTATAATTCTACATTCTTTCATTCAGTTGTCTACCTGAACATCAATGTTTGTAATTTTAAAAAATACTGTGTATGTGTATGTAAGTGTTGTGTTTATGTGTCTGCATGTGGGTGTATGTATGTATGCATGTGTTATGTCCATATAGATACAGGATTCCATGGAGGCAAGAAGTGGGTGTTAGAGCCCCATGATATAGAGCTAGGTAGTTATTAGCTGCCTTATGTCAGTGCTTGGAACCCTTCCTAGGTCCCCTGCAATAGCAGCAAGTGCACTCAACCACTAGCCTTCTCTATATCTCCACTATTTGTACTATTAAAGGATAGTGCAAACATTCCTGTTGTAGTTAGGGTTTCTATTGCTGTGAAGAGACACCATGGTGACAGCAACTGTTGTTTTTTTTTTTTTTTTTTTTCTTTTTGGTTTTTCAAGACAGAGTTTCTCTGTATAGACCTGGCTGTCCTAGAACTCACTCTGTAGACCAGGCTGACCTCCAACTCAGAAATCCACCTGTCTCTACTTCCCAACTGCTGGGATTAAAGGCGTGCGCCACCACTGCCCGGGTGACAGAAACTCTTATAAAGGAAAAAAATTCATTGGGGCTGGCCTACATGTTCCAAAGTTTAGTTCATTGTAGTCATGAACTGCCTACAGAAACATGGCTACCTGTAGGCAGACATGGTGATGGAGAAGGAACCAAGAGTTTTACTCTGGATTGGTAGAAAGCAGGGAGAGAGAGATACTGGGCTTGACTTGAACATTTGAAATGTAAAAGCCTATCCCCAGTGACACACTTTCTTTAATAAGGCCACACCTTCTAATAGTGCCACTTCCTGGACACCAAGCATTCAAATCTATAGACTATGGGGCCATTCCTATTCAAACCACTATAATCCCCAAATGAGCATCTTCCAGTTCTTACCTGTATTATATATTTTCATCTTGGTTAAAAGCACTGGTGTGTAGCTCATAAGTTAAGTCTTTGGAGTTATTCTTCATTCCTATATTTCTTTTATATTCAGCTAAGTCCATCATTGTCAGTGAAACGTATCTGGAATCTCTCAGTCTGTAATGCTTTTCTTGGATTGGACTGCTTTTCTTGGTCATTTGCTTGGATTTCTCTTATCTTCGGCTTGTGTGCACACACTCTCACTCTCTGTCTCTGTCTCTCTGTCTCTTTGTCTGTCTCTCTCTGTCTCTCTCTCTCGGCATGGATTACAGAATTAGAGTTCCTACTTTTTGTTTCTCTTTTTTAATCTTTGCCTCACAATCTTGGTCAGACTACTGCTTATTAAAATATGTCTTAAAATTCTTTTCGGTTGTAAGATTCTAAGTGTACCATCTTATCTTGAAGATGACATCTTAGAAGAGAATAAGAACATCAATAGAAACATGGTGACTTCCAAGTAGATCTGAGGTTCATTCATTGTAATACATCATCAGTGTTGGTAAAGTGGGATTTATTAAGTTCAAACTGTTTATACCTCTCGTCTATTTTAATTTAAACAGAGTCAGGCTGTTCTAATAAAGATACCACCAGTCCAGCTCATATGTAGTCTTTCCTAATTGAAAAATATGCTCACAACTGAAATCTAATGGGATTGTATGTGGAAAAGGAATAAGATTTGCACTGCCTACCCCAAACTTACCTCTCATAACTGTACCTATTTCCCATCCTGTTTACTAATGGCAAACAAGAGAATGAGCAACATTGGGATACAAGAGAAATAAGTATCAATATTGGGGAGAAAACTCTGTACAGTATCGCAAGTTATTACTACCTACAGTTGAACCACATACACAAAAGTCTAAGAATCAGACTACCAATATTTAACAGTTTAGTCAAGCAGCAGTAACTTTAGGGGGTTTACATTATAATAAACTGTTTTAATAACACATGAGTACTTAAATACCTAATTAGATGAGTAATTACATACTTAGCTTCCAGGCACTGTGTCCTTGAATACATTCTAGGGAGAAGTCCTAACATCCTTGTGAAATATTTTATTTTGTGCTCTGTTGGTGATACATTTTCAACCTGTACTGAACTATTGTACTCAAATCTTAATAAAGTCCCATTCTCTTTCATAAAAGTATAAGTTCTAGGGTCTTCTGAGCTATACAGATCAAAAACCAACATCCAATCAACCAACCAATCAAATAACTAAACAACAGTAACAACATCCCAACCCCACTGTCCAAAAGGGGTTGGCAAGATGGCTCAGATAGTAACGGCATTTGGACTATAAGCATGAAGACTAGTTCAAATCCAGCAACCACATTTGTAGCAGAGCATAGCTGAGTGTTCCTATTCTCAAAGCATTGTGGGGTAAGGCACGCAGATCCTAAGTAGTCTTCGGCAGAAAGTCTAGCATAAAACATCAGCTTCTGCTTTAGTAAGAGACCTCATGTCAGGCAATGGGGGGGGGAGAGGAGGGAGAAAGAGGGAGGGAGGGAGGGAGAGAGGGAGAGAGAGAGAGAGAGAGAGAGAGAGAGAGAGAGAGAGAGAGAGAATACAATAGAGAAAACAGCCCAAGATCTGCTCTGTTCTGACGTCTGCATGGGTGTACAGGTCTCACTTGTGTTCATGTACCACACACACCACACACAAAAGTCAATACAGGGTAGTGCTTGTGATATAAATCCACCTTTTTGCCTAAAAATATATGTCCCTGGTTTTGAATTTTGAAAAATATAAGGATTTAGAAATCTGTCATCATACTTTACAATTTCTTTTCCTTTTGCAATTACATTTTCTTTTCCTTTTTCTAAAAGTAAAGTCAAGCAAAATAGTATAAGCAAGAATCCACTTACAGATGATAAACAGCTGCTTCTATATAGTAATTTTTATTCTGAATTCCCTTTAGGTATCAGCCCATTTTTCTTGACTAGGGGGCCATGTAACTGATTGCTTTATTAGAGACTTGAGCTCATGCCCTTCTAGTCTCGATGTACAACTCCTTGGCAAAGCTGCAGCGTTTGGACACCTGCAGTCCAAGCAGCTTGAAGAGAAGCCATCACTGACTATTACGAGAAGGAAAGGAAACTCAAGTTCAGAATGGTGTTATCAATGATACAGTGTTGTAACTAACTTGAGCTGACCTAAGCGCTGGCTTCTGCCATGTTCCTTATCAGCATCCAAAAGGGCATACAAAATGCTTTATAAACTAATTTAAAAAGTGTCTTGTTTATTCAGAAGCAACTGTGAATGGTATTTGTTCAGACCAAGATCACATCAATTGCACACCAGCCAACAACGTATTAGTCTTCTAAGAGAGTCCATGTATCAAAGACACAAAGTACTAAAGATAAGCTTCTCAATTCTCAACTGTTCTGAGCTCTCAATAAAGCTACTGATGTACAAATTGGGGTGGGCCCCAAGTGGTTCCACCTGCAGGCTCCTCTTAATCCCTGGCTTTGGCTGAGAGAGGTGCTGATACTAATGTGCCCTTCAGTACTCTTAGGGAACAAAGCGTGGACTCTCTTATAGCCTCAGTCAAAGAGCATCTCTGAAGAGGGGTCCACTCAGTTTCTCCAAGTAGTTCTGGGGCAAAACACTAGCTATTTCTGTATACAAGGCTGGTAGGAGCAAAAATATGGTTGATTTGCTCTGAACCTTAAAGAAATTTTGGACTCTCTCATGTGTTCTTGGGGTTGATTCTCCGATATTTTTATTTGATATTTAATGAGAGGGTAGTCTTAGTAAAATGATGAATTATTTAAGCAATTAGCTCAAATGTAGATTATCAAGACCTAAGTTAAATAATATATTTTTGAGGCTCCTGAAGCACAGATTACTTACAGGATACAGAGTTCTCATATATGAGTGTGCTTATTAATGTGTGTATCACTTAAATATGGTTCACATGTTCTTGCTTCAGCAGCAGGTATACTAAAGTTGGAATGGCATGTTTCACAGCCCATCCCAGTTTCAAACTTAAGTCCTCAAACAGTGTTTCTTTAAAATAAAATTAGCTTAATTTTATGAAGTTTTCATGAGAAAATTGGAAGATAATTGAACCGTTACAATTAAAATATATTTTTAGAATTGATCTGATCCCTAGCTGTCCTTTGAACGGTGAGCTAAAACCCTTCATGTTATTGTGAAATAATGTGTGTCTGACAGGCATCTGGAGTATTGAATTTTAAATGATTTTGTCTCTATATTTAGGAATTTGTTAGTGATTCTAAATATGGAATCTAAAAAAGCAGTGTAACAGCCTGCTTTATGAGTGCTGGAATTTTCTTGCACAGAGTTTATGTGTGTGTGTGTGTGTGTGTGTGTGTGTGTGTGTGTGTGTGACATGCATATCTCTATGTGTCCTGCTGTGTAATTTTTTTGTGAAGGTTTATAAATATAAAATATGACATTCTAAAAGTAGTTTTAATAATCCCACCCCTAAACACAAATAAGATGTTTTTCTTTCTGTTTGTTTTCTTTTTATCTATCAGTGTGTTGATGTGTGTGCATATGTGTGGGCATGTATCTGAAGGCTTGAGGTTAAGCTTGGATGTTATTCCTCTCTCTGCATCTTTATTTTTGAGGCAAGATCTTTCATTAGACAAGGCTGGCTAGCCAGTGAGTCCCAGAAATCTGCTAGTTTCTGCCATGGAAGCACTTTATCAACAAAATTCTCTCCACATCCCCCCAAGTTAGGGTTTGAGTCCACAAGAATTGTGTGTTCCTGAGTTAGAGAGGTAGCTCATCCAATTGATTGATAGCGTAGCACTCAAGTATCATTGGGTTCCTTCCCTAGCACTACAGAATACTGGGTGTGGTGTTATATGCCTGTGATCAAAATTGAGAGGTAGAGGCAGGGGATTCAAATCACTTCAAAGTCATTCTCAGGTAATTGCAAATTCGACTTTGAGGACAGTAAGGACTCGGTAACATCTGGTCTAAAAAAAAAATGCTCTTAACTATAAACACTGAATAATAAAATAGGAGGAGATACTAGAAAATGGAAAGGCTTCCATAACAGAAACAGAACAGTAGCCCACAGATTTCATTCAGTCCCCAGAAAAATTACAGTAATTTGTCTTTTAGAAACAAAAAGATAAATCTATATGGAAGCTTAATTGAATATAATAAAGGATTCTGAAATTTATCCACACAGTTACAGTCACCTGGTTTTCCACATAGATGCAAGAAACACACACTGGAGAAAAGACAGGATCTTTAACAAATAGTAATGGGAAAGCTGGATTTCTAAATGTAGAAGAGTGAAACTAGATCAGCGTCTGCCACCCTCCCCCAAACTGGATTCAAAATGGATGAAAGATTTTAATGTAAGGCCTGAAACTCTGAAAGTATTAGGGGGAAAATAGTGAAAACCCTTCAAGATGTACGTATAGGTAAGGATTTCTGAAAATGACTCTAGTAACTCAGGAAGTAATCCCAAGAGCGGACAAAGAGATTGCAGTGCATTCAAGTGCTTCCGGAGAGCAGAAAAGAATATAGAATGAAGAGACAGGCCCGGATTAGGGGAGTACCGTTGGCAGCTGTACATTTGATATAGGATTAATATATAGAATATATAAAGAACTCAATAAATATCAAAATGCAAGACAACCCATTCCCTAAGTGGGTTAATGAGACAAAGAGATGACAAACGATGAACAAATGGCCGTTCACATATGGGGAAAGTTCAACATCTTTAGTTACCAGGGAAGAGCCTTTCCTTTTCCTTTCTTTTCAGTCAGTCTGAGTTGTTATAAAGAAAAAAATAAATGTTTATGAGAGTACCAGAATTATTAAACCCTTATATACTACTGATGGGATTGTAAACTAGTGAAGACACTATGGAAATTAGTTCTTGCTTTCTTCCAAAACCTAAAAATAGAATTGCCATATATATATCAGCTATATCCACCCTATTATATACAGCAAGGAGGATTACTCACTATTCCACAGAGATACTTGAGGAGCTATGCTTTTTGCAGTGGTGTTCACGATGGTCAATTTATATATGTTAGTGATCTCTCAACAGATAAATATAAAGATATGTGATAATCAGTCATAAAGAACAAAATTATGTCATTTGCAATAAAATGAATCATTATTGGAGATCGCCATATTCACTGAAATAAACCAGACTCAGACAAATACTGTATTTTCATTCATTTAGGAACCCTAGATTTTTATTTACATATGTAGATACACACACACACACACACACACACACACACACAGGAGGGGGGAAAGTTAGAGGAAAAGAGGGCATGAAGCAGTTTCAGAACTCCTGGGGAAGGACTGGAACTGGAAGTGGGAAATGGGAGTGAAAGCAGAGATGAAAAAGGATATGGTCAAAGTACCAGGTACACATGTATGAAAATGCCTGTGAACGCCACCGCTATGTGGCTTGACTACACAGCAATACAACATTAATACACAAGCAAAAGTAGCACTAACCTAGCTTAAGATAAATGTGTTTTCCCTCTGCTTATGTGTAATCTTTACATGTAGAGTTGGTGTTCAGTACAAACCTCACAGACTGTGCAAACTGTCAAAGAAGGTAGGATTCAGTACTAGAACAATCTAATGAACTATGCATTCAGAGTTATAAGTTTCAGGTCTCAAAACCAAACAGAGAAATAAGAGACTTCATTAAACTTGACTAAATTAAAATGCATGCAGAAATGTCATTTTTGTATGCATATACTGCTAACATTTAACAGATTTATCTCATCTGTTCAAAAAAGAAAACAAAAACAAATTATGTGATTCTATAACGATACATGCTTTTTATGATTTGTTTCAAATACTAGTAATCCATATTTTTCTAATAATTTTCAAATTCAACTCTTACATAATAAATAACTTGCTTTAAGTATCTGACTTGTTGATGTAAAAGTAAACATTCATAAATTCCTGATGCATTTTGGAATTAATTGCATCTATGCAAAAAGCACCACATTATAGGAAATAGTTTGAACAAATGAAGTATCCGTTTTATTTAGTGATTATAATGTCAAGGGTTCAAACTAAAATGTTTATTTTTTTGTTTTGTTTTGTTTTTTTTTTTTTTGGTTTTTTGAGACAGGGTTTCTCTGTATAGTCCTGGCTGTCCTGGTGGAACTCACTCTGTAGATCAGGCTGGCCTTGAACTCAGAAATCCGCCTGCCTCTGCCTTCCAAGTGCTGGGATTAAAGGCCTACGCCACCACAGCCTGGCAAATGTTTAATTTTTTAAAAATATTTGAATTGGGCTCAATTATTGTTTGATTTGATGTCCTTAGGAAATGTTATTTTTCTTACTACAAGAAAAAATTACTTCGGTAATTTATCATTTTGGAGGAGTTGCATACTTAATTAGGCACCTTTCTTTTAATTTTGGATGTTCTATGGGCTCTTTGAACCTTTTCTTGTAGGAGGGTAATACTGTACACACATCATCTCGAACATAGAAGATAGAGATTTATGATAATAAAGCCATGTTTATGAAGTGGGAACAACATTAGGTTCTTTCCATTTTCCAATCAATTTGAAAATTTATGAGACCAATTCATATTATCATATTAATGTCTTATTAGTATCATAATAGTGTCAACTTGAAATTGATGATTTTATAAATTTGCAATTGGCAATTTTTTTACTCAATTATCAAATATCAATTTACTTTTGAATTTATAATATATTGCTTTAGGATAAAAATTTGAAGCAATTTTATATCCCTCTTAAACAAGAGAAATGAGAGTTTTCTTTAGACTTTCAAAAAATTGGGGCAGCAGTATTTTTTTTATTCCATGAATATGGGTATTTTGCCAGTGTCTATGTATGTATACCAGGGACATGTGGCAACAAGAGGTCGAAGAGCATTGGGTTCCCCTAGGACAAGGGTTATAGACAGTTTTTAACCACTGTATATGTAGGTGCGGGGAATTGACCCTGGGCCATCAGCAAAAGCAGCCAGTGCTCTTAGCTAATGAGCCCTATGTTAACCTCCCTCTTAGATTTTAAAGGATTATCTGGAAGAGAATCATGTGATGTGATTATAGAACTGTTTTTGTATTAGTGTTTTATTGTTGAGGTCATTATATTTGGTTTTTACTTTTTATGATATTTTTCCTTGCACATCTTAAATTTTAATTTGATATCTTTGTGATGGCATCTTTAGAAGTAAGCACGTTTTACTTATTTAGTATGTGTATGAGGATGGTTAATGTGTGTGGGTGTGCTTGTGCAGTGGTGTGTGTGAAAGTCAGAAGACATCGTGCAGGAGCCCTTTCTTGTTTCTCTCTTTTTGTCACGTGGATACCCAGGATCCAACCTAGATCCTAGGGGTTGGTAGCAGGCACTCTCATACGATGTTGAGACATTTCATTGACCTAGTAACCATATTTTAATGGAGCGCATGCAACCTAGAGGTATGAGGGTTATAGACAAAATACAATTCCTTTATTCAAATTAAATAATATGTATCTTAACCCCATCCAGTAAGGTTAGTGAAAACCCAGAATTTACCAGAATGATCACTATGAATTCATAGCAAAAAATGCCTCTAAGCCTAAAAATTGAAAATAAGGTCACTTTCTGAGTTTAAAAACAACAACAAAAATCAAAACAACAACAATAACAGCAACACCCCACATACACACATTGTTAGAGGGGGTTAGGTGGGTGAGGCCAAGGACACTCCTATTTGATCCTTGGGCCTCTAGGATAGAGATAGGAATGGGTTTGTAGAGTATTACTGATGATTGATGTCTTGTGTCATTTTTTCCAATGGCAGGCTTCTAAGGTCTGTTTCTGAGCCTGTGCTGATCAACATTTTCCACAAATCACTGGAACCATTAGATAGAAACTTTTCAAAAATTTTAGTGACAAAATCAGATAGATTTTACAAATGTATTAGTCCAAGAGGGCAAACCACATAGTCAATATAATTTCAACAACTGAAATATGAGATTGCAGTCTTGTAAAAACACCAAGAATCAATATTAAAAACTGTATGTACATAGGCTGTAGCAAGATGTAACTCAGAAAATAAAATTTGTTGAGAAATTTAAGCTGATAACAAATTTTATAATGCAAGGCTCATACTACTGACCAAAATAAGCACATTTTGATGGATTATTCTGATGAATTATACTTCATAGATATATTTATGTAAAGTAGACATCAAACTGAAGAAATGAAAATAGATTAATAACACCAGTAAGAAAAAAGAAACTAGATGAAAACATTGCCAATGTTGAAGACAGGAGTATATTTATATCTAATAAGTATATATAAAGAGTGCAATACCCGAGGCAGAGACAGGTGGATTTCTGAGTTCGAGGCCAGCCTGGTCTACAGCGTGAGTTCCAGGACAGCCAAGGCTATACAGAGAAACCCTGTCTCAAAAAAAAAAAAAAAAAAAAAAAAAAGAAAGAAAGAAAGAAAAGAATGCAACACCCATTACTAACTGGGGCATTTGAATTAAAATGACAGTGTGATTCTAGAATTTGTCCACCCATGTGGCTAAAAGAACCAAAGGGAAAATAGTTGTTTAGGCACTCATGCATCAATCACAATTTCACACAACTCTTAAAGGAACTTGGCTTTATAGTACCCAAACTGCGAACGTGGTATGTTCCAGCAGTTCTATTTGAAGGAATGATACCCCCCCCCCCCCCATGCAAAGGCATTTGTAGAATGTCAGGGCAGCAGTGTTTGTAGTAGTCAAGACCTGCAAAGTTCCAAATGGCTGTCACTAGGACAACAATACTAAATTATATCAGTTTGATTAATTAATGATCTGAATGATGTATAACTGTAGAATATAGTGTGGATGAATGTCTGAAATATGCTTATTCAAAGAGACCATTTCTTATATTAGAGAGAGGGGAGGATCTACTCACTCCTGAGAACAGGGAAGTATAAATTTTACTCATGTTGCTGGAGTAATTTTATTTAGCCCATCAGTTTGGCTGATTATTTGCCCTTTAAGAGCTGCTTTTCTCATCTGGAAAATCTGTGAGTCACTTTTGAGCAAAACTATGACTTCTCAGTTCAGTGGTTGGCTCTATTATACAGCATTTTACTTTTATTTCTTTGGAGTCTGTATACGAAAGCTGAAAGACAAGGATAAAATTTATCATCATTGGATTATTTAGTCTCCTTTTAAATATTGATTTTGTTCTTTCATTACAGGTAGTCAGAAATGGAAAGGAAAGTAAGCAGAATCTGTCTTGCTTCTGAACCCAACGTAACTTATTTTCTGCAAGTGTCTTGGGAGAGAACAATAGGATCTGGTTTTGTTATTACACTTACTGATGGCCATTCAGCCTGGACTGCAACAGGTAATCTTGATAACAAACATGTTTCAAGTAAATAATACCCTGCTCTCTAGTCCTCAGGGACTCTTTAAGTTAAAGTGTTTCTTTCTAGACACAGGTAACATCACTACTCCGTTTTCCATATTCTGCATTTCCAAGTTGCGTATGGGTCTGTAATAGTTGATATTGTTTTCCAGAATTGACACTGTGTACAGTAGCTAATTCTGCCTGCTATGTCAGCTTTATTGCTTGGACCTAGTCATGGTTTTATATCGGACTTTTTACAGAAAACATAAACAGTGCTTTTAAGATATTTATCTCTTCTAGGGACCTGGGGAAAACCTGGGATTTAGAGGAAGTAGATTGGTGGGGCCAAGAGATGCTATTGAATTGTAGGTGTGGAGGCCTCATGCTAGCTGTCACTTCATCTAGTTGTTTAGCTTGAGTTTCTTTTGAATGCAGTTTTAAAAAATCAAAACATACCCATACCCCAATATGTGGAATTTGTGCTGTTTTATCATAGAGACTTGCTTTTAAAAAACCTTTTTACTGACCTTTTAGGCTGTGAATGGCTTCAAGTCATGTAGCGCATATGGCAGGGGCTCTCCTTAGTACAGGGGGTAGCATGTCATGCTCAGACTGTGGCAAACATAAAGGTAAAACATTAGAATTATGTCCTTTTCAAATACCAAAGTTTTAATGTTTTTAAGGATTAAAAACACCCCTTTGTAGTTACATAACACAATTATTTCTAGAGTTGTAAATAGCATATTAGATGAAAATTATGAATTTGTTTATATACCATTTGTATATTCTAACACAGTTTCCCTAAGATTTATCACTATAATTATTATCTCTCAAATTAAATCCATCGCAGAATTCTGTTTTATTCCTGTCTGGTACTCAGCACAATCAAAATGAATTCATACTAAGAGTTTTTTCATCTGGCTTTCATGGCTGCAAATGAGGAGTGTTTACATTTGTGTTATAGGGAAACAAAGGGATTGCAAGGGTGATGTGGGAAATACTCATCCTGTGTTAACTAATTGAGATGTACATTCCTTTGTGAGAAATACCCGTTGATGACTGCTCATGGCAGGTAGCAGTGAGGTGAGGTTTGTTATGTTAGCCCTATGGAGGGAGTAGACCCATGTGACAGCGCTTGTCTGAAAGAGTTGACAGTGTGGTGGCTAAAACCATGGTAATGGCTCACAGTGGACCTTTGCTGACTGAGTGGACTTAGCAGACTTTATTTACACACACACACACATACACACACACACACACACACACGTTAGAGAAGAGAGTTTTAACTATATAAAACTCGTTAGAAAAAAGGGAAACAAACTGGCCATTTGACGGCTAACGTCTGTGTGGATGAGAACTCTAGCCTCCTGTCTCTTACATTGTACATTTATCCTGAATTCAGCGAGTCTTGATTTTGTTCTCTAACTAACGTAATCCAGTGTGACAGAATCGTGCTAGGAGACCACTCGCTGTGCTTCTCAGTGGCGTGTGAACATTGTGTCTTCCTGTAGTGACCATATTTCAAGCATGGAATTTTAAAGTGCAGTCTGTAATGATTTTATCTTCAAAAATTATCCAATGCTGTTTTAGATTTTACGTATTTTTTA
Organism: Uromys caudimaculatus; assembly: GCA_028551405.1. Classification (NCBI taxonomy): domain Eukaryota; kingdom Metazoa; phylum Chordata; class Mammalia; order Rodentia; family Muridae; genus Uromys; species Uromys caudimaculatus. The sequence goes on from CM052716.1 coordinate 58,458,629, forward strand.
TGCCTTGCATCCATTTATATTTTCTTGTTTAGCTATTAGGGCAAATGTATAAGCAAATATGAAAACATATCTTTTTATTTAAGACTTGTTACATAAATATTGTATGGTACTTTACAGACATTACACAATTAAGAATATTGAAACAATTAAATAAATGAAACATGAAAATAGATTTCCTTCCTATACCTCTTCCTGTGTTTTAGTTGTTGTTCAACTTTTTGATTGCTGCAACCTTCAATTAAGTGCAATTTTTACTCTTTTCATTTAAGTGGAAAGGATGTGAGGTTTGTTTTAATCTCCCCCACACTAAGGCTGCTGATTTTTTTCCCCATTAGCAATGCTTTATCTAATGAATGTTTGAGGACCTAATTATCATGTGGCCTGTCATCAGTCACTTCTGTATTATAGAGTTTTGTGTCACAGGGTCATTTCACAAAGTGGGTTAATGATTGATGATCACTATGTGCTTTGTAAAATAATTGCTTCTGGTAGCAAAAAACTTATATCACCTATCTGTGGGGTGTCTTTATGTATATTGGAGATTAAATTAAAACCTTACTAATGTTTTACTATCAAATATTTAGATATCTGTATAATTTTCTTTAAACAGGTATTTTGTTAACTATATGAAAATAATATTACAAAACTTATATGACTTTTGTTAACTCTATATAAATAATAGTATAAAACTCACGAGAAAGGCCTTGTGTAAGTAGGTCTCCTGTGTGAGGCCACCCATATTCCTAATGTGGTAAGGTTGGTGTCTTCTGCTCTCTGACATGGGATAGGATGAATCTGTGCAGTCTTTACTTACACATAGGAAGAGGCTTTCAATGTGTCTTTACCAATCTACAAATAGTCTCAAAATGATGTTTGTGGAGTCTCTGAGACCTCCTTTCCCTCAGTCTCTTCTCTATTTTTGTCCCTGCAGTTCTTTTAGACAGGAACAAATCTGGGTCAGAGTTTGTGACTGTGGGATAGCAACCTCATCCCTCACTTGATACCCTGTATTTCTTCTGGAGGTGGGCTCTACAAGTTCCCTCTCCCCACTGTTGAGCATTTCATCTAATGTCCCTCTCTTTGGGTCCTGAGAGTTTCTCACTACCTAGGTCTCTGGTACTTTCTAGATGGTCCCCTCACCCGAAGCTGCATATTTCCATTCATTCTGCTAGCCCTCTGGGCTTCTCTCTCCCCACATACCAGATCCTGTTCCACTTTTCCCCTCCCTCTTCCTCCCCCCCTCTCCCACCTAGGTCCCTCCCTCCCTTTTGAGGTCCTTGATCCACTTTGACTTGAGCTTTGTGGAAGTGACAAATATGGATGAATTTTCATTTTTCTACATACAAACTGCTAATTAGACCAGCACCATTTATTGAAAATGCTTTCATTTTTCCTCTGCATATTTTTGGCTTCTTTGTCAAAGATCAGGTGTCCATAGTGTGTGGGTTTATTTCTGGGTCTTCAGTTCTATTCCATTGATCGACCTGTCTGTCTCTGTATCAATACCATGCAGTTTCTTCTTTGCCAATTTCTATCCTCTTGCTCTCCTTTTGTTGTCTTATTGCTCTAGCTAGAACTTCGAGTTCTTTATTGAATACATATGGGGAGAGTGGGCAGCCTTGTCTTGTCCCTGATTTTTGTGGGATTGCTTCAAGTATCTCTCCATTTTAATTGATAGTGCCTGTTGGTTTGCAGTAAATTGCCTTTATTATGTTTAGGTATGGATCTTGAATTCCTGATCTCCCCAATACTTTTACATGAAGGGGTATTGCATTTTGTTACATGGTTTTTCAGCATCTAATGAGATGATCATGTGATTTTTTTCCTTTGAGTTTGTTTGTATAGTGGATCCCATTAATAGATTTTCGTATATTGAACCAACCATGCATCCTTGGCTGAAGCCCTCTTGATTGTGGTGAATTATGATTTTGATGTGTTCTTGGATTTGGTTTGCTAGAATTTTATTGAATATTTTTGCACCTATATTCATAAGGGAAATTGGTCTGAAGTTCTCTTTCTTTGTTGAGTCTTTGTGTGGTTTAGGTATCAGAGTAACTGTGGCTTCATAGAATGAATGAAGTGGTGTTCCTTCTGTTTCTATTTTATGGAATAGTTTGAGGAATATTGGTATTAGCTCTTCTTTTAAGGTCTGGTAGAATTCTGTGCTAAAGTCATCTGACCTGAGCTTTTTTTGGTTGGGTGGTTTTTAATGATTTCTTCTATTTCCTTAGAGAATACAGATAGTTTACCTGATCTTGGTTTAACTTTGGTAAGTGGTGTCTGTTTAGAAAATCATACATTTCATCTAAAATTTCCAGTTTTGTTGAGTATAGACTTTTGTAGTAGGATCTGATGATTTTTTGAATTTCCTCGGTTTCTGTTGTTATATCTCCCTTTTTATTTCTGATTTTGTTAACTTGGATACTACCTCTGTGCCCTTTAGTTAGTTTGGCTAAGGGTTTATCTGTCTTGTTGATTTTCTCAAAGCATCAGCTCCTGGTTTTGTTTATTCTTTATATAGTTTTCTTTCTACTCCTCTTGCATGTATTTGCTTCTTTTTGTTCTAGAGCTTTCAGGTGTGCTGGTAAACTGCTAGTATATACTTTCTTTAGTTTCTTTTTGGAGGCACTCAGAGCTATGAGTTTTCCTCTTAGCACTGCTTTAATTGGGTCCCATAAGTTTGGGTATGTTGTGCCTTCATTTTCATTAAATTCTAACAAGTCTTTAATTTTTTTTTTCATTTCTTCCCTGACCAAGTTATCATTGAGTACAGAATTGTTCAGTTTCCATGGGTATGTGAGTTTTCTGTTGTTTTCATTTTTATTGAAGTCTAGCCTTAGTCTGTGGTGATTTGATAGGATGAATGGGATTATTTCGGTCTTTTTGTATCTGCTAAGGCTTGTTTTGTGACTGATTATTTGGACAGTTTTGGAGATGGTATCTTGAGGTGCTGAGAAGAAGGTATATTCTTTTGTTTTATGATGAAATGTTCTGTATATACCTGTTAATCAATTTAAATAATAACCTCTATTACTTTCAATGTGTCTCTGCTTAGTTTCTGTTTCAATGACCTGTCTATTCATTAGAGTGGGATGCTGAAGTATCCCGGTATTATTGTGTGGGATTCAATGTGTTTTGAGCTTTAGAAGTGTTTTATGAATGTGGGTGCCTTTGATTTTGGGGCATAGATGTTCAGAATTGAGACTTTCTCTTGGTGGATTTTTCCTTTGATGTATATGAAGTATCCTTCCCCATGTCACTAGATAATTTTTTATTGAAAGTCTATTTTATTGGACATTACAATGGCAACTCCTGCTTGTTTCTTGGGACCCTTTGCTTGGAAGACTTTTTTTCCAGCCTTTTACTCTGATGTAGTGTCTGTCTTTGTCATTGAGGTGTGTGTTTCTTGTATGCAGCAAAATGCTAGATTTTCTGCATATACAGTCTGTTAGCTTACATCTTCTTTCCCCCAGTTTTATTTTTTTTACTGGATATTTTCTTTATTTACATTTCAAATGTTATCCCCTTACCTAGTTCCCCCCTCCCGGAAAACCCCTTTCCCATACTCTCTCCCCCTGTTTCTTTTAGAGTTTTCCCCTACCCATCCACCCATTCCCATCTCCCCACCCTTGATTTTCCTACACTGGGGCATCTATCGAGCCTTCATAGGACCAAGAACCTCTCCTCCCACTGATGCCTGACAAGGCCATCCTCTGCTATATATGCAGCCATGTGTACTCCTTGGTTGGTGGCTTCATCCCTGGGAGCTCTGAGGGGTCTGGTTGATTGATATTGTTGTTCTTCCTATTGGGTTGCAAACCCCTTCAGCTCCTTCAGTCCTTTCTCTTACTCCTCCACTGGGGACCCCGAGCTCAGACCAATGGTTGGCTGTGAGCTTCTGCCTCTGTATTTGTAGGGCTCTGGCAGGGCCTCTCAGGAGACAACTATATCAGGTTCCTTTCATCAAGCATTTCTTGGCATCCACAATAGTGTCAGGATTTGGTGACTGTATATGTGAGGAATCCACAGGTGGGACAGTTATTGGATGGCCTTTCCTTCAGTCTATGCTCCACTCTTTGTCTCTGTATTTCTTCCCATGCGTTTTTATTCCCCCATTTAAGAAGGACCGAAACATCCACACTTTGGTCTTCCTTCTTCTTGAGCTTCATGTGGTCTGTGAATTTTATCTTGGGTATTCAGAGGTTTGGGGCTAATATCCACTTATCAGTTAATGCATACCCTGTGTGTTCTTTTGTGATTGGGTTACCTCACTCAGGATGATATTTTCTAGTTCCATCCATTTAGCTAAGAATTTCGTGAATTTATCATTTTTAACACTGAATAGTACTCCATTGTGTAAATATACCATATTTTCTGTATCCATTCCTCTGTTCAAGGACATCTGGTTTTTTTCCAACTTGTTTCTATTATAAATAAGGGTGCTATGAACATAGTGGAGCATGTGTCCTTGTTATATGTTGGTGAATATTTTTGGTATATGCCCAGGAGTGGTATAGTTGGGTCCTCAGTTCATACTATGTCCAGTTTTCTGAGGAACAGCCAAACTGATTTCCAGAGTGGTTGTCCCAGCTTGGAATCCCACAAACAATGGAGAACTTTTCCTCTTTCTCCATATCTTGGACAGCATCTGCTGTCACCTGAGTTTTTGATCTTAGCCATTCTGACTGGTGTGAGGTGGAATCTCAAGGTTGTTTTGATTTGTATTTCCCTGATGACTAAGGATGTTGAACATTTCTTTAGGTTCTTCTTGGCCATTTGGTATTCTTCAGTTGAAAATTCTTTGTTTTCTATGTACCCCATTTTTTAATAGGGTTACTTGATTCTCTGAAGCCTAACTTCTTGAGTTCTTTGTATATATTGAATATTAGCCCTCTATCTGATGTAAGATTGTTAAAGATCTTTTCCCAATCTGTTGGTTGCCGTTTTGTCCTATTGACAGTGTCCTTTGCCTTACAGAAGCTTTGCAGTTTCATGAGGTCCCATTTGTGGATTTTTGATCTTAGAGCAAAAGCCATTGGTGTTCTGTTCAGGAACTTTTTCCTGTGCCCATGTGTTCGAGACTTTTCCCCACTTTCTCGTCTATTAGACTCAGTGTATCTAGTTTTATGTGGAGGTTCTTGATCCACTTGAACTTGAGCTTTGCACAGGGAGCTAGGAATGGATCAACTTGTATTCTTCTACATGTAGACTGCCAGTTGAACCAGCACCATTTGTTGAAAATGCTGTCTTTTTTCCCACTGGATGGTTTTAGTGCCTTTGTCAAAGATCAAGTGAATGTAAGTCTGTGGGTTCTTTTCTGGGTCTTCAATTCTATTCCATTGATCTACCTGCCTGTCACTGAACCAATACCATGTGGTTTTCATCACTAGTGCTCCATAGTACAGCTTGAGGTCAGGGATGCTGATTCCGCCAGAAGTTCTTTTGTTGTTGAGAATAGTTTTTGCTATCCTGGGTTTTTTGTTATTCCAAATGAATTTGAGAGTTGCTATTTCTAAGTTTATGAAGAATTGAGTTGGAATTTTGATGGGGATTGCATTCAACCTGTAAATTGCTTTCGGCAGAATGGCCATTTTTACTATATTAATCCTGCCAATCCATAAGTATGGGAGATCTTTCCATCTTCTGAGGTCTTCTTCGATTTCTTTCTTCAGAGACTTGATGTTCTTGTCATACAGATCTTTCACTTGTTTGGTTAGAGTTACACCAAGATACGTTATACTGTTTGTGACAATTGTGAAGGGTGTTATTTCTCGAATTTCTTTCTCAGCCTGTTTATCCTTCGAGTATAGGAAGGCTACTGATTTGTTTGAGTTAATTTTATATCCAGCCACTTTGCTGAAGTTGTTTATCAGCTGTAGCAGTTCTCTGTTGGAGTTTTTCAGGTCCCTTAAGTATAAGATCATATCATCTGCAAATAGTGATATTTTGATTTCTTCCTTTCCAATTTGTATCCCTTTGACCTCCTTTTGTTGTCTAATTGCTCTAGCTAGAACTTCAATTACTATATTGAATAGATAGGGAGAGAGAGGGCAACCTTGTCTAGTCCCTGATTTTAGTGGGATTACTTCAAGTTTCTCTCCATTTAGTTTGATGTTGGCTACTGGTTTGCTGTATATTGCTTTTACTATGTTTAGGTATGGGTCTTGAGTTCCTAATCTTTCCAAGACTTTTATCATGAAGGGATGTTGAATTTTGTCAAATGCTTTTCAGTATCTAATGAAATGACCATGCGGTTTTTTTCTTTGAGTTTGTTTATGTATTGATGTTTTTCCGGGTATTGAACCATCCCTGCATCCCTGGGATGAAGCCTACTTGATCATGGTGAATGCTTGTTTTGATGTGTTCTTGGATTCTGTTTGGGAGAATTTTATTGAGTATTTTTGCATCGATATTCATAAGGGAAATTGGTCTGAAGTTTTCTTTCTTTGTTGGGTCTTTGTGAGGTTTTGGTATCAGTGTAATTGTGGCCTCATAGAAGGAATTGGGTAGTGTTGCTTCTGTTTCTATTTTGTGGGATAGATTTAAGAGTATTGGTATTAGGTCTACTTTGAAGGTCTGATAGAATTCTGCACTGAACCTATCTGGTCCTGGACTTTTATTGGTTGGGAGACTTTTAATGACTGCTTCTATTTCTTTAGGCATCAAGGGACTGTTTAGATGGTTTATCTGATCCTGACTTAACTTTGGTATTTGGTATCTTTCTAGAAAATTGTCCATTTCATCCAGATTTTCCAATTTTGTTGAGTATAGGCTTTTGTAGTAAGATCTGACGATTTTTTGAATTTCCTCAGAATCTATTGTTTTATCTGCCTTTTCATTTCTAATTTTGTTAATTTGGATGCTGTCTCTGTGCCCTCTGGTTAGTCTGGCTAAGGGTTTATCTATCTTGTTGATTTTCTCAAAGAACCAACTCCTGGTTTTGTTGATTCTTTGTATAGTTCTTTTTGTTTCTACTTGGTTGATTTCACCCCTTAATTTGATTATTTCCTGCCTTTTACTCCTCTTGGGTTTACTAGCTTCTATTTGTTCTGGAGCATTCAGGTGTGTTGTTAAGCTGCTAGTGTATGTTCTCTCCAGTTTCTTTTTGGAGGCACTCAGAGCTGTGAGTTTTCCTCTTAACACTGCTTTCATTGTGTCCCATAGTTTGGGTATGTTGTACTTTCATTTTCATTAAATTCTAGGAAGTCTTTAATTTCTTTATTTCTTCCTTGACCAAGTTATCATTGAGTAGAGTGTTGTTCAGCTTCCATGTGTATGTGGGCTTTCTGTTGTTGTTGTTGTTGCCATTGAAGACCAGCTTTAATCCATAGTGATGTGATAGGAGGCATGGGTTATTTCAATCCTTTTATATCTGTTGAGGTTTGTTTTGTGACCGATTATCTGGTCAGTTTTGGAGAAGGTAACTTGAGGTGCTAAGAAGATGGTATATTATTTTGATTTAGGATGAAATGTTCTATAGATATCTGCTAAATCCATTTGGTTCATAATATCTGTTAGTTTCATTGTGTCTCTGTTTAGTTTGTGTTTCCAAGACCTGTCCATTGATGATATTCGGGTGTTGAAGTCTCCTACTATTATTGAGTGAGGTGCAATGTGTTCTTTGAGCTTCAGTAACGTTTCTTTTATGAATATGGGTGCCCTTGCATTTGGAGCATAGATGTTCAGAATTGAGAGTTCTTCTTGATAGATTTTTCCTTTGATGAGGATGTGATGTCCTTCCATATCTTTTTTTGATGACTTTTTGGTGAAAGTTGAGTTTATCCGATATTAGAATGGCTCCTCCAGCCTGTTTCTTGCGACCATTTGCCTGCAAATTTGTTTTCCAGCCCTTTACTCTGAGGTAGTGTTTGTCTTTAACACAGAGATGCATTTCCTGAGTGCAGCAAAGTGCTGGGTCCTGTTTATGGTTTCAGTCTGTCAGTCTGTGTCTTTTATTGGGGAATTGAGTCCATTGATGTTAAGAGTTATGAAAGGATAGTGATTGTTACTTCTTGTTGTTTTCAATGTTATTTTTATGTTTGTATGGCTATCTTCTTTTGAGTTTGTTGAAAGATTAGTTTCTTGCTTTATCTAGGGTGTAGTTTCCGTCCTTGAGTTGGTGTTTTCCATCTGTTATCCTTTGTATGGCTGTGTTTGTGGATACATATTGTGTAAATTTGGTTTTGTCATAGAATATTTTGGTGTCATCATCTATGGTAATTGAGAGTTTTGCTGGGCTATCTGTTGTGTTCTCTTAGGGTTTGTATGAGTTCTGCCCAGGATCTTCTAGCTTTTCATAGTCTCTGGTGAGAAGTCTGGTGTAATTCTGGTAGTTCTGCCTTTATATGGTACTTGTCCTTTTTCCCTTACTGCTTTTAATATTCTTTCCTTGTTTTGTGTATTTGGTGTTTTGACTTTAATGTGACCAGAGGAATTTCTTTTCTGGTCCAATCTATTTGGAGTTTGTTAGGCTTCTTGAATGTTTATGTTCATCTCTTTCTTTAGATTAGGGAAGTTTTCTTCTATAATTTTGTTGAAGATATTTTCTGGTCCTTTAAATTGGGAATCTTCACTCTCTTCTCTCCCTGTTATCCGTAGGTTCTATCTTCTCATTGTGTCCTGCATTTCCTGAATGTTTTGAGTTAGGAGCTTTTTGCATTTTCTTTGACTGTTGTGTCAATGTTTTCTATGGTGTCTTCTGCACCTGAGATTCTCTCTTCTATCTCTTGTATTCTGTTGGTGATGTTTGCCTCTATGATTCTTGATCTCTTTCCTAGGTTTTCTAACTCCATGTTTGTCTCCTTTTGTGATTTCTTTATTGTTTCTATTTCTATTTTTAGTTTCTGGATGGTTTTGTTCATTTCCTTCGTCGGTTTGATTGTGTTTTCCTGTAATTCTTTACGGAATTTTTGTGTTTCTTCTTTAAGGACTTCTACTTGTTTACCTATGTTCTCTTGTATTTCTTTAAGGGAGTTATTTATCTCCTTCTTAAAGTCTTCTATCTTCATTGTGAAATGTGAGTTTAAATCAGTCTTGCTTTTCTGGTGTGTTGGGGTATCCAGGGCTCACGGTGCTGGGAGTACTGGGTTTTGATGATGCCAAGTAGCCTTGGTTTCTGTTCCTTATATTCTTGCCCTTGCCTTTCGCCATCTGGTTATCTCTGGTGTTAGCTGGTCTTACTCTCTCTGACTGTGGCTTTTCCCTCCTGCAAGCCTCTGTGTTAATACTCCTTGAAGACCAGCTCTCTCTGAGAGGAATTTGGGTTTGGAGAGCTGTGGTATATGGTCAGCTCTGGAGTGCAGACAGAAACTAGAAGAATCTTGTCCCCAGCTGTCTCTTGGTTCCTGTGTCCTGATGGCTCTGCAAGGGTCCCTCTTGATCCAGTGAATTTGTATAGAAGTGGTGGTCTTGCCTGTGCTCAAAGGTGTGTTGGCACTCCTAGGATACCAGCTCTCTCCTGGCACTATTTGAGTATGGAGCCCTGTGTCACTGGATCAGTTCCCCGACCTTCGAAATAAACCAGATGACCACTCCTCAGTCCCTGTGTCCTTGGGATTCCAGGTGGGTCCCTCTCAGCAGACAGGTTTTTCCACAGTCCTGGAAGACTAGCTTTCTCTCAGTACTATTTGCCTATGGAGGCTCAGGCAGAGTTCCCCTGCCTCATATGGAAACCAGAAGGCTCCTTCCCCTGGTTGTTCCTCAGTTCCTATGTCCCAAGGATTCCGGGTCAATCCCGTTGAACAGTGTTGCTTGTCTTACCCCCACTCATGGGCTTTTGCACACTCCTGAGAGGCTAGCTTCCTCCTGGTCCTATTTGGCTATGGAGCCCTGGTGGCTCAGGCAGAGGTCTCCCATCACAGATGGAAACCAAAAGGCTCAATTCCTGTTATGTTTGTGTGGCTATCTTTTTTGAGTTTGTTGAAAGAAGATTACTTTTTCGCTTTTTCTAGGTTGTAGTTTCCCTCCTTGTGTTGGTCACAATTTGGGCTCTTCCAACAACTAATGTTTGGTTATGTGTCTTGGCATCTCCCATTAGCCTCTCTGATGATCATTCAGATAGGCACCAATCTTTGAGTATATAAAAATATCATTAGGAATCATTTTATTGATTTTATTTTTCTAACAAAAGTCTAGGCTAGTCGAGACATCTATCATCATATCATTAAAGAAAACTGACATTTTATAGTAGATGTCATAAGTCAATAAATTTTCTCCTAAGGGTGGGGATATGCTAACCTCCCTCACCTCAATGTTTACATAATTTTAAAAGGGAAGTATAAACAGAAGTATGGTATTTTGTCTGTTTGTCAAAAACTTAATTTTTATTTTATGTACAAAATTCAAAAGAGGTGAAGCATAGTGAATTATTAGATGAGATTGAGTTATTTCAGTTATGAACACTTGAAGGACTTCCTATGTCCAACTTTTTTTGTGTGTTTTGTCCAACATTTGTTTGTTTAATTTCTGTGTTCATGTACAGAACAATCTGTTACATAGTATTTGTTCCTTAAGCAATTTTGAATAGGTGAGTTGCATTAATAAAATGTATTAAATATTTTAAGATAGTTACACTTTCTATTTAATGAAGTTAACATACTTGCATGTTTTCCAATTTTTCTTGGAACATTATTTGTATAAAGTCTTTATCGTGGCATTCTCATACAAGTATACAGTGAGCGTTGATCATATGACCCTTCATTCTCTTCCCCCTCTCTGATGTTTGTCTTCTCTCTCCTCCCCACACAACAGTTTTAAATCTAGATTTCACATATGAGAGAAAACATGCAGTTTTCTTTGTTTTCCTAAGATTAACGTATTCCTCTTAATTGTTTGCTTTCCTATTTTATTCCTTTTATTCTGTTGTATATATTTGTCATATTGTTTTAATCTACTCACTCACTGACAGGCAGTCAAACTCATTCTTTTGTCTATTGTGAATAGTAACTACTGGATATGAAAGTATCCCTATTTTATACTGACTGATGCATTTGGGTATTTACCTAAGAATGCTTTGGGATGATCTAATCTATTTGGAGTTTGGGGGGGGGGGGGTTCTATGCTGAATTCCAGTGGAGTTTTGGGGGAAAGTTCTATGTTGAATTCTAGTGGGATGTATTGATTTACATTTCTGCCAACAATGTTTAAATGTTTCTTTTTATACGTTTTTTTAAAAGTGTATTTTGGTCACCTTTTCCTCAACTCCCTCTGTCTAAGTTTTCATGATACTCTCCAATCCATAGCCTTCTCCTCTTACGGCCTTTATTATTATTATTGTTGTTATTATCAGTAATTTCCCCAGTCCAGTCAGTGCTCAGCATATGCATCTTATGTACTGGGGAGACTACCTTGTGCACCTTCTGGTTTGCTGCATCTTTATCAACTTTTGTTATTGTTTTTGTTTCCCTAAATAGAGCCATTTTGACTATGGAATGGAATTTATCTGTATCTTTGATTTTAATTATCCCTTTGAGTAAGGATATTGATCATTTTCTTTCATTAGTTTACTTGAATACTGTTCAGTTCATTTCCACATTGATTTGGTTATTATTTCAATGTTGGTTTTCTTAATCTTTATATTTATGGATACTAATTCCCCAGGAGAGAAATTGCTTGCAAATGCTTTCTCTCATTATCTCAATAATTTTGTACACTTTGTTTTATTGCAGAAGCTCTGTAATGATGTGTACTCCCCTCACAGTCCTCACATTTGGGTCTTGAACTACTGGAGCCCTACTCAAAAATTTCTTGTTAAGCCTATCTTTTGAAGTATTTTCCCTATGCATTCATCTAGCCGTTTATTTTTTTTGTTCCATTTTGGATATATTATTGTTGTTTCTGTGGGTCAGAGAGAGGAATCTAGTTTCATACTTCTACCTGTGAACATCTGGTTTCATAAGCACCATTTGTTGATGAACCAGTCCTTAGAATATTTTGAACTTAATATAGTTTTGCTGCATGGTTTTAATCTTTGTAAGTTTCCATGGAGTTATGTAAAACATAACAAGTTTCACTCAGCCTAACCATAGACAAAGAATTAAGGCAACCAAGGATGCTAAGAGCAGGAGAAGTAATCCCTATGGAAGATCACTACATAGCTAGCCTTAAAATAATTTACATGCAAATAACATTATACAGGCTGAGCAGGTGTATTTATATATTTAGGGGTGGGGGGAGAGACTATAAATTTGAGTGACAGAAAGCAGATATATGAGAAATGTTGGAGGAAGGAAAGGGAAGGTGGTGTATTATATCATTATATTTTAACTTCAAAAATACATTAATTAAAACAAAGATAACAGATTGAAGGTTGGGTATATTGGTACACAGATGTCTTTCTTGCATTCACAAAGCTAAAGCAGATGTCAAAGGATATTTGTAAAGTGTGCTTACACACACACACACACACACACACACACACACACACACACACACACACACCACAAATAAATCTTAAAGAACTGGACATGTATGTGACTGTAATTATGATGCTGAGTGGGCAGAAGACAAGGTTTCAGATCTAAATCTTTACAACTGTACTAACATTATGAGAAAACAATTGGAAGTGTTTTCCTGTTAATGAAACCATCTTAAACACATTTCCCCCATCCCTGGGAGCTGCCCTAACAGGTGAAGTGCTTATAGATTACTCATGATGATCTGTGGCCTGGGTTTTAGCACCCATGAAGAAATGTGTGTAGCATCACATATCTCAACCCTGTACTCAGCCAGGAGGATTGCCAGGGAATCAGGCCTAAGTGATGAGGTGTAGGTTCAATGACAGATCCTATCTTTGAGCATAGCTGGAGAGTGATAAGAAGAATAGCAGCTGTGCCCTTTGGCCTCCACATATGCACAGGAGCACATGGACCTGCACACAATGAATGAATGAGTTGCTGAAGTTTACATCTTTAACGCTGTATTATCTATGGATGATGGTTGAAAACTTAGCTTTCAATTATAAAAGAACACATAAAGAAAGAAATTTAGAAGTAATTCCATAACTGGTAAAGCCTACAGGGTCTCCAAGGTAATCACCAGTCTCTGTTTAAGACGGCTTATTCCTGGAGTTAAGTGGTGTGGTCATCGTTTAGATTTTGTTTAGGCTGCCATATTTTTGAGATTTTGTGAGTGCAGTATTTTGTCTGGAAGACTGTATCACATCAGATGTCCTAGTACCCTCTCTCTGTGTCTTTCCACCTTTCTTTCATGGTGTTTCCTGAGGAGGGGTTATTTTGTAGATGTACCAGCTGAATCACTCTTTGCAGTTTTACTTGTTGTGGATCTTGGTAGTAGCTTCTGCCTACTGCAAAACAAGATTTATTTGATTAGGGCTTAGAACTATACTTATCTTTGAAAATAAGGAAAAGCATTCAACACTCTGTTAGAAGCTATATTTATTTAGGAAAATGGCAGTAGTTGGTCCTACTTTAGGGTCTTTGTCCTCTCTGAGGACATTCTGAATGTTATCTAGATTTACAGTACCAAGCTTTAGTTGCCCCCTATTAAATGCTCCCTAAGTCCAAGTAGGGGGCCACTGGTTATTCCCAAGATAAAGATCGCATGCTATTGCACTTTTGGGGATATCTTGGCAGGGCAGTTATTGATTTTGTGTTGCAGACTTTATAGTTGTGTAGAACTATTGATTGCATTTGTGTTTTGTCTGGTTGGATAGCATGTTCTGATAACTAGCGCTCAGAGAAAAAGGCTTCACATCAGTACTGGTTCAGTCCTTCCAGTCCTATGTTGGAAGTGTATGGTATGTTCTGCAGTAGCACCCTACTAGGAAATTGTAGGTCTGTAGCTAAGGACATTGGGAATATCTCATATTTTGGGAGGATCTCTTGAACGCTTGACCAATACTTAATGGTTTCCCTTCCTGACACTGGGGTGTTTTTAAGTAAGCTATTACTCCTGCATGGAGCATTATCACCCATGTGGCATAAATCTATAATACACACACACACACACACACACACACACACACACACACACACACACAATGTTCCTAATTCTGAACACTTAGGTTTGAGTACATAGTCTGGTATAACTTCAGAAGCTGGAAAGTAGAGGGGATTGAAAAGGAAGATAATGAGCTCAGTAGGTGGAGTTGTAGGACCCAGGAGCTTCCAAAGGTCAAAGGGGAAAAGTATGGGGGTGCTTTACTCAGGAAGGGAGGAAATGTATCAGGGAAGAGGGAGGAGAAAGAGATAAGTAGCACTAAATGTATTTGAAAAAACTACTGGGAAACTTGTTGATTTTATTTTTTCAAATTTCTGTTACATTGGCAAAGTAGTTATAACAGTTAAATCCGTATTTTCTAATAGAAACTTTTTATTTCATCACCTTAATTTTCTTACCCATAGTTTCTGAATCAGAGATTTCCCAAGAAGCTGATGACATGGCTATGGAGAGAGGAAAATACGTTGATGAACTGAGAAAGGCATTGGTGCCAGGGTCAGGAGCAGCTGATGCATACAAGTTTATCTTTTCTAAAGAGACTCGCCATTTCTCCCTTGAGAAAGAACTAAAAGATGTTTCAGTAAGTAAAACTTTCCACAAGTTTGTTTTTACTGATAAATTTTGTTTCACATTTAAGTAGTAGGTCTGTCATTCTTGGAACAACTCTGAAATAAATACTAAAAAATTGCTTGGAATCCTTGTTAGTATGCTTCAAATTTTATAAAGGAAATCATATATATGTATATGTAAATGTATACACACACATATATGTATATATACATATATACACATATATATGAAAATATATATATATGGTTTCTGCGATGGTGTTTTCTTGTGTGTGTGCATGCATCTAGTGTGAGCGTGTCTCTGTGTGTGTGTACCAGTGTGTGTATGTGCTGCATCACATGTGTGATGGTCATCATAGCCTCAGACTTCAGACCATCATCCTGGTTAGCTACTTTACCTACTAAGGCGTCTCACTGTCTCACAACGTTTCAGAGTTAAAGTTCGTGACATATTTCTTTTAACACACTGCAAAGTAAACACTAGGAAATATATTTACTCATCAATATTTAAACACTTTAATTACCATAATTAATTACATGAATGAACAAGAGTATTAGACTATTGCAGCCTGGTTTCTTAAAAGAGGTTTGGGAAAATACAGAGTTTTAGAAAGAAAAACGTTAAATTTACCTTTGCCTATTTAATGATTGATTTATTTTCTTTCTTTGAGTATATTTGAAATTTTATCTCATTATTATTTTAGTAAATTTTAATTTTTTAATTTGTGTTGGTGCTTTGCCTACATATGTGTCTTTGTGAGGGTCTCAGATCCCCTGGAACTGGAATTACAGATAATTGTGAGCTGCCTGTCATGTGGGTACTGGTAATTGAACATTGGTCCTTTGGAAGAGCAGCTGGTACTTTTAGCTGTTAAGCCATTTCTCCAACCTTCTATATTTAAAAATTTTAAACAAAATAGTTAAGTGTAGTAATACATATCATTAATAATTAAGCAAACCTTATTTATATTGTTATACTTAAAAACAATAAAGTAGAAATAACTTTGTGTCTAAGCTTTGTAAAGATTGCATGCTTTCGAGACAAGCATACCTACTACTTGGCTCAGTTTCTGCACCAATTCTGACTAAGGAGCTAGCTAGTTTAAAAGTTTGTTCTTACTCTCTTTATAGCCTACCTAAATTAAATAGACATTAAATTCACTTTTGCCTTTGGTTAATTAATTGTATGAGATCAACAACATAAGAAAGAGAAACTTATTTGTTTCATTGATAGTAACGAAGAAATTGGATCTTGTTTGAGTGTTTGTTTTGTTTATTTTGTTTTTAGCTAAATCTAATTTTTAAGTGCTTTTAATGCCATCTTTTAAACTCATAATAGTAAAGGAGATTTATCAATCTGAGAAGTATTTCAATAAATAAATAAAATTATTTTCAAATATATGTTATTATGGGGAATAATGTAGAATGCCTGGCTCTTGTAATTTCAGTTAGAAGATCTATATTTATATTCACTATCAATGCATATTTTTATTCTGTTGAGGTTATTCACATAATAATTTTAAATAGGTGAAGACTTTAACTGGCATGTTCAGTTTAGTGTCACTTGTGTTCTTTTCTGTGGTCCAAGTTCAATCAGGGGATGTTAAATACCCTTACAAATGCTGCCTGTTTCTTCTCATATTGCAGAGTGGAGCAGGTCAAATTAAGAACAATGATACTTACTCCTCAACAGGCATTTATTTTCAGCAATTTGTGTTATTTTGTGATAATGCATGCCAAGTTATTGAGAAGCTTTTGGTACCTGTGAGGTGGTGAAAGGCTGTGGCTCAGCAGCTGCTGTGCTGGAGGGCTCACCCTGGCTGCTTGCTTGTGCATCATGCTTTGCTGATTCTGTGAGGAAAATCCTTTAATTCCTCATGACTTATGTCATTTACAGTTGTCTTGCTAGAAATAAATTATAGACTGGCAGTAATCCTGGAAATTTTCTTGCTTTTTATCCTGAAATTAATCACTCTTTATCAAAACCAAGGCCTTGAATACTATCTTTTTGACTGATTTTTACTAGTGATAAAACAACATAAATATACTCAGGAATGCAGAAGAGTGATGAGACCCTAGACAAATTAATTGCCTTCCACTATCACAGTACAGTTTAGATGGCTGCTACTATGATTATTGTTGTACACTGTTTATTGTTGATAAGTTTGTTCGTGCCTGGTTGCTTGAGAGAGAATTTTGAATATTTGAGGTAAAACTTTCTGAGCTAAGGTCAGCTTTCTAGATGCAGCTGAAACATTGGCAAGCTTATTCAATCAGACTTCCTTAGGAGTCTTCTAGTGTGCCATGTGTTCTGCAAACTGATTTCAGGGTGATATTATCTTATAAATTCATCTGCTGGCAAAAATGTGCTGACAGTTGCACACATGGCAAACTGCTCTAAGGTTCCTTGCACTTGAATGACCCAGACATTGTGAAGGAGTGTGTGATGCTTTCCTTAATGACACAGATAACTGAAATTTGCCAAAATATGACCATTGAAACTCAGAAGGATGGGAAAGAATGTACAGCTTCAACTGGAAGGATGTACTCAATCTTGTTGTGTTTCCACCTAATTCTGTTCCCATGGCAAAGAGGCCTCTGTGAATCCCTAGTCCACTTGCTTCTAGTCTGGCGCTCTAGCAGGCACAGTTTGAGATATTTCTTGCCTTCTTCAAATCTTTCATGTGCCAAGTCACATTTTCAGGATCACTGCACATCTTGAACATTTGGAATCTACAAGTCATGTAAGGGTTGTGTGAAATTTACAGTTCTACTTCCCCCTTTAAGTAAGGAAATTACTATTATCATTTTTATCTTAAAAGACCTATTTTTAAGAAAAATAACTCATACTTTTATTGAGTCCTAGAATTTTCCATTTCCAGTGTAAGGAGATACTTACATACATAACCTGTTTTCCGGTGTTCAGGTTTTAGGAAAGAATGAGTTCACAGTTTTTATGAGATTAGCTCTAAATTTATAACTAGTCGCTTGAATATGTGTATGTTCTGATTATTTTTTTCAAGAAAAGGAGATAAACCACTAGAATAAATATTGTATGATCATCTATACACTAATACTCTTTCCCTATAGTGTGAACCTCACCACTAAGAGCTCTGTTGGTGACAGTAAGCTGGTGTGCACGCCAGTGTGAAGACTGGGAGTTGTTCATGCCTTTATCTCTACAAAACCTGTCTCTGCCAGATTATTCTTTCAAGTTTTCACAGGTCATGCTGATTTTGTGGTAGACACTTGGTCACTTGACACTGAATCTTCATAATACAATTCTCTTCTCATTTTACTTAACTAGATTTATTTTGGTAATAAATCATAACTAAATGTATATTCTTCTATTATACATATGACTGCAGTTTCCCTTCCCTCCACTCCTCCCAGCCTCCTTCCCCCACCTCCTTTCTCACCCATATCTACTACTACTCTGTTTCCCTTCAGGAAAGAACAGTCTTCTCAGGGATGTAACTGAATATGGCGTAACAGGTTACAATAAGACTAGATATAAACCCTCATGTGAAGGCTGGACAAAGCAACCCAGTAGGCAGACAAGGGTCCCAACAGGAGGCAAAAGAGTCAGACACCCCCTACTCGCACTGTTAGGAGGCCCACAAGAAGACCGAGTTACACAACAATAACATGTAAGCAGACAGCCTAGCATAGATCTATGCAAACTCCGGGATTGCTGCTTTGGGCTCTATAAGCCCCTATGAGCCCTGCTTAGTTGATTCTGTGATTCTCCTGCTATCCTAGACCCCTCTTGGCTCCTACAGTCCTTGGTCCTCTTTGTCTGCGGGGTTCCCCAAGCTCTTCCTAATGTTTGGCTATTAGTTTTTTCATCTGCTCTCATCAGTTTGCTGTATGAATCCTGTAAAATGACAGTCAGGCCAGGCACTGATCTATAAGTGTAGCAGAATACCATTAAGAATCACGTCATTGGCTTTTTTTTCCTGGTTGTGTTTGGTTCTAGTCTAAGTCTCTGGGCCATTCAGCCTCTGGTTCCTGACCATCATGGGTTGGCCACTCATACAAGTTCTGCACCACCATTGCCTCAGCACATCTTGCAGACAGGATAAATTGTAGGTCAAAGGTTTTCTGGCCGAGTTTCTGTCTCAGACTTACCACTAGAAGACTTACCTGATTTCAGGAGAGAGCCAATTCAGACTCTGTATCTTCCATTGCTAGTAGTGCTTGCTATGTCACATTGATAGATTCCAGGGAGTTTCCATTGTTTTCCACATTGCCGCCCCCTCCCCCCCATGTCCTCCATTTTCAGTCATATTTTCCTGTACTCTTCTTCGGCTCCCCAGCCACCACCTGAGCCCTCCTGTTCCTATCCCCATCCATCCCAAAGTCCACCCACAAAAATCTATTCTATTTCTCCTTCCCAGGGAGATCCATGTCTCCTTCTTTGAGCCCTCCTTGTTACTTAGAATCTCTAGGTCTGTGGATATAGAATAATTACTTTTATATAACAGATAATATCTACTTATATGTGGGTACACATCACATCTGTCTTTCAGGGTCTTGGTTAACTCATTCAGGATGAGTTTTTTTCTACTTTTATCCATTTGCCTGCAAATTTCCTGATGTCATTTTTTACTAGCTGAGTAGTACTGCATTTGTAAATGTACCACTTTTTCTTTATCCATTCTTTAATTGAGGGCAACCTTGTTTCTAGTTTTTGACCATTATGTGAATAAGGGATGTATGAACATGATATAAGTGCCCTTGTGGTAGGATAGAATGTCCTATGGACATACTCCCAAGAGTAGTATAGCTGTTGATGTGGATCAATTCCTAATTTTCTGAGGAACTGCCATATTTATTTCCATAGTGGCTCTACAAGTTTGCACTCCCTCTGGCAGCGGAGGGGCGTTCCCTTTGCTCCACATCGTCCTACCGTGAGCCGTCACTTGTGTTTTTGTTCTTAGCTATTCTGACAGGTGTAAGATAATATGGAATCCTATCTTACCAACAGGCAGATCATGCAAACAAAACCTAAACATAAGTATTGGATCTAACAGACATTAAAAACCAAATGGACCTAACAGATATGTACATTTCAGCCAAATGCATATATATATATGTATCTTTTCCTCAGTACCTAATGGAACTTTCTCCAACATTGACCACATACTCAAGTCACAAAGCAAGTCTCAATAGATATAAGAAAATTGAAATAACTCCTTGTCAGACTAGCATGGATTAAAGATGTATTTCAACAACAGAAATAAGAGAAAGCCTACAATCTCGTGGAAACTGAACAACTCTATACTAAATGATAACTGGGCAAGGCAGCAATAAAGAAAGAAATTAAAGACTTTCCCGATTTCAATGAAAATGAATATAGAACACACCTCATCTTATGGGACACAA
The DNA here is from genome assembly GCA_028551405.1 of Uromys caudimaculatus. Lineage (NCBI taxonomy): Eukaryota > Metazoa > Chordata > Mammalia > Rodentia > Muridae > Uromys > Uromys caudimaculatus. The sequence continues at coordinate 58,478,545 of CM052716.1, forward strand.
CAAAAATGGTGTTAAGAGGAAAGTTCATAACACCTAGTGCCTTAAAAAAAAAAAAAACAGAGAGATCTTTTAGTAGAAAGTTAACAAACTACTTGAAAGCTTAGGGAAAAAAGAAGATGAAGGTGGAGGAAGAGGAGGAGGAGGAGGAAGAGGAGGAGGAGGAGGAGGAGGCGGAGGAGGAGGAGGAGGAGGAGGAGGAGGAGGAGGAGGAGGACCAGTTAAGCACCAAAGATTAGATTGCAGGAAATAATCAAAATTGAAGTGTGAAAGCAACAAAATAGAAACAGAGAATACAAAGAATCAATGAAATGAAAGTTTGGTTCTTTGAGAAACATCAGCAAGATAGACAAACCCTTATCCAAACTATCTATAAGACAGAATATATCTAGCTTAACAAAATCGGAAATGAAAAGGCACAGACATTGAGGAAACCCAAAGAATCATTAGGTCATACGTTAAAAAAAACTGCACTCTACAAAATTGGAAAATTTGAAATAAATGGATCATTTTCTCAATAGATACCATTTACCAAAGTTGAATCAATATCAGATCACTTAGGTTAGATCTATAATTCCCTAAGGAAATAGAAGCGGTTATTAAAAGTCTCCCAATGAAAAAATGGCCAGGGCCAGAAATTTTAGTGGAGAATTCTTCCAGACATTCAATGCAGAGCTAATGCCAATAGTCGTTAAAGTATTCCACAAAATACAAACAGATGTAGCATCGACAAATTCTTCTTCTTCTTCTTCTTCTTCTTCTTCTTCTTCTTCTTCTTCTTCTTCTTCTTCTTCTTCTTCTTCTTCTTCCTCCTCCTCCTCCTCCTCCTCCTCCTCCTCCTCCTCCTCCTCCTCCTCCTCCTTCTCCTCCTCTTCCTCCTCCTTGACAGGGTTTCTCTGTGTAGCCCTGGCTGTCCTGGAACTCACTCTGTAGACCAGGCTGGCCTCGAACTCAGAAATCCGCCTGCCTTCTTATGAGGCTACAATCACTCTGATACAAAGATTCAACAGAGAATTACAGGTCACTTTTCCTCATAAACATAGATGCAAAAATAGTTAATCAAGAAAATACTCATAAACCAAATTTAAGAATACATCAGATAGATCATCCACTATGATTCAGGGATGGTTCAACATATGAAATTTAATGTAATACACCATATAAACAAACTGAAAGAAAAAAAATGCTCATCTCATTAGATGCTGAAAAGGCCTATGACAGAATCCAATACATCTTTATGATAAAAATCTTGGAGAGATCAGGGGTACAAGGGACATACCTAAACATAGTAAAGGAATTTACAGTAAGCCTAAAGCCAATATCAAAATAAATGGAGAAAAACTCAAAGCAATCCACTATAATCAGGAATAAAAAAAGAGGCTGTCCACTAGCTCCATATTCATTAGTATAGTACTTGAAGTTCTAGCTAGAGCAACAACATAACTGAAGAAGACCAAGCAAACAGAAATTGAAAAGGAGGAAGTCAGTGTACTGTGATATGATGTATACATAAGCAAACACAAAAATTCTACCAGGTAATTGTACAGCTTATAAACACCTTCTTTGAAATGGCTGGATACAAAATAAACTTTAAAAAAATCAATAGCCATCAGGGAGAACATTTTTAATTCTATTGATTGATTAAATGAAAAGGTTTACTGATCAAAATGGGTCTAATACACCCTATCCTATATAAACCATAAGAACCTGCAGGAATGGCAGTATAAATACCATTTTTTTCAGGGGGGGGAGGCCCATTTCCAGAGCAGTTGTTTACCAGATAGAAGTATATGATTAGAAGTGGAATTGTAATAAGGAGTAATGGATTATTTAAATGATAAGAAATGTGAGTTAAAGACAAAAACAAACATCATGGACAGGAGTATCAGAGGAAACCCTATGAATATGGGTGAGGGTGCACTTTACTTCATCCCATTTTTCCTGTACAACTTATGCTATTTTTTTAATGGCCTAGGAATAGATGGGTTTCCTCAATTGTCAAAAGATTGTCTGTGTTGACAGTCATATGCCAAATGAAGCCAGAGATTATTTTATAGACCATTGTCAAAGATAGTGCCATTGTAGGTACAGTAATATCAATTTAAGTAAGCAGTCCATCAGATATTCCTTTCTTCATCTCATAAAACTATAATTTCTACTATTGGAACTTTCTATTGAATACTTAATTATTCCACAATCTGGATTATAGCATTTGATCTGCTAGATTGGTCCAACCAAAATAGCTTCCATTCATGTAAGTAAAGATTTTTGTACGCTTTTGTCTGGATAGCTGTTCCTGAAGGATATTATCTATCTTTGGCATAGTAAAACAACTATACTGTTTTATATTATAGAAGTGGCTTTTATCCCCTCCTGACAAAAACCATTTGATTCTGCACTGACAGTCTGAGAATTAACATGGACTATAGTCAATAAAGATAACAAGATCATTTAGGGGTCAGTACTATTGAGTACTTCTAGTTTTCCCAAGATCTTGGCTTGATGATTTATGTCTTGGTATCTCCCCAAGTCATCAGCTTATTCTTCCTCTTGGGACATCTCCTCTTAATGGTATGTCATCTCTCCTGAGACTCTTCATTTTCAGGTGGTCTCCAGGAAGTTGTGCTGATCTGATGAATTGATGCAGGAGCCATATGGGTCTTCTTTCATTTTCTGGAAGGACACAACCAAAACATTATCCTATTATTACAAGAATATCTATCCCTTTTCACTGATTCATTTCTAGAGCTTTCATTTAACATATATTTTAGACTGTGCCTCCTTTACACAAAATGTTTTTTTGGGCAGCAAAAGAAGTGTTATTTTTTAAAGTCAATAAAATTTATGTAAGTGTGGCTAAATGTACCACAGTATACTGGTATTTATGTGGGATTATATTCCCCCTTTTTATTTTTAAAATTTGCTCTTAAAATATGTAATGATATCATTCCATAATTTCTTGACCTTATTAATTGTAAAGAATATCACTAAAATGCGTAATATTTCATAAATTTAAAAATTCCTTAGGCTTTTGTTAGTATAAGCAGAACGATTATTAGGTTTTAGTCGTAGTCAGAGTCCTAGAAAGGAGAAGGTGTATACTAAATGAATACTAACATCTGAAGTTGTGTCACCCTTGTAAGCAGAAAGAATAATTATATTAGAAAAAGTATCAACATTACATGACCATATTTGAAGCGCCCCAATTCTAAGAGATGAGTAGTAATCTGTTTGCTAATGGTGTTAAATTTTTAACCCTTGCAGATTAATTCTACCAGCAGAGGGCAGTGGGGTGAAAGTAGAACAAGAAGGACAGGGTCAAATGATTTGTCACAAGGTCAAGAGAATTGTAACAATTCTGCATTTTGATGAAGTTCCTGAGATTTTTGAGCATCCTGAAAAGAAAATGTTAGGGTCAGAGAGGAGGCCAGTGCATTGGCTTGCTCATTAGTGAATATTAATTGATCTTACTAGTTAGAATGAATACGATATGAGTTATGAGAAAGGGTTGAATTTGTTGTCATATAGAAGTCTGAAGGGAGAGAAATTATTGTGAAGTACCATTAGTATTTGAGCTGGGTTTATGTCTTGCTGTTTCTAAAAGAGAAAGAGTTTGAACACAATATGTAGAGTCAGCTATAATAGTAAATGCTGAGAACTATCTGATAAAAGCTGATTGATTATGGCGAACTCAAAATCTTGAGCTGTACCAGGGATTGGTACAATCTTTTCTGGACAATTTAGAATTTATGTATAAGACATAAGCTCCTTGCCCTTTTGAAGAGGCATCTATAAAAGCATTAAAAGCTATCTCTATAGAATTTTACCCATGTGGTATCTTCAAAAAAATCTTAAAAAGATATTTTTAGAATAATGATAATCTATTGATCCCAAGTAATATGCTAATGCAACCTGCCAATTTTTATCAGTATTAAAGAAATAATCCACCTGTATTTTTAAAAGCACAGTGATTTCTGTAGGGTCTGTATCCATAAGTTATTTAAGATATGTCCTTATCAAGTCTATTTTTTAGATAAGGTGTTACAGAACATTGTGGAGAATTATGACACGCATAAATTTCTCTAACACTATTATCTTGTTAATATATATAATTATACTAGGTGATGAAGAAGAAGAAGAAAGGATAAGTAAGTGATAAGGAAGTAAAGGATTAATTTAAGCTACTGTTTTAGCAACGGCAATATTTAATAAAGTAGTAACTTGCTCTTGTATGGCTAACATATTTCTTATGTAGTTTCACTGAGAGTCTCCAGAAAGTAAAGAGCAGAGCTAAATCTTTAGTAGTAATAGATACATAGGGTATACCCAATTGACATAGCCAATCCTTTTTTTTATGATGTCAAATATATTGTTGAGTAATAATATATCCTAACTATTTTATTCAGACTTCTGTTTAAATTTTACTGTTTTATTGATTTATCATGAAAGTTAAGTACTCATGTAAGTATTGGTTAGATGAACAAGTGAAAAGACCAAAACCTTGGGAAACTTATGCACTAGGTGTTTTATGTACATAATATTGTCATGTAATCTGCCTATTTTCATCCCTTGTTGTAAAACTTTCCACTGATATTGAGTCAATGGCTGTTAACTGTTTAAAATAGGAAAATGGAATGTAAAATCTTTTTTTTTTATCATGAAAATATAAAAGGATAGAGAAAAAGTCATCCTTTCAGCCAAGTATAATAATGAAATGTCTTTGAGGAATCATATTAGGAGCAGGAAGTCCTGGCTGGAAGGCTCTCATTGTTTTCATAGTAACATTTATGCCACTGAGATTATGTAATAGCTGAAATGTATTCTTTGCATTTTATGAACTTGCTACTATGTCTTCATTGCAATTGTTCCTGTATTAGAAGTTGGACCTGTTTTAATTTTCTCCCACCTAGGGGGCCATTGTTCAATCCACACTGGGTTGTCAGATTCCTATTGTAGTTTAAAGGCTGTTTGGATGGCCTCTAATCAATGACTCAGGTTAGAGGACTGATTTTGCTTTTTTGTATTATAGCCATCAGATGATTTGTTAGTAGCAGTGCTAGATAGTACTACTTACATTTGCTGTAATTTAAATCTTCCTCAACGACTATATGAAAGTCCTTAGACAATATAAGTCTGCTCTGTGCCAGAGTAAGAATCGTTTCAGTTCAGATTAAGAAATTAGTACTTTTTAAAGAATCCTGTTAGCCTCCAGCACCTTTTAAAGGGGTGAGGGTCCTCTAGACATTGGCCACTGTGGGTGCTATTGTTCTTGATTAATAATAGACTGATCTGCCTCAGTTTCTAAAATGCCTCTAAATTAATAATTTTTAGTGTTAAGGTCATACTGGGTAGAAATAGCTTCTTCATTCCTTCCGTTGATGAACAACCCTGTGTGTTTACCATTCCAGGTTCCTCTCTAGTCCACAACTGTGAGCACCAAGACCTCTATGCCGCCTACGCTAAGTGTTAAATGAAATGGTAGACATCATGCAATTTCCCTTAGAGAAATTGTTGGCTTAAATATTTTAACAAATTCCAAGTTAGTGTAAATATTTCTCCAACTTGCTTGCCAAGTTAGATACCAGTGACATAATACTTTATATTGTGTTTGATTTCTTCATTTTGTTCTAGAGCATTCAAGCATGCTATTTATAATACGAGAAATTGCTCTCTTTATTTTTTTAACATAGGCACTTACAGCTGTGAACTTGCCTCTTAGAACTGCCTTTATTATTTCCCATAACTTTGGGTATATGGTGTATTCATTTTCATTCAATTCTAGAAAGTCTCTAATTTCTTCCTTAATTTCTGTCTTGACCCAATCTTTAGTTGGTAGAGAGCTGGTCAGTTGCCACGTGTTTGTAAATGGCTACACTAGCTTCCTTCTTGAGCCCATTTGCTTGGCATATTTGACCGTCATTTTACTCTGAGGTCATTTCTCTCCTTGGTGGGAAGGTGTGTTTCTTATATGCAGCAGAAGGATGGATTCTGTTTTCAAATACAGTCTAACATCTGTGCTTATTTTTACTGGGGAATTGAGACTATAGATGTTGAGAGTTATCAGTGATTACTATTTGTTGCTGCAGCATGAGTTTTTTTCCTCCCTGTTTTGATTTGCTGGTCTGGGATTATTTATTCCTTGTTGGTTTTTTGTTTGTTTGTTTTGGCTTTGTGTTTTTTTGGGGGGGGGCAGGGAAGGGGATTGTGATTATCCTCTTCAGATAGGGATTTTCCTTCTAGTGCCTTCTGTAGTACTAAATTTGTAGATAGCTACTGCATAAATTTGTTTTTGAGATGGAATTTCTTTATTTCCACATCTATTGTAATTGAATGTTTTAGTGGGTGTGGTAGGTTGTTAATTGGTCTTTTTCCCTTATTGCTTTTATTATTCTCACCTTGACTTGTACCTTTAGTGTTATTATTAGTACATGTCATATGTAATTCCCCTTCCCCTTTCTCACATCTAGTTGTTGTTCTATATGCTTCTTTGACCTTGGTGGCACCTCTTTCTTTAGGTTTGGGAAATTTTCTTCAAAGATTATGTTAAATTATTTTATGTATCTTTAACCTTGGTTTCTTATTTTTCCTTTATTTCTATTAGTCAGTGGGTTGTTTTTTTTTTTTTTGTTTTGTTTTTTGTTTTTTGTTTTTTGTTTTCCATTGGTCTCAGGTTTTCTTTTCTTTCTTTCTTTCTTTTTTTTTTTTTTTTTTTTTTTTTTTTTGGTTTTTTGAGACAGGGTTTCTCTGTATAGCCCTGGCTGTCCTGGAACTCACTCTATAGACCAGGCTGGCCTCGAACTCAGAAATCTGCCTGTCTCTGCCTCCCAAGTGCTGGGATTAAAGGCGTGAGCCACCACTGCCCCACTGCTGGATTTTCTTAAATGTAACTTTCCCCCCACCCCTTGTCTTCAATGCCTGAGAATCTCTTTTTCATCTCTTGTATTCTGTTGATGAGGCTTGCCTTTGAGATTCCCATTTGAGTTCCCAGGTTTTTTTTTTTTCAGTTTTCCTTTTTTTTTTTTTTTCTTGTTTTCTTTTTTGATTAATTTCATTTCTACTTTCATGTCTTGAACATTTTTTCATTTCATTCCATAGTTTGTGTTTTCATTGATTTTATTAATAGATGTATCTTAGTATGGTTCTTGAGCATATTCATAATAGCTATTTTGATGTGGATTTGTTGTGCTTCAGCTCTACAACATTTTTCAGAGCCTACTGTGGTAGAGTTGTTAGACTCTAGTGGAGACATGTTGTCTTGGGTGATATTTATTTTGTTTTTACGCCTGAGTCTAGCCATCTGGGCTTGGGATGTTCATGCATCTAGGTGCTGATATCTGGTCTCCTTGTTTTCTCTTGCCCTCTCTGTTTCTTGGAAGAGTATAAGTGCTGTGTATTTCCTGGTAGGAAATGCATCTGAGATCCTGCCAGGTGTGTCTACTGGGGGTCCTGGATATAATGTGCTTTTAGGTATTGGAGCTGATACTAAGGAATGGGATGGGTTTGAGGGGTGTTGGTGCGTGGTTGAGGGTCTCCACAGAAGGAAGTAGTATTGGATGAGGTACTCTGATCTCTACAGACCCCTGGGAATGGGGGCAGAGGAAAGAGATGCCACTGCATATGGTCTGTTTCAGAGCTGGGACACGATTAAGTGACTGGAATTGGAGGATAGCAGGGAGAAAAATGTTCCCAACCAGATTCCCTTGCTGGCTTTGGGTGCTGTTTCCCAGTGAGTTCCTGTCTGAGCTGACAGCTAAGCCAAAAGGATCAGGTATTTCAAGAAGACTAATTTTCTGTCCAGTATGGCAGATGAGCTTCCTGAGAGTGCGTGATTCCCTGGGTGGCTTGAAGGGTTGGCTTTCACAGAGCGCCATATTATCATTTCGTAATGGTTCCTAGACGTATGGATATGTTTGAATCAGTTCTTAGTAGTTCTTTTTGATGTTTCTTGAAATAAGGAAACTTTCCACTTTATGTGGCATTTTGTTCGTAGATAATCAGGTTTAGCACATTTTCTTCAAATGACCAAGTTTAATAAAGTGAGCCATTTTAATTTCTGGTATATAATAGTTTGGGTTTTTTTTTTTTTTTGGAAATTTAGTAAATATATTTAAAGATATTTCATTACATGTTATATTTTTATTATGTTATACTTTAATAATTATAGTTAACAGTAAAACAAATATATAATTCATTCAACCCAACAAAGAACCAAATAATGCTAACATTTTAAATTATACTTATTGGTCTCCTTCCCATCTTTTGAAGCAGTGATCAAAGAAGACTGTATGTTTTGAAACATTTATTTCCAATTCAAAGTAATATTTCATACAAAGGGATACTATTGTTAGAATTGATGGTAAATGTACTGTTTCACTGACACTCCCCCCTGCTCCCTAACTCTAGTAGTACCTTGTAAGTGTTCTATATGACAGCCCCTTCTTTTGGGTTTGGGATAGTGAAAACAGAGCACATTACTTCTCTTTACTATTTAAGTAACAGTTTGTTTAGTATAGTGAGCTTTAAGCCAGCTGTGACATCAGAATGGACCACCTACAGAGAGGAGCTAGGGATTAGTGAGCTTTGCCTAAACTGCTGCCACCTAAACAAATATTGCCCATCTGTGATTTAGTGCTTGGCCTAAGTGGCTACTTAGGAGTGAATCTTTCCAAGTGCTTGAGCTACTGAGATAGGACAAGTAATAAACACTGAAACTAATTTGGTGCAAATTTGAAGTGCAATAATTAAATTTTTGATTGATGGTCCCATTATAATACTTATTTTAATTTTTTATCATATGTTGTAATTATTTTAAACAATATTGAAATAAACTTTAGTGCTATTTACTCATTCATAATTTATTTTCTTTAAAATTATCTCTATAGTTTAGCTCTAGTGGAATTTGAGAATATAAAAAAGCAGTTAGCAATAGATATCCTTAAATTGTAAATATTCATAACACACAAAATAAAGTAAGCATCTTACTTTCCAGAGAGGTTTCTTGGTGTTTAAAGCTTCTTAAACATAGTAGAAAGGTCAGGACTTAAACCACACTATACTGATTTTTGAGTTCAGGTGATACATTGTTCTAATAGCAGAGGTCACCTGGAATACACAGTGTTTCCCAGGTAATATAATGAAATATTCAATTAAGGAAAAATGCCTGCTCACAGTTGAAATGATGAGTCAACTGTTTCAGGAAATGTAGGTGCAGTGAGACTACATTACCTGATGTTAAATTTCCACCACATTGACTGCTTGCTGTAAGGTCAGCATAAAGACTCAACACATGCTCATATACACACATATGAACACATATACACAGACACATATACACTTACATAAGCACACATACACATGTGAACATGTAAACACTCATATACATGGATACATATAAGCACAGACACACAGACATATGCACACTAACACTAACACATATATTTTTATACAAAAATAGATGCACATATATACATATGAAAACATACACATATATATACACTTACATATTCACATACTTACATATACAAATATACATAGACATACACATAGACAAATACACATTCACACATACACATGTACATATGCAGACATACACACATCTATCTGCCTATACATATATATCCTTACATATACATATATAAACACATATGCACATGTACATATATGCACATAAGTATATACACATGTATCCACATAAATATGTTCATATATTCCTACACACATACATACTCTATATCCTTGTGAATCAAATGTAATTCACATTCTTGCATCAATGAAATTAGATAATGAGAAAGGTTATATTTACCCACTCCAGAATGAAGTTTTTTTCTTTTCTTGTTTTTTTTTTTTTTTTTTTTTTTACATTTTCATATCTTCTATTTGTTTTATTGCTATTTATTCTATTTATTTATTAGGTTTCTTTTTAAAGGGTGTTTTGGAATCAGTAGCCTGTGAACAGTATAATAATATAAACCACAGTAATCATGATATGCCTTATATCTCTTATTTTCTTATTTTCTGAGTTTTTAACAAAAAGTACATCCAAAAGTTTTGGGAATTTATTCTTTTTTTCTTTCTCCTGGTTTACTTATTTATTTGTTTTAAACTCCAGAATGTGTTCCCCTCCTGGTCCACCCTCCTACTGTTCCACATCCCACACCTCCTCTCCGGCCCCTGTCTTACAAGGATGTCGCCACCCCCACTCCAGCCCACTAGACCTCTAAACTCCCTGGGGCCTCCAGTCTCTTCTTTAGTCTTTAGTTTACTAAGTCTGGAATTTTTATCTCCATAATAAAGATTATTAACTATTCAGATAAGTCCATTTTTGTGTAATTGATAGTCTTCTGGTGAAGAGGAATTTGTAGTGTTGTGGTATTTATCTTATTAGATTTAGATCTTTATAACAAATTTCAATACAAGATTTATTTCAAATATAGATTAAGTTTGAATTAGCATTATTATAACAAGCTAAGAATACTTCATCTTTTCAATATTTTCCTTGGCTGTGGCCCTCAAATTGGTGAGTTCAGTGTTATATTACAATTTTATTAAGCTTATTATCAGATATAGTCTCCAATTTTTTTTTGTTTATATTTAATTCCAGAATGAAGATTCATTGTTATCTGGCCTATACCAGAGTGATTTAAAAATCTAAATCACGAAGCAATTCCCCAAATGACCTTAAATTTTTTCTTAACATATCAAAATGTGCACTTAACAACACTGTAAAAACTATAAGAATAAACATGATTGAAAAGTAATTACCAGTAATTTCAAAAGGAATTACCTGTAATTTCAACATATAGAACATTTAAAAACATTTATACCGTTTGCATATGATACCCATTTCTGTAACAGGAATTATGTTGTTTTAAAATAACATTTTTTTTACAAACTACTTTGATAAGGATACTTTACTTAAACCTGCCATTTTTACTTACTTTCTATAGCTTTACATACCTAATAATAATAATAAATCTTAGTGATTTAAAAATGCAAGTGAGTCAAATGTAATAAACATAAGATATTTGTGAAATGAATACATATAGAGAGAGAGGGAGGAGAGGAGACAAGGGTACAAGAGGGGGAGGACTTAGCTCTTCTATTCTGAGATTTATAGATGGCTATCTTAAAATGAGAACATAACATTGCTTTGGAATGAGGTATTAACTAATCATATATTTAGGGATATAGATTCATAGATTTCTTCAGGGAATGTACCATGTATTTTTGCCTTTTGAATAGCAAACATCCTTGAAAATATCTGACATTAATCAAAGCAGTTCCCCTGTCAACACAAGTCTGATCCCTGTGGGATTTGCAGCAGTGCTTTGTCTGGACCAGTTCCTAAGATAAGGCATGGGCTTCCTGTGCATTCCTGCCTCATCCCCTGACAGGATCACTTGAAAGTCTTTCTTTCAGAGTTATTCCTTAACTGTGGCCGTGCACCCTCATATTTATCCTTAGCTTATTATTTTTTTTTTTTTT
>CM052716.1:58490125-58502926 GCA_028551405.1 Uromys caudimaculatus
GGGCTGCAGACTCCCTCAGCTCCTTCAGTCCCTTCTCCAACTCCTCCATCTGGGGCCTCACACTCAGTCCAGCGGTTACTGTAAAGTGAAACTTGGGTATTCTGAACTTTTGGGCTAATATCCACTTATCAGTGAGTACATACCATGTTCCTTCTTTTGTGACTGAGTTTCCTTGCTCAGGATGATATTTCTCTTCTCTGCTTCCAGAGTTATACCTGTCAGTGTCAGCAGGATTATTTCATTGTATGTGAAGGAAAAAAAGTTTCATGAGATTTGTTTACATAATGTGTGTCCATTTAAGGAGTTCTTTCAGAAGACCTGACCCTAGTAACAGCAAATTCGGCCTCATGGTATTTTTAAGACTTTGATCTTTTCTGATCATAAAATCAGGGTTATTCCGAATTATTTGAAAAGTATACTTACTGTTTTTTTGTTTGGTGGCCTGGACTATAAACATGTGGGAGAAGAGTCTTACAGAAGAGTAAATGTTTCCTGGTCAAAGTTATGTACGATGCTACTCAATTTTATATGTAATGTGAAACAATATTATTAATATATTATATAGAATTTTGCAGTTATGTTATACATTTGTACAGTTGCCAAAGTAACAAATACATATTTGCTACAAGTAAATTAAAACAATGCATACAATTGAATGGATTATGGAAAACCATATCAGCATAGTTTCTGCATAGTTTGGATAAAACTATGTCAATTTCTTCCAATGCCATTAACTTAAATTGATAATATAAATTCATAAATATAATTTTTTTCCATATACTCAATCATTTTTGTCAAGACACAAATTGAAATTCTATATTCTACAAGGGATCTTCTGCAGGATTTGCATTTACCACATGAAAGATCAAAACAGATGATTTTATATTCTCAAGGAAGTTTTTTTATAATTCATTGTGTGAACACCAAAATTATCATAGAGTGATGATATCATTTAGAAGTTAACTGTCCAAAGGGAAACAAGAATGTTTGTGTAAGAGATGAGCTAGCATTTAGAAATAGCATAAACATGCAAAATTACTTGGATCAAACACCGCTTTTTATTATTATGTGTTTATTTCAGATTTGCACTATTGCTGTAGAATATAAGCAAGCTACCACTTTGTTCATGATCAGGACATTCCCTTTATGCCCCTGTTAAGTTTGTATTGAGTGAGTATTTTTTCTGTATTTGGCAATGGCACTTTGCTGTGCCCTTTGGATTACAATGTTTGAGTTCTCAGGCTACTGTAAATTCATTTATGTTATGGATATACACTTGATAACTATGTTTTGTTTTATACCTAAATATATATTGCCTATGTATACAAATCACATGCAACATTTAAGCCAATTTTCAAAACCATAAATATAATAAAACAATTGGGCAAATCTTTCTTCTCTGTTTGTGGAAGTCATCTTTGAATTCAAAGAGAGAGAATGGGGAGAAGGAGGAGAAAGTGAGAAGTGCATAGGAGGGAGGGAGGGAGGCTGAGAAGTCAGAATAGAGAGAATGTGTGTGATGCATCTTGGAATAGATGATGTGAATATAAACTCCATAATGAAACGGAGGGAATGATATTACTGCTTAAATGTCCGAGAATTCAGGTCTAGTCTTCATTGTTTTCACCTAACTCTCCATTTTGGCAGAGGTGTTTACAGACTGGGTATATGGAATGTGAGCTACCACAGTTGTGTGGTTTTTAAAGATGGCTTCTGGTGCTTTAATAGTTTATGTGGAGCTTTCTGTTGATATGACAGGAAGTCAACTATAAACTCAGGGAGCCAGGATAGTGGAGGATGTTTATAATTCAGTGCGACCTGTGGAAAATTGGTCCTAGTGCTCTTCGGGCAGGTTGCTACAGAGGCAAATGGAGGCCCAAGCAGAAGCCTCAGTGGACTGGCCTCTAAATGTGAGGAGTACAACTGGAGCTACAACCATGAAGATCTGTCATGAGGAACACTGAGACCAACCAGCCATCCATAGCTATATTTTCCTCTGCTCTCCTTATCAAACATCTAAAATGTCAGTTCATAACATTAAACATAATGCTTGAAGGAAGATGGAGGAGCTAAGAATCACAAGAACCAAATGACACACCTCATAATTAACAAGGGAAAGCAACCCCTTCCTTTGCTCATCTGCATTATAGTATTTCTTTAACTTTTTATATGTCCATCAAAAGAAAGCTATTCAAAGAAAGAAAGAAAGCTATTCAAATAAACAAACAAACAAACAAACAAAGGCTGACTCTCATATATTGGTACATGGTAGAGTGTGTTTTGAATCCAGTGTTTTAGAATGATCAGAGTATACTGAGCCTGGTGTATATAGTTGACATTCAGATTTATTCTTCAATATAAGTAGATAACTACATATTGGCAGGCATCATGGAAGTCTATTCACATAAATAAATGATCTATCTAGATTTTCAAAAGTGTATAATAGGCTTGTATAAACAAATTCCAAGAGATAGAATAATGTTTTGACAACCTCTAATTAACACTTTCAGATGAGTTAGATAAATGTACCCCAGTGAAACAAAAAATAGAATACACAATGTAAAACAGTTACCAAAGACAGGAAAACTCTTGCAAATACAGTAAGTTAAAAATATTAGAATGCTGGATAATTAATTGAAGTTTTAGAAAGTAAAATTGAGAGAAAAAAAACCAAAACAGATGAATGGCATGGATGGAGAACAAAATCTGAGCAGTCCAGGAGCGTCACAGTCCAGTAACTATCTATGGGAAAATAAAAGAAGAAATGCCAGTGCTCTCAATTTTACACGCACGCACACACACACACACACACACACACACACACACACACATACTCCAAATCAAAACATCAACAGCAAAAACTGCTGTTTGAAAAAAAATTAATCATTTTAAAATGTGGTTATTCCATTCTTTAAACATTTGCCCTTAATGTGAAATGTGTTGTATGTTCTATTAGTTATTTACCAGAAAATACACAGAGGTAGATGCCATATTATGCAGCTCCTGTTTATTCAATGTAATTTGGAAGTGGCTGTGCACACTGAGCCTGCCGCACTGTGGTTGCACTTTCGTGTCGCTCACACTTCCTAACGCTAAGCGTTGTTTGATAGTTTTCTCTTTTTTAATATCTAGTTCACCTTTATTATTTTTTATATTTGAAATTATAATATATTTACATCATTTCTCTCTTCCCTCTCCTCCCTCCAATATTACCTGTAGAATTTGGAGATTAGTAAACAAAGCGTGTCTCGGAAAATATAAAAGTGATAAAAAAAAATACAAAAATAAACATAAAGCTTTCCCATAATTTCCTACTTTAAAAAATGAATTGCTATTATTTTATTCTAATTTATTTTTAAACCTATTTGTAAGACGGATCATTTCCTTTCTTTAATAGTTGATTGTAACAGGACTGCCCATGCAAACAGTCCGATGGGGAACGTGAAGTTTAAGGACAATGGGGGTGATTGACAGAATTCTTCCAAAGAATTTAGAGATCATTGAATGTTCAGACACACTGTCTTCAGTGAAACATTGTACATAATGAAATAAACACAAAGATTTGGATGAAGGAAATTTGGTGAAATAATAATAATGTAGCTATCTCTAGCCAAGATGTGTATAAATGTAGAGGAGACCTTCTGTGCTGATGCTGAATGAAGCACAGTCTTATTTGCACAGGTTGAGCACTTTCTTTTATGTACTGATGTCTTCGTCCAAGGAAAATATGGAAGTCATTTTTAGTCATGAATACAGAGAGTGGGGTATGATTTGTGTAGAGTAGAAACTCATTGAAATTGATAAATGAGCCTGCTGCCTCAGGATTGTGATCCCAGGTCCTCAGGAGGCTGAGGGAGGAGGACTGCAAGGTCAAGGCCCATGTGGACTGGAGTTCGATTAAGGCAGCCTGTGAGCGACTTTGCGAGTGTCTGTCTCAAAATACAAAGTAAAAAATGGCTGCTGTGTAGTTCAGAGGTAAAGGACTTGCCTACCATGGAGGAGGGTCTATGTTCAAATAGGAACTCATAACTAAAATATACGATGATAACTCGCAATCTTGTGGGGCATTGCACTGGTGCTCTCATGGTAGCAGAATCCCCATTTGTAAAAAGTCTAAGACACTGAATTGATCTCTTGTTTCATTTACAGGCCAAAGAGGATCTCTGACAGGCTGAGAGGATGCATTTTCCTCTTACTACTTACAAAGCTTGTCTGTTGACTAGGTGATCTCCTGCATAAGCTCTGAATATTTTCAGATCTTCTAAAATTTTATTAACATAAACCCATAATATTTTATGATAAATTTGAAATACATAGAATTTTAGATTACAATAGTTTGTTAAACACAATTAGTAAATGTCCTATTTTAATATCCTTTAAATAGTCCTTCATTTTAAAATATGTCATGTGCTTAAAACTAAAAGTATTAAAAACTATGGATATGCTCTGGGTTTTCTTTCAATATTTAAAACTGTTCTAAAATTAAAACTTAAATTGCTTTTCTGAGATGCTTGCATATTGATAACACTTAAAGATGGAGTATAGCATTGAATTGTGTCAAATCAAATTACTAAAGGGTACAAAAATAGAAAAAAAATCGTGAGAAGTCTGCATGAAGAAGTCAGATTCAGGGTCACACAGTGATCATACTGGGCAGTGGTTTACACATCCGTAATTAAATGCAATTAAGTCCGTATGTGTGTGGAGTGCAAATGACAGTTTCTGTACGCATATTCCAGTGATGCCTTTATACAATGTGCGTGCTCAACTGCCTGTGTTACAGTGTGAGGTCCTTTATTCTTCCCTCACCAAGTCCTTGTGCTGAAATGGTTCTGATTAAAGTTCCTGAGCTTTCTCTAAGTACTGTCATGCTTAAGCTTTTGCTATCCTGGTGATACCAGGGGCTGGTCTTGCAGGGATTAGGACTGTGTGTGTGTGTGTGTGTGTGTGTGTGTGTGTGTGTGTTGATCTTTCAGGGATCAGGAATGTGTGTGCTTGTGGGTGTGATCCTTTAGTGGTTCCTATTCTCTCTCTGAAGAAAGAAGCCGAAGCCGGGCCCAGGAGTAGCAGGCTAGGTCCTTGGCAAATATATTGTGGTTATTTAGCTCTTTTTTCCCCTTTGGGACTTACAACAATGAAAGTACGTTGTGTCTGATTCTTTTGCATGCTCCTTGGACCCTTTTCTCCTCCTGGTTTGCCTCATCCAGCCTGATGGGAGACTTTGTGACTACTCTTGCATCTTCTTATGCTGTGTTCAGTTGGTATCACTGGGAAGCTTGCTCTTTTCTGAAAGGACACAGAGAAGGACTGGATTTAGGGGAGAAAAGAGGCATGTGGGTCTGCGTGCGTGCCTGGGATTGGATCAAGTTGTATTGCATGAAAGAATAAATATAAAGAAAAAAAGAAAGCGCCTAAAAAATTCAGTTACCTGGAAACCATTACGTTTTAATATATCATGATACTATAAATTTGTCATCTTCAGGTACTAAAATAAGCCTGTTCTAAATACTTTGAAAAGGAAGCTGCTTTAGTGTGTCAATCATATGAAGTAGATCCTCTTACCTTGCACACATTATAGATACAGAATAAATGGAGAAGCAAGTACAGAGCCAGTACATCAATATCTACATGTGCTTTAACTTTAAAGTGACACCTTTGTGGTTGCAAATATTTATTGAAATACATAAGAGAGTAAAATTCTGCCTGAAAGATAAAGTCTAGATGTCTTTGGTGATAATTAACACGGACATGTCTACATGATTGCTACATGGCTTGGTTACTGCAGAGCTCCTCATGAAATGTTACTCTTCTCTTCAGTTTTTATGTATGTCTTGTTTATTGGAGGTATAACTAACTTCAATAAATAAACCACATTTCATACCTTGTCCTTGAAGCTGCATATGTTTGGCAGAGTGAACTCTCATTTGCTGACTGCAGCAATTTGAAAGCATTATTATCTTAAATTGTGGTTTGACATTTACTTTTAAAATAGTCTTTTCATGTAGCTATTGAATGCAAATACTTACAGCAAATTTAAGTTCAATTATTTTTTTCATAACACATTTGCAGTTCGGCTGAAGTGCCCAACTATCTTTTGTTGTCTTTTTACTAAACCACTATGAATTCATAAATGCTACTGAGATATATACTACTCAATCATGAGGGTGAGAATAAAGCTAAAGAAATTGTATTTTGTATCTTAATTTTTTGATTTTTGTTTTAATAGTTATCAAAAATATAATAATAACATATGAAACTGACCAGTCTCAGTTAACACCTGACCATTTTCAGCTATTTTGTTTATTGTTGAAGAGATAAATGTGTTTTGCAGGCATTTCATGAATGCTTCCTGTGTATCTACTAAAACATGTTACAGCATGGAGTCAGTCCATCACCTTTTCCATTTCTGTTTAACATACGCTTTCTCTATACATTTTGAAAGTTATTTTGTTTCTAGAAACATAAATAAAGAACAGATGGCTGTTCACACCTCAGTAGGAATACCAGGGGACAGAGGACTTTCATCATGTCCCTGTGGTCCCGTGCTGGCTCTCATGTGGTGGACATCTGTGTCTGTTTGGAATAGTTCCTGCTGCTGTTTGCAGCCTCCTGGGGCTGGTGTCAGTCCTCCTTCCCTTATTTTAAGGCAGCTAGGTTTTCTCAGCCATTTATTACTCTGTAGACAAGCCCAAAATATATCCGAACAAGAGTCTTAAACATAGCAAGTATGCTACTCTTGTTTAAGACTGTCTTGTATATCTATATAAACTTTCCTCATTCGCAGCTAATGTGTTTAGTTATCTTTTTATATTTCTAAGCCTCCTGACAGAACACTGCAAAACAGTACAGAGCAATGTGAATTGGATAAGTTCAGGAAAATAGCCAAATGTAACCACTGGAATCATGGGATATGTGAATACTGTTCAAGTACTTATGTCTTTAATATGTAAATAAGAGGAAACACCTAGGAGTCTGTACTATGGAATGGCTTCCGTTTATCAGGCACCGGATCTCAGTTTCAGTCCACAGATTCTTAGGTGGGAGAGCTGAACGTTCTGTTGTCACATGCTTTATCACATGTTGTCACATGTCATGGTTCTGTTCTCCTCATTGCATTACTATTCAGATATGGAAATTATGTCTCCTTTTGGAGAAATGATCATTCAGTAAGAAAGGACATTTTAGATAGTATTAAATAGTCCGGTTATCTTGAGATATAACAGATGTATATCAGAAACATATTATTGGAGAACATTGTAGCTTTGAAAAATGCTATAAGCTGGTAAAAAGGTTATTATTTTTTAAATGTTCAGAATTGCTAACGTCTTAGAAATTCAACCAGCATATAAAAAGTCCTGTAGTGGGATATAGTGAAATGTTATGGGAGAGGGCATTATTATTCTTAAGTATAACACTAAGGTTTGTTAACTGGAATAATGATAATTTTCACAAATTACTTAGAACTGGAGTTAAATCCTTAGAAAATAATTTGGCTCGCCTTAAAGGACCCCTGATCCTCAGCTACGGGACTGAATAAGGGCTGGCGAGAGGATAGGAGTTAAGGCTAATGTTGCCCTTGGGAAGGGTCCAGGTTCAGTTCCCAGCTCCGCACAGTAGCTCACCACCTTCCAGAACTCCAGTTCTGGGGGACCCGGTGCTTGTTTGACACCCACAGGCTTCTGTGTACATGTGTAGCTCCTTATACTTGGGCACATACACACAGAAATATTAAATAAATACATGAAAAAGAAATTAATAAGTGGAAGATATCTTCAACACATCCCTATGCACAGTTATCAAGGCACACAAAATTCTAGAATATGATGAACTTTTTTTCATCAGAACAGTCCATTATTTTTTAGAGATTTCTAAAATTTTTTTTTTAAAAAAAGAATCTTTTCAATAAATCATTAAAACTTTTATAGTGGAGCTAGAGAGATGACTGTGTTGTGAAGAATGCTTACTGCATCGACAAAGGGCTGGGGCTGCCTTCCCATGTGAGCGGTTCCCACTTGTCTGTGACTCCAGCAGGGAACGTCGCCTCATCCTCTTGCCTCCCCAGGCATGAACTGTTCTTTGAATGCTTCTTCTGTCAGCAAAAAGACGCTTGTAAACTTTAATAGTTTGGCATATATTATATGCTATAGCTCGTGACATATTGTATTAAAATTGTCTGCTGCTTTCTGTCTTAAGAAAAAGACAAAAAGCCCTCTGCAGCCAAACCAGCAATAACCAAACTCCTTTCAGTTCAGAGATCACAGAGTACTGTGACCCTTGTTAGTAGTTTCATGTTCTGTACTATGGGGTGAGGCTTAAATACCTCCCATCACAATATGGTAGCTGTATGGGATAATAAATTTATTTTTAGTGTCATTGTGGTAGTCATTTTACAATGAGTATGTGTGTCAAAATATTACATCTGAAATGTTATGATATTGGTTGACAATTATAACTCAGTAAAATGTGAAATAAGGACAGTAATTCAATTCCATTAAGTCAAATCCTCTTTTATGATTAGATTAAAATGAAATGAGCTTAGTAAGTCACGTTTGATTTCATTCTACAAAAAGCTTAAGAAATTAAGCATTAATTATAATTACTATTTATTACTTAGAATATATAAATTAGAAATATTCATTAGCTCTATTAATGTCACAATAATTCTGAAAGTTTTATAATTGTTATGCTTGTTTTATTTAATTTTAAATAAAATAATTGCCTAATGCTCTTAAAGAAACCATCTTTGGATTAGATAAGTGATTAAGATAATTTCATTATAAAATATAATATAATTGGCTGGAGTGATGGCTTAGATTATGGGATGTTTGGAGTTGAATAGCAGCCAATATTCTGCAGATTAGAACTTGCATCTAGGTTCAAGCCGGGTAGTAGATGCACACTTTTGCAAAGACTCTAAGAAAGTACATAACAGAGGGAATATTTAGCTCTTATAAAATACATTGACTTACAGAAACCCAGTTGATCCTGGACAGGGGCTGAGAGCCTGCTCAGAGGACTGCAAAGGGGCTGTAGCAGGGCCTGGATGCCTCAAACCTCACAGTTTTGTGTTGGAACTCAGATATTTGAGACATTTTCCTTGATCTTAGTCATTTTGTTCTTACTTTTTAAAATGAACACATTTCAGATTTATTTTCTTATGCTCCATTTGTGTTTCCATAGGCAAGTCAATTGTCTGATTTCATAGAAAGCAATCATTTTCCAATTTATCTCTTCCATTTTACAATATGGATATCTCACTTTTCACCATATATTAAATGAAGCACTTTTGTTCAATTAAAATGTATGCCAAATGTACAAATCTGAACTGGACATACTCTTGCATCAGAGAATGATTTTCTTTTGGAAATTGATTTAAGATAGATTCCATCTTTAATCAGGAGAGAGGGTTTTACAATTATTTAATTTTCAGGTTTTCTTTGGGGGGGAGGGAGAATGTTGGAGTTGACCAAAGAACCGGAGGACGAAGCACATGCAGTGTTGCTGACAGAAACTGCGAAGAGTGGGTATTAGGACCCTGGCCACTGTTCTCAAGAGAGAAGGGCTTGGGCAATCCAGGGCTCCTTCTGTGACGCTAGAGCAGCTGGGCTTTGACAATTTTCCTTTTTCAAATTTAAAGATTGGAGAATGTTCATATTGGATCTTGCTTGTCGTAAACATTTGGTCCCCTGGGTTCTTTTTGGCTTAGAAACTTGGTTTGAGTGCAGTATGAGTTTTAGAAGGGAAAAAAAAAACCCTTGTCATTCCAGGGTGCAATGTTTAAAATACACAAGCTGTGTGTTTATTACTGTGGAAACCAGACAGTAAGCATGACCTTGGGCAGAACAATTTCAATAAATGGAATGATGAAATGTGAACAGGACTGCTCTATTTTATAACTTTTAGTTCTTCTGTAATTATTGAAGTCCTGTATGAAATAATTTTGTGATTGATGTGTCAATCTTTTGCCATGCATCTATTATTTTCAATTTAGACTTTAGTAGAAACTTAGTCATTTTTTTCTATTGAGAGATCAGAAGATATATTTTATTACAGCAGTTTGTTGCTACAACCTTGTAAAAGTTTGAAATCCGCAGTGATGCTCTTCGAAGCTGTTTGTGTAGCTGTTAGGTAGTGCTGAAATGCTGTGACCTGCCCTGGGGCCTCATGCATGCTTTCCTTCTATAGCCTCTGCATAAATGTAGCCTCTGAAAACCTGTTTGTAACCCTCTAACCCAGTGGTTCTCAAATGTGGGTCATGACCCTTTGAGGGTGGAAGGACCCTTTCACAGGAGTCTTGTGTAAGATATCCTATATATCAGATATTTACATTATAATTCACAACAGTAGCAAAATTACAGTTATGAAGTAGCAACAAAAATAATTTTATGGTTGGGGCTCACCACAACACAAAGAAGTGTATTAAACATTTGTAACTTTAGGAAGGTTGAGAACCCCTGTTCTAACCCCTTTGGATTTTAGAACACAGTTGTTATTTCTCTTTGTAGTAAATTATTTTGTATTCAAAGATTTGATTAAACCTTATTACTACCAAAGTTTATAGAAAATAAGTTGAACTTAACTCTCATTCATGGCAGTTTTATCCAACATCAAATTTTCAATTGGTGTATATTCATTTTTCATAATGAATTTCATAAAGATGTTTTCATTCATATACCTCACATACTTTGAGTGCATTCTTGCCCCTTTTCTGTTTCCAGCTGGATAGAGACACCCTAGTCTCTTTCTCTTTCCCACATATTCTCATTTCTACTTATGCAGAATTCTATGTGTATGGAAAATGCAAGACCCACGTAGAAGAGAAAGCGAGATTGTTCTGAGCTGATCATCTTGGCTGATGATCTTCAGTTGTATCTGTATTTTATAAAAACAGCATAATTGTTTCTTCGTTATGGCTGAGTAAAATTCCATTGTGTATCTACACCATATTTTCTTAATTTGTTAATTAGTAGATGCTATGGGAATCTAGGCTCATTATACATCTTAACAATTATGTATAGTTCTCTAATAAAAGCATAGATGTACAAATATTTCTATGGTATACTCCTGTATTAGTCAAGGTTCTCTGGAATCATAGAACTTAAGGAATATTTCTATATATTAAGGAAAATTATTGGAATGACTTACAGTTTGCAGTCCAATGACCCCAGCAATGGCAGCTGTGAACAGGAAGTCTAAGAATCTAGTAGTTGCTCAATCCCACAAGGCTGGGTGTTTCAGATGGTCTTCTGTATAAGCTAGAATCCCGAAGAACATGTGCTGGTAAGTAAGTGCAAATAAATGAAGAACAAACACTTCCTTTTTCCATTGTCCTTATATAGGCCTCCATCAGAAGGCATGGCCAGATTAAAGGTATATAACACTACAACTGAATTTGGAATTTCTTCTGCACAGGCTGGCCTTGACCTTAGAAATCTGCTTCCCTCTGTCTCCTGGAATTAAAGGCATTGTACTACTTTGGCTGGGCAAGCTTTTCATGGTCACCTGTGCCTCAAGATCTAGATCAAAGATGTGTTCTCTATTTCTGGATTTCAGTTCATTCCAGATATACTAAAGTTGACAACCAGGAATAGCCACCACAACTCCTTTGGGTATTCTTTAAGCAATGGTTTAACTGGATCTTATGCCAATTCTACTTTCAGCTTTTAGAGAAACCACCATATTGATTTCTGTGGTGGCTAATTTAATTTGTATTCACATTAGCAATGTATAAAGGCTACCTTTATCCTAGCAATGTCACCAGCATTTTTTTTTTTAAATGATGGCTATTCTGAAATACAGAGTAGCATTGATTTGTATTTTCCTGATGGCTTTGTATGCTTACTGGCCATTTGTATTTTATCCTTTGAAAAAAACACCCGTCTTTTGAGTCCATTTTCTAAAGGTCAGAAATCTAGGCAGAGCAGAGCTGATTATTTATTTGCTTGCTTACTCTGGGTCTTGTAGCGTGAAAATGAGAGTAGCATCTACATGATTGTGTGGCTTTCAGGTTCACACAGATGCTTGTCGCTGCAGATAGTTGTCAGCTCCTTGTGACTGTAAGCTCAGGGTAAATATCATGTTCTAGACACTCTCCTCTTGGCACACTTTGTCGACAAGGCCAGCCACAGAAATACTTGTTCAACTCTTATTTCTACTTTCTCTGAAGGCCTACTTTAGTTGAAATAGCTACCTTTCTATAAGTCAGTGTTGCCCTAACCTAACTTATGAGAGTAAATATCCAATCCAATTCACAAACTCTTATATACAAATAAATGGAGAAAATATATAGGCATGCATATGAGAGAATCAGAACCTAGAGAGCCATCTTAGAATACTTTCCATCATTAAGCTAACAGAAGTCAGCGTGTATGTATTTCCTTATGTTCTCCTTTTCTCATCTTATATATCTGTATCCTGCACCACTAGTGTCTTTTTTTTTTTTTTGTTTTTTAAGAAGAAGAATCCTCTTCCTCTTTTCCCTGTAAGGCCCTGGATACTCCTTCCGGCCCCTGTTGAGTTATGCTCCTACCCTCGTGCTCACCTTTCCTTGGATCTTCAGGTTTCAGGCTCCTACTTTTCCTTCCACTCAGGTTGCTAAATTGATTTCTTTTTCTTTCTTTTTCTTTTTTCATTTTGCTTGTTTATTTTATTTTATTTTATTTTTTTATTTTTGATACTTTATTTACATTTCCAATGTTTCCCCTTTTCTGGGTCTCCTCTTTGGAAACCCCCTATACCCTCACCCTCCCCGCCTCTGTGAGGGAATTCCTCCTCCCACCTACCTGCCCACCCATCCCCATA
>CM052716.1:58503426-58542931 GCA_028551405.1 Uromys caudimaculatus
GTCCTCAATTCTATTCCATTGATCTACCTGCCTGTCACTGTACCAATACCATGCAGTTTTTATCACTACTGCTCTGTAGTACAGCTTGAGATCAGGGATGCTGATTCCCCCAGATGTTCTTTTGTTGTTAAGGATAGCTTTTGCTATCCTGGGTTTTTTGTTGTTCCAAATGAATTTGAGAATTGCTCTTTCTAAGTCTGTGAAGAATTGAGTTGGAATTTTGATGGGGATTGCGTTGAATTTGTAGATTGCTTTTGGCTAAATTGGTTTCTAACTGCACTTTTATAGTGTTCAGCTTTAAACACACAGTATGTCTTTTTGCTAATATTTTGCTATTTCTAGTGGTTCCTGTCTCACTTTTCACCAGAGGGAATAATAATTCTTCCCCTCCTCCTCCTCCTCCTCCTCCTCCTCCTCCTCCTCCTCCTCCTCCTCCTCCTCCTCCTCCTCCTTCTCCTCCTCCTCCTTCTCCTCTGCCTCTTCCTCCTCTTCCTCCTCCTCCTTCTTCTTCTCCTTCTTCTTCTCCTTCTTCTCCTCTATCTTCTCCTCCTTCTTCTCCTCCCTCTTCTCCTCCTTCTTCTCTTCCCTCTTCTCCTCCGTCTTCTCCTCCTTCTTCTCCTCCGTCTTCTCTTCCTTCTTCTCCTCCTTCTCTTCCTTCTCCTTCTCCTTCTCCTTCTCCTTCTCCTTCTCCTTCTCCTTCTCCTTCTCCTTCTCCTTCTCCTTCTCCTTCTCCTTCTCCTTCTCCTTCTCCTCCTTCTCCTTCTCCTTCTCCTTCTCCTTCTCCTTCTCCTTCTTCTTCTTCTCCTTCTTCTTCTCCTCCTTCTTCTCCTTCTCCTTCTCCTCCTCCTTATTATTATCATTATTATTATTATTATTATTATTATTATTATTATTATTATTATTATTAATTTGTAATCCAGCCATTGACCCCACTCCATGTCTCCCCTCCCACATTTCCTCATCCTATTCCCCCTTCTCCCTGTCTTTGAGAGGATGTCCCTCACCACCAGGCCTCCTCTCTCCCTGGGGCCTTTAGTCTCTCTAGGTTTAGACCCATCTTCCACTGAGGCCAGACCAGGCAGTCCTTTCCTAGGCATGTGCCAGGGTGGGGGTTTGTGGTATTTGGTGGGGGTTGGGAGGTTAGAAGTGGGAGAGTCAGGGGGCTCAGACCAGCCCATGTATGCTGCCTAGTCCGTGTCTCTGTCTCTGGGAGCTCCAGGGGTCCAGCTTTTTGAGACTATTAGTCTTCCTATGGCGTTGCCCTCCTCCTTAACTTCTAGCCTTTCCCCGATTCAACCACAGGGATCCCCAACTTCAGATCATTGGTTGGGTGTAAGTATCTGCATCTGTCTCAGTCAGCTTCTTGTTGGGTCTCTCAGAGGACAGCCATGCTAGGCTCCTGTCTTTAAGCACAGTATAGAATCAGTAATATTGTCAGGCCTCGGAGCCTCCACTTGAGATGGATCCCAAGTTGTGCCGGTCACTGGACCTCCTTTCCTTTAGTCTATTCTCCATTTTTGTCCCTGCAGTTCATTTAGACAGGAACATTTCTGGGTCTTCAATTTTGAATGTGGGTTGGTAACACCATCCCTCTTCTTGAGGCCCTGGCTGTCTACTGGAGGTAGACTCTGAGTTCCCTCTCTCCACTGTTGGGCATTTCATCTAAGGTCCCTTGCTTTTAGTCCTGAGAGTCTCACATCTCCCAGGTGTAGGTACGTTCTAGAGGGTCCCCTGCCTTCCATCTTCTAAGGCTACATATTTTCATTCACTCTGCTGGCCTGCTGGGCTTCTCTCTCTCTCTCTCCCTCCCTCTCTCTCTCTCTCTCTTTTTAATTTTTATTTTTGGATATTTACTTTATATACATTTCAAATGTTTTCCCCTTTGCAACCCCCCTATTCCATCTCCCCTCCCCCTGCCTCTATGAGGGTGCTCCCCCAACTACCCACCCACTCCCGTCTTCCCTCCCTGGCATTCCCATACACTGGGGCATCTAACACCCTCAGGCCCAAGGGCCTCTCCTCCCACTGATAGCCAACAAAGCCCTCCTCTGTCACATATGCGGCCAGCATCATGGGTCCCTCCATGTGTATTCTTTGGTTGGTGGTTCAGTCTCCGGGAGCTCCAGGGTTCTGGCGTTTGACACTGTTGCTCCCTCCATGGGGCTACAAACCTCCTCAGCTCCTTCAGTCCCTTCTCCAACTCCTCCATCCGGGACCCCACGCTCAGTCCAACAGTTGTCTGCTAGAATCCACCTCTGTATTTGTCAGGCTCTGCCTGAGTCTCTCTGGAGACAGCTTATCATGCTTTCATCAGCAAGCACTTTTCAGCATCCACAAGAATAGCCAGTGTGGCTCCTTTTAGGCATATATATGTGGGCCTTATGTGCAAACAAAAATTAAACAAGTTTTATATTAGAAGGTTATATTGAAAATTCTATAGACTGTTGAAAACGTAGACACTTGTATATACAGCGCCACGACTGTACAGATTACCACTGCTCCACCATTACTTTGTGGCTGCCTCTGTGGATGCCCTCTCTGGTTCATCATTACGTCAACTATAGTCATTCATGTTATTGGCCTGGGTCACAGAGATTTCACAAGGGCGTTCCTGGTTCAGTGCCATTCAATCTTTCAAATATTTTTGCTTTGCTCTAGTTCTTCTGCCAATCTGTGATTTCTATAATGTCAGTAATTATACTTTCTTTATGCTTCACTTTTGAGCTGCTAGCACAATTCTCAATATACACTAGACACATAGTAGAAATGTTTTGAATCTTCCTGATTGTACTTTTCTATTGGTATATATGAGTTTATGTACAGGGGCCTTAGATAGATACACATTTTTCATTCACATGTTCAACTAATTGCAGATTGTGTATATCTTTTAAAATTTATATCTGTTTGAATACATGCTAATATTTTTCTTATCATTTCTTCATACTTTAGTACTGCATACAATACAGCAAATAACACTTTTACTATAATAAGTATCATTAGTAATTGAAAGATAATGTAAAGTATATAGAAATATGTGCCTGTGTTAGTATACAAATTGAGCATCATTTGATACAAGGAAATGAGCATGTGTTTTGTGGTATCTTATATGGGGTTTTGGACCAATCTATTGTTGATCTCACGTGTTGATTGTGATATATCAGAAGCCAAGAGAACAGAGCACAGAGTATACATTAACTCTCTACAAGTGTTAAAACTCTTGAAAGGAAATCCTGCTTTCCATCAAAAATGTTGTAGCAAAGTCAATATTGCTTTGCAAACTGTAATCTTTAGGAGTGCCATGATAAATGGTGGGGAAAACCTTTAATATTACAGTTCCTAGGACCTCAGTCCCTTCATGGGACTGTAGGAATTATGCCATCCTTACAGTGTTATGTGTTTTGTCTTCCTGAGCACACTGAGACAAAATAAAACTTGCACGTGTGCTAAATCTTTTGGAAAACACAGACAGGCTTTTATTTGTGCTTATAGATTTATCATTTTATTTCTTTTCTGAGTAGGACTTCTGATAATTGATAGTCACTAAAAAGCATTCTAATCTGATTATTAAAGGAATTTACAGTGATGGTTTTGGTTATTGGTGAATGAAATACACATGATTAATGAACTTCTTTAGTCTTTAATCACCATGACTTAATTAATCTGAAATGTAAATGCAATTATTAATCTATAAATCTATAAGGAAATATACTTTGTACTTGTTTACTTACATTTTCCTATTAGTGTTTTGGTGTGGCATTTTCTCTGTTGACCTTAGTGGGTTTTTTTTGTTGTTTGTTTGTTTGTTTTTCAGAAATGTCATGTTGAATATTAATAATAACATTTTTCATGCAGTTTCCTAGGAAAACAGTTTTGAGTGAAAGCAGAGGAACTACTCATGTTCAAAAGAGTCATAGAATGCTGTTGGCAGTAAGAAGAAAAGGCTGTTTCTTCCAGGCCTGGGTGGTTCCTCTAGTTACTGCTCACTGGTGAAATGACAATGGAAAACTGTCCCTCACCACTCTCTTCCTCTCTGTTAAGTTCTGAGCAAGTTTACTTGGTGGTTTTGTTTTTGTGTGTAGCATAGAATTAGATGGTTGTCGAGTGCTCCCTGTGTCAGTGGCCATTCATTGCTGTGACACAGGGGTCTACAAGAACATGTGTTCTGATTTTCATCCACAGCTCACCTATTTTGATACTCTCTGGGTTCAAAGATAGATGTTACTCAAGGCTTTATGCATTTTGTTATTATGAATGTTCAATCTACATTCATCAGACACAAAAAATAGATGTGCATAGAAATAGTTTCACTTCTTTCTGTTGAAAATGAGCATGAAATGAAGGAATCTTCAGTAAAAATTTATAAACTGTAATGCCTGAAATACAGTTATGATATTTGGTATCTTTTGATTAGGTTCTATATGTCAACAACTGTTTCTATGCTCTTATTATTACTGAATTGTGTCTCTCTCCTTTGAGATTAGTTTTCTTATTAAGAATATTTGATACTTCATCAATTTGCTTTCCTTTGTATTATATAATTCTTAAAAGGTTACTTTTTCACATATCATTTTATGTTCTAGATTGTGTGTTACTGCATAGCAGCAGGGGAATTGCTTTTGGCATTTGCTTTTGATGTAGCTATCACAGGCATTCGCCTCAAATTATTTTTTATTTTTTAAATAATAAATTAACTTTTTTGAGATAAGGTCTCATGTAGCCAACATAGGATTCCAACTAGTTATTGAGCCAGCACTGCCTTTGAACCATTCTTCCTATGCTCCCCTGTTGGGTGATACTTATAGGAACACATGATTGCACATGGTCACAGTGGTATCCTATGTGTAGAGGCACACTGGCTTTATTGTTTATATAATTAGAAAGATATCTATAAAATGACCTTGAAAGATATAAGTGTTAGCAATATCTTCAAATGAGGATATGTTGTCCTAGGGGAAACTAAAGGCACAATGGAATATAGACTCTTGGGCCTCAGTCAGGACTGGCCTGTGGCTTCTGTTAGATAACACATGCTGAAGTATCGTGCAAATTCTGTCTGATGTACAATGACAACATGATATCATAAGAATTGCTTTATTTTCTGAAATTGCTACTGTCTTGGTTATTAAAAGTGATCATGAATTATGAACAATATTTACTGTTTAGAGCATTGGTTTGAAAGAGTTGTATCAAGTTGCGTTAGAGGCAGTTAGCTATCCCAGCACTCAGACCATTAAATGATTGCCTTTGACTTATGCTTTGATCTAGTTATCAGTACCTTGATGTCCAATTGGAATTTATTCAAATCATGAACTTGTGAAATTCTGCCTTGAACTTGTAGAAGTTTAAAATGTGTGAGTGATTTTTTTTTCTAAATAGTGACATACCTGTGACAGGCATACTATCAACTATGATGCTTTTATTTATTGACAAATGTTAATTTAGGTACTCATATACTATATTATCAGCATTCATATATATGGTTTTTTGAATTCCTACCATAAAAGATGAGCTTTTTTCCTGACAATTTTATTCATGTGACTTAGTTACCAAAGTACTTTCAGTAGTGACTCTAAACCTTTGATTCTACCTTTGAATGATTGAAAAACAGTAAACTTTACCTTTTATTTTGTGTACGAGATTGTTTCTTTTCCCATTAATCTGATTTTACATATAAACATGAATAGTCTTACTATAAGCTGTGTTTGCAAAATGCTGTCTTGTCTTTACTTTATTCCTTTATTTAGGTTTTGGAATTCATCTCTAGCAAAATACAATGGCTGCTATTCTCTTTGAGCAGATTTTTGGCAATGAATGAGTGTTCTCATTTGACAGTGCTTCATAAAAAACAGTCCACAGAAGTGGAACGATTGCATGCCAAAACAGTTGATTTCTTTTGGATATCACTGAAACTGAATTTCTGGTTTTAATATTTGCTAACAGCAAGAAGCTGTTCTATGTAAAATGACTGTTTTACATAGTTACTGCACAACACTTGGTATTTCATACAGTAGAGACATTATTTCATTGTAAACACTGATCTTAGCATTGTAAGATTTTAATTTGTCTGGCCACCTATATACTTTGAGCTTTTGAAATCTGAAAATTTATGGTGACAATGTTATAATCATGGTTTGTACTAGTTTTCTGAAATGAATTTACTAATATTGTCGATCATATAATATATTGCCGCTCTTTATTCACTTATAGGAAGCAGACATTCTGTGTGATCCATCTTAATGTACTATCAGTGGTTGTAAATGTTTCCTTAGTTGATGTAATGCATTGAGCCATACCCAAGCTTTCTGAAGGCATGTGTTAGCCCAGCGGGTTTCTATCTCACTATTCCTAGGCCTAGGTCTGGAAGCTTCTAACCTCCATAACCGAGGCCTAGAATGTTCGCCTGCAACCTGTGCCTGTAAAACTGTCTCTGTAAAACTGCCTTCTCCCTCTCCCTCCCTCTGCTTCCCCTCCCCCCTTCTCTCTGCACTGGTCTCTTAGGTTGCCTATCTTTCTTGTGCCATTCTTTTAAGCATCCTTTCTTTCCTGTGCTGTTTTCATGAGAGTTGGGTACACCCTGTCTCTGACTCATTCTGTCAAACCTTTCTCAGATTCATCACTTCGTGAATTAGACATCACTTTCAAAAATGGCTGCATCCTTTTACAAACTAACTATAGCTTCATTGTTTGGGATTAAAGGTGTGTACTAAGGTCATTTCTGTATTCCAGCAAGCTCATACTATAATCCAGGGTGTGTCTA
Organism: Uromys caudimaculatus; assembly: GCA_028551405.1. NCBI lineage: Eukaryota > Metazoa > Chordata > Mammalia > Rodentia > Muridae > Uromys > Uromys caudimaculatus. Next base: position 58,510,184 of record CM052716.1, read on the forward strand.
CATTCTGGCCAGATCATATTTAGGGATGTAATCCCTTGACAGATCAGCCACGTTGCTGGATTAAAATTCTTCTATAGGTTGTCATTTTAATATACACAGTGAGAATTAATGAAAACCTGTGTAATTAAATTTTGAGTTTCCGTGCAGAAAGACATAGATAATTATTGACTATATTATAGCATGTTTTCTCTGTACCTCTTTAGTATTAGAATAAGAACTCCAAACTTGAATTGATTACTGTAACCTTGATATCAGATTTTTCTCTCTACAGACACTTCTTAATAAATAGTCCATGGTAGTGAGAGCAGTACATTTTTCAGATTTCTTTTTCTTACTTTATTTCTATTTCTGCTTCTTATATTCAAACTTAACAAAACTAAAATTATAAAATTTACTGTCCATTGATGAAAATATTTGGAAATATATATATATATATATATATATATACATTTTATAATTGAAATATTAATGGATTTCACAAATAATGTAAATATTACTATCATAAAAGATTGCTAATTGAAATTGAACTAATGGTATCACCATTGCTCTGTTAGTTGATTAGTTTTAATTATAATATGCATTAGTCATTTTAAATGTCTGACCAAGGACTTAAGTGTAAATTCATTAACTTTTATTCAACCAATAACTACTTTCGGGTGTTAGTAGTATATTATTAAATAATTTAGGCGTCTTTCATGGGAGTTTATAATTGTAAAACAAAACATAAAACTAAACCCACCAAGAATTCCCTGTGGTGTTATAGGAACCTGACAAGTGGAAGGAAAAAACAAAGAATAAATCATCAGCCTTGGACCTCAGGTAGCTTTAGGAGAGGATGTACTTGTTCTCTACCATATCTTTGCATCCTTCATTGATATGTTTATCCATGTCATCGATCTTTCTGTCAAGAATTAAGTGGCCGAAGGAAGTTAAAGGCTGACCAAGATAAATCCTATCAATACACTGCCATGTTGGTTGCCCAGGTCAGTCACTACTCCACATATCAAATTCTGGGCCAGAGGAGCAAGGTGGGCCAATGCCCCTGGACTTGGAGCACAGTTGGCCTTCAGAGATTTCGCTGGATCAGTAATGAATATGGTGTGAGCATGTTATCCTCATCTTCTCTGACTGCACATGCAAAAAGCAGGTTGTCATGGTTGCTGACTGTGAACAGGAGTTCTCAGATTATTTTCTGTTAATAAATTGCGCGTGTAAGAAGAGGAAGAACAAAAGAAAGGAAGATAAAAAAATAAAGGAAGGAAGGAAGAAAAGAAGAGGGAGGAGGGGGAGGAGGAGGAGGAGGAGGAGGAGAGCAAGATGATGGATACATAGTAATATATGGAGCTGTGGAATGTTTCTTCACATTTCACAAAACAGACCAGACGGTTATGTGGAACCCACTGTCCATGGATACTTCAGTTATATATGGTGTCTTCCTTATTTAGTCTAACTTATAACAATATGTATCTTTATAAGTAATTTTTTATTGGATATTTTATTTATTTACATTTCAAATGTTATCCCCTTTCCTGGTTTCCCCTCCGTAAACTCCCTATCCCATTCCTCCCACCCCCCGCTTCTATGAGGGTGCTCCCCTACCCACTCACCCACTCCCACCTCACCACCATGGTAATCTACACTGGGGCATCCAGCCTTCACAGGACCAAAGGCCTCTCCTCCCATTGATGCCTGACAAGGCCATCCTCTGCTACATATGCAGCTGGAGCCATGGGTCCCTCCATGTGTACTCTTTGTTTGGTAGTTTTGTCCCTGGGAACTCTGGGGGTTCTGGTTGGTTATTATTGTTGTTCTTCCTATGGGGTTGCAAACCCCTTCATCTCCTTTAGTCCTTTCTCTAACTCCTCCATTGGGGTCCCCATTTAGGCACATAAAATACTCCAACTTGATTCTTGGTATCAAGATCAATAAAATGTCAATAAAATTTATTTCTAAGCAAAGCCAATTCAAATTCTGCTTAATGTTATTAATTTTAATGGTATTATAGCAGATGTGATAAGCATATAATGATAACAGTTTTACACTAGCAAGCTTTTTCAGACCTTGTTTCTAATACTGTTTCCAAAAAAAACGGGGTGGGTTTGAATGGTAAATCTGTAATATGGGAGCTGATTGTTGCCTTCTCACTGTGAAAGAGCATGTGATGGAGGTTTTAGTAATCATACAAACCCTGAGCAAACACCGTGTGCACAAACAGTTCCTGCAGTATAAGTAGAACCCAAGCATAGAGAAGAGGAACATTTCCGCCTCAGAAATGACGTGTTTAAAAGAGTGTGAATCTTACTATTTATAATATTTACTACTCTGGCGAAGGATATTTTATTACAGTGCTCTCAAGTCTATTAAATAGTAAAGCAATAAATTATCAGTATGTTGTTACAAACCTTTATTCATTGATTTTTGGTTCATAAAAGATATTGATCATGTTTTATTGTTTGAAGGACATTGAAAACATAATGAGGCCGGGCAGTGGTGGCGCTCGCCTTTAATCCAGCACTCGGGAGGCAGAGGCAGGTGGATTTCTGAGTTTGAGGCCAGCCTGGTCTACAGAGTGAGTTCCAGGACAGCCAGGGCTACACAGAGAAACCTTGTCTCTAAAAAAACAAAACAAAACAAAACAAAACAAAAAAAGAAAACATAATGAGTATGTTTTATTTAGTCCTCGTGGAGCTGTCCCTGGCAGATAGCTTGTCTTTATATTCAGAGTTCTTGAAATCCTAGATTAAATGAATATGTGGTAGTGACGAGGACTTTAGAGAGTTGTGCACTTGGGAAGTGGTAGATCAAGCATGGAGAAGCAGACAACAGCCATCAAAGCCTTACTGTTTAGAGGAAAGGACTTTAGACTCTTTTAAGTTAGGATTAACAGTCTGGTTTGAAACAACCTTGTAAAAGTAGAGACAAAGCAAAGAACTGATAGTGGGAGGAAGTGCAGTTGGACTGTGCACATGTTGTGGACCAGTCCTGGCCTAAGAGAGGCCACTGAGTTAGAGGGAAGCACAAGCTTGAAGTATATAGGATGTAGAATTGACAAAGGTATGAAACTGAAAAGATGCAGTAACAGAAAACAGAAGCAGGGTTAGGCCACAGACTAATGTGGCTTCCTTGTTGGGAAGAGGTTTTTGGTTACTAGAGGGGAAGCAGTTTCTAGGGGTAATGGAGAATTTAGTTTCAGAAATCAATTTGTGTATGTTCTGGGATATAAATGGAGACACTCCAGTGATCTAACTCATAATACAAATTTGGCAGTTCTCAACATGCTGCCAGTAGGAAAAACCTCCAGAATACTTGAGATCACTGACAGAGAATAGAGGGGAAGAAGAGAGGTTGAAAGCGAGAATACAAGCAGCCATTAAAGAACTGATCCAAAAATAGGAGTCTACAAGAGGCACTGATAAGAAGCAGTACAGGATAAAAACCAGGCCAGTCAGGTGTCACTGAAGCAAAGGCAAGGCACATAAAACAAACACGGTGACATGTCCTCTGGCTTTGAGATCCTGATGTACTTGGCTAAGACTGTTTCAGTGGAAAATGTAGAGGGAATTGGAGGGAAAAGGAGCAGAAATTTATCTTGAAAATATTAAGAGGCGGGAATAATGCAGCAGGATATCTGAGGGCTAAGTCAGTAGAGAGCCCTGTGCGGTTAAGGTGTGGTGGGACTTACATTGGTTACGTTTACTGTATCCTGTTTTGAAGCATAAATTTAACTTATTCCCGCTGTTTGCAACCAAATTTTGTCTGTTACAAGTTCTTATGGTAAAATATAGATAGATAGATAGATAGATAGATAGATAGATAGATAGATAGATAGATAGATAGACAGATCAGGAAAACTTTCTGGGGATCCCGCTCCACAGGAACTCACTGCAACCCTAGACTGACTGTCTTTCTGCTTTCTGGGGATCCCACTCCGTAGGAACTCAACCCTAGACTGTCTTTCTGCTTGCATTATCCAGAGGTACCATGAGAGACTCATTAATGACCCTGTAGAATCAGGCTGGCCTAACAATATCTATCCACCTACGTGTGGTAAAGGGAAGTCACGAGAAGCAGATGGAGCAGTTTAGGCTATGATGATGGACTATTTAAGAAAAGATGATGGGAAGGGAGAGCATACTCTCAGTCGTCAATTAATAGAATGCACACAGGAGTGCGTGAGTCAGAAAGCGGGGATCATCGTATGATTGCAAATTAGGAGGCAATTTCCCTAGTGTGGAAAAGGGTGCAGAGGGTGGAGAAGGCGAGCAGTGTCTGAAGGAAGGAGGAGCTTATCAGCAGCAGGGAGATTTGTCCCGAGAGGCTGATGATGGTAACAGTACATTTGTACCACTTCCCCAGCAGCCTCTTTCCTCATTTGGAGAGCTCTGATGGCTGGTGCTTAGACTGATTAAAATTGGAATGAGTCATTGTTGAGGTTCTTGTTAAGAGTATGGTTGGAATTTGTTCTGTTGCCACAACTGAAGCCAAGTAACACTGGCTTCAGGGAAATGCAGATTGTGAGAGCCATTTCCACAGTAGTGCATAGAATGCGGAGGGTTGGTGATGAACTGCGTGATAACCAACACACTGCACAGTGACTCAGCATAACATCCTCCTGTGCACACTGAATTCCAAATGAAATGGCAGATGCAACTCCTTTCCCCTAATGAACAGGGAACAAGAGCCAACTGGGTTTTTTTCCCCCCTCAGTGAAAATGAACTCATGTTTACTTCTACAAGAAAAAGCACCATTTTAAATTCTTCATATATTTTCATGTATGATTTTTAAAAGAATATGCAAAATGATCAAATGATCTAACACCCAAATAAGCAAAAGGCTAAATTATTAAACTGTCACTAAAACAGTACAAGAAACTGAAGGTGCTTGATAAAAGAATTTAGTTGTTATATACAAACGAACCATCATTTTGAAGATTTATTTGCTTTTTCTTTTGTACTGAATTTCATGTTGTTTTCATTTTATATTGCTGTGATCTAAATGGATTTTTGTCAAAATCTACACATTAATTTTTGATGGCTCCTATGGTAGTATTAAATCAGGCCTAAATTATATCTTCATGAATGGGGTTCATGCCCTTAACAGAGGCGCCTGAGAGACTTATTAGTTGGCTCCCTTGTCACCATTTGAGGACACAGTGAAAAGGTATCTTGGTGAGGAAAGCCCTTGCCACTGAATGTGCTGGTCCTTCATTTTAGACTTCATAGCAATATGAGTAATATGTTTTCTCTTGCTTATAAGTTAGTTTGAAGTACTTTGTTACAGTGGTCTGAATAGATAAAGACAAATGTCTTACTTTATCATGAATTAACATATTGTCATATAGCTTATTGTCAGAATATTCAGTGCTTTCTATTTTCCATCCTTGCAACAGAAATCAAGTGTCGTTATAATCCTGATCCTTCATATGTAACCTGTTTCATTTCTTTAGGAGTTTTTAGAATATGCTTTTTGTTCCAAGTGTTCTGAAATTTAGTAATTACTTTCATATGAATTCCCTTCTAATACGATTTACTTTGGTTCAAGATTATGCTTTTAAAATTAAAATTTGAAATAATCAGCTCTTTTTTATAATTCCCTTTAAAATTCCATAGCCTCTATTTTGTTTCCTTTTGGCTGACTGTACTATGTGAATTTTAAAGCCTCTGTTGGAACTCTCAGTTGTATTGAGGTCCCTTGAGTTTCCCTTATACCCATTTATGAAGATACGAGATTTAATCCTATCAAGTCCTTACAGCCCTGCCTCAGTAAATTCTGCCCCATCTCCATCTCTTTCTATTGTTTGTGTCTTGTGTCTCTGTTTCTCTGGCAATGACTGTTGCTGTGTGACTCTACACTCCTTGCTTTGGCTCTTGCAGACAGGAAATGATATTTCAACTTGAGGGCTAACATTCTCTCTGTGGACTTGGCCCCATGGCAAAAGCCACATAAACATGGATGTCACCTTCTTTGAATATCATTCAGTTTCTGTTTCTTTCCTTTGCCTAGCACTGGAAACGGGTTGAACTGGTTTTGGTTATGTTTTCTTTTTAATTTTTACGTAATCCCAAAGTTTATAATTGCAGCAGGAGAGCTAGTTAGTACAGCTTAGCACTGCCAGACTGGAACATCTAAGAGCTAACCTCTAAAAAGATATTTTTGGCAAGAAAATTTCATTAAATACATGGTTACTATTTATTATGCTCCATATTTTTTCTCAACCTTGTCAAAAGGAAGGTGTTTGTTGAAATGTCTGTGTCTGCCAAGATGTTCATTTGTTTTCATTTCTTTGTCTCTAGGTGAAGTAGGACATGTCACAATTAACAGTACTAGTTTTTAGACTGCACTGAGGTAATTACAATGTAAATATTTTGTTTCTGAAAAGTTGGTAATATCTGTGCAATGGCTTCTAATATTTATGTGCTTTTATCAAGTAAAAGAAGTTCAATCCTGACAGTGGCACTGTTGGTGGGAGTGTGTTATAATTACATATAGGGAGGAGCCAAATTTTTATAATCAGTGTGTGTGTGTGTGTGTGTGTGTGTGTGCGCATGCTCGTGTGTGTATTTGTGTGTGTGTGTGTATGCTGTGTTATTAGGTTCCTGTTTCTTTATAGCCAATTATAAAATAATGAGAAATCTTTTGATGGTGTTCTTGAATTTCTAGTGAAATATACCCACACCATGTTCAGAACATGGCATCTGAAGTAGTATTCAGGACCCCATTATAAATAGGCTTTCTGAAGTAAAGAATTTTACATTTGCCATATAGCATAAAATCGTTTTGACATTGCCATCATAAGAATGAAGAGACAATTGCACTCATGTTTATTCTTACAAGCCTTCTAATGTGTTGTAGTATTTGTAGGGCAGTAAGTATGATTCAGAAATAAGCAATGGCAAAGTTAACTCAGGAAATAAAAATAATTGTTTGCTTGAAACAAAGTCTAATTTTTAGTCCAAGCAGACCTGAATTTACTGTGTAGCACAAGATGCTCTTGAATTCAGAAATTCAACATTTTCCTGGCCTCAGCCTTCCATGTACTGGCATTATAGGTATGAGCCTATACTTATTTTATATATATATACGTATATGCATATGCATATGCATATGTATATATATATGTACATATATATATTACTTATATTTGTATATTTATATTATATCGTTATAATTTTAATAGGAAATACAGGCCACAGGATAGCTTGCTTGTTAGCTATAATACTTTTGGAAAATGGTCCATTCTGTGGGCTCTGGTTTAATCCACCATTAGTGACCTTATGGATTTGTGATATAGTGGCATTGTTGGTCAGTGGCAGAGAGTAGGAGGTGCCTGATGTGAGGGAGTAGATCACTGGCAAGCATGCCCTGGAAGATGCATCCTGTTTCAGGCTCGCTCTCATGTCTCTTCTGAAGTGAGCAGCAAGACTCTGCTCATGCTCTCCACCATGATGTGCTGTTTTCCTGTAGACCAGGAAGCTGTGGAGTCACAGACCAGAAAGCAGTGGAATCAAATGACCATAGCCCCAAACAAACCTCTGAAATTGTGAACCAAAGTAAATCATTACTCCTTGAAAATGTTTGTCTTGAGAATTTGTGACTTTCATTAAAAGTGACTAACATGTAAAAAAATGTAATGGTTCAGAATGGAGGAAATCAATATTATACCCATCTATATCCATGAAGAAAAATAAAGCCTTCCTAACATAAGGTGTTTCTTTTTGGGTATTTTGTCACTGTGGCATGAAGAGTAACTGATTTACATGTTGGTATGCTTCCTTTCTTGTCTTTTCAATATCTTATTTTGTTTACTCGTCTGAACTCACTGGAGACTGCATGTTGTTGCCACACTTCTGCTTGGTCAGGTACCAAGCAGCTGATTGCTGCCTTTTACATCTCTTACTTATCTCTCTCCTCTCACTGCTTTTAGTCCCTCTTGCTCTCCTACTTCAGGGAGAGTCCTCCTTCCTCAGTGGGTTATCTCTAGAAGCATCCTCCTTGATGTAGTCAATTGCGCACCTCACTAAAAAGACCTGCTCTTCTCTTACCCAGTCAATGTGATCCTGAAGGTTAGCATCACAGTGGGTGGCTTTCACCTATATGGATGCCATCCAGGAGAGCTGAAAGAATGGAAAGCATTTCATCTGAATTAAACCTTTACTGATTTTCTTATTTTCTCTGATTAATATAGCATTCCATCTTTTCCAATCCTTTTATATTTTGTTGAGTTTTGCTACAATTGGGGATGATGTTACATATGCAGAAGAGCATGTGTTACACACAAACATGCTCTTTTATATATGGCATCTGATACATGCTGCTGGGGTCTGAGATAGTCCTGGAACCAAAACCCTATGGATACCAAATAGGTGACTGTAGTTTGTAAGTCACATAGCAAAGTACTCACTGTTATAGAAGCATTTCAAAATTCCTGAAGTCCACAGCAAACAATACTTAGCACTTTAAAATAGCTGCTTTATTACCCACCATGGTAGAAAAGAACATGACGTGTTTCAAGCTTAGTGGTGGGATATGACCATCTTCATGTGGAATTAGCAGCATTTATTTCACATTATTGTTTTGGTAGTTACTGTACCTGATTTTTGTTTTTTATTTCACTGACATAAAATAAAAAATGTTGAGGATATGCTCATCGAAACTCAGTAGTGAAACAATAAAAATTTTAAATTATTATTTTAATTTTTCATATACTATATTTTGATTGTATTCTTTCTCCTGCCCCTACTTTTCTCAGATTTTCCATCTCCCTGCCCGCCATATTTCATGTTCTTTCTGAGTCTAAAGAAGAAATCAAAAACAAAAAGCATACAGAAAACATGGAATATATTTTGGTTGTCTAGCTACTCCTGGGCATCAGTTGGTTTTTTGGTTAAGAATAATTGTGGTTGTTACAGGTAGTTGAGGGCCTATCAAAAGTTACATATATATATATGTAACACACACACACACACACACATATACATACATATGTACATATATATGCACACACGTACACAGAGATCCTTTTGACACTACTTTCTTAGTATTGGGATTAAAGACATGCACTGTGATGGCCCTTAAAAATGTAGTTTGTTCACAGCTTTTTTGCCAGTTTGGACTAAACCAAGTAAAAAAAAATTAAAGTAATGCAACAGTATAGCATAGTTTGTGTGGACTTCTTTGGGTTCCTCTCCTCTTTTAACATTTTATTGATTCTTTGTGAATTTCACATCACGCACCCTAACCCAACTCACTTCCTGTCCCTCCATATATACCTCTGCCCTTGCAGTCCTTACCCACGAAACAAAATGAAGTAAGATAGAAAAAACCAGTCTTGTCCTGGAAGCTGTAGTGTGGCACAGTGTGTCCCACAGCACACCCATTTGTTCACACACCTTTACTTGCCAATGTTCCCTGCAGTCATCCTGTTTCCAGGCCTGTAGCTTCTGTTATGCTATCTATACTGAATCCTCCAGGGACTACTCTCCCATATCCTGTTGTTACCCTGTATCATGGAGATCCTGCAGCCTTGGATCAGCAGGGCCTCCCCCTTCATACACTCCAGTAAATCATAGATGGGGTAGATATTGGGAGGTTCCAACTCAAAGCCCCGAACCTGGGTCCAGGAGAAAGCTGAGTTGATAAGCCCACTAGTTCTCCTCTACCTACACCACTGGGGCTGGCTCTCCAGTTCTCCCTCAGCCTAGCTCACCCAATGCCACAGCTGGCAGGGTCTCCTGCTCTCATTCCCTCCAAGCAGGCTCACCTGCACTTTTGCCTACCACACCTTTGCCACCAAGACCAACGCTGTTGTGCTGCCCAGGGGAGGTGCAGGGCCTGCTCTTCTGAGTGCTGTGGCTGGAGAGGGGCACCATAGTTCTTCTGCTCACATGACCTCTAGGCCAGCTGTCCCACCTGCCATGCCCCTCACCTTGCCAGGGGAGCACAATAAAGCTGGTTGCAGGGATGCAGATGAGCATGGAGAGCTCGCCTCACCCTAGTCTCCTGTGGTGGGACATGGGTAAGGGAGAGATGAATTCTTTTTAAATGGTATTGTGTCCCCAGTTTTCCTGTGCTCAGGGTCGCTGTGAAGATAAGTTTGAAGTAGAGCTAAGCCATGGGAATATTTTCCTCTCAGGCCCCAGAGGAGGAGACTTTTATGAAATCCCATCCCTGAACTTTTGGCTGAATCTGTAATGGTATGCCCAGCAGCAGACAGTGATGAAGAACTCTAGCCCTGATGCCGAGTACTGTGCACAGGTGGAACACAGACCTTCCCCTTGAGAAAGCAGACAGTGATCATATGGACACTAAGAGCAAATGGTATCCTTGGATTTTATATTCAGATACTTGTCTTTTATTGTGTCTTATTGTTGGGATAACTGATATATTCATACCCTTTAATGCAACAGAAACTAGTGAAGGCAATCCATAGCTAGAAATTGCTTTCTCTGAAGTAAAACAATGCTAATAGATTATTATTAATATTATAATTAATTAAAAACTATATTTTTCATTTGAATAAAGAGAACATGGTTCTGAGATAGGTGTTAGAGGTGGATCTCAGAGAACTTAGAAATGAAGGATGAATCTGGGAAAATATACTCTATTCATATATGATATAATTTTTTAAAATATTTCTTAATATTTGAATGTCATTTTGACAAAAATGAATTTATACGTAATTTCCTCTTCTTTTTCTCTTAAGATGGACTATGTAAGGCTGGACTTGGACTTGGTTTTATCTCTGCATTAGTATATTATAGATTTCTTTATTCAAGATCAAAGTGTGGCTATGTTTTCTATACATTGTATTTTGAAAGTTTCATGTGATAAAAACCTTTCTTCCCTAAAAATGTTCATTGTTTTCAACACACTGACAGCTGTAATATGAAGAGGAAGACAGGCATCTTTGTGGATATGTGTTCTGTTGGCAGTGTCATCTGCTTAAAAGTGAAAACAGCTTAGTTTTTCCCTCGATTTATATCACCTCAAGAGATAATATTGTACAGATCTCCTTTAACCGTCTGCTTGTTTACACTCAGAGAAGCTTCAAACGGTACATGTTCAAATTTATTTCCAGCTTATATACTTTTTTTAAATTTAATTTCATATTTTTACTTATTCACTTTACATCCCACTCACTGTCCTCCTTCTGGTCACCCCCTCCCTCCATCCTTTCCCCATTCCCCCTCCATCCCTTTCTCCTCAGAGTGGGTGGGGGACCACTGGCTATTCCCCACCCTGGCACATCAACTCTCTGTGAAACCAGGCGCTTTCTCTCCCACTGAGGCCAGACAAGGCAGCTCAGCTAGAGCATATCCCACATACAGGCAACAGCTTTTAGGGACGCCCCTGTTCCAGTTGTTCAGGACCCACATGAAGACCAAGCTGTACATCTGCTCTATATGCAGGGAGGCCTAGGGCCAGCCTGCGTATGTTCTGTGCTTGGTGGGTCAGTTCTGAGAGCCCCGAGGGTCCAGGTTAGTTGATTCTTTTGGTCTTCCTGTGCAGTTCCCATCCTCTTGGGGCCTGCAGTCCTTCCTCCTGTTCTTCTGTAAGAGTCCCCAGTCTTTATCTACTCTTTGGCTGTGGATGTCTATATCTGTCTGAGTCAGCTGCTGGGTGGAGCCTCTCAGAGAACAACATGTTCCTGTCTGCAAGCATAACAGAGTGTCATTAGTGTCATAATAGTGTTAGGGATTGGTACTTGCTCATGGGATGGGTCTCAAGTTGGGCCAGTTATTGGTTGGCCATTCCCTCGGTCTCTGCTTCATTCCACTATGCCTGCATTTCTTATGGATGGTCTAAGTTTTGGGTGGAAAGTTTTTCAGATGGGTTGGTATGCCTATTGATCTACTGGGGTTCCTTCCGAGCAACAGGGGTTGGCCTCTTCAGGTTCCATATACCTGATGTTGTGGTGAGTCATATCTAAGGTCACCCGCATTGATTCTTGGGCACTATCTCAGGTTTCTGTCTCATTGTGGACATGCCCCCCACCTCCTCACCCCTCTGTCAGTTGAAGATTTTGATCATTTTCATGGCCATCCACCATCTCTCCTCTCCTTCGCCACAGCTGAATCTGAACCCTTCGCTCCCCTCCCCATCCCCCTCCCTTGCATTTCCCTACCCCCATCTGCCTCTTATGTCCATCTTATATGCTCCTCATGTCATTAAAATTTAAGTGATCTTTTATCCTTGTTACATGGACTTATCTTTCATTGCATCAGAATTTCAAATGCTCTTGATCTTTGATTAAAAGTTTAAAATAAATAATTAAATCATGTACAGTGACATTAAATAATTTAGACATACTGAATTTCTACTCTATGTAACTATGTTTTTGTTACATATTTCTTAAATTGCTTAATTTAATCTAAGATATGAGTTCCTTTCAAATGAGTATACTCATTGAAATAAAGGAAATTGTTTTTGTCTGATACCTCTTTACTTTAAGAGCCAATAGAATTGAGATAAAATGAAGAATTACATGAATATTATAACCAGTTCTAGCTTAAAAACATATTTTATGGTTAGAAAAGTAATACTTAATCCTGTAAAAACGTGTTTGCAATCTAAACGACTATAAATATTTGTTTTACTTTCATTTCCTGTTGCTATGACAAAATACCCTGCATGCATGCTGGGTGGGGCTCTCTTTGTCCATACTTTTACTATTGAAGAGTCCTTGCTCAGATACCACTCCAGTGGATGAATTTTCTCACCTCAGTCACCTTAAGCATGACCGTCTCCTTAGACATATTCCCAGTACAGTCTGATCTGTATCAGTGAGACACTCTTGTTTATTGGGCCAAGTTGACTGTTAAAAGCAACTGTCACAACATTCGTGTTTCTTTATGTATTAAATGAGGATAAATATTTCTCAGCATCTAAGATTCACATTTTAAGCCTTTTGTCATAGTCTCCATGATGTTAAACTATTTTCTACCCATATCTTCCAGCTGAACACATTTCTATACAGGCATATACTTTTTGGTATTGTATATCCAAGTGATTTTACTAGTTAGTTGCCACGAAGGTTATAGGTTTTGGATAGCTGGGTTTCATTTGTTTGTTTGTTTGTTCTGTCAATTGAATGATTGTTTTTGTCTCAAAAATTTCAACCTGAGAAGTGAAACATTTTGGAAATATTTTTCTTAAATACATACCATATTAGAAAGTAGTGATCTAGAAGCAAAAATTGAAAATAATTCCCAAACAAGTGACTCATGGTGGAGATGGTATTAATTTGTTTAGATAGATAGATAGATAGATAGATAGATAGATAGATAGATAGATAGATAGATAACTAGTGTGTGTGCTTGAGTTCCTTAACTAATACATGTATTGTCATACTTTTTTTGAAGTTCCCTCTTAAAATTATTTTAAAATTATCACCTCTTATAAGTGTATTCAAGTTGTCATTTGGTATTATTATTACAAATCATACTCTTTACATAAAAACTGTTGTTTTCACAGATTGTCACTTTCTTAAATTTCTACTTTTCTTTTAACTATTACCAATTAGAAATGTAAGTTTTAACTCTTCCCAATATTGGATATTTCTTTACCAGTAGCTTATATATGAATTATTCCAATCGTTATAGGAAGATACATCCATTCATCTTAATAGCACACGAGTTAAAAGCTCTTCTGTGTAACGTGTTCCCTTCCTCTGAGTGGGGTAACTTACCCTTAGGCTTTTGTAAACACACGGTACACCATACCAAAGGGCCGCTGTATTGTTTCCTTTTCTAATAGGAACTGAGAGACATTATCTTTAGCCTATTTGTTGATTCATATGAGAAATGCAATAGGAAGTTAGGAGCTGGTCCAGCTTTATCTTCACTGTATTGTCTATGGTAAGTACAGATTCAGTCTCTTACATTTTCCCCTCCAAAGGCAGTATGTTGAAACGGTATTATTAAATCTCAACTCTACTCCCAATCTGAACACGTTTGCAATTCTTTCTCTCTTTTTCTTTCTTTCTTTTGTTTATTTTTATTTTTATTTTTATTTTTATTTTTATTTTTATTTTTATTTTTTTAGTTCAGACTTTGTTCCTTCAACCTAGACACAGTTACGGACCCAGCTGAAGTCATTAGAGAACTCATTTGTTACTGCCTGGACACCATTGCAGAAAGTCAAGCCACAACCGAGCACCTACAGAAGGAAAACGCAAGGCTCCTGAGAGACTGGAGCGATGTTCAAGGCCGGTATGTACACAGTGAGTGTGGGTCAGAAAGGCCCTGAGCTCGTTCCTCCCTGGAGATGTAAGCTAATGATATATAAAGTTACAGCATGTGTAGAACAGGCATTGTATAAAATCCCGGCTAATGATTCCTTTACTCGAGTTTCTTCAGCCTCGTTATTAGTGGCTGTTTTGTACTGTAGGAGGGCATTAACAATTTTAACTCTCTTGTTTAGTAGAGCCAAAACACAGGAAAGTAAGAAATGATCGGGGGTTGAATATCTTAGCCCGTTATTAATAAAAACATTAGTGTGAGTACGTTGCCTGGTGAGAGAATGTGTGCTTAGCATACGCATGGCCCGGCCTAGTCCCCAGCACTTGTGGAGAACAGGGATATTTATAAGGGAAGGATTACTTCAGCGTAATTTATAGGACTAATAATTAACAAAAGGGGGTGTGTAATGTAAATAAGCACAGTGGGCTTTCTGTTTGGAAGAAGTGAATAATAACTACTTCAAATGATGTGTGTTTTGGCTCTACTAGCGACATTTTCCCTGACTGAAAATTCCTGCTACAATCATTTTTAAAGGATGAAGTAATTGTGGCTACTGAACAAGACGTTAAAAAGTCTTTCATTTTCAGCCATTTGCCCCTTGCTTTCTTAATGGTGAATAAGAATGATATATTTCTTTTCAATTGTTACTTTTCATGTAAACCATAATGTACTCCCACTGTTATATAATTTGCTTTTTTCTGTTACACAAAAGGTGTTTGAACTTTTTCATGAACGCTTATATTCCCACAGAGGCAAACATGTTATGTATATGTTTGTGTGTCTAATAGTATTTGGAGTAATTATGGATTGAATATACAATGATGTTACAAATTGCGTCATATAATGAATTTTTAAAAATCTTTCTTTTTAGGTAAAGGCTTCCTATTTAAAGATACATGTGAATTTTTAGGGCACCTGTTATGATTGCTCTCTATGGACATTTAGAACTCCTTGGGGAAGTACATATTAAATAGTTTGATGGTTATTCACATATGTATATGAAGTTGAGAGTAACTAAAAGAAGTCCTTAATAAGTAACATGAGTTGGGCAATGTACATACAATTAGAAAACTAATACCCAGTTATCTTTGACTTTCATACTTAATAGTAAGGGAATACTTGTGTTTTTCTCTTTTAGCTTTAAATTATTTTGATATTCATGTATATGTACTACATGTATAAATGAGTCAATTGCCAGGTTATATATTTAGGCTGCTATATAGAAAAATCAGTTAATTCTTCTCCTAAACTTATTTTTTGTTTCATTTTATATCAATCAGTATCAACTATCAGTGCTGCAAAGCATTGTTTGGAATGATATCTATAGTTTGATTATATTTTTCTATTTTATATATGAAATTAATCATATTGAAGGATACAAACTGTGGTTGTGATAAACCACAGTATTTTTATATTTAAAATACAAAATATCCTTAGATTTTTGTGTAATAGGAAATTTGATCCACAAATTGCTCACAAAGAGTGCAGACAGGGTGCTCTGTACTTGAAGCAGTTGCTTTAAAATGTCTGCCAGCATTCAGCGCCATCCCTTGAGTAACAGGCAGTCAGGAATGAAGATGAGTCTGGAGAAAGCAGCCTGTGCAGGGAAACTAGTGAGCCACACGTCGTTCTGTGCAGGGAAACCACGAGTGAGCCGCGCGTCGTTCTACGGTGCCCAGGTGCTGGATCTGCTTTCTCAACTATTTAGAAGGGCCTTTGGTCTGACAGCGTCAAGACATTTCCTTTCACTTGTCTTTTATTTTCTGATGTCATTACTAGGACAGCTTTCTTCTGTGTCACCAAACAATGTGTTGCCGTTGGAGTGAACCAACATCTTGGGAAGAAGGAATCCTCTTGGGGAATTCTAGGCTGTTGTTTATATACATGATATGAGATTAGTGAATGTATCTATTTCCCCAATTTCCTTCTGCTCCTTTTGAGGAGACAAAGTGAACACTTTGAGGATGTCCCAGTGCACTGTGGTCTTGTCACTGCAGCACATCTACACCGTTCTCTTACCAGCTCAGAACCAAGAGAATCAACAGAGTATCCGGCACACTGGCTTCCTGCGGCAGCAGTATGATTGCCTAAGGCTTGGCTTTAAAGAGATTAGAAATAGAACACTTGTACTGCGATCAGAAAGTGGGGACTTCAACAGTAGAGAATCATCAGAAATAGGGACCTGTTATAAGTCCCTGTCACAGTCCATTTATAACGTAGCCAGTGACTGTGATGGTGTCCATGTACAATCCAGTTAGTGCTGCCCACAGCACTGTATCCATACTGCAGATAAAAGGAAAAGAGTGGTTGAAAGAGGGACTCAAATAGAACAATCAATATTTCCTCAGAAACTATTATAGGAAGGCTGAAGTTCTTGAACACTGAGTAGAAAATAAAGTGAGCTAACCCAATAATGTAATTGTCTTCTTATTAATCCCTAAAAAGTTTAAGTTCTCTTTCAGGAGATGTGTATACTACTAAAATATTACCTATTGTTTACAAAATATATGTATTTTTACATTTTAAAGAGAAATTAAATGGTAATAGAATATATCTTGAACTGTGCATATACTTTTTAATTGAAATGTGCATCAATGTTGAGAACACAACTGAATATAAGTATCTTCCCCTTTAGAATGACAGAAATAAACAAGGCTTGAGAGAGGAGTAAGATTACAGGTGATTAGTTAATGCACAGGCCTTAGCATTGTCTTGCTATTACTGTTTAATTATTGCTCAATAATTGTGTTCTTTGCTCTCTTTTTCATTTAGAATGTTTGTTTTTTATATTTTAAACACATAAAAGGAAAACATTAGAAATTTGTATGTGAATTCTGCGGTTATTATATATATTTATTTATTGGATTTCCTACTTCATTTCAAACAATAAGTCTCAACATCTGTGTTACTGAATAGATCTTTTGTTTGCAGTCAAACCTCAGTTTTGAAATTCTCTGGCTTTATTCTGAGTTACAGTTATTAAACCCTTAATAGGAGGCAGTCTTCATTGAACTGCATTGGCTGAATTAGCAGGCCTTGAAAGCTCTTTCTCTTTGTATCTTCAAGGTGGAATCACATTATCTGCTGATGAATTCAGTCTGATTTTTAAAAACCTTAGGGGATATTTTTGTGTCTCCATGGCAGCTCATTAGATTGTTTAAGAACAGTTACAGAAAACCTTGTCTTCAGAGAGCACGGGCCGTATTCCTTCTCTGCTCTCAGCCTCTGCTCCAGCTCCTCTGAGCCATCTTGAGCCACTCTGTGCTATGGAGAGTTTTTCATGTTGTTCAACCTTGACCTGGTGTAACTTGCACTGGAACTCACTGTTAATATAATGACTACTATATCGCTCCTATACCATATGCCCACATACCTGTGCCTCTTACTTACTCTGGACTGAAAAATCTATTCTTTTATTTGGGGTATTATTTTTTGTGTGGACTTTTCTTGTTCAGTTTTTGTTTTGTTTGTTGGTTTGGTTGGTTGGTTTTTTTCTTTTTGGCCACTCAGTACTCAGAAATATTTTATTCTAACAAATCTATGGTTTTACATTTATTTATTTATTTATTATTTATCACTTTTAAAAATAACTATACTCTGCTCTACCTTCCTAAGTCCCTAATTAATGATGAATATTAGCATTATTATTGCTCTGTATCATCATCAATTTTGAAAAGACAATTGTCATTAAGTCTTTCATCCTTGCTGCTACTTACGTGTAATCTAGTTTGAACCTGGCTTTAGGGAAGCTCCGTGGGCTAGTGAGAATCTGCTTCAGTGGTCTGTGGGTGAGCTTGGCTATCATGAGCTCAGCAATGGATCCCATGTCTCTGCTTGACCAATGCTCTGACATAGTGATTCTTGCCCAATTTTTCAGTTAGACAATTGTCAGGAGGCAAGTAATAAATATGGCATAGCAACATTATAATGCTATGGAAGATTGGTTTTAAAGATGTTTAAGACAAGCTATGCATGTCTTACTAAATTCTAGATAAATCACCAATATTCTCTGAGTTTGCTGAGGAGATAATAACTGAGAGTAAATTTGTGTTCTCTCAGTGTTTATAATAATAGTCTATGCCATACTGCTCAACTTTTTCTGGGAAGTGTTTCCCTGTCTTATGACCAGTTACAATACAGCCATAATAGTGGGAACATTAGACTACATGATGCATAACTTTTTCCCCATAACAAAAATGATGTTACTTCCCTCTCAGTACAGTTGTGGTGTGGATATTCAGACTAGTCCTACTTTATGAAAATTATATGAAATTTTAGTTTGATATTTTTAAAATTTTAATGTGTTATACATGTTATAGTTTTCATAAGGTTGTGGGATTAGCTTGATAGTCCTTGACAGTTAATATGTGTGCAAAATCTTTCAGTCAAGAACTTGAGGGATGCTTTATATAAAAATTAAATATGTAGTTAAATCTAATAGATTCTGAATTTGTTGCTATTACTGAATTCTTCTGTAGGAAATTATGATATGCATGAAATTTATTTGTATTAAGCATATCTGTATCTACTTAAAGCATTTTATTATATACTGAGATAGTTTAGGTGTGTATATATATATATATTCTCATATTTATATTTCTTATGTTATTATGTTAGAACATATTAAATGAAAATAAGATAATGTTCATCTGACAGTTTGCATCTGAAATTACAGATACAGTACCATACCGTGCACATAAAATAAATCATACATATGGGCAGTATCTTGAAATAGGAAGGTCTGAAGGGCTGCAGACATTCCTAAGAGGTAACTCATGGAGTATCTTGTAGCCAATGATGAAAATAAGTCCACCAAGCTCTTTTGCTGGTATAGAGCGGCTGAAGGGATATATGCATTCTATCCCATGCTCTTTACGAAGTCTTCAGCCCCTAGCATGGACACTGTGCTGCTGAAGAACTCAGATTAGTCTCTCGGCTTGTAGAACCAGTCTCACGCACTTGGAAAAGCTAGTAGGAAAACAGGAGTCTCCAAGGAGGAGGACTTCAAAGTGTGTGTCACATAGCTCTCAAAGTCACCTAGTGCCAAGTAGTTGCCATCTTGGAAGACAGGCTTAGAGAAACTATGGGATATGGTGTTGAAAAGAAAAGGTACTCTTGGAGATGTGTAATAAATCAGCAAATGAAAAAACTGTGCTTATGAGCTTACTTTATTCATTTATGTCATGAATGTGTACTGAACATCTCTCTGCTAGGCACTGAGCATAAAGCACTTGGTAGAACACACATGTTCTGTGGTCTCATGGAATGCTGCTAAAAGAATGTGTACTAATTGGTTCCAGAATTGCATTGTTAGATATTCCTTTTTACCCTAGAATAAACTCTCTGTATTTTTCAATTGATGGGTTGTGGTACACATTAAGAGCCTATATGAAAAGTATCACATTTTGGCAGTTCCATTTATAATTATCTCACCGTAATGTATGTGTGTATATATGTACATATTTAATTATTAGTACACACATGGGATACATGTAAAGTATGTTTAGGAACATATAGAATAAGCAGAGTGGTAAAGGTTAAAGTAGGCAGAACTTGACTATATTTAGAAGAATACTTTTCAATGAAATATTTGTGTTTAAATTTGTAAAATAGTTTACTCATAGCATGTACATAGCAGGTGTATACAATTTCTATTAGTTTACATTCTTCCTTTTGGGATATTAAAATGAAATTCCTTTGAGCATTTTAACATTCCAAGATGAATTATAAATATTAAAGAATTTCATTCTTTTCTTATATCTCTAAGGCTAAAGATACATACTTTTTTCATTATTTCTTTATTATTTTCTTAGAAATATCAGGTGGCATAATTCAATTCATTACATATATTTTTTATTTATGTTTGGGTGTGTGCATGTATGTGTGGTGGGTTATAAAGACACAATTAATTATGTTCTTGTGGAACAAGTCATAGTTTTAAGACTGACAACAAATTAAGCATATTGCTTTAATAGAAAATATCCTCATGGCTGCTGTAATAATAATAATATTAATCTATATTTGTACATTATACAGTATAATATGTAATATAAATGGTTCATGATTTTTATAAATAAGCTACATATGAATTATTATATTTGAGAATTTAGGTTGTAGAGCTTTATTTCTATATA
This sequence comes from Uromys caudimaculatus, assembly GCA_028551405.1. Taxonomy (NCBI): domain Eukaryota; kingdom Metazoa; phylum Chordata; class Mammalia; order Rodentia; family Muridae; genus Uromys; species Uromys caudimaculatus. Next base: position 58,530,559 of record CM052716.1, read on the forward strand.
TTTCAATTATTATTTGCTTTAGAACATAAATTAGAAATATTAATAAATAGTATTTTCTAATTTGTCCACACTCTACTTAAATAAAAGTGACCTTAGTTACATTTGCCTTCAAACGGTTTCTTGAAATCATTAGGATGAGATTAAATAATATTAATGATATAAAATTTATATGACTTGCAATTTCTTCACTTCTTTATATTTGTAGATTTGAGAAATGTGTGAGTGCCAAAGAAGCCCTGGAGGCCGATTTGTATCAAAGATTCATCTTGGTGCTGAACGGGAAGAAAGCAAAGATCCGAAGCCTGCACAAGTTGTTCAGTGAAGTCCAGCAGCTGGAAGAGAGTACCAATCCTGAAAGGTAGCAGCCTTTTGCTGTTGGATAGAAGAGCTGTAAATCTCAGTAGACTGTCTTTACAGACCTGCAGCATTAGGGCTCTGCTTTGAGGAATGTGCATTTTTTTATTTTTTATTTGTTTTTTTTTTGGAGTGGGTTAGCCATTCTAGTTTGAATGAGTACATTCTCTACACAGTGTCATCCCAGGGTTTACTTTATACTACAACATACGGTCATAGCATACAAAGCTTATTTATTTAATCTTTAGACATCTATTTATTTAATTAATTTATTTAATTTTTAGACATTATGAAGTAAGAAATATATGAGTTAACAAAATCTTTTGCTTCCTCCAAGGCTGCAAGTTGTTTGCACATCTGTAATCTTAACATCTAAGCAATGTTAACTTTAGAACCAGCTAGTGAATGTTAAATGCCATAGTGCGTTTTCGTTGTCTGATGAAAATACGTTATCTTACCCTATTGTTGTCAAGATGTTGTTTTTTTTCCCCTTTCTGAAAGTGTGTGTACACTTGATTCCTAAGGGAAGAAAATTCTAGGATACAAGTGGCTAGTATAGGTTTGGGTAATTTCTTTTTTTTTTTTTTTTTTTTTATACTTTATTTACATTTCCAATGTTTCCCCCTTTCTAGGTCTCCTCTTTGGAAACCACCTATCCCCTCCCCCTCCCCCTCCCCCACCTCTATGAGGGAATTCCACCTCCCACCCACCTGCCCGCCCACTCCCATATTCCCACCTTGACATTCCCCTTTCCTGGGGCCTCTCCTCCCCCTGATGGCTTGGGTAATTTCAAGTGTTTTTAGTCATTAGCTCATACAGATGTGGCACTGTTGCCTTGTGTCTGAAATGAAGCATGGGATTTTGTATAACATAGTATAAAGAAAGTAACATTTAATTTTAGCTTTTTCTAAGTCTGGCACACAGTGCTACTTGCATATGGTACTAAACATTGATAGAAGCTCTCTGTGCTTCAATTTAATGAAATTTAGAATTGCTTTCAAATTGTTACTATGCTGAGCACTGGCCCACCAACATAACTTAGATGGAATAGCATTTAAACAGACAAATAAAATGTGATAAACTAATTCAGTAATTAATAGTGAACATTAACCACCATTCAGTTTACTAAAATAAAACCTTTCTTTTAAGAGATTTAGTCTTTAATTGATTTCATCTAGTTCACTCTATGTCTATCTGAGCAGAGCTCTATCTTCTAGAAATGTTTTCCTGTATTTTCTTACTGGTAAATTAGATTGTTAGCAGGAATGACTCGATGATTTCCAGTTCTGCCTCTCTCTATTTCCAGGGAAACTCCATGTTTTGACAAAACGACTGAGGAGGACGGGCTTTATGACGGAAGCACTGATGAAGAAAGTGGAGCCCCTGTGCAGGCTGCAGGTGAGAGGGCCAGACCCACTAAGGTTCATGTGTCACGTGGGCTCTTCACTGTCCTAAGAAACCGAATTGAAAACGTGTAGGAAAAAAGATTTTCCATAAATTGATGAACAATTTTACCCTAAAACTTTAAGAACATTACATTAAATTAAAATTTACAGTAGACTGTAGCAGTTAGTAACGCCAAGGCGCACAAGCAAGTATCTGTGCGTTCCCTGGGGATGTACCTTGGCTGTTAGATGAGAATGCGTGGACAGATGCAGATGCATCTTATGTTAAATGTCACCAGCTCAGAGCTGTGGCCTTTCATCTCAGAGAGCTCAAGGAGCTGGGGCTGTAGGTGAAGCAAGGGTGTGGCCGAATCTGCTTTTACTCTTCAGAAAGGAGCTTGCTGAGGAGGAAAAGGGGGCACAAGTGTCTAGTTGCACTGTTTTCAGGCAGTTTTTATCTTAATGGTCTTTTGCTAGTGCATTATGATTTCAGATTTTGTGTATTCATTGGTTTCATTTGTGTGTGTCCTTGTGTGTGTGTGTGTGTGTGTGTGTGTGTGTTTTCTTTGTTTTCTTGTGGTTGTTGTTGTTTTAGATTTTTTTTTTTCGTTTTCCTTTGCCTGCCTCTTGCTAGAGAGAGGGAATACAAGTTACATTTGAGTGAAGGGAGTAAAAGGGAAGAGCTGGTTGGATATGGAGGAGGGGAACCCCTGATCAGATGTATTCTATTAAAAATCATAGACAAAAAGTAAATAAATAACCTTCTAAAAGGGACAGTAGCAAGAAGGAAAAACATCTTGGTTTATAATTTATAAGCCACATTCAGACCTGTGAACCAAGACCTAGCAGGTATTTAATCCTGAGTTATTTTCTAGGGTTATATAGAGGTAATATAAATGCATAGCAATACATGGGGCAGTAGAAGGAGGCAGCCCCTAAACTCATATAACAATAAGGAAATTAAACCCCGTATTAAACCGTTTTGAGAAAGATATATATATTTTAAAATATAATATTTTTATTTTTGGAGAATTTCATATATACATACAATAGGGTTTTTTTTGACAATATTTATCCCCCACTCATCGACCTATGTACTCCAGATCCACCCACCAGCCCCTCCACAACTTATTGTCTTCTGTTTGTTTGATTTTCATCAAACTACCAAGTCCAATTTGCAGTGCCTATATACCCATGGATGTAGGGCCATCCACTTGTGTCTGGACAGCTAACCAGGGGCCATATACTTAAAGAAAACTGAGCCTCCACCAAGAATCCATTGTCAATCACTCCTTAGCTAGGAGCTGGGCTCCTCCAGACCAGAGCATTGGCTTTACAGGCAATAACAGCTGCACTGAGTACATGAGCACAGTGGCCCTGTCTTCCAGGGGACACTGTGGCACTTTTGAACATATGGCTCTTAAAATCTTGCAGTCCCCTATTTCTTGGTAATCCCTGAGCTTTTAGAGAAGGGATTGTGATATGCAGGTTCCATATGTGACTAAATAATTCAGAGACACTTTATTCTCTGCACTTTGACTAGTTGTGGGAACCTCAATATAACATTTGAGTGAAATGGACTGCATAAGAGAGAACAGAAATTAAGGGAATCAGAGATGAGACCACAAACATAAAGAAACCTAAATCTCAAAAGAAAAGTAGGCATAGAATAACAGCTTGAGGGAGAAGTAAAAACAGACAAGTATTGTATTTTTATTTTAGTTAGAAGAGAAACTATGTTGTGTACTGATGGGAGCGAATGGCCAACTGTGGATTGGCCTAACTGGACACAGAAGGGTCTCACAGTGACATAGAGGAGGGAGAATCAATCCACAAACCCCTAGAGAAGTAACTAAGGGTTGTGGGGAAGAGCAAGTGAGACTTATTCAACTAGTTTGTTGATAAATCAAATTTTCTTTAAAAGATCACACAGCCATGCACGTGCAGTTTCAAATGTGAGCATTTTTTTATCATGTAGAGGAAATATTTTCTTTACATTTTCCCTATTTCAACAATTTTTATATTCTTTAATTAAAATATAATTCCTTCACTTTTCCCCCTCCCTTTCCTTTCTTCATGCCTCCCTCCAACTTCTTCCATGGTAAACCTCATTCCCAGATTAATAACCTTTCCCCCAATTATTTTTGCATACATTTATCCATTATGTCTATTTATATGTATGCACAAATATATAAATATAGCCTCCTTAGATTGTTTTTGTTATATGTATGTGACTTCAATATTATTTCAATTGTCATTAAAATGCAAATGAAGAGAAAAATTTATGTTCTTGTTAAACTTTTCCAAATGTTTAATAACTGCTGTGGACATTGATTTTGTTCTTCGATCTAAATAGCGTATCTCACTAGCACACATAGGGGATGAAAATTATTGACCAGAAATATATAATTAGGTATGTATACATGAGCTTTGGACCTTTATGTGTTAAACCTATTTTTAGCAAAGCTTGAGTATAGTTGTACTATTTTAAATTTGGCAAAATTACTCTTCTCTGTTTATTTCTTATTATTCCTTTATTTTATGTGTCATCGATGTAATTCTCATTTTGATTTTTATTTTTAAAAAAATTTAAAAAAAATTTTTATTTTTTTAATTATTTGATCTTAATAAAACCAAATCTCAAAATTGAAACTCTTGATTTGGAACCACAACCCTGAGTGCACAGGTCTGAGAGGAAGCATTGCACATTAGCTAAAAGTGTGTGACTCTGTAGATTACCCGCCTTTGCGGTGAGGTCCCTTCCAACCTGCAACACAGCTTATCCATGCTGCCTGCCACCATCATTTCAATGCTGGTCTCACACTGTGTGTGTTATGATTGTGAGCTTGAGTCTGAGCTGCCTCTTCATCCTGAACTCTTCGTAGCATCTTGGTTGCCTGCGATATAAGAAGGCATGTGGCTTTGATGTAGTTCTTCCTGTTTCGGGTATGCCTGTCTTCGTCCAGTCAGGCAAGTGGGAGAAGGGTCAGCGAGGATTACCAGATTCACTCTGTCTGTCAGAAACCCATTTCGAAAAGTGCTTGAGTGTATAATTTGGTAGTAGTTTTATTATGGAATTCTTGTTATTAGTTATTAAAATTCCCACAGTCCTCATGAGTAGTTTACATGATTGCCCTGTTCCTTTGTGGTGACTGAGGTTCACTGAGGTGACAATCTTTCACTGATTTCATCTATTTAAGGAAAGATTTATTCATTCATTCATTCATTTATTTATTTATTTATTTGAAACATAGCATCTCTTTGTAGCCTTACTGTCCTGGAACTCACTAGGTAGACCAGGCTGACCTCAAATTCACAGAAATCCTCTTGCCTCTGCCCCCTTAGTGCAGGGATTAAAGGTATGTGCCACTACACCCTGAAAAATGTGTTTACTTTTATCCATTTATCCAGAAGTCGAATCTGGATATTGAAGTTTGAAAGAAATGTGTATGTAATAGTTTTATGAATAAAATAATTTCCTTGCTTTTATTACCTAAAGTTTAAAATTCTCCTCTGTTGTTAGGGTCGTTATAGACTTATTCCTGGTAAATAGGCCAGTTTCATAGGCTGTGTCATGCTTACATAGCATGAAGACCTCGAGGACCTGGAGACAGAACTCAGTGGTAGAGCGTCCAGCATTCATAAGGCCTAGAGTCAGGTCATAGAGCTCCTGGATACCGCTTACTGGCTAAATGTATCTCCAAGTGCTGCCAAATGTTACAGACAATACAATTAGTATATTCTGTAGCAAGCTCTGCTTTTACAATATGTTCATGTTCATAGTTTTGAGATAGCTTAAAACAACATTAATGACTTCCTTTTGAAAATATGACTGCATCCTCTGGTCCTAGGGATGGTAGAACTTTTGCTTTGTTTCAGATGAGAATTCCAACAGCTAAAATATCGAAGGTCATTATAGTGAAGCCTTGGATTATAGAGAACTAGGCCACTTTCATTCTCATCTAAATGATTTTTTTTTTGGTTTTTCGATACAGGGTTTCTCTGTATAGCCCTGGCTGTCCTGGAACTCACTCTGTGGACCAGGCTGGCCTCGAACTCAGAAATCTGCCTGCCTCTGCCTCCCGAGTGCTGGGATTAAAGGCGTGCACCACCACTAAGTTTTATTTTGTATGCATTGGTATTTTACCTGCATGCAAGTCTGTGAGGGTATGAAATCACTTTGAGCTAGATTACAGACAGTTGTGAGTTGCCATATGGATGAGGGGAACTAAACCTGGGTCCCCTGGGAAAGTAGCCAGTGATCACAACTGCTAGCCATCTCTCCAGTCCCTAACTGATTTTAATGTCTCATCAACTTTCATAATTTTTATGAAAAGTGCCACAAAGTGGTTTTTTTTTTTTTTCATTTGGAACCTGAAGGGTTTTCGGGATTATATATTCTGTGAAATACTTTTCTTTACAGGAGACTGTTCTTTTGTATTCATATTGATAAAACATCATAGTTTAGTTTCATAAACCTCCTAAAGCAATAGAAAATTATAAGTGCCCAAGTATCAGATATAATGCAATGAGCAGTTTTTCATTATGAATTCTTTTAATATTATTTCAGAACTGTGTTGACACTGTAACAGTAAGGCTTTATATGAACATATATTTAATTATATATAAATATAAGAATTTTTATGAGTTAAAGGTTTTTAGGTATCACAAAGAAGTATTTACTAGAAGGCTAGATTTATTTTATAGAGATTGGCTCTTTCTAATGAAACATTTTAGTCGTATATGTAATCACTCCTAAATAGCCAGGATATAAGGAATTGTATGAAGGAATATTTAGCTTTAATAAACAATTAATGTATCTGAATAATCGTCATTTTGCTCCTGGAAATTGACATTATTTCTTACCGTTGTAGAATATTTGAATAAGCCTTGCTAAAATTTCAAATACAAAAATACTTTCCTACTATGCTTTACCTTTCTTTCACTGCAGATTAAAATAGCACAGATATTACAAACAAAAAGAGAACTTTCTGTCCCTTTCTCGGCATAATTATTTGCCCAAGACTTAGCACATTAGTTTAATTACTCCTGCTTCTTAACAAACAGGAACATCCCTGTATAATTACTGTCAGTCAGTTGAGTTTCTTAGTTGCTAGGTTTCCTGAAAGGAAGTGTGGTTATAGAAGAGCCTTTTTGAAAATAAATGAATGGCCATGCCACACAGTTGATGAATACTGATACAGTTGTTTTTAAAAATAGAACAGAGTCTAAAATTTCTAAGTATCAAAGACCTTGTTGCATTGAACAGTGAATCTCCTCTCACACAGGGGAGAGCAACATGTACTGCCAAATAGATTCCTTAGAACCTCTTTGGAACTACACATATGTTCTTAAGCTTATCCAAAATCCTCATCAGAGATACACTTATTTATGAATTCTAGATGGAAAGCTTAATTTATCAAAACCTACCGCCATGCGGAAGAGATAATTCGGGTTGTGTCTTAGTGATACTGGAGAGTCGTGTGTAAGCATTGTTCCCAGCACCAACATCATATGCCTCAGAAACCAGATTTCCTGTAATTATACTTCCTCTAGGTCAAGTCACTTCTTTTCCAGAGCGAATGGAGTCCTAGAAAGATTCAGCAAGTTGTCTTTGGACACAGAAAAGATCCTTTTAAATTGCCTACTAAAACAATAAATTAGCTATTTTTGTAACATATAGTTGAAATATAAAACACTGAGAAATTCCTAATGAAAAGTTAGCCATTAACAGGGGGGCATTGAGGACACTTAGTTACTAGAGAGATCCCATGTAGGTATTTGCTCTAGAGACTGTCTTCATCATGAGATTTGGCAAATAAGACTTCATAATATGTAACTCATGGAGGAAATGAAGATGTGCGTGTTTCTAATGGCATTCCTGCTCTGCTTGGTAATTTCTTTAGATAAGTTTTAAAAATATCTTTCTAATTTCATCTATGTGCACTATATTTACAATATTTCTGCACTCCTTCCAGCCAAATTCATGACCTCTTTTTAAAATTACTGTTGTTATACATATAGGTATGTTGTTTCATATTATGATATATTGTATATATTTTTATATATATATATGTGTGTATATATATATATATATATATATATATATATATATATATATATATATGAATGACTATATAAATAAAATCTGGTGAGCCCATTTCTTGTTGCCTATATTTGTTTTAGGGATGTCCACTTGGTATTGTCTACTAAGAGTTCATCCCACTTTGGGGGAAGAGACTAGGTCTCCCTATCTTAGCCTTTATTAGTTGTCTGTTGCTCTTCGTCTAGAGGCTAAGAGAGAGAGAACAATTATCCTTCACCTCCTATAAGATTTCTCTATTAACCTGACATGGCAACTGGTGTTATTCTTTCTGTCTTGTGTAGGAAGACATTTTGTGTTGGCCCCATGGGCATAGCTCCCCACATGGTCTTTGTAGGCAGTGCAGTCTGCTGGCGGATGGCTTGTCCTTGGCGACTCATAGTGCTTCTGCCCCTGCTCCATAGTGTAAGATTGTGTTATAGGTATATGACTTCCTAGATAATTATTTTACTTTTTTGTATATTCCTGAAGAAACAAAGAAATTGTGTCTTAAATGTCTCTGAGTATACCTAGTTTAAAAAGGCTGGCATCTCCTTTCCTTTCAAAGCAACAGTGAATCTAAAATTGATGAAACAAAGATTTCAGAACATCCATGAAGGGCAAGCAGGAATACAAGCACTGCTTATCCTGGCAAGGCTGATGAAATGTGGTGGGAACTGGTCATCTGCAACATTTGTACCCAGGACTGCTATTTGTCCTCTGTGCCTCTTTTGTGAACTCAGCATGGGGATTCTCATGGGATATGGCAGGCCTGAAGGATTGGCACCTAATTTGCATGTGCCCAAAAAGGCTCTGTTGATCTTCCCAGAGGTTGAGATTCACATCTGGTGGCATTTCCTGCTGGAAATAATGCTCATGGCAGCAGTGACTAAGTGAGTTTTCAACAAAACCAGACATGTAAAAGACAGTAAACCATGATCCATACCCAGTCAGGGAGATTGAGGAAATGGTCAAAGGAAGCTTTCATATTTTTCCCAGATGGTGAATATAGTACAAAATACAACAAAGCACAATTAAAATATTTTAAGAAAACATGCTTAAATAATGAAAATCATCACGATAATATGTTAACATGAAAAGATTCTTAACAAAGAGATGAAGTTCTTATTTAACAAGTGCAAGATTGGAATTCTGGAGTTGCAGAGTACAATAGCTAGAATGACTGCTCCATGAGAGTAGCTAAACAGGTGATTCAAGATTGCAGAAGGGGACGTAGAGGCCTTGATGGTTAAGAGAGTCTGTACTGCAGGATACAAGGCCTCAGGAAAACTGGGGGACAGGAAACCTGTGAACCTTCCGGTTTCCATCTGTGGGTGGAGGCCTCTGCCTGGGCAATAGGGGTTCATAGCCAACTAGAGCCAGGAAAAAGCTACCGAAAAGACATGAGTGGGGTTAAGGCGAGTACCATGCCTCACCGGGACCCGCCTAGAACCCTTGGGACACAAGGACTGAGTTAAAGTCGGGGAAAGGAACTTTCCAGTTTCCATCTGTGCCTAGGGACCTCAGCCTGGGCCACAGGGCTTCAGGAGAGAGCTGGTATCCCAGGAGTGCTGACACACCTTTGAGCATAGGCAAAACCACCACTTCTGTTCAAACTCCCTGGATCAAGAGGGACCCTTGCAGAGCCATCAGGACATAGGAACCAAGGGACAGTGGGGGACAAGATCCTTCTGGTTTCTTTCTGTACCCCAGAGCTGACCCTGTGCCACAGCTCTCCAAACCCAAATACCTATCAGAGAGAGCCGGTGTTCAAGGAGTATTGATACAGAGGCCTGCAGGAGAGGAAAGCCACAGCCAGACAGAGTAAGACCAGCTAACATTAGAGTTAAAAAGATGGCAAAAGGCAAAAGGAACAGAAACCAAGGGTACTTGGTATCATCAGAACTCAGCTCTCCCACCACAGCAAGCTCTGGATACTCCAATGCACCAGAAAAAGCAAGACTCAGATTTAAAATCATTTCTCATGTTGATGATAGAAGACTTTAAGAAAGAAATGAATAACACCCTTAAAGAAATACAAGAGAACAGAGATAAACAACTAGAAGCCCTTAAAGAGGAAACACAAAAATCCATTAAACAATTATAGGAAAACACAATCAAACAGACAAAGGAAATGCACAAAACTATCCAGGAGCTAAAAATAGAAATAGAAACAATAAAGAAATCACAAAGGGAGACAACCCTGGAGTTAGAAAACCTAGGAAAGAGATCAGGAGTCACTGATGTAAGCATCACCAACAGAATACAAGAGATAAAAGAGAGAATCTTAGGAGCTGAAGATACCATAGATAATATTGACACAACAGTAAAAGAAAATGCAAAATGCAAAAAGTTTCTAACCCAAAACATCCATGAAATCCAGGACAAAATGAGAAGACAAAAGCAAGGATAATAGGTATAGAAGAGAGTAAAGATTCCCAACTTAAATGACCAGTAAATATCCTCAACAAAATTATAGAAGAAAACTTCCCTAACCTAAAGAAAGGATGAACATAAATATACAAGAAGCTTACAGAACTCCAAACAGATTGGACCAGAAAAGAAATTCTTCCTGTCACAGTATAGTGAAAACACCGAATACACGAAACAAGGAAAGAATATTAAAAGCATTAAGGGAAAAAGGTCAAGTAACAGATAAAGACAGACCTATCAGAATTACACCAGACTTCTCACCAGAGACTAAGAAAGTTGGATGATCCTGGGGAGAACTCATACAGACCCTAAGAGAACACAACTGCCAACCCAGGGTGCTATACCCAGCAAAACTCTTAATTACCGTAGATGGTAAAACCAAAATATTCTATGACAAAACCAAATTTACACAGTATGTTTCCACAAACCCAGCCCTACAAGGGATAATGGATGGTAAACGTCAATGCAAAGGGGGAAACTACACCCTAGAAAAAGCAAGAAAGTAATCTTTCAACAAACTCAAAAGAAGATAGCCACATAAACGTAAAAGTAACATCTAAAATAACAGGAACCAACAATCACTATTCCTTAATATCTCTTAACATCAATGAACTCAATTCTCCAATAAAAAGACATAGACTGACAGACTGGATCCATAAAGAAGACCCAGCATTTTGCGGCATTCAAGATACACATCTCCATGATAAAGACAAACACTACCTCAGAGTAAAGGGCTAGAAAACAATTTTCCAGGGAAATGGTCCTAAGAAACTGGCTGGAATAGCCATTCTAATATCCGATAAAATCGACTTTCACCCAAATGCCATCAAAAAAGATAAGGAAGGACACTTCATACTCATCAAAGGAAAAATCTACCAAGAAGAACGCTCAATTCTGAAGGTCTATGCTCCAAATGCCAGGGCACCACAATTCATAAAAGAAACTTTACGAAAGCTCAAAACACACATTGCACCTCACACAATTATAGTAGGTGACTTAAACATCACATTATCATCAATGGACAGATCTTGGAAACACAAACAAAACAGAGACACAGTGAAACTAACAGTTGTTATGAACCAAATGGATTTAACAGATATCTATAGAACATTTTATCCTAAATCAAAAGGATATACCTTCTTCTCAGCAACTCATGGTACCTTCTCCAAAATTGACCAGATAATCGGTCACAAAGCAAACCTCCACAGATACAAGAAGATTGAAATAATCCCATGCCTCCTATCGGATCACTATGGATTAAGGCTGGTCTTCAATGGCAACAATAACAACAGAAAGCCCACATACACATGGAAGCTGAACAATGCTCTACTCTATGATAACTTGCTCAAGGAAGAAATAAAGAAAGAAATTAAAGACATCCTAGAATTTAATGAAAATGAAAGTACAACATACCCACACTTATGGGACACAATGAAAGCAATGTTAAGAGCAATGTTTGAGGGCCTCCAAAAAGAAACTGGAGAGAGCATACACTAGCAGCTTAACAACACACCTGAATGCTCTAGAACAAAAAAGAAGCTAATGCACCCAAGAGGAGTAGAAGGCAGGAAATAATCAAACTCGGGGCTGAAATCAACCAAGTAGAAACAAAAAGAACTATACAAAGGATCAACAAAACCAAGAGTTGGTTCTTTGAGAAAATCAACAAGATACATAAACCTTTAGCCAGACTAACTAGAGGGCACAGAGACAGTATCCAAATTTACAGAATTAGAAATGAAAAGGGAGACATAAAACAGATGCTGAGGAAATTCAAAAAATCATCAGATCCTACTACAAAAACCTATACTCAACAAAACTGCAAAATGAAATGGACAATTTTCTAGACAGATACCAAATACCAAAATTAAGTTAGGATCAGATAAACTATCTAAACAGTCCCATAATGCCTAAAGAAATAGAAGCAGTCATTAAAAGTGTCCCAACCAAAAAAAGCCCAGGACCAGATGAGTTCACTGCAGAATTCTATCAGATCTTCAAAGAAGACCTAATACCATTTCTCTTCAATCTATTCCACAGAATAGAAACAGAAGGAACACTACCCAATTCCTTCTATGAGGTCACAGTTACACTGATACCAAAACCTCAGAAAGACCCA
>CM052716.1:58543431-58591291 GCA_028551405.1 Uromys caudimaculatus
ACCAAACACTTACACCCACTTACACACGTGCATATGGACACCACACGCTTACACCCACTTATACACGTGCTTATGGACACCACACACTAGGATCCTATATGAGAGCAAACACATGGTTCTTATTGTTTTGAGTCATGCTTCTTATAATACATCCCAGGTCCACCCACTCTTCTGTACATTACATTATGTCATTCTTTATTTTTGATTTAAATTCTAGTGTGTGTGTGTGTGTGTGTGTGTGTGTGTGTGTGTGTGTGTGTGTGTGACATTATATTAAAGAAGAGAACAAGATAGTTGTTGTAGAAGAGTACAAAAGAAAGAAGACAGGGAAACAGAAAACAGACGGAGGGCTCTGGGGAGGGAGAATCCACCATAACATGCTCTTTGAAAATGCTACCACTATACCTGATACTGTGTAGGATAATTTTAAATTTAAATAGTACTTATAGAAAGAGCATCATTGGCAGCCTGCCTCATGTGGAACACTAAGAGAAATCCATCAGACTGAGATAAAATAATCACAAATCTTAATAGGAATTACAGGAAAAAATCAAATCATGAAATCACAAAATATATGGATCGATATATATAAAAATACTAGGTGTATAAACACTTCTTATTGCCTTGATGTCATTGACAAAGGTTATCTAATAAAGAAGTATAATACTATGAATGGCCTTAAAACAGAGATACAACAAGCAGCAATGACAGGGTAAAACTGTCTTAGAAGTACATCAAACAAAGATTCCATACTTCAGCAGCAAGAAACAGCTGGTAATTATAGAATACCAGCTGGTAAATATAGAATTATAGAATATAATAGAAAAAATTATAGACCATAGATACAAAAACTATAATTAAAATACTAGGAAAGCCTAACTAGAAACAGGAAATATGCATCATAAACAACGATTTTTATCTTTCTGATGACAAAATTGTATCTTAAATTTCATCAATTTACCTTACATTGCTATCACACTAATATAGCGTATAATGAGATTTATATATATGTAAAAAAGCACTTGGAAATTCCCACACATTTTAATGCAAAACAGACTCAGCAAAACAGGAATAAAATGGAGCTTCTTCAACCTGATGAAAGCAGTTTGGCAGAGGCTCTCACCTTTCTTGTAGGTTGGGATGAATTGTAAAGTAACACTGCCTTCCTGAGTTAGAAACAAAGGAAGACTGTTGTCATGTCAGTAAGGTAGTCAGCCTTGTATTGCCAGTTCCAGCCAGCATGGGTGTTTGAGAGAACAAATAAAATGCATCCAAACAGGTCAAGAGTGAAAACTATCACTTAATTGATATGATATTAATGGATAAGAAACTGTATTAAAATAGAGCCAATCAATGAGTGAGCCTGGTTTTAAGGTGTGATATTGATACACAAAACGAAATCACTTTTCTATAAATTTGCAATGAGCAAAAGAAATGCAGAAAATGGAGAGTAGTGCCAAGAAGATTAAGTCTGGGAATATATCCCTACTGAATAGCATTGTCTTAACATGTGTGAGGCCCAGATCCAATTCCAGCATTGTCAAGTAATACTAGTAATGATGATGATGATGATGGTAATGGTGATAATGATGATGTTCCCTGAGAACTGCATTGAATAACAAATGAACAATCCAGAATGCATATACTGCAACCATAAAATATGAAAAAGACTTATTAAATCAATGGGAAAACACCTGAATTAAATAATTGGAAATTTGTATTTTGCTAAGTTAAAGTCAGCCAGTTATATCAGATTTTAATTTCAATACATCCTTTACAGAATCACTGCTTCTATTTTGGCAGAAACTGACATGATCATCTTAAAATTCACACTGAAATCAAATAGTGAAAATATTCCTTAAAACAAGAATCATCAAAGGGGAGATAGAACCTAAAGAGACAACCTCCAGTAGATAGGCACAGTCCCAGTTGAGGGATGGGGCCACCCACCCATCTAAAAAATTTTAACCCAGAACTATTCCTGTCTAAAGGAAATTCAGGGACAAGAAATGGAGCAGAGACTGAAGGAAAGGCCATCCAGAGTCCACCCCACCTTGGAATCCATCCCATCTGCAGACACCAAACCCCAATACTATTGCTGATGCCAAGAAGTGCTTGCAGACAGGAGCCTGGTATGGCTGTCCTCTGAGAGGCTCCGCCAGCATCTGACTAAGACAGATGCAGATACTCACAGCCAACCCTCAGACTGAGCCTGGGGACCCCATGGAAGAGTTAGGTGAAGGACTGTAGGAGCTGAAGGGGAAGAACAACAGTATCAACTGTCCAGACCGCCCAGAGCTCCCAGGGACTACAGCATCAATCAGAGTGTACATGGATGGGCCCATGACTTTAGTTACATAAGTAGCAGAGGATGGCCTTTTCTGGCACCAGTGAATGGGGAGGCCCTTGGTCCTATGGAGACTTGATGCCCCAGTGTAGGGGGATGCTAGAGGAGTGAGGAGGAAGTGGGTGGATGGATGGGAGGGTGAGGGAGGACCCTCTTAGAGGCGAATGGGATGGGGGATTTGTGGAGGGGTGAAAGGGAGACCGGGAATGGGAACAACATTTGAAATGTAAATAAAATAAATAGACAAACAACCCCCCCAAACCAAAAAACCAAGAACTATCAATCAAGACAGTATAGTTTTAGTGTAAGATGGCTATTAAGTGAATCAAACAGAATTGTCAGTGAACAAATATTTGTGTTTCTGCTCAACTGATTCTTAGCAAAGCTACCAGGACAACTTAACAGAGAAAGGGTAATTTGATGTTTGTTTGTTTGTTTTACCATTTTATTTGAACATTTTATATCTCTTAGAAAAATAAATTAACTTAAATATTTGCTCAACATTAAATAATAAAACCATCTTAAGTAGATATGGGCCTAAATGAAGAAATTCTAAGTCCTTATCTATAATATCAAAAGCAAAACACACAGCAGACAATAATGGATTATATTTTATCATACAAATTTTGTATCTCAAAAGGAAACCAGTAAGTAAATGCAAGTCATATGCCTGTCAAGAAACTTGATTCTTAAATAAAGAACCCCATAACTAAGAAGAAAATGAGCAACCTAATGTAATGTAGGCAAAAGATTTAAATTGACATTTCATTGAAGAAGATATAGGACTCACTAATTGCTGGATAACTAAATGAAAGACTGTCCAAAAGTTCGGAATACCCAAGTTTCACTTTACAGTAACTGCTAGACTGAGAGTGAGGTCCCAGATGGAGGAGTTGGAGAAGGGACTGAAGGAGCTGAGGGAGTCTGCAGCCCCATGGAGGGAGCAACAGTGTCAACTGGCCTGACCTCCCCTTCCCTCCCCCATCCTCCTGGAGTTTGGACCACCAACCAAAGAATACACATGGAGGGACCCATGGTTTGGACCACATATGTGGCAGAGGAGGGCTTTGTTGGCCATCAGGGGCAGGAGAGGCCCCAGTAAAGGGGAATGTCAAGGTGGGAATATGGGAGTGGGTGGGCGGGTGGGTGGGAGGTGGAATTCCCTCATAGAGATGGGGCAGGGGGAGGGGATAGGTGGTTTCCAAAGAGGAGACCTAGAAAGAGGGAAACATTAGAAATGTAAATAAAGTATCAAAATATAATAAAAATAAAATAAAATAAAAAAAGAAAGACTGTCAAACATTCTTAGTCATTAGAGAAATGCAAATTTCTTGAACTACAATCTGGTACTGCTTCAAGTAAAACATATTACATCAAGTACTGGGAAAGGTGTAGAGAACACAGACCTGTTGAACATTGCTGATAAGGAAAAATGTTCCAAACACTTTAGAAACATGTTTGACAATGCCTGCTTTTCTTTTTTAAAATTTTATTTCATGTTTGCTTGCATGTGTGTAAGAACCCATGGAGGCTAAAGAGAACATAAATGCATTCCCTACAAGGGAAGTTGCGGATGCTTGTTAGCTGCAGTGTGTGCACTGAGAGCCAAACAATGGTACTCTGCCAGTTAATCATCGAGGCCTCCCTCAAGCCCCACATTTAGCAGGGTTTTTTTTTTTTTTTTAACTTTTTCTTTTTTTTTTTTTCCGAGATAGGGTTTCTCTGTGTAGCCCTGGCTGTCCTGGAACTCACTCTGTAGACCAGGCTGGCCTCAAACTCAGAAATCCACCTGCCTCTGCCTCCCAAGTGCTGGGATTAAAGGCGTGCGCCCCCACCACCGGGCTCATTTAGCAGGTTTTGTTCTTTTGGTTTGGGTATTGTGTTTTGTGTTTGTTTGTTTGTTTGTTTTTATAGTGGGAAATGTATTATCATGAATCAGAAGCATGGATGTGGGATAATGGTGTCTTAGTCATAAGTCAGCAAACAAAATTCAAGGCATTAACTGAGCTGTATTTGTTTCTTTTTTCTGGGTCTTGGAATGTTTAGTGATTATTGGCAGTCCAATCTGTGACTTAGGACTGGACAACCACACTCCTTTTTTTTTTTTTTCCCTGAGCCAAGGGTAGTTCTGTAGTGTTAGTGACCCACTCATTCAGCCAGTCTCTTTAGAAGATCAGATGAAGCCCACCCAGTGTAATGGATATTCCTGGTTGTCATCTTGTCTATATCTGGAATGAACTACAATCCAGAATTGGAAGACACACCTGTGATCCAGATCTTGAGGCTGAGAGACAAATTTTCTGACCTGGGTCTTGGCATGGAGATCTTTTGGCATAGAGGCTATGAATCCAAGGAGATTAAGGCAAGGAGGTCTCTGAGTTCAAGGTCCGCCTGGAACAAAACAAGTCCCAGAGCCAGGTATGGTGGCACACACATTTAATATGGGCCACACCTTCTGCTGGAGACCTACATAAGGACATTGGAAAAAAGAAGATTCATTCTTCTTCACTCTTCTTCGCCTGCTCGAATTTACTTGCCAGCACATCTATTTGGAATCTACTAGCCTTGTGGGATTGAGAAACTCCAAGATCCTTTGACTTCCTATTCACAGCTGACCATTGTTCGGGAGTTAGACTATAAACTGTAAGTCATAAAACAAATTCCCATACTATATAGGTACTGTATAGGTTCTGTACATAAGTTCTGTAACTTTAGAGAACCCTGACTAATAACACCCAGATAACATTTATTTTTGTTTTTGTTTTCTTCAAGGCCTGTTCTATTAAATAAATAATAACCACTACTTAATTTTATGTGAAGGCTATTTTTCTTCTTTTTAAGATTGACTTTGCTATTTGACAATGTCACTCATGATATGTCATGATATGTTCTTATTCCTCTTTCCCCACATCCTATTACCTCCCTCCCATCCCTGTCAGTGCCCTGCCCCACCCCCAACAACTCTCACCACCTAGCTTTTGGGTGGGTTTTGATTTCGGTCTTGTAACTCATTTAATTTAATCTAGGCCATCTGTGTAACTATTGGATTAAAACTGTCCATTGGATTTTGGAATGGTTGTCGGGGGTTTTAGAGCTGAAGCAATGATTCTGTCCCTGAAATCTGTCTGTAGCAAATAGTTGAGCAGTGAGTAGCAAGGCCACAGCAGCCCCATCTTTATCCATGCTGACTGTTGAGAAGGCCCATGTTCATGGAGACCTGGGGCTGATAGCCACCAATGTTGAGTGTTCCTGACTGCAATGGCTGTGTTGTGATCAGAAGAGGACCTCTTCCAGTCCTTCTCCCTGTTTGCTAGCTCACACATAGTATAACATTTTCAAACTTAAAAGGTCTATGGGCAGTTTTCAACAAGTATTAATGTAAGAAGACCCCTATGTAAGAAAAGACTGTTCATGATGGTTTCAAGTTCCTGAAACAAAGGATGAAAGAAGGAATTCTCCAAAGAAGAGTATTTACTGTGTTTCCCATATTAAGAAGATGTGTACTGAATATGAGGAAGATCGCAAAATAATGACTTTTCAAAGTATAGCTTAGAACCATGAGAATATTAAACTTCAGAGAACAAGGAGACCTTCAGGAATTTGGAGGGTAGTTTAATATGTTGGTTTGCTATTATAATAAGAGGAGTATTCTGGAACTGACTAAAGACAAATGTTAGTTGATATGATTAATAGGCATGCTTTGTACAAATACCATATAAATATTCTTTTAATATCTCCAATTGAGTTAATAATTTATAATTCTGAGAGTTTTTAGAGGTTGGTTCTCTATTTGGGGTTAGGTGCAAAATAATACATGTATGTGCTATGTATAGCTACAACTCCTAACAAATTGTAATACACTACTATTGAAGCAATAGAAAATCATTTTCTCATGGTTCTGAGGATCTGAAAATGAAAGTGTTTCCAGAGTGGTTATTCCAAAGGTCTCTGAAAGAAGGTTCTGCTCCCAGCCCCTCCTGATGGCCTGTAGAATACTGTCTTCCCCCTGTGTCATCCTGTCATCTTACCTGCACTTTACTGTCAATGCCACTTAAAAAATAGAGATATAAGACATATTTAATTAGGATTCACAATATTGCTATCCATATAAGTACCTTAACTTGTATAAGGCTCCATCCTTAGATGTAGACTTTAGAACTCCTAAATACCTTTACTATTTTACATTTACTTGTTTATTTGTGTGTGTGTGTGTGTGTGTGTGTGTGTGTGTGTGTGTATGTGTGTGTGTGTATATGTGTTTGCGTGTGTATAAAAATACCCTCCTTTCCTGGAGATGAAAGGTAGACAGCTTTTGGGAGTCACTTCTCTCTTTGCACAGTGTAATTTGAGCTCAGTTATACAGGCTAAGTGACAAGTGCTTATACTCAGTGAGCCATCTGTTTGTATCATAAATAAGTTGCTGTTGTTGTTGTTTTGTTTTTGGTTTTGGTTTTTAGAAGGAAGGTAAAAGGTATAATTTCACCTATAGGCATTAAACAAGTGGCCATTTTGGGAGCAAGTATCCAATTTTTTGTTGAATTCTCAAGAATATTCAGATCTATATTAGCCAATAAAAATAGTATTTAAACCCAAAAGACTGTATTAAGATGGTACAGGCAAAGTGAAGGCTGGATCAGATATGTTCTTAAGAAATGAAGTAAAGCATTCAAGCCGAAAGCTCACTTTCTGCCTCTCTATGCATTAGCATGGAGACCGTTGAGAATTTTATTATTCAGAAAGGCAGCAGCTAGAGCCATGGAATCACTGAGGATAAATTCGTGCTTAGGATAAACTGTGATATACTATAAGTACACTACTTGTTATTTTAGTAGAAATTATAGAAAAGATAGAAGAGGCTTCCTTAATGCAATTTTATGTTATGTTAGGGTAATTTTTTAAATCGAGGTATATTAAATATCATCCTTTTTGCAATGCAGGTTTTTTAAAAACGCAGTAAATGTTGTATCACTAAACTAGAAATTCAGTTTTCTTTTTTATTTTAACAGTGTGGCTAATACAAAATTTGTACTTTCATATTTTCTGATAGCCACATTTTTTAAATCAAAGACTCACATTATATTTGTTTTCAATATACTTATCATGATGTCTGTGCTAAAAAGTTTCATTTCATGCTTATTCTGTAGTTATAGAATAGATTTGTATTATTGCGAAAAAGAAAGAAAAATTAAAATACCAAGTCTTTGTGGAACTTTTGATATGAGGTAATATTTAGTCTCTTAGATCTGAGGACTCTTCTTTAAACCTGACTATAGATACTGCTGCATATTAAATGGATAACACACAGAGTTTTAATGAAAGCAACTTAAAGGATACCCAAATCCAGAGCTGTAGTTCAGTGAAAGACTGCTGCTTCCCAAGTATGATGCCCTGAGTTCAGGTCCCAATGCTAATGGAAGGAAACAAAGTGCGGATCATTTATGAGGTTGTCCTAGGAAAGGGGAGCTTAACATCGTCATTGACCCCATAAATCTCAGACTATAACTGAGCTGAAACAAAGGCTGGTGTGAACATAACAGCTATCTCTAAATCAGCTGAAGTGCAATTATGCCATATATAGAATTCTCACCTCTCTATTATTGTGACAGGGATCTCTACCACAAACAGCACATCTGGTCCCTTAAGCCAATTCATCATTGTCACTTATAAGCCACATTTGAGATCAAAAGGATAGAGAAGGTTCCCCATAATGAAGTTCTGGAGTGCTGCCAGCCCACCAGCATTGATGCCGCGCTAGCTGCAACTTCAAGCTGGGATGTGTGAAGGATGGATATCAGCAGGCTCTAGAGACAGATCGGAATGTGTGGTGTGGATGAGAAGGGCCACAAGTAGGGTGGCCAGATGAAAGGCACAATGTGAACCCAAAGTAACCAATCCAAGCCTATAATAAAACTAAGGAATGGCAGAAGACGGTAAAGCGAGTGACAGTTGGGATCTTAGAAGGCGGTGGATACCGGATGTTTTGAAGTGTATCAAACCAAAGAGCAGCTGATGATATGTTTGTCCTATCGGTGTTCAAGCTACGGTAACAGCATATTATTGTGTAATTTAAATGAATAATCTGGATGAAATTTAAAGTTATAAATGGATGATTTCATTTATAAAGTAAACGGTCTATTCTGATTTTCCTTTGGTATTGTTTTTCAAGTAATGTATATGAATGCACTGCAAAAGGGCGTTGGCTCCGGACCTCAACATCCCTTATATCTTATTCGTGGCTCAGATTCTCCAGTGATGTAATTGCTCTTTCTTCTTAAGCTGCATGTTTGTGAAGCTCGGGAAAAGATGATGTCTGATGACTTGTATCTCTGTTCCTTTGTGTCTCAAGAGGATTAAGTGTAGGGTAACTCTCAGAAACGAAACTCTGTGATGTTCAAGTCCCTTATATAACATGTATTTTATTCACACATCACCTGATCATAGCCTCCTGTCTACTCAGTTGCTGCTTGCTGGCCAGTTTCTTCACCTACACACACAACTAATTGCAGATCAGAAATATTTTTTAAAGTGTCTACCAGCAATAACAACTGCTTTTATAAGATTTATACTGCATTAGATATTTTAGATAATCCAGAGATGATTTAATTATAAAGTAGAATTATTTAATTATATGAAAAGTTTACCTGTATTGTATGAGGGAATTGAGCACTTGACTATTTTGATATGCTTTGGGGTCCTGAAAAAATAAAAATCATGAAACTATTGGAAAATGATAATTCTTTCTATCATCTTGCATAAACGTTTTAATGGGTAGAAACAGATTTCTAATATTTGAAATGAGAATGAATATTTTTAAGAATATAATAATAAATTTGATATTTCTGAGTTACTGAAAGTTTTGAATCTCCAGTTTAATTTTAAATTTTAAAATATGGACAATACTGGGCTTGGGGATGCATGCACTAAGAAGGCAGAGTAAGCAGACCTCTGAATTCACCAGAGCAAAGGTTCTAGACCTGCCAGTGAGGCCCTGCCTTAAATGAGAAAGTAATTAACGGACATTATTACACAGTGGGTGTCCAGATCTTTCATAATTGCTTTGAAAGGTTACCTTGTTTTACATTTGAGACATATTAATCTTGGTGGTAAACGTTCTTCATTCTCAAAAATATATGATATATGTATATGTCTTTTCTCAGAACTGAAGTGACATTGGCTGATGATTTTGAGTATAAAATCCTCTCTTGTTTTACCTACATTTTCTTTCACCAATCTTCTTTTGTTAAGTCTGGTTATAACTTTTATCTTAAATAATGTTGTCTCCACTTTTAAGATTAATATGTTGTTCCAAGACATGGAGAATCAACTCAGCAGTTAAAAGCACAATTAATTTTAGAGAGGACCTAAGTTCAGTTCCCTGCATCCACATAAGTAGTGCAAAAAATGTGTGGACCTCAAATTCTGAGATTTCTTCAAAGGTCTTCTGATCTCTAGGGTATTTCATTCATGCGCACATACCCACACAGTCAAACAGACAAAAAGACACACATCAGACATGCTCCCATATAAATAGAAGACAAAAATGAGCTATGACTACAGGTCATACCATTCACATCCTCAGAATTTTTGCAACTTAGAATCTGTGTATCATGGAGATCAGAATTTGATAGTATCTGATCTTTGCAGCCTCTATTATACAAAGAAACAGAGACCAGCTTGTTTGGGGATTATTGAGACACATTATCAACTCTACATAAGTGCACCATGAGGTAATTAGAGAAAACAGAAAGATCTCCCAGCACATAGATACTGTATGTAGTGTACACTTTCTGTTAGTCATAACATTAAACTCTACTACCTGCACTTGCAGATTTTTAAAAGGTTAGAAGAGAACTGGAAATTGGTATCAGTATGCGTGGAGACATAAAGAAATTCCTTGTATGGGCTAGGCTTGTGTTACAGGGCACTGGCACATGTGCTGACATCTCAGACATGGTTTTGGCTGATACTGTGATGACTACAAGAAACCTTGAGGAAGATTATTAAGTTAGCTTGAATGTTTTCTTCAATATGTCATCTTGGTGACTTTAAGATTGCCAGACCCAGTAGCACAATAGCCATTACAGGGTGACAGATGGTCAAGGTGATTCCAGAGTCCCAAAAGCTTCAATGCCAATGGACAAAGGAGAAAAAGCATCAATGTTCTTGCCTAATTGAGAATCTTATAAACCACAGCACTAACCTGCCATACAAAATGTGCCTACTGGTAAAATAGGGCACAAATGATATGAAGACAACCAATCTTTGTCTGCTTGGTTTGGATGCCCATTTCACAAGTGGAAATTCATGAGTGGTACTATAAGTCAGGCCAGAATCCAGGATCAATGTGCTATTATGCCGTAGGTGTGATCTATCTACTAGTGTTTAGCTAAATTGACACAGCCCCAAGATGTCTTCCAAATATACATTTATACCTATACACAGATGTTCAGTCTTGATCAGAAAACTCTTCACAATGAACAGTGGTTAATGCAGACAAGTGGATGGTTAAGGTGCTAGGAAGAAGTGACAACCTACTGATCAGCCCTAATCATGATATTTTATAGCACCCCTTCTGTTGCTCCAGGAACAATGCAGAGTTGAGGAAAGGAAAAATGTAAGAGCTCTAGGATTTGGAGAAAGGCTATGGAGTCATCTTATACTTGGAAAGCAAGCAATGTGATCATGATCCTGTATTGTCCATGGATACCTACAATGGGCCTGCACAACACTGAGCCTGTAAATACTTATTAGAGATCAGTGAAGAACCAAGGTGTCTTTACCCTTTCATGCTGCACTATTGGCTGTTGATGGATTCAGGAGGAAGGACAGATATTCTTTTCTGATGAGTTCGCCATATTCCAATGGATAGTTCCAAAACAAGAATCACACATGGTTCTGTGCATCACAACTCAATGCATCACAAAACAACAACAAAAAGACATAAATGTGGGGAATGGACTTGAGACAGGCCAGGCTGACTCCATGACAGTCTTCGAATTGGCAGTTCAGGAGACTAGGCCTAAATCTCTTGTTTCCAAGTAGTGGGCAAGTCCAGGCCTCAGAAGCTGCCCTGTTACCTGGCCTGAGGCAAGGACAATGGGTTAGCAGCAGTTTCTAGACTTACCCAGCAATGGTTCTGAAATGTCCCTAAAGTTAGAGCCTAGATAGAGGCTACCTACCCCCCACCCCCACACACACCCCCAGAATTCCCCTAATATGCTTTAAATCAGGCCTGCTAGCTCACTTGAGAGTCGACATTTTGTAATGGGAGACACCAGCGTGCTGGACTTCTGCAGAATAAAAGACTCTTTGAGCTTACATACTATTTGTGTCCAGGGTATCATTCTTCAGCAAATCATGGACCCTTACAGGCTCATATAGAAGGGGTATGGGATGATGGGGTGGGACTGAGATGAAGATAAAAGTGAGAGTGACAGTAATATAAGCAGTCTATACGTGCATATATTAGTGAAGTCTTAAAGAACTTACTAAAGATTTAAAAACAAAAGGAATAGCATGGTATATAGTTGCACAGACAACCTTCCTTAAACTCATGGTCAGAAGATTTTTATTCAAAGCCAAGCTTTTATATCTCACATCACAAAGTGTGATTAGCAGTTATGTCCTAGAATACGAAACACATCGCTTAGAGAAGCAAGGATACAGGGGTCAGTATTTTATTAGTGGTTTTCTCTTGCCTCTCTTCATTCTTATTTAGAAACCAAAAAATGAACTTAAACTATGAGCTGCAAGAATCTAATAATTTCCTAATGCATTTTGCTGTCTCTTTAAGAGAAAGTCTGGCATTTATTGAGCCAGCACTTCCTAGTGAATCTAAGGATGTTTTGCAGTAAGAACTCATTTTGTTTCCATGAGATTCCTTTATTGATTTTGTTTTGCCTTTCTTAAATAGCACATAAATTACAACTCATACATTTTAGATGGCTCTGCATTTTAATTCTATTTTCTTTTTTAAAAGCTTATTTTGTTTTATTTATGGATGTACACGTGTGTACATATGTCTCTGTATCTGTGGAAATGTATCTGTAGTTCCACATGGAATCCAGGAGGGTACACGATCTCTTGTAAATGGAGTTATAGGCATTTATGAGGCACCCAGTGTGGATGCTGAGATTTGAATTGCTTAATTCCCATAATTAATCAGCAAATGTTCTTAAACAGTGAGCCATCTCTTAAACACCCTAAATCTGTTCTTTTACTACACCATCAGCATGAGGAAATAAAAATGCAGATATGTAAGTAGATGCAATGTGGCTCATTTTAAGGAAAATTATCTAACCTATGACCTGCGAGCTCATGTCTGTTTTCTTTTTCACAATTGTCAGTAGCAAGGAAGTCCTCTCTTATACTCATATACCATGCCAGCATTCTGGAAGCCATATATTTGTAAAGTAATTGCAGTTTATAGAACACAGACTACTGTTATTCTAGGAGTTTTATTCTTGTAAGTAAAACTTTATGAGTTGCAGAAAATTTAGATACATTTTTCATTGATTTTTCTACTCTTTATACTTATTTTATATTTCCAAAATATGCATGAGCTAATCTGCCATTTTTTCTTGCTGCCCATTCTTTATCTCATGAACAGTAGCATTTTTAACATTTCATAAAAGTTGTGACCTAATTCTTTGTAGCATAGTTGAATATATTTGAGACAAACACAATAAATGAATTTTAAACCAATCATTTTTTTAAAATAGTCTACCTGCTGAGTTGTTTTAATACAATTTGTAAATTGTTGACAAATTTGGGCTCTTATTGTTATCTGGCACACCATGCAGACAGACTAAAAGTTTATTTGAACACAATTACATGGCTAAACAGAATCCAGCCATCAATACTTTAATTTGGCACAATTAAATCCTCCTAAGCATTTCAGGAGGATAAAGTACGGTTTTAAACAGTTGGTTTTCTCCAAGCTTTATAACATTTATTTAAACATAGTGTTATTCTCAAATTAGCCTAAAAGCCTCCATTCTTCTTATGTCCTTTGGCTGCTGTGGCACTTATTCAAGATGCAACTGTGATAGATTACAAACCATTGGGAACCACTTCCTGGGATTTTTCATTCATTACAATTCAAGTGCCCCTTATCTATTGGGCTTTGCAACATCCAGTAAGGTGCTATTGGTGATTTACACCATAGTATTTTTATTTTAATAGCAGTTTGTCTTGGTTTGATCTAGCTGTTGGATACTATCCCAAATAACAGTTTCACCTTGTATTATCCCTTTCTTTCCATGAAACTATTCTGGGATATTTCTAAAAGCCTATGTAAAGATTATGACTCTAGAAAATATTTCCATATTAATCAGTAGCCCCAATGTTTGGTCAGCTTTAAATTAGTTACCTTTTACAAATGATTTTCCGAACCCATGATGTGTTTAGTTAACTGTATATTTGCTTGAATTCTAAGAAAATAGTGAACCATGGTCTTCAATCCCAGTGTTGGCATAGTAATTTACATTTTACCAAGTCCTGCACACATTTTATCAAATGAAGCATGCAAATACTTCCATAGGACATCTGTATGGAATTTTGCTATTATTGTTCCATAAAGACTTAAATGCTACTGCTGCCTAAAGCTAAAATGTCAAGGGCAGTAACTGAACTCTCACACCAGTCCCAAGTATGTGTGTGACAGTACTCATCAGAGCACTGGCACTTCTCTTTAAAACTGCTTATTAACTCAGTGAGAAACTTGAATGTTGTAGAGTTTTGTTCAAATCTTCCTAGATAATCTTTTCCTCCCTTTCCAAACAGAATCTCAATTAGACTGACTAGGATTACTGCAATTATGTCTTGTTCAGAAGCAAGGTCATTTTATTCTTGGAAGTTATTGGTCAAAGAGAATGATAGGCAATTGAGACAAGATTGATTTTATTTGTTCTTTGCAAACTATTGTGCATCTAGTTGACTTATATAACTTATCTTATTTCATCTTGACCACAATCAATATGAGGACTTATGGCTCTCATTTCGGGAAGGTTAAGTAATCTATCCAAGGACATATAGTGATTGAGAGGGAAAGGTAGGTTTTAACCACACAGATGTCTGCCTGACCCAACCTCCTGTGTGCTGGAATAAAGGCATATGCTGTCATGACCAGCTAAACTCATATTTGGGAGACAGATACCCAGGCTCTTTCATGACTCAGTGTTTTAACATCTTTCATCTGTAGTTAGTAAATATATTTTATTGTTAAATAACTAATGGCTATTTTACATGAACTGACAATGTTTAAAGTAAATGGGGTCTCTATGAGGCAAATTTGTTTGTTTGTTTGTTTGTTTGTTTGTTTGTTTGCTTTTTAATCAGGATGGACTGTGTCATGACTTAAAAGTCAATTGAACATAAAGACCTTACGACCTGTAAAGAAGTTTTAATGTTTAAAATAAATTTAATGCTAATATAAATCCTTTTTATTTTCCCAACCATGATTTATATCTGCTAGAGTTAAGAGAATGGTGCATTAGATCTGCTAGATTTAAGAGAATGGCGCATTTGAGATAAAAAAAAAATAGTGAACTTTCATATCCCTGGATATTTAAAAAATGCAGACAAATCTGCTGTCCTATAATAATTTCTGAGAGAGTATTAGAGTCAGCACCTATTGTTAAATTCTCAGGATATTCTGTTCACAGTAAAGGCTCTAACCTATCACCTACTCTGAAAGAAAACTAAAGAATAAGTAGTGAGATGCAAAGAAATACAATATACACTAATAAAAATAATCTGCACAAACAGCTTGCCTTTGTGTACATATGAGAAAAAAATTCTTTTTACACAGAGATGGAAGTTGCTGATATCAAAGCAAGTTTGATCACTCTTTATGATGCCTTTTGCTTTTCATGAAAAATTAAAATCAAGTTTGAGTTCTACTGCTATTAGTTACAGGGGCCTTTGATTTACAAGGAACAAAACAAGAAAAGAATAAACAGTGCCAGGAAATATCAAGGAGATTGAGATACAGAAGTTCTCGAGTATAAAATAATCAGCAAAGTACTTCCTCTATTAAAAAATTAAAATTAAAAATTAAATATTTCCTTTCAGGTAGTTATAGGCTTAGAGTTTTCAAAACCTACTTAGTTAGGGTTCTTAAACCTTCAACGTCCCTTATAACCCACCGACCAAAGGTAGGAGAGAAGAAAGGTTAAGAGGAAATGGGGGATGTGGACCTGTTTAGAAGTAGTTCTCTGGGCAATTCCAAACCCAATTATCAAACACCAAACACAAAACAATAAGGGCAGTTCAATCCAGAGGAAGCTGTGAGGCTGAAGCTCGATTGAATTGGCATGAGTCTGTGAAGTAGCAAGAAGCAGCCAGAATATCACAGGAAGTTCTTTGGCCTTTTTTCTCTCACAACAAGCAAAGGTCAGTAAAGACCAGCAGAGCTTTGCAAGGTGTACCAATGCAAGAGTGTCATCAGCAAAGGTCAGCAAAGTGTTGCAAGGCGAACAAATGCAAAAGGAGTACTCATTGTCTGTTGGGTTATCCTTACACTCTTTCCAAGCGTCTCACATCCTCTGACATACCTGCCTCAGCAAAGCATCCTCTCACATGTCTGCTTCAGCAAGACATCCTCTCATGAGTCTGCTTCAGCAAAACATTCTTTTATAAGCAGCTTCCAGAAAAACAACACATGATACAACAGTCTCCAAAGAAAGCAGAAATTTCTACTTCAGGTAGTTGCCAGGAAATTATAAACCAATGCTAATGATTTCTAAGTATTAGGTGATTCTAATTGCCCTCTCTCTTCTATTGTTTTCTCCTCTCCTCTCCCTCCCCCCCCCCCAATCTATATTTGATACATATTTTTGTGTGGATCTCCCCCTCCTACCTCCCCATTCTGCTCTGTTCTCTTCCTCTCTTAATATCTCATTTCTTTTCCCATGGTGCACTGTCTATATTCATGATTTTGATACACAGAACATATATTTACATACATACACTGGTTTTGTATAAATGAGAAAATATGAGGGTTTTTTTTTTCTAGATTAGGATTATTTGGCTTAACACAATGGTTACAATTGCATCTCATTTCAACAGGAATTAGGATTTTATTTTCTTACTTTTGTTTTATGTGCATTGGTATTTTGCCTGCATATATGCCTTTGTGAAGTTATCAGATACCCTGCACCTGTAGTTACAGAGAGAGCTGCTGGGTGGGTGCTGGGAATTGAACCCAAGTCCCCAAGAAGAGCAGCCAAGGCTCTTAACAGCTGAGCCATTTAATCATTCCCAATATTTCATTTTTTAGTGACTAAAAAAAATTTCATCATATATATGTATTGAATTTCTTTTTTTTTCTGATAGACATATAACTTGGTTCAGTTTCTTTGCTATTGTAAATTGTATAGCAATGAAATGTATGCATAAATATATCTGTGACATACTGTCTTAGAATCCTCTGGATATATATTCAGGAATAGTATAGTTGAGTCATATGATACTTACAGTTTTAGTTTTATGAGAAGTCTCCATTCTGATTTCCAGAGTGGCTATATCTGTTCACATTCCCAAGGGTAGTTAGAAATGGTATTTATTTCTTTTCATATTAGACTATGTCATAACAATTAATACTGAATGATTCATTTACTCACAGAATTTTAATTATTTGTTAGAGAAGGTCGAATAATTGGAAGATAGAAGAAAAGTGTTTTAGCATTAAGTTAATTCATTTTCTCCAATATTTCTTAATTGTTAGGTATTGGAACTGAAGTCTGGCTCAGAGACTGCAATGCTAAATAAGACATTGTCTCTCCTTTCAGCCTCACCTTGTAGGGAAAGTGCAAAGCAGAGGAACAGTTGCAATAGAAAATAGCAAGTACAAGCAGAATGATTTTATAATAGGCAGTGCCTTGTGTTTATTAAATAAAACAATGATAGATTAAAGCACATATTTGAAATGCTTTACCTCAAATTCTTGTGAGATAAAATATATATGAAAAGGACACACACAGCAGAACAACTGAAGAAGCATGAGCATGCTGAGAGGGAAGCACAGCACACTCAGAAAACAATGTAATATTCAGGGCCAGGAAAGTGTTTACTGAGCCAATAGGAAGTCAAGTAAGGGAGTGGGACTGTGGGCTGCAGGTCTAGAGTGTGCCCAGCATCGTGCTAAGAAAAGGTCTGTGTAGAAGGTGTGAACGCAGTGTCTTGTGACTTTGAGAACAATATGTGATTAGAATGTCTAGGATGAACTTCAGGAGGTGTGGTTGCACTGAACAACACGACAGAGCAGAAGGGGCATAGATTTGAAATGAGAGAAATAATACTCAATCTAAAACACCTGTCTTATCAGGGGTTCTATTCCTGCACAAACATCATGACCAAGAAGCAAGTTGGGGAGGAAAGGGTTTATTCAGCTTACTCTTCCATGCTGCTGTTCATCACCAAAGGAAGTCAGGACTGGAACTCAAGCAGGTCAGGAAGCAGGAGCTGATGCAGAGACTGTGGAGGGATGTTCCTTACTGGCTTGCTTCCACTGGCTTGCTCAGCCTGCTTTCTTATAGAGCCCAAGACTACCAGCCCAGGGGTGGCACCACTCACAAGGGGCCCTCCCCCCTTGATCACTAATTGAGAAAATGCCTTTTACCTGGATCTCATGGAGGCACTTCTCAACTGAAGCTCCTTTCTCTGTGATAACTCCAGCTTGTGTCAAGTTGACACAAACCCATCCAGTACAACACATTTCTCAGCACTAGTGTGGAGAAAGACTTGAAGTTGGTAGAAAACCCACTGACAGCGGTTAATGATTTATGTGATAATCTAGGTCTTAGGTGTTGAGTCTGTGTTTTGGGAACCTCAGATTTTGTTTTAAGTAAATTTTAAAGAAACAGAACTCTGTGTCCAGAGCTCTGTGAGCGCCCATGTGTGGATACTGTAACCTTGTGACAGCTGAAGAACACATGTGGAAAAGCTCCTTAGTGGGCTAGAGCCGGGACTTATATTGTACGAGTGCTGTCAAGAAAGCAGAGTATTTGAAGCATTTTAAAGTAACTCAGATTAAGTAATATGGGCACATGAAACCTAGTGATTTTATTTCATTAACAGCAACTGAATGACCCATAGAACTTAACAAGAGTGATTCATTCATATGTCAAACAGTAGAAAATATAAACTAAATGAAATAACATAAAACCATTGCATTGTAAGATTGTATGTTAAAGCAGTTACTTAATAATTGCTATTCTACATTGATACGTTTCTTGATTTACATATTTGTTATAATATATAGTAGCAGATCATGTTTGCTGGGCTGTAATTTGTAAGCATTCCTTGCAGAATTTTGCCTTTGAGTTTTTTCATTCTTTGGCCATTTTATACATATATGAGGTTTCATTATTTTCATGCACAGCCTTATTATCTGTCTCAGACTCTTCTTTTCCTCTTAGCCTCTTCTGAAGAAACTCCTTCATACTACTATGATGTTCTTCATCTTTTTTGCTCCCATGTCTCTATGCTTTTCCTCATGCTTACTTCTAGTTGCTTACAGAGCATAAGTTGGGTGTAATTTATTGAAACATGGAGTATTTATCACTGCTGCACCATGGAATACAGTGGTTCTATTTCTCACAGCACCCATTAACTGCACATTTTATCTCAAGGAGGGGTAGAGAGTCACATGTACCCTACTCCCATGCATGACAAAATGATGAGTGGCCCAATATTGTACAGAATTTGTATAGGTAACCACAGCGGAAATGATGTCATGAGTACAATGGCCATTTATGTTCCAAAGACATTATTTTGTAGCAACCCTCCCCAAACTGTGGCTTACATTCTTTTCATCCCTTATTCCTTGATGTTGCCTGAGAATTAGGGGTTTGTAACATATGTGCTACTGAGAGCTGGACATGCCAGTCATTTATTCTCCATACTGTGGTCATTTTTTTGTGTGTTTGAATTAACCACTGAAAAAAAAGAATACAAACAAATAAAATAAAACAAAAAACCAAACAACAAAAAACCAGCTTCTCTGATGATGGCTAAGAGCAGCTCTAATCTGTGTGGATAAATATAAGTTTTAAGAAGATAGATTGATATAATGTACATTTAACAAAATGATAGTATTTTTAAAGAAATACTGCATATTTACTAAAATTTATTTTTATGTTTAATGCATACAATATGAAAGTGAATTGCGTATGTTGAGTATAGTCTTCCTATTTCCCACTCTGACGTTTTTCCTTCTCACTACAGAATTCCATTAAAATAAGAAAACAAGTGGAATGATAAGATTTAAGGTTCACTCAGGCCTTTAATAATATATATTGATTCCCAAATGAGTGTGTACATGTATGTAGAGCTACTATAAATGTTACATGAGTTACTATGTAACCTTGCTTTCTTCGTATGCTCTGGTAATATTTTCTAAATGTTGGCTAATACTCTTTTTATTTTATGACTTACTAATGAGTGTTATCCCAATATCTACTTTTTATATTTCCTCAATTTACTTCAGTATTCTATTTCACTGCTACTTATTCTGTTTATTATCTTTAGCATGTGTTTTGAGAATATAAACTTAGAAATCATTGAGATATAATTATGAACATTTTTTTCTCTGTCCTCTGTTATCAATCTCCAGTTTCTTTTTAATTCATATTACATTTGTTTGTTTGTGTTTGGTGTGTATGTGTGTTTGGTGGTGGTGGGGCACACATGCAAAGGTCTGACATCCGCTTGCTGAAGCCCATTCTGTGCGCCATGTGGGTCCCAGGACTGAAACTGCTGACAGCAGGCTTGTCACACAGTGCCTCTAGCCAAGGAGCTGCATCTTTTGTAAAGGGAATCAGCCATGATGCATAAGCCCTCCATCCCAGGGCTGCTTTCATTGTATCTCCTCAGTGCTCTCCTCCAAGTCTCTGTTCCAGTAAGCACTTGTAATGACCCATGTGCCGGGCTAAGTGCTACACACACACACACACACACACACACACACACACACACACACTTACAGTCTATCAAGAAATTCAACCTTTGCTCAATTAGATACGGGTAGAAGGAGATAAACTTAGCTTCAAACCAAGGCATGATGTGTTGCTGGTTTCAGTAATACCATATTTTCAACCATGGTCTCTTCTTCTGTCTTCACCTGTTCTCTTGCTCTCTCATTTGGTTGGCCTCTATGTTCATCTGATTCCTCCCTCCTGTACTCCTCTTTCCGCCTTTCCCTTTTCCTATGATGTATCCCCTATTCAAGAGCAACCTACCACCCCTAAATAATGGTATGTAAAACAGTGTAGAAGGATCTGTGGTTGGTAAAAGGTGCTCACGTTAATGTAATTGCTTCTACAGATGAGAATTCTCTTGGATAGGATGCCACCAACTCAGTATCTAAATGATAAGTTTGAGGGGAAATTACATAAAAGATGAAAATATGTTCAAGAATTGACTAGTTTTTATTCACACATTGTTTCTTCTGAAACATGTCTGACATGCTTATGAGTGCTTTCTTCTGTGTGTATGGGTATATATCCCTGGTCTTTCACATTCTTTAAGCGTAGAAGCACTACTAACTTAGGTCTTACTCAGTCACCTCACTTAAGTCTCATAATCACTTTGAACATCTGTTTATAAATATTGTCATAACCTGAATGTCTTCATTACTTTTCTGCTGTTGTGCAGACAATATTAGCAAGGCACATTTTAGAAGAATTGCTCTTTCTATCTCTGGGAAGAACTGAATTGGAATTTTGATGGGAATTGCATTGAATCTGTACATTGCTCTTGGTAAGATGGCCATTTTTACTATATTAATCCTGCCAATCCATGAGCATGAGAGATCTTTCCATCTTCTGAGGTCTTCTTCAATTTTTCCGCAGAGACTTGAAATTCTTGGTGTACAGATCTTTCACTGGCTTGGTTAGAGTCACACCAAGATATTTTATATTGTTTGTGACTATTATGAAGGGTATTATTTCTCTAATTTCTTTCTCAGTCCATTTATCATTTATATAAAGGAAGGCTACTGATTTATTTGAGTTAATTTTATATCCAGCTACTTTGCTGAAGATGTTTATCAGCTCTGAATTTTGGGGGTCACTAAAGTATATTATCATATTATCCACAAGTGGTGATATCTTGACTTCTTCCTTGCCAATTTGTATCCCTTTGACCTCTTTTTGTTGTCTCATTGCTCTGGCTAGGACTTCAAATCCTATATTGAATGGATAGGGAAAGAGTGAGGAGCCTTGTCTAGTCCCTGATTTTAGTGGGATTGCTTCAAGATTCTCTCCATTTAGTTTGATGTTGGCTATTGATTTGGTGTGTATTACTTTTATAATGTTTAAGTATAGGCCTTGAATTGCCTTTCCTTACTTTATCAAAATTATTTCAAAGTGTCTGAGATTAAGCATGAATGGGCAAAGAGAAGTGAATGTTGTGATGCAGCCTTCGTCGTATCCTCCTTCCTGCTGCTGTTGCTCAGAGAGAGATTGTACTCCTTGTAACTGAGGCCCACCCACCGTTTATGAGGTACTTCCTTCACCTGGCCCAAGCTTAGCAGACTGTGATTTCTGAATTGTTATTCGAGCTAGTGGTCATTTTCTAGTTCTAACCCATTAATACTGAATGACTTTAGAGTATATACTGGTAATGTATTTAAGAATGGGAAACTGAAAGAATTTCTATACCTCATTAAAATGTTTTCTATTTTATTTAATTTTATCTATTTGTTTTTCATTACACTGAAATACTGCACTAGCTTTATAAGGAGCTACACTTCATTAAAATTTCACCAAGAGAAAAAAAAAAAAACCCAAAACTCATAGAAGTCTGTATGGAAACACTAGCAAATGTTTCTATTGACTGAAGTTCACACCTGACACAGGAATGGGAACAATGAACTCTGTGTTGGCCCAAGCATTGCACAACATGAGTAACTCTTGGAAGCTGAGGAATTATAGTTTTGTTTTGTGAAAAGTTAATAACCATTAAAAGTACTTTCCAAGGTTTGTTATTTTAGTAGGAAAGTTATATAAACTGAATGCTTAATGGGGTTCTTTCATAAACTGCTATTCTAGGTAACTTTAAAATGCTAACGAGATTGATGGCAGCAGACATAATCAACAGTGTAATATTTAATAACATAAACACAAACTAATTTGAGAAATTACTTCAACTCAATTAGTATTTAAATTTTATTACAGTTATGTGTATTGAGGAATTATTCTGTTTTATGCATTGTTCCAATATTAGAAGCACATATAATAATTCCATGCCAGCATTATGATACTTGTAAGTTTCAAACTAATTATTTTAAGTGCGATGACGTCTACTACAGATGTTGGGTAGCTATCCAAAAGACTCTAGAAGATGAATAGGAAGGTTTGATTCACATTAGTATTTGAGTTCACTTATAATATCCTCTAGGATTTTGGGTATAGCTCAATGGCAAGATGCTTGTGCACTATGTACGTAGTCCTGGTTTTGATACTCAGCACAACACCATACAAAAGCAATTACACTGCATCAAAACCTTAATTTCATGCCTTCTTAAATCAGTTGCTTAATAGTAAGACAGACTTAATAGCTTCCTCTTGGGAAATCTCTATTAATACCATTTCAAATTAACAATTAAATTTTCAAAAGAATTGCCTCTAAATAATGTAAACAGTATAAGAAATCAATTTTAATAGATCTTTGGCAAAAGACCAAAAAATGAAGCTTAACAGAATAATTGTAAAAATATAATACTGAAAGGTAATGGTTTAAAAGCTGTGATATCTTTTTTCAAACTTTATGCTATAATATACTCTATATGGCTTCTTGTAAATAGTTGCATTCTCCTGTCCTGATGGCTGTAAGTATTATGAGTATCTTCTGGACAGTGCCTGACAGAAGATTCTATAGTTATTTGATATTGAAGAATAATATAACCTATTATATGAAGAATGGAGTTTCATTACTAATCATTTAATTAAGACAACATTTGAAATATAAACACTGAGTTATATTGTTGATGAGGAGTGGTACTTAATGTAATCAATCAACCCAAATTTTTATGCTATCAATAGTTGTGGAATATGTACTTTATGGTTAGTGGCTTATTCTAATTCTGATTTTTAGAGTGCTAGGATTTCTATTTGTTTTCAAATTTGTATTCCAGCTATGTTAGCCGGAAAGAAGCTTGACAAATGACCTGGTGATGTGTACATATGCACAAAGATGCTTGCAGTGTTTGGTATTGTGTTTTCATTTTTTTAAAATGATAGCTAATGAGTAGGTTACACTGTTGACCTTTTGTGTGAGATGGTTATCAGTTATTCAGTAGATCATGGAAGCATAATGACAAGGGATTACAGCTTTGAAAGGGGGCTATTTGATGATTGATGAGGAAAACTAATGTTGACTTGTTTTATCAGATTACAAATTTGCTACCTCGGAAAGATCACTTGAGATAATGCTTTTTGAAATGTGGTGAGCCGAACTTATCTCAGCTCCTTTTCCTGATTATTTCAGTTCTTGTCACTAAGACAAAGCACAGAAGGACAAGGTGGCCTCAGGCCTTAGGGTGTTTGCTTTCTCTGAGGAGACAAAACATGTTTTCTAGGGTTTCAGATTAAGGATTCTTTTCTCCCCCTTAATGTTTTATTACTTAGAAATAAAAGAACATGCACTTAAGATTGTAAATACCGAGTACATTCTTTTTTTTTTTTTTTTTTTTGCTGCAAACGCACGAGGTTTATTCGGGGAACCAGTGCACTGGGGTCAAGCTCATACCCACGCAGGGGCAGAGGAGTTCGACCCTGAGCAGCTGAAGTCAGGGGTATTTAAAGGAAAAAAATACAAAGCAAGGGGTGGGGAACGGAAAGAATTTGCGTTATGGGGAAGTACAGAATGTTCTAAGTTAGTCACAAGGCAGTTGCACAAACGTTTTTGTGGTTAGCTAGTTCCTGGAACATTGTGCCTCTGGCCCTGGGGCCAGGCCACGGTCAACCGTTTCTTAGGGGAAAGAATGCAGCCAGATAGGGTTTGGCCAAGCATGCAATTTCAGTCCTATTTCTGTTTCTGGCTCCAAGTGTGCTAGGGGTCTAACTTTCCTCATAAGGGAGTCAGGTCTTTCATTCCCCACTTCTTCTAGTACCTAGTTCTAATCTTAGAACTATATTTCTGTATCGTCGTAGACCTATTTGTCGTGTTCCCCCAAAGCCTGGTATTGCTGTCTTAACATTAGAATCTGTACAGCACTTACTCGTTCCCTGACAAAAGCTATTAATCCATTAACTAAACAGGGTCCAATAGTGAGCAAAAGGAATAAAATCAGCAGGGGTCCTGCTAAGGCAGAAAACAGAGTCATCATCCAAGAGTACATTCTTGCAAAATAAATAAGTGAATTAAGTAACTCAACTGTCCAAGGATTCACATAGCTCTATAAAGTGGTAGAATAAGAACCTGAAAAAACAAATAAATTTGTAAATAAATTTCCTTTTTTCTGTCTTTTTTATTTTATTTTTATTGAAAATACATTCTTCTCTCACAAAATACATCCCACCTAGTTTTTCTTCCCTCAATTTTTTTTTTTTTTTTTTTTTTTTGTAGAGGAGTTTTAATCCAGCAATATGGCTGCTCTGATCTCATCCAAAGACCTTCTTGGTCTGTGTGTTCCAGGTATGCAGAAACACTCTTAGTACACACTTTTAATCCCTCTGGCTGGATCCCTTAGTACAGACCTTCAATTCTCAACAATGCTATCTAACTGAGGGGCAGACAAAGTGACAATTCAGAGAAAGATTTGACAGAATGAGTCAGAGATAGGATAAGCCCAATTTGTCTCAAGAGAAACACTGCTTAAGAGCAGTGCAGGAAGAAAGTCAGTCAGTTCTATTCAGCCACTTGAGTTCAGTGCAGTGGGGTTGGGTTAATCAGATGGGAGTCAGGGCAGTGAGTGCAGTGCACTGGGGTTGAAGCCCAAAAATAAGAACAAGCAAGCAAATGAGATTAGAACAGACTGCTAGGATCAGTTTGAGGCCAAGCAGAGCGATTCAAAATCAGTCATCTTGAAGAGAAGTTTGAGCCAGAACAGCTGAGTTGATGGGCAGCCTGATTTTAGAAAGAGCTAGAAAGGGTGAGCTTATTCAGTAGTTAGTTAGCCTCTGAGAAGACAATTACATCTGGTGAATAACTTACTTTTACAATATTAGCCCTGCTGCCACCTTTCCTTTCCACCAGATCCACTCCTCTCTCTTTCCTCTTTAGAAAAAAGCAGGCTTCCGAGAGACAAGATCCAAATAAAACAAAATAGAAAAAGACAAGGCAAAACCCCTCACATCCAGGCTGGCCAAGGCAACCCAATTGGAAGAAAGGAGTCCCAAGGACAGGCAAAAGAATCAGAGATGCAGCAACTCCCACTGTCAGGAATTCCACAAAACCAGCAATTTGACATCTGTAACATATATGCAGAGGAACTGGGCCATACTCATATAGGCCTCATACTTGACATTTCAGTCTCTATGAGCCTATGTGAGCCCTACTTAGTTGATTAGTGCACCATGATCAGTACCTCCTTCATTCTACAACTTAATATGAGAGCTATGTTGTCAATATAATGAAGAGCTAATAGTGAGCCTCAGGACACTTGTGTGAGGAAGAAAGCACAAGAAGCGATACTTCTACCACTTCCAGGGTTTCCCCGAGATCCTAGGGGAAGGACCCAATAGAGACCTCCAATTTAGACTCTCTCTCTCTCTCTCTCTCTCTCTCTCTCTCTCTCTCTCTCTCTCTTATAGTGTCTGGCTATGTGTCTCTGTAACTATTCTTATCTGCTGCCACAGAAAGTCTCTCAGATAATGACTAAACAAACACCATTTTATGTTCTATGAGTATCATTAGGAATTAGGAATCATTTCATCTGACTAGTCATGTTTGACCAAAAAACAAAAACAAACCAAAACAAAAAAATAAAAACTTAAGAGTCTATTGGTCTGAAACTGAAGTGTACAGGGTTTTTTTTTTCTCTTTTTCTCTTTTTCTTTCATGGGATTTATCCACATTTCTGGCAGGTTAACCAAAGTTCATTTAATTTGACATTGAGAATACCCAGGGAGGCCAACACTCTCGTCATGTCTTCTTTTTGCTGCCAAGATCTGGCAGTTCTGCTGTCAGATGAGTTGTGTGGGTTTTTATGAGGCACCTTTTATACTAGCAGGGACTGTGTCCAGATCTCTAGTAGGCAAAGCGGCCAGCCCAATGAGAACTTGAGGTCCATTCTAGAGCCCCTGCCAGTCAGTGCTTCAGCTTTAGTGGGATGATTGGCAATGCTCTTTTTCTTCTGTTTGCTTGTTTAGAAGTTACTGGGAATGCTGGAAGATACATTGCGATGACAAATAACTGATGATAGGCTTTGAAGCTGGGACTTCTAAGAGTACAGTTATAGATAACTTACTTTAAAATTAGTAGACATTCTGGCTGTTTCATCTGCACTTGAAAGGTCTTACATTCATTATCTATGTGTCTCCTTTACCCTCACTTTTTTCTGTGTAGCCCACACCTACCTATTTTGTTTTTCTCACTTTTTGTTTTGTTGAAGATGGAATATTTAGACAATGTCTTCTGATAAAGGTCCCCCTCCCCATTCTCCTTTCAGCTGTTCCCCACCTCCCTCCCCATCTAGATCCATATGCTTTTTCTCCTTAGAATACAAACAGTCATCTAAAGAAAAGTAATAAAATAAAACAAAAACAAACAAACAAGCAGGTACAACATAAACAGAAAGAGAAAAAAAGCAAAAGAAAAGAAAAAGATGCAGAGACACACGCATTCATCCACACAAGAACTGGATAACAATACAAAATGGGGAGCCATATATATATGCAAAGGACTTTGAAGTTTAAACAATTTCCCTGAAAACAGAAGTATGAGACAAAAATGTCCAGTGATGCCAGTGTGTTGACTTTGTGTTGCCATCTACTACTGGGCATGGGACCTGCCCTTAGGAGTGGTTTCTATCTCTAATTAGACTCCTTTGGAAATAATTTTTTATTTTAAACAGTTATCAATTACAGATATGTTCTAGGTTTAGGGATGGGGATTTGAATTTGCTTCCCTTCTCAGTACTATGACCCTATCTGCACCAGACATGTCAGGCCCTGTGTACACTGCTAGTCACGTGTGTATCAGACCTGCTGTGTTTAGGAGACATTACATCTTTGGTGTCCTCCACTACCTCTTGCTCTTACAATCTGCCTTCTCTTCCATCGCCTTCTCTAAGACCGGAAGAAGGGACTTGATGGTGAAATCCCATCTACTTCTGAGTGCTCCAAAGTCTCTTACTCTGCACATTGTCTAGCTGTGGGTCTCTATATTTGTTCCCATGTAGGAATAAGCTTGCCTAATGAGGACTGAGGAAAGCACTGTTCTAAGAGAATATTGTTAGTAGTCATTTTATAGTTATGTTCCTTTAACAGAACACTAGAATTTGGTCTTCCCCAAGTCTCTTGCATATATGTTCTCAGGTGTTCACCAGCTGAGCAGTGTGTGGGTTGGATTACATCTCATGGAGTGGGTCTTAAATCCAATTACATACTGTTGGTTATTCCCACATGCTATGTGCCACTATTGCAGCAGCACATGGAAACTAAACTTGGATGCCTCTCTACCACCATGGGATATGTGGGATATGGATGTGTGTGTGTGTGTGTGTGTGTGTGTGTATAAAATATCATGTATATGTATATATATTATATGTATTACATTTATTATTATTATTCATATGCAGACATATGTATCTCAGAACCATTCATTCTAAAAAACAAATCACACCAAACTTAATGGTGTTTGCTTGCAAAACCAAAGAAGATCTGGACGTAACATTCAGAACCTTACAGTTCTGTCATGGTTTTTGTTAGATCTCTATTTACAACCCTAATAAACATCCTGACTGCACTAACTCTCAGGCAACATGTGAGACTATCATCATAATCAGCTGATTTTTTTTCATCGTGCCTCCTTGAAAATGGCTGTTATAGGCTTTGAATGCTTTAGTTTCTAATGTTTTATTCAAATCAACAATGTAGCCAGCTATAGTGGTGAATAACGGTAACCCTAGAACTGGGAAAGTAGAGGCAGACCGATCTATGTGATTTTTGAGGCTTGAGTATCTCTACACAGTAAATTCAGAGCTGCCATAACTACATAGCGAGAACCTGTCTAAAAAGTAAATACTGAAATATCCTATGACGTTTTCAGGGATGTGTTTTCACAACTTAAGCTACTACACTTCAGGAGACAATTAACTTCTGAAAACCACAGCTACTGACTCTTTATCTTCACTAAAT
Organism: Uromys caudimaculatus; assembly: GCA_028551405.1. NCBI lineage: Eukaryota > Metazoa > Chordata > Mammalia > Rodentia > Muridae > Uromys > Uromys caudimaculatus. Next base: position 58,572,085 of record CM052716.1, read on the forward strand.
CAGCTGCTTTTGTAATAAAGGACTGGACCTTCACAGTATTTCCAGCTTTCTACATCCTAAGTGTCTGTATATCATCCAAGCTTGCTTTTTACTTCTGAAACATCTTTTTTCTGGTAACCGTTAAATGAGACATGAGGGTGTAGTGTGTGTGTGTGTGTGTGTGTGTGTGTGTGTGTGTGTGTGTGTGTGTGTGTGTATCTCTGTTTGTATACATACATACTGAGAAGACATATTGAAAGCTCAAATCATGTTGATATCATTATTGTATTGCCCCAGATGCCCCCTTTTTCAATGAAACATGGAGTCTGGTAGAATAGTTTGTGCATTGGTTAACTAGCAGGTATTGTTAGTGCTCATATTAGGAGCTAGATTAATAGAAAACACATAAACCTTATCCATCATTGCCTCTGCCTCACAAGTCCAGCCACTCTGAGGCTTTCATACCTTAGCCACATTAAATTTCTCTTTCACTAATATATAAGGTTTTTCTTGTTCTTATTTTAAGGTCATTTGATTTTTAAACCTGCGATTTTTCTGTAACTAACACATGTCCACACACTCATCACTGTTCCAAAGTAACTTGCTTTTTCATCCCTATATATTATTCCTTATATTCTTTGAGAACCTATATATCTTTCATCCCTATATATCTATCCTTATATTCTTGCCTCAGACAGACAGACACTGACTACTTTAACCAAATTATTCAGTGGACACTGGTCATAATTCTCCCAGTGGTAGTAAAGTATTGTACACCATCTAACTGCTTCACATTACCAACTATACATAAAGATTTGTGAGAAAAGTTCTGCTATATCTTCATTGTGCTACTAATGTGGTTGTTGAAGAAGCAATTTAATATTTAATATAAATTAAATGAATTGGATTTCTATTTTGTTTTAGATACTCTTTGTAAGGATGATTCCATATTTTCGAGTCCGGATGTCACTGACATTGCACCAAGTAGGAAGAGGAGACACCGAATGCAGAAGAATCTTGGGACAGAACCTAAGATGGCTCCACAGGAGCTGCCGCTACAAGAGAAGGAAAGGTGGGTGTACACATCTCTACAGCTCTGCTACATGCCCGTATACACCTCCCAAAGGATTAGAGCTCCTCAGTTGATGACTTACTTTTAGAGATAAAAATTATGATGTAGGATATTTTAAAGCAGTTCAGATGATATCTTTTTTCTAGTACTTGATTAATCCACATTAATATTTACGGCCAAATATTAATTCCAAAAATATTAGCAGGGTTTTGTTGTGCTTTTCATCATTTAATTAGAAAAGATACATAGAATACTAAAGGATTAGAATGCATCTTGTGTTCAGTAGCATTTCAATCCAATTTATTGCTGAAAGGGCACCCGGGTCATACTCAAATTAGTCACTCTGTCTGCTTATGCTTGCCCCCGACCTCTTGTAAAATCCCTTTCTCTGGTCTTCTGGTTACTTTTATCAAACTTTGACAGTTTATGCTTTATTTTTACTCTGTGTTTCAACTTGAATTTATATTCTAATTTAAAGTAAAAATTATATTTAAATATAACAAGACAGTGGATATTCATAAGTAGTATTATCAGATGAATTCTAAGTGAATGTGTGAATTGCTATTCGATGAGGATTTTATTCTTTTTCCTATAAGTTACGGTTAATTATGCAGATGATGTTATTAGCTCCTGCGGAATGTGCGAAGAGAATTCCCATGGCTCTCAAGGCCGTCTCTTTTGGTCTTCCCCTTCCCTGCTTCAAGTCCATACCTATGTAAAAATGGGTTGATTTTTATATCCTCATTAATATGTGTCATAGTTGAAAATGTGCAGAAGCAAATAAAAATTGAACTGCTTTCATTCAAGCCACCACCAAACAAATTTGCAAGCAAGCTCCTTTTTGTTTGTTTGTTTGTTTGTTTGTTTGTAAAATATCACAATGATTCATAAAGAATAAAGTTACTCTAGTAAGTAACAAAAGAGGTTCAGAATTTGACGGAGAGTAGGGCAGGTGTATGGAAAGGTTTGCAAGGAGAAAGGGAAGGGAGAAATGTTTTATTATAATCTGAAATTTTAAAATCATTTCCAAAATGATGTTATTCATGTTGTCAAAAAGATTTGTGTAATCTTAAAATAGTTACTGAATATATTAGTGTTAATTTTCAAGATGTCCTCTGTAGTTCTCACAAACAAGAATGTGGATCAAGTACTCTTGATATGCTCAAAAAGTTTAAAGGTTTAAAATGATCCTTAGACCAAGACCTTTTCGAATTCTATAGGGAGTAAGATCTGATGAGGTGTAAGCCATGCCTCTGGAGTCCGGCAAGATAAGAGGAGAATTCTTCAAAGTTTCTGGCATAGACAAGTATTGCAGATGGTTGTAATTGCTGTGCTCTGTAAGCCTAGCACACTTATGGCTGGGGGTGGTAGATTGTTCAAGGCCAGCTTTGTATAGTTAGCTCAAGGCTCACTGACTGTAGAGTAAGATCCTATCTCCAAAACAAAACAAACAAAACCGTGGTGATAAAATTGGATTGATTTGTATATTATTTATTTCTGAAATTTTGCCTGATGTATTTGTCCCTTATACAGGATCCATTGTGTATAGTACATGTGTCTAGATAACGTCTTTTATAAATTAGTATACACTGAACTCTTGCTGTTCGTGTTTGTCATCTGAGTTCATTTCTCAGCTCTTAACCATTTGAAAGAGATATTTCCATTCAAGGCATACTCTGCCTTACGTAGTGAAGAATTACTCCTAAATTATATCAGAATTACCATGCTATTTGTATAGCTTTTATTGCCAAGAATAAATTACTGGTAACTCAGAGAACTCTCGCCTTCATTTGCCAGTTAGCAAAATGTAACTCATGGATATCAGCTACGTGCTGGGCCTGAGAGCAAATCATAAGGATTCAGGAGAGTTAAAAACAGAAGTAATTACCTAATATGTCTTGTTATTTTTTGTTCTGATTGTTTTGTTTGATGAAAATCTTGAGCTGTAAGGAAGCAAGCATGCTGAATTATGTGGTAGAGCAGCATTTTACACTTCTCAGTGCTCTGGAGAACAAAGTATAAAGTCTTAAGATTATTAGTATTCCCTATGTGCACATTGTTGCTAAAACAAGTTTCTGATATATACATGGTAGACAGGTGAAAGAATTTTGGTTCTGAATCATGAATATTTTTATAAAACTTTAAAGTAAAAGTAATGTGCTTTTGTTTCTAAAAACATCCATATTAAAATGTTCCTTTCTATTTTGAAATGATTGTGTCAGTTTGCTAAGTATATTTTCAATATTTTAAAAGTTGTATTAAGCCTTGTTGGCCATCAGTGGGAGGAGAGGCCCTTGGGCCTGAGGGTGTTAGATGCCCCAGTGTAGGGGAATGCAAGGGAGGGAAGATGGGAGTGGTGGGTGGGTAGGGCAGCACCCAGAGGCAGGGGGAGGGGGATGGGATAGGGAGTTTCCAAAGGGGAAAACATTTGAAATGTAAATAAAGTAAATATCCAAAAAGGAAAAAGAGTTGCATTAAATCATATCATCTTTTTTTTGCATTGTGTGTCAATCCTTGTAGGACCATCTGTGAAGACTTTTTCTATATAGAACTGAAAAGCATAAATAAGAATTCTGAGGATTAAAGGCAGTTTAGTTTAGTGATTCTCAGTCAGAGGTTGAGCCTCCAACATCCTGCTTTTTATTTCCACTTTCATCATCCAACTGATTTAAGATGTTAACATATAAATATATACCTGATTTTTTGTATTTCAGAATGTCCTTTTCATTTTGAATATTCTAGTCCAAAATTTTAGAACTCTTACAAAGTTTAATTACTTGTTCGACATTTCCAGTTCTTTGTGTGGAAAAATAAACTTCTGAAAAAAGTATATTCTTAGCCAGAAATGAAACAGAAAGCAACAATTAGAAGAAAAAAGTGGACTGAGAATTGCCACGGCGGACTTGGCGAGGGAAGGAGGGCACGCCGGGTACTGATGATTAGCCTTTTTTAACCAAGCCCTTTGTGTATTATACTGCTTCTTAGACACATTTTTTTTAAAAATGCCATTAACAATGTATATATAATTTAGGTTAATTCTAGGTTAGGACCATTAACCTTAGCTTCTCATGCAAATGGATTGTTACTGTTTTAAAGCATTTAACTGTTGGTAGAGAATTAATGGGTCACTACGTCTTATAATTGTTCCTATGATATGCTGCTTCAGTTTATGGTACTGAAGGAGGTATAATCTTTGTAAAGTTTACTAAAATATATAAATTGTTCCCTTGGGTATATTCATAAGAATATTCAGTAGAAATATCTCCTAGACTAGAATATAGCTCTGTTGGTCGAGTGATTATCTAGCATGCACAAAGCTCTGGGTTCAATCTCCAGCCATTTGGTCTGGTGATATAGTCCTGTACTCACAACACAGGTGATGGAAGCAGAAGAATCAGAAAGGTCATCCTCTTTGTTGATTACATAGTGAGCTAAATGCCTGTCTGGGCTAAATGACACACTGTCTCAAAGACAGTGAGAAAGAGAAATAGAGATTTTTTAGTTGTTACTCATGTGGAATTTTAAATATTTGGGTCATTCACTGTCGTAGTTATGGTTTCTATTGCTGTGATGAAACACCATGACCAACAGTTGGGGAGGAAAGGTTTTATTCAGCTTACACTTCTACATCTCTGTTCATCACCAAAGGAAGTCAGGATAAGAACTCCAACAGGGCAGGATCCTAGAGGTATAGGGGCAGATGTAGAGACAATGGAGGAGAACTGCTTGCTGGCTGTCTTAGAGAACCCAGGACTAACCAGCCCAGGGATGACACTATCCACCATGGGCTGGGCCCTCCCTCATTCATCACTAACTGAGAAAACTCCCTCCAGTTTATCTCATGGAAGCATTTCTTCAACAGGCTTCTTCCTCTCTGATGACTCTAGCTTGTATCAGCTTGACACACAAAGCCAGACAGTACAGTCCCTTACAAGATTATTTCTTCTGTATCTCCTCTGATAACCCCATAGCTTCATTAGCTAGCGTTCATTATACAGCTGCCACCTAACTCTGTGCTGACTGAAGAAATGCAGAGTAGGCATTATTGGTTTTTCCTATGACTTCCCATCCACTGCTGAACAAAGTATTCACCTTCCTTTATTTCATGCAACTTACTCTGTATGACAGGATGCATGTATATAGTAACCTAGATTCGAAGGTTTCAGGATGTATTAGAAACAGCCCAGGGGATTCATCCTGAAGAATAATCTATAACCTGTAGGGAAAGGAGGAGTTAAACAGAACCGTGGAGGAGGGGTGTATAAATAGTGTACAAGCACTGCATCTGCTGTAAGCATAGACTCAGGAGTGCGCATGTAACAGTAGAGAGCAAGGTATAAAATGCTGGTGCTCTCAGGCCAGATCACAGTGGGCATGTAGTCCTGTTGGGAACTCTGCCTTTCATCCCATATAGAAATATCCTTGCTTTTGCTATTATAGAGCAATCCTTTCTTCATAGTTTCCTGCCTGTTGATACTGCTTTGTACTCTTGTTAAAATATCAAATTATTCCTTCCATCCTATCTCTATACCCTTAGGACACAGCATCTTGGTGCATGCCAGGGCCCCTCCTTTTTTTCCTTTGCTCCTTTTACTTTGTGACTGGGAAGACCAGTAGAACCACCCTCTACCAGGGATCCAAAATTGCCACATTAGGCTGGGACTTGCTTCCTGTCTCCATTCCAGTCTCTCCAGCCATAACCTCGGCCCTGCTGAGCCTGCCTACAGGGCCCCTCCTCCCATACCACCTCCATGGCCTAGGGACTTGGCACCTTGCTGCAGACCCAGAGACTTTTACATCATTTTGCTTCTTTCTGGTAAATATAAATGCTTTTTCTCTGGAGTATTTTTAGATTGCTAATGATTTACTGCCTCCACTATTATTCTGAAATCCTTAAATCTGGTGTATATTGATAAATATTGATTTAAAAATTAGCGTGACTACTGCAGACAGTGTGGGGCCGCCTCATGGCACCGCCCTGCCCTGTCAATGAGCCTGAGTACCGTTTCTACCCACGGTAACCATGTGCTGTGCGTCCGTTCTTTCCCACATTGCACCACGCCAAGCTGTGATTGGAGACTTTAGTCAGCCTTCCTGCCCCTCTGTGTTCATCAAGATTAGACACTTACAAAGTCAACAGAAGTTGTGAGTATTTTCAAATTTATATATTTTAATAATGTCACCAGGTACAACACAGAGACATACATTAGCATTATAAAAGTACTTTCTATGAAATTGTAATAACAAAATAACTAAAAGAAATAGCACTGTATCCTGGATTTATTTGGTATCCATCTTTCAAGATTTCTGTTTCTTTTCATTTATTTTATTTTATGAATGTTTGCCTCCCATTATTTATGTATGTCTACCATGTAAGCGCCTGGTGCCTATGAAATTCAAAAGAGCATACTTGGTCTCCTAGAACTGGAGTTTTAGATGCTTGTGAGCCACCATCAGGTGCTGGGAACTGAAACCAGCTTCTCGGCAATAGCAACATGTTCGCTCAACTGCTGGGCCATCCCTCCAAGAGCTCATCTGCGAATCTTAGTGAAGCCTCACTTTAGTGTAAGGCAAAATATCTAGGAAATATTTTTTCCACAAAAATATTTTTAATTGAAAACTTTTATTATTTCTTTCATAATCATCTCTCTCCCTTTCTCCCTCCCTCCCCTCTCTCACACACACACCACATGACACAAAGCAGTTTTATCTAAAGAGATTACGATTACATATTAACAAAGGCTTGGTTACTTACTCACAAAGACTTATATTTGAAATTTTTTTCTCCCAAGTTTTCTGAGAAAAATGTTGCGGAGACTAAGAGTAGAGGTATGTTATAGTGTTACCAACCCAGTATTACTCTGGCAACTAAGACGGGAAATCAAATATGGAAATATGTAAATTCCATAACCATGTATCAAACATGTAACTTCGAGTCTCCGGTGTCCAAGCAAAGCCTAAGAGATAGATAGGAACAAAATGCCTCCATGTTACATATATATGGAAGGTGTCACAACCCATTTCCTGGAATCTGGTGATGACTTCAGTACCGACTCCTATGACTCCATTCGTTGTATAGGCATGTGTGAGAGGTGATACTCGGAAGGGCTTTACCTCCAAACTACATGAAATCCATGTGAATTGTCAGGAGCCTTTTGTACTCCTAGCTTCATAGCTCAGACAGTTATAAGCAGGCTTCCTGACAATCCCCACAGGAAATCATTTATTTGACTCAGTTTCCAGATGTCCTTAAGCATAGGACCATCAAACAATTCACCCCCATTACATACTCTCTAAGATTGTGACATACAGGGATACTAACAACTGCAGTCACAGTACTTATTCTCCATAGTACTGATCGGGATACAGACTAAAGTTCTTTAATCATCAGTGATTTTATAATAATACAAGGAGATTTCAAACACAATTATAACATTAGGTATTAAAGTGAGTTATAAAAACCCCTCCAGTGTGCCTCTGGGATCCCCATATGTTCCTTGCACAATCCTGTTTAGGAAGTTGTTTGCTTACCCACCGATGGCCCTTTCCCCGAGTAATGAGGTCCTTTTCTGAGTGATAGGACACATGTGAAAACATTCAGCACCACCTCATTTGCAGTTGCAGGATAAATCCATTAAAGCACTGGGCCAAAGTATAAACAAATCCTTGCATAGCATTTAGAAACTTCTATAGACTGTCTTTGTTTCTACAGGCTACAAATAGAATATGTGTCGGTCCTATATTTCAAGCATAATTTCATGGGAATGATTTTAGTTTTCTGTGTGGCAGATGCCTTCAAAACAGAGTTCAAACATGTTTTCCTAAATAATAAAAAAAAAAAAAAAAAATTAAAACTTTACAGATGTTTCTCCTCAAACTGTACCAAAGGATTTTGAGCTATATGTTCTGAGTTATTTAAGTTTACCATTAAAAGAAATAGGTAAGTTGCTGTATTTCAGGTAACCAGTGGATGTTAAAATGCTACACTCTGAAGGAAGACTGTGATCGGGTATTACTGAAGACCTTGTAGTCATAGGACAGATCTCTTGTTCCCCACTGCATGACAGCTGACAGACCCGCCAGATTCTGGACCTTCTTTATCTCTGTGTCTGTCTCTGACTCTGTAGGCTCTCTTAAATCATAGTCACGTCTTTCCAGATCTGGATGTGCATGTGTTCTGGGGATTTCAGCTTAGGTCAGCCCACTTGTGTAGCAAGCCCACCCACTGATCATCTCTCAGCCCTCTAATTCTTCTCTGTTTATATAATCACTGTTAGACATAATTGTAAAAAAAATTAAGGTACTGGTTGCTAAAAATATAAAGGAGAAAGTTACTATTAATTCATTTGTTTTTAGTGAAATGAGCTTCATTTATTTATTTTCTGATTATAGAAGGGGTACATGGTCATTCCAGAAAATCAGAAAACATAGCCAGCAAGGATGAGCTGAGTAGCCATAGTCTCTTCCACATGGAGAGGAGCAGCACTAACACGGTAGCAGCTCTGTGTCTCTCAGCTCTCTTCTGCTCTATGTTTGGTTTACAAAACTAGGTTTGCAGCCTGTATTATATAACCTGTTATTAGATGCAAATATATGTAAAAATTTCTCTTTGATAGATTATTTCAACATAGTTTGAAATTCCAGACCTTAAGTATTTTCATATTTCTTCCTCCATTTTATTTTTCTCTATTATTGGAAAAAAATCACTGTATTTATTTTAATATAATATGTAGTATAATTTTTATTAATTGGTTAATTCCCATGGTAGAGTCTCAAAAATAGAATTAGTAGAACATCAGGAAAATAAACATGTTAGTCTTGTATCATATTTTATCAGAATTCCTTCAGAACCTCTGAACTGTTTTGACTTTATGACTAGTTGTTGCTTTGTGCTTTTTCATAATCTGCTTCATTTTGATTATAGCCAAATAATTTTAATAAACAGTTATTATCCTATTATTTAACCTTTTGTATTTAACTATTAATGAACTCATTTGTGTGTCTTTGGATGTGTGTGTGTGTGTGTGTGTGTGTGTGTCTATACTGTGAACGTGTCTCCCTGTGTTACCTAGGTTGGCATTGATCTTCCTGAGTCACTTTCCCCATAGTTCAGGTCTGTCATTCTTTTTTGCTTTCTCACATATTTATCAGTTACTGAATTTTATCATTTGTCATTACCTATTCAGAACTTCAGCTAATTTGCTGGAGAGATATTTGTTTCCTATTGCTTTGGAGCTTTTAATATCCTGAATATTAATCTTTTTCAGCTTTTCATCTATATTTTAGTTATTAAATTTATAATTTTAATGTTTTCATGTCTTAAGCATTGTAATAAACCAGATAAATAATGATACATACATAGATAGACGGAAAGATAGATAGATAATGGATAGATAGGTTGGTGGATAGGTAGATAGTTAGCTTTATGTTATTTACCTGTGTACAGTTCATAGATCAGAAAACTCAGATCTAGATAAGTTAGATTATTTGCTCAAAAAAGTAATTTTCAGGTTCTGTGTCTTAGGATAGGTTCATCCTAGTCCAAGAGCCATCCTTTCGGTTCCTATTACACTGCCGTGTTAATTTTGGTTTGCTTCCTCAGCGCAACTGCTATATTAGACATCATAATTGGACATTTAATGTATTTAATTTTAACTGCAACTCTGTTCATTAGCACTACATTTTCATATGTATTTGTAAAATAACTGAAGGAAGTTGAATTTTAATAAGGTTCAATTGCTTGCTTAAAAACCACGGTATTAACACAATAGAGACATAATTGCAAGCTCTGCAAGTTCAGAGATCGGGTTAATAATACCTGTGTAGCTTCAAGATCAGTAAGGGTAGAAAGCACTGGGCATGGTTAAGAGTATTATCTGCTATAACTTTTTTAAAGGCAGTATCTTACCAGCTCGTTTAGCTAAATTATGTATATCTTTTCTTGGAAAAGCAACCGTAATTATGGAATTTTCAGACCTTGAATAATTCTTTTTCGTCTCTTTTCTATGGAAATGAGAATTGTCTATGTCACTTCTCTGTTTACTCAGCAAATATTTTCTCTCTCTTTACTAATGAATGAAGTTTATTGTTGAAAGCAACATATTTTAAAGCTATTCCTTTTTTAAAATTGTAAAATTGCTACATATGTGCACGCATATACATATATCCATGAATAGACAGAGCTTTCATATGACAGTATCAAATGTTCTGCCTGTTCTCTATTTGTATTTGATTCCTAATGTTGCTAATACTGTATGGCTTTTTGAAGTTGCAACTCAAACTATTTGAAATATTTGCATATATATTTATATACATGGAGACTATCAGACAGAAATATCTAATTCTTGCAATTTGGGGTATCTAAAATTTAAACTTCTTTAGTGTCAAATTGGAAACATACAATTGAATTGCTATATATTTACTTTGGTCATCAAAACAAACTTCTTTTATTATACAACTCTAATTTCATAATGTTTATGTTAGTTGCAAAGTAAACACTGAGGTGGTTTTAAAACAAGGTAGTTTTTATTAGCTTGCCTGTGTGTTTACCTAGCTGTTGAATCTGGGGCTCTCACTTTCTCTTTAAATGCTTTGATTAATGGCCTGTTGGACTCATTCCAGGGTACACTGATTATGGTCAGGTCACTTCAGGGATGATTTCTTGATTGTGCTTACAACTCCAATAAGTAAAATTGGTCACATGCATTATTATGCATCTGCCAATAACATCGGAATTACATTGTAAAATAAACTTGTCTTGAAGGATTTTTTAACAGTCTAAGTGTTCAAGAAGGACAAAGAATTCTTATATTTTAAATAATGTGCATTATTGACCACAGTCTTGTAGCCTTTTAAAGGATAGCTATGAAATTATCAGGAAATTAGTCTTATAAATGTATGTTTTAATTTCTAATTTAATAAAACCTGAAAATAATATACTTCAATAGAACTTCAAAGTTATTTTAAAATATTTTATTTTTATATATAAATAATATAATATTATATTATAAATGTAAATATTAAAATGTTAATTTAGAATAAAATAAATTATAAAAAATGAAACAACATTTAATTTTATAATTCTCTTTTAGAACAACCCTTACTTAAATCTTCTTCATACCCCCAGGCTAATGCATAAGTTCAAATTGAAAATCACTCACAGATTTGGTTGTATTTTAAAAAAAAATAACTCAATAGAGATGTGTACATATTTTTGAGTTTCAAGTAAAAGGTGTTACAATATTTGATATGTTTCTGTGATTTGAACAACTTTATACCTAAAATTTCTATAAACTATAAACTTGGTTTGAAAATAATCATTATTTCAAACATTTTTAATCACTAAACAAAATAGTATAATTAATTTCAAAATCCTTGTGATCCCTACTCAATAAAAGTATTTATCAGGAGAAATAGCCCCTGCTTATACTTTATTATTCCATATTGAAAATTCTTATTTTCAATAAAATATTTATTCAACATTATTCAATATTAAAATACACTTTCATTATTTAATATGCCAGAGGCCATCAATAGAAGATATTCATATATATCTACATAATATTTTTAACAAACTAACTTTTAAATTTATGTAACTAAATTATATATAAATATGTAATATATTTTTGTATGTAATACATAACATGTAACAACATATAAATTATATATTATATATTTATATAAAATTATATATAATTTTATGTTTACATATATGTTATCAAATGCCATGCATACTTCTGAATGTATGAAGTCCTGAAGAGAGAGCTTGAATTCTCTTTGGAGAACTGTGGAATAAGGAGATGTGATCAGCTTTGAAGCCCAAGCAGAGGAGTTATTCACTGAGTCCGGCTTTGTAGATGAATGTGTTTCTAAAGGCGTTATAAATGACAATAATGTATATGCTTGTAAGTGTGTGGGCTCCTAGCAATTCTTTCCATAATTGAAACTGAACCTCTTTGTCCCCCCTGATGCATCTGGATGTTTTAGCAGATTCCATGACTGCCAACCTCGAGGCTATATTTCATTTTACTTTTAAATGTGGTTGTTTTTGGTTTTTTTTAATGTTTTTAAATGTGCTGCTATATAGTCCAGCCTTTATACAATCAAATCCCTTTCTCAGCCTCATTGTTAAGAAGGTGTATCCATTGTCAAAATCAGTGCTAACTGGACACAGAGGGAAATGATATGCCCTTCAAATGATCAGTAGAGTCCATGTCACCCCCCCTTCTATAACCATATTAGATATATATTGTAAGGTGTACATCCTAGGAAAGGCCAAGCAGCAAGGAAAGAGAAGTCATCTGCCAAAGAAAATTTCATGGACTATCCCCTGTTCAGCCTCCTTCACGAGAATCTGCAGTTATTGACTGCAGGTTTACGCTGAGTCTGCTGTGCTATGAGGAGTGAAGCTATCCTATCAGTGACTATTCTACAGAAAAACAGACGTGGAATTAGAGCACCAAAGTCTAATGTTGCATGGATTATTGATAAATCTTCCAGAGCAGATAGAATGAAATAAACAGATATTTGATAGTATTATTTATTTAAAATTCTTTTATAAATGCAAAAATGAATTTTTAAAATATTCTACGGCAATGAATATTAAAATGAACAATGCTTTAGAAAAATTTCTCCAAAGCAAACATTGGGTAGAAGGAAAATACTGATTGGCAGTGAAGCCAAAAAAGATACAGTAGTAGGAATCCAGGAAGAGTGTAGTGTAAAGAGTAGGGAAAAAAAAAAAAAAAAAAAATATATATATATATATATATAATTGTGAATTTACAGAATGACAGAGGAACAGAACATCATTGTCTCCTTACAGCCAAAGACTGTGAAACATCATAGACAAGATCTTTCCTAAAAGAAATTATCTTTGATCCTTTAGAATTCTGCCGAAGAGTCCTCACTTTGGCAGCACATACTAAAAATTAGAATGATAAAAAGAAGTTTATGGCCCTCCAGGATGACATGCAAATTCATGAACTAGTCTATATTTTTACAGAGGACTTAATCAAAAGAGAAAAAAAAACACACAACAAGAAAGTAACATGAATGAATAAGCCCTGTGATCTCTGTTCCAGATAAAAAGATAGAATAACAGATTAGATTGGAATACAGGATCCATTTTCAAGTGCATCAGCCACAGCAAAACAAAACCACATTTCACCAGTAAGGACAAAATCACCATAGGATTAAAGAATTGAGAAAGGCATTCCAAGCAAATAGAACCAAGAAGAAATCAGATAGAACTATTATAATATATGACAAAATAGACTCAAGCCAAAATTAATCAGAAGAGATAGTGAAGGACAGTAAAGTCTCATTAAAGAAAAAATACCTTTAAATATCTCATTAAAGAAGAATATCTAGGTCAGTGAGGCAGGAATGGGTAGGTGGTTGGGGGAACACCCTCATAGAAGCATGGTAAGGGAGGGGGATGGGATTGAGGGTTTGCAGAGGGGAAACCGGGAAAGGGGATGACATTTGAAATGTAAATAAAGAAAAAGAATATCAATCAAGAAGATATTACAATTCTAAACATTTTTATACGTAGCAAAAAATCATGCAGATTTATAAACGTCCCCAAAATAATGATAGTGGGTGCCTTCCATATCAAACTTTCACTAATAGAGAAGTCATCCACCTAAAAATCAAATGAAGAAATACTGGCGTTAAATCATATCATAAATCAAATACCTCTGACAGACATCTACAAAACATTCATCCAGACACTAAAGAATATCCTTTCTTCTGGACATCTCATGGAACTCTTAACAAATATATCCTATTAGGCCACAAAGCAAACCTCAACAGATACAGAAAACTGGAAATAATTCCTTGGGCCCTATCTGACCTCCATGGATTAATGTTGAATATCAACAAAAGAAATGGTAAAATGTATTGATCTCAGCTATTCTGACAGTGTACAATGAAATCACTAAGTAGTATTAATTTGTATTTCCCTGATGGCTACCACTGATTTCACTAAGTGTTTCTACTTCAAATTCATAGCCTCTTTTTTCATGCAATTATTATTGCATGTGTACTTGTATTTCTATATAAATGCATTTTTTAAATGGGAAGGTTAAGAATATAACAAGGAGAGCCAGTGCCCTAAACAGACCTTGGGTGCTAGCTAGCTCAGCACCCAGTCCCACAACACCGAGAGGAAGCTCAACTCCGAGGTGCTCTAATGTGCCCAGGATCATAGGATCATAGGTGAGGAGGCTACATCATCTGCCCCAATACCAGGAGTAACTGGGACCAGCAGGATCCAGAGACACAAGAGCCCTGCCTGGTAGTGTAATGAATTCTTTCCAGTCTGAGCTGGTACCCTGAACAGACCTCAGGCGCTAGCTCTACACCCAATCCCACAACACCCAGAGGAAGCTCCACTTCCAGGCACTCTACCATGCCCAGGATCACAGGGTCACAGGAGCTTGGTCACACCAGGATCTCAGGGTTCCAGAGGCAGTTTAACTCCCAGGAGCTCTGACACACCCAGGTTCTCAGCATCACAGGATCCCTGAATCACAGGATCATAGAGACAGCTATACTCTGACGAGTTCTGACACAACCAGGATCACCAGAGGGACAGGCTCCAGTCAGATACAGCGAGGGCATGTAGCACTAGAGATAACCAGATAGTAAAAGGCAAGCCTAAGAACATAAGCAACAGAAACTATGGTTACTTGGCATCATCAGAACCGAGTTCTCTCACCACAGCAAGTCCTGGAAACACCATCACACTGGAAAAGCAAGGTTTGGACTTAATATCACTTCTCATGATGATGATAGAGGAATTTAAAAAGGATATAAATAAGTCCGTTAAAGAAATACAGGAGAACACAGCTAAACAGGTAGAAGACCTTAAAGAGGAAACAAACAAACAAAAATCCCTTAAAGAATTGCAGGAAAACACAACCAAACAGGCGAAGGAAATGAACAAAATCATCCAGGATCTAGAAATGGAAATAGAAACAATAAAGAAATCACAAACAGAGACAACCCTGGAGACAGAAACCCTAGGAAAGAGATCAGGAGTCATAGATGCATTACCAACACAATACAAGATATAGAAGAATCTCAGGTGCAGAAGATACCATAGAAAACATTGACACAACAGTCAAAGAAAATGGAAAAAGCAAAAAGCTCCTAAGCCAAACATCCAGGAAATCTAGGACACAATGAGAAGATGAAACTTAAGGATAATAAGTATAGAAGAGAGCAAAGATTCCCAACTCAAAGGGCCAGTAAATGTCTTCAACAAAATTATAGAAGAAAACCGCCCTAACCTAAAGAAAGAGATGTGCATAAACATACAGTAAGCCTATAGAACTCCAAATAGACTGAACCAGAAAAGAAATTCCTCCCTTCACATACTAATGGAAACACCAAATGCACAAAAGGAAGAATATTAAAAGCAGTACGGGAAAAAGGTCAAGTAACATATGAAGGCAGACCTATCAGTATTACACCGGACTTTGCACCAGAGACTATAAAAGCGAGAAGATCCTGGGGAGATGTCATACAGACCCTAAGAGAACACAAATGCCAGCCCAGGCTACTATACCCAGCAAACTCTAAATTACCATAGATAGAGAAACCAAGATATTCCATGACAAAACCAAATTTACAAAATATCTTTCCACAAATCCAGACCTACAAAGGATAATACATGGAAAACGCCAACACAAGCAGGGAAACTACACCCTAGAAAAAAAACAAGAAAGTAATCCTTCAACAAACCCAAAAGAAAATGCACATACAAACATAATTCCATCTCTAACCACAAAAATACCATTAAGCAACAATCACTTTTCCTTAATATTTCTTAACATCAATGGACTCAATTCCCCAATAAAAAGGCATAGACTAACAGACTGAATACAGGAAATGCACCTCAGTCACAAAGACAGACACAACCTTAGAGTAAAAGTCTAGAAAAAAAATTTCCAAGCAAATGGTCCCAAGAAACAAGGTGGAGTAGCCATTCTAATAGTGAATAAAATCAGCTTTCAACCAAAAGTTATCAAAAATATAAGTAAGGACACTTCATACTCATCAAAGGAAAAATCTACCAAGAAGAATTCTCAATTCTGAACATCTATGCTCTAAATGCAAGGGCACTCACATTCATAAAAGAAACATTACTAAAGCTCAAAGCAGACATTGCACCTCATACAATAGTAGTGGAAGACTTCACCCCACTCTCAGCAATGGACAGATCGTAGAAACAGAAACTAAACAAAGACACAGTAAAACTAACAGAAGTTATGAAACAAATGGATTTAATATATATTTATAGAACATTTCATCCTAAAACAAAAGAATATACATTCGTCTCAACATCTCATGGTACCTTCTCCAAAATTGACCATATAATTGGTCACAAAATAGGCCTCAACAGATACAAGAAGATTGAAATAATCCCATGCATCCTACAGATCACCATGGACTAAGCTGGTCTTTAATACCAACAAAACCAACAGAAAGCCCACATACATATAGAAGCTGAACAACACTCATTCAATGATAACTTAGTAAAGGAAAAAATAAAGAAAGAAATTAAAGACTTTCTCAAACTTAATGAAAATGAAGGCACATCATACCAGAACTTAAGGGATACAATGAAAGCAAGGCTAAGAGGAAAACTCCTAGCTGTGAGTGCCTCTAAAAAGAAACTGGAGAAATCATACACTAGCAGCTTGATAGCACACCTAAAAGCTTTACTGCAAAGGAAGCAAATACTCCCAAGAGGAGTAGATGGCAGGAAATAATCAAAATATGGGCTGAAATCAACCAATTAGAAACAAAAGAACTATACAAAGAATCAACAAAACCAGAAGCTGGTTCTGTGAGAAAATCAAGAAGATTAATAAACCCTTAGCCAGAATAACCAGAAGGCACAGAGTCAGTATCCAAAATAATAAAATCAGAAATGAAAAGGGAGTCATAACAAAGAAAACTTTGAAATTTAAAAAATCATCAGATACTACTACAAAAGCCTATATACTAAACAAAATTGGAAAATCTGTTATGAAATGGACAATTTTCTAGACAGATACCAGGTGCCAAAGTTAAATCAGGATCAGATAAACCACCTTAACA
This sequence comes from Uromys caudimaculatus, assembly GCA_028551405.1. Lineage (NCBI taxonomy): Eukaryota > Metazoa > Chordata > Mammalia > Rodentia > Muridae > Uromys > Uromys caudimaculatus. The sequence continues at coordinate 58,589,249 of CM052716.1, forward strand.
GTTCCATAACCACTAAGGAAATAAAAGCAGTCATTAAAAGTCTCCCAACCAGATGATTAATTTCCAAGCCAGATTCCAGACACACATGCTAACAAAACATTTTTTTTAAATATAGAAAAATGGGGCAAAACTAAATTTAGAGAGCTGGTTTGTAGAGCATTTGACTTGGCTCATGGCATTAGGCATATGTGTTTTGATTTATATTGTTCTCTAAATATAGTCCTTTATCATCTTCTCAGTGCCAAGATCTATTTGTGTACCATTAAGAAGTTATAGTCCTACTTTGGGAAGCTCATTCCCTAAGCTTATATAACTGATATCATAAATGAACATCATGAAATTATGCTGTGATTCCTATATGATGTTTTACAAGAGATATTACTCATATTGCCTTCTTTTAATTTGATAGATTATAGCTTAATTATGTTTTTTAGATGTGTTTATACTGTCAATGAGTAAGTGCTAGATTGAATGCTGACTCCAAGGATGTAAGAATTCAGAACTTGACTTTCAAATATTAAATTTGTTTTTCAATTCAAAAAAAAAAACTAAACTGAATAGTATATGCTATACTCAACAGTGGGCCATGTAGCCATTTGGTAGGCTAACCCATTTATATGCACGTCCCTCTGGTGCAGCGAATTTCATGAGTCATTTTCAAAAAAAAAGTCTCCCAACCAAAAAATTCCCAGGACCAGATGGGTTTAGTGCAGAATTCTATCAAACCTTCAAAGAAGACCTAATACCAATACTCTTCAAACTATTCCACAAGATAGAAACAGAAGGAACACTACCTAATTCGTTCTGTGAAGCCACAATTACACCTATACCTAAACCACACAAAGGCCTAACAAAGAAACAGAACTTCAGACCAAATTCCCTTAAGAATTTGGTATTCAAAAAATTCTCAATAAAATTCTCACAAAGGGAATCCAAGAACACACCAAAATGATCATTCACCATGATCAAATTGGATCCATCCCAGGGATGCAGGGATGTTTCAATATATGGAAATCCATCAGCGTAATCCACTACATAAACAAACTCAAAAAAACTACATGATCATTTCATTAGATGCTGAAAAAGCATTTGACAAAATTCCATATCCCTTCATGTTAAAAGTCTTGGAAAGATAAGCATTCAAGGCCCATACCTAAACCCAGTAAAAGCAGTGTAGAGCAAGCCAGTCGCTAACATCAAACTAAATGGAGAGAAACTTGAAGCAATCCCACTAAAATCAGGTACTAGACAAGGCTGCCCACCCTCTCCCTATCTACGGTACTTGAATTTCTAGCTAGAGCAATTAGACAACAAAAGGAGGTCAAAGGATACAAATTGGAAAGGAACAAGTCCACCAGAGAACTACACATAATAAACAACTGCATTAAAGTGGTTGGATATAAAAGCAACTCAAACAAATCAGTAGCCTTCCTGTTCTCAAAGGATAAACAGGATGAGAAATAAATTAGGGAAACAACACTCTTCACAATTGTCACAAACAATATAAAGTATCTTGGTGTGACTCTAACCAAGCAAGTGAAAGATCTGTATGACAAGAACTTCAAGTCTCTGAAGAAAGAAATTGATGAAGATCTCAGAAGATGGAAAGATCTCCCACGCTCATGGATTGGCAGGATTAATATAGTAAAAATGGCCATCGTGCCAAAAGCAATCTACAGATACAGTGCAATCCCCATCAAAATTCCAACTCAATTCTTCATAGACTTAGAAAGGGCAATTTGCAAATTCATTTTGAAATATCAAAAAACCCAGGATAGCGAAAACTATTCTTACCAATAACAGAACTTCTGGGGAAATCAGCATCCCTGACCTCAAGCTGCACTATAGAGCAATAGTGATAAAAACTGTAAGGTATTGGTAAAGAGACAGGCAGGAAGATCAGTGGAATAGAAATGAAGACCCAGAAATGAACCCACATACCTATGGTCACTTGATATTTGACATAGGAGCTAAAACTATCCTGTGCCCAAAAAAAAAAAAAAAAAAAAAAAAAAAAAAAAAAAAAAAAAAAAAAAAAAAAAA
>CM052716.1:58591791-58614899 GCA_028551405.1 Uromys caudimaculatus
GGCGGGGAGGGGGAGGGGACACGGGGGTTCCAAAGAAAAGGGGAATCATCGGAAATGTAAATAAAATATCAAAAAAGAAAAAAAAAGAAAAAAAGAAAACATAGCCAAGTTATATTTCCAATTTAAGGTATCTGGCTCCCTCTCCAGTAGCTGCTGTTGTAGTTGAACCTTGAAAACAAAAACCCCTCTCTTGTGTGTTTGTTTTCAAACAGGGAATCTCTTTGGGGACATTCTTGGTGCAGCCCCTCTTCCTTCAGTTGAATTTTCATTTTTAAAAGGTGAACCCTTTTTTTATAGTAAGATCTTAATTTCAGGATCTTTTTTTAATTGTCCCAGTATGCATTTCCAGGTTTCTCTTTACTAGCACTAATTTTTTTGTGATGGTTTGAATGAAAATGGCCCCATAGGCTCACAGGGAATATCTCTATTAGGAAGTGTGGCCTTGTTAGAGGAAGTTTATCACTGGGGTGAGCTTTGAGGTTTCAGAGGCTCAAGCCAAGCTCTCTGTCACTCCTTCCTTTTGCCTTTGGATCTGGATTAGAACTGTCAGGCACCTCTTCAGCATTTTGTCTGCATGCACACTGCCATTCTTCCTGCTGAGACAAGACAATAATAGACTAAACCTCTGAACCCTAAGCCAGCCTCAAGTAAATGTTTATCTTTGTAAGAGTTGCCATGGTCATGGCATCTATTCACAGCATTAAAACCCTAACTTAGATACTCGTTAACAATTACATCTGCTTTGTCTATGCAGTATTAAACTCACACTCCTTTCTGCACCAAATTGTACATTGATTCCTCTCACTCTAAGTAATTGTTAATCTTCATTATCACTTGGATTTACAACCACCATGGAAGCACATTTCTGGTTGCACATGTGCATGTGTTTTCAGAAAGCATTAAGTGAATTGAGAGCACTCACCCAGAAACTGGATGGCATTGTGCCTTAGGCTGTTGCTGAGCTGGATATAAAGAGAAATGAGTTTAATACCAACACTCATCTGTTTCCTGACAGTAGAATGATGTGACAGCTACCTTTAGCTCCTATTGCCACATCGTCCCTAGTACAACAAACTATACCCTCAAACTGTAAGCTAAAATAAGCCTTTCCTTTCTTAAGTTGACTTGGTCAGGTTTGTTTTAGAGCAACGAGTAAAGTACAAGTAATTAAGACACTGTAGATCTGACTAAGAGCAGTGAGCAATAGCCATGTCCCAACCCGGATGTCATGATTCCTTGAAATTTCTTCTGCTAAACACTTACTCTATTCCTTTTTTAAATTTAACTTCACTCAAATTATCAAGACATTGGCAGAAATTTAACACACACACACACACACACACACACACACACACACACACACACACACACATTATTTGGAAGTTGGGAGTAAAGATAATAATAGTCCATCTTGTAATCCATTAAAAAAAAATTCCTTAGTATTCTCTGCTGTTTGGAGAAGTTTTGAGGCGTTCCTAGATCCTGGAACTGTTTCAGCAGTAAATCATCATGTCTTGCTTCCTCCCTGGGGTGACAATGGAGAAGGGAAATCAGGTTATTCTATCTGGGTGACTAATACACTTAAATACATAGAAATACAGGACCACTGTATTAGTTAAGTTTCTCTAAAGGAACAGTCAGTGTGTGAAGCTGAATGTCTCAACAGTCCCAGTCTGAAGCTGGAAAGCTGCTGATCTTCAGTCTACATTGGAAGAACAAAGAAATGGGATGTAGAACCAGCAAAGGAATGTCTCACAACAGGGTAGATGAGCTGCTGGTAAGAGTGAGGGCAAACAGACATAAAGCAAAGGCCCCCTTCTTCTAGTTCCCTTTATGTGAGCTACCACCAGGAGTGGCCCAGATTTAGGGTGTGTCTTCCTACCCCAAATATGATACACTCAAAAATCTCCTACAGTGTGCAACTGCTTGGGTTTTAGATATTTCCAGGTGTAGTCTGGTTGATAACCAAGATTAACCATCTCAATTCTCAAAGAACAAAAATTGGATTCTGTTTTGGTTGGGCTAAGAAATAAGAATTACAGGTCATCAGAACAGAGCCATGTATGTAATCCTGGCCTTTCTGGGATAAAAGGGATCTTGAGCTACAGATTTGGGAGCCCTGGGTATTTGAGACTTCTAACAAATATTCTTAAAGTGAGGGAGAATAAGTAGCATGGCTCAATGATTCCGAAGTTGAACTTTAAGCACGAAACACATGAGAGACATAGTAAATAACTGTGGTGCCAAAGCTCTGTGCTTTCTCCTATAATGAGTAATGACATCTGTGGATTCATCAAGGTGGCGTAAGCTTGGATATCTATTTTGTGAAATATACTGGATTTGATAACCATGTGCTTCCTTTATGGGTCCTCAGTGTGTTTGAGCTATATTATTAGATGTCTCTGGCAACTTTTGTTTCATCTTAGACATAGATTTAAATATATAGTAACAAATAAAGTTTGGGAAGAAAGTTCCTAAGCAGGTTTTATTTGTTTGCCTGTTTGTTGGTTTATTTATATTGACTCTGTAACTCACTCTGTAGCCTAGTTAGCCTCAAACTTTCAGTAGTCCTCTTGCCACATGCTCCCAAGTACTGGTGTCAGAGGCAAGCCAACACCTAGCTGACTTTATAAAAATCAGACTTGAAGCTCTTCATGTACATTGAGTGGTGCAAAAAATTTTATTAAGAGACACTTTAGCCATGGACTCTGAGTCCATAGTCCAGTCAAATAGAGAAAAAAAAAAAAGAATTAAATAGGGCAATACATGGCAGCTGTGATAGCCATTAGTTCTCCTCACCAAAAATATCCACACGTTCACCTTCTGTGTGCATGGCTAAATTGTACATCAGAGCTGTAGGTGAATTATATTATTAGACCAATTCTTGACAGCAAATTTTGATTAAAAGTGATATCTGTAATGTAAAAGCCAGAAAACATTCCTTTCTTCTGCCTCAGGGACTATTAGTTTTGGTATCTGCCCATTCAATTTAAGAAATGAGGACAGTAGAGAGTAGAGTCTCCTTCCTCCTCAAACCAGGCCATATCTGATAAGCATAGCATAATTGAGAAACTAGATCTTTGTTGCTTCAAGTCACTCTGGTGTTAGATGCTACTTTATATAGCTGACTGATAGGATGCAGGCATGGAACTAACTAATTACAGTATATTTTGACCACCTTTATGTTCCTATCTCCTTCTGAAAACAAAAAGCATTAAATAACATAGGCTAAAGCTTGTTACCACTGTCCTTGAATGACTGTTGATTTTAAGCAGAGTAGAGAGTTGAAATAAAGGATTACTTAGCTGTATTATTAAAAAACTACAAGCATGAAAATTTTTTCCATATGTGATAATTTAACAATTTTCTTTACTCATGTAAGTATCATTGCGAAAGATTTTAAGGTATAGAAACTTTACAACAAATAAAATATTTTCAGCGATCTTATGAAAAATAGCATTTAAACTTAAAAAAGTAGAGCATATTTTAGCTTTTTTTTTTTTAAATCAGGCAGTAGGAATTGATTTATCATCCACAGAGCCATTTGCTCTTTTATAATCTTGTCTTGTGCCAGTTGGGCAAATGGCATCAAGCTCCTAACCAAAAGGTTAAGAGAAAAACACTCAGAGCTTTGACACCACCTCGCCCCACCTAATGACTTCACTTTCCATTTGATTTACTGTTGTCTGGCCGTTACTCAATTGAACTAAAAGAAAATTTCATAGTTAACCACTATGCTGACTCTAAATATACAGTTTAATGGCAGTACATATGATCTGAAAACCTTGTCGAGGGAGTTATTGTTAGTCACGGAACTTGTGAGATTTGACCAGAGTAAGATAGTACTTTCTGTTCCTTTACTACACATGTGATGGTATCAGTCTTAGTCCATCCATGGTGCTATATTCAAATGCAATGTGGTGGGTAATTTGTATGTTAAAGTTATTTAATTCTCACAGTTTTTTGTCTGTGAAGTCCATGATCAAAGTACAGTCTAAGATTCAGTATTTAAGTGGAGGCCTTCTTACTGCACAGTCACCTGGTATAATGGCTGGTTTTATATCAACTTGACATAAGCTAGAGTCATCAGTAAGGAGAGCACCTCAATTGAGGAAAATACCTCCATAAAATTGTGCTGTAGGCAAGCCTTGGGACATTGTATTAATTAATTATTAATTAGTGATCTATGGGGGAGGGCCCAGTCTATTGTGGGTGGTTCCATTCCTAGACTAACTGCCCTGGGTTCTTCAAGTAAACAGGCTGAGTAGCCATGTGGAGCAAGCCAGTAAGTAGCACTTCTTCATGGCCTCCACATCAGGTCCTGCCTCCAGGTCCTGCTCTGACTGCCTTAGATGATGAACAGTCTTAGGAAATGTGGGTCATTTTCCTCTCAAGTTGCTTTGGTCATGGTGTTTCAGCACAGCAGTGGTTACTCTAAGACCCTTGGTAAAGGAGATCAGTGCTAAACCTGTATGGTTGAAAGCAGAAAAGTGAAAAGAAGCCTAGAGAATTCCTCCAGTCTTTTCATAAGGTCCAGTGTGTTCAGAAAGCAGACCTATAATGATCTAATCACTCTCATGAGGCTCTACCTATAACTGCCTCATGTTGCGAAGACAGATTTCTGGCATGAATTCTGAAAAGCAGCATCAGTCGAGCCATTGTAGTATGTCTCTCTTTTAAGTAGTTGTAAGTTAGATAGAACATTTGCGTACCAGAGCACAGGCTGAGGGGCCTTATTCAGCATTCTGCCACCATGAGTTTTGTTTATTCTCCTTAGAGCTTATTTTAGAACATATTTACCTGCACTATGTAACATTTCATGTTTGTACAGAATCATCCAGGCACCTAATACAGTACACAATGTTCTCCTTAAAAAGACGTTCCTAGCTTTGTTCAGAGATGCATCTGTATAATCACAGATTTTAAGCCAGCCCTGGATCAAAATAAATAAATAAATACATACATACATGCATACATGCACAGGCAGAAGAAATCAAAATACTGAGGTAAATATAAAATATCAAGCAAGGTAAGAGACCTGGCTTCAAGTTTAATTGTGTCACATACCAAACTTGTGCCTTGTTTAACTTCTTCCAAACCTGTGTCTTTCTGGGCCCATCAGTGTCTTGTGTAAGTCTTTCTTATATAGCTCCTTCCCAGACTTCCTATATTGCAGACACAACTAGTACTCTGGAATGTTAGTTTCAAACCTCTTAATGAGTCCTACTGTTTTCAGGATAAAGTTCAAACCCCTCAGCATACTACACAGAGCCTTCCATAAGCTTGGCTTTGCCTAACTCTACTTCGGAAGTTGTAAAGTGGCAGGCCATTAGCAGAACTCAGCACACATCTGTATTTTGCCTCATTTCCTTGTGTTTTCTTTAAAAGTTGGCATTGACATTTTAACTTTAAAAGGGGAGATTTCTGATCTCCTGAACTTAGAAGATTGCCCCATATGCAATGGCAACTAACTATTCCAACTGTTTTCCTTAAAGAGTAAAGAGAATATTCACTCTTTTTTACTTAAAATCTTTTTTTTTTTTTTTAACTTTTGGATAGGATAGTTATCTTCTTTACTTAAAGTCATTAAGTGTATCTTTGTGAATGTGTGTATGGGTGTGTGGGGGCACATGCCACAGTATGCACGAGCAGGTCGGAGGCCAACTTGAGAGAACCAGTTTTCTCTTCTCACCATGTAGGTCCCGGGGATCAAACCTAGACTACCAGGTCTGGACGCAAATACCCTTATCCAATGAGCCATATTGCTGCTCCTCAATCTTTAATTTTCTCTAAATTTCATTCACAAATTTCATCCATTCATACCTTTGGGAATTTGTTTTTGCATCTCTTTCTAGTCTTTTTATGAACCACTTTTTAAATGTTCATCATCTATAGCCCTGGACTACACCAAGTTTCTACAGGGGCTGGTGATCATTTCTGCTAGGTGCATCCTCTTGCTTTTCCAGATCTGTGTCACACTAGCCCATGTGCTTCCCTCAGACTATAGGATAAGGACCACATTCTTCAGAAACTCCCTCAACCTCCCTTCTATCTACTGGCCTCAGAGAGAATTACATGTCACAGTGTTCTGCAGCATTTGATTTTTATTTTCCTGGTAGTTGATATATTTTTTAAGAAGAACACCGTTATACACTCAGTATCTCTTCCATCATAGACTGCCTCTTTTAGCAGAAAAGTAACTGACTTAACGTCCCACTTTACCATTTGCCACATCTAAACCATGGCTTTATAACCTGCTGAAGTTAGAAAAGTTTTCCAACTGAATATTGTAAACTGTAGAGAACGTTGAAGGTTAGTTAATTTCCCTCAGTAATAACCAAGATCTGATGAGCAAGCATCCTTTTACTGTCTGAAGGTAGACCTAGGATCTTGGATTTTCTCTGCTGTCTCTTCTGTCCTCCCAGTTTGTATAATGGATTATCATAATTTTTACCTCTTCTATTTCTGTATTACCTGTTTGGAGCATCCTTCATAATTTCTTAACTTTTTAAATGATTTTCACTGTCAGTCTCCAGAATTTGTCTATTTGGAAAAAATCATCAAAAATTAGAGCAAAAAAAAAAAATGTGTATAAAGGCATTTTAATATGTGACTCTGTTTTCTGTGAAGACTGCTATATGACTCCGTTTTCTGATTTATTTGATTTCTGTCTCTTAATCTTTATTTCACTGATTCATTAAACACATAAATCTGCTCAGGTTTGTAATTTGAATGTGAACTAAATTGACTCATTTTTGCCTGCACTTTGGCATTAGAGAGGAAGACATGAGATACATGTTCCATGGGCCCACCCTCCCGCACAGACATAAATGAATTCGGGAAGCACTGTCTGTCCTGGATTTCAGGATCTTAAATCATCCCCCCCCCACAGTATTAGTCAGATCTTTCCCATGGTTCTTTTTTATATTAATATCAAGATAGGAAATTTGGTGTTCAATTGAATTTGGAGAACCAGAAGAAAGAGTGAGGTGCTATGGTTCAAAACAGGAAAATAAGAAATGCAAGCAACCCAAGCAACACAAGGGGATCTGTAAGACAGTGATACGGTTAATCATTAAGGATGCTATTCATGAGCAAGCTTTGAGAAGAGGGCCTTTGTGGATCATTTATTGATTCATATTTGATTGTTATGCTAAAAGGACAAATAAATAATGCCTGGTAAAAGATAATGTAACAAACTTTATCATAATATGTCTAATTCAGAGAACGAAGTATGTTCCCATTCTCCACTGAGAATCTTAATAACGTAGCAAACTGAGATGGAAGCTCTTCAGTCTTTTTTTTTATTATTATTATTGATACTTTATTTACATTTCCAATGTTTCCCCTTTTCTAGGTCTCCTCTTTGGAAACCCCCTATCCCCTCCCCCTCCCCGCCTCTATGGGGGAATTCCACCTCCCACCCACCCACCTGCGTTAGAAACTCTTCAGTCTTGTATCTATACAGGACACAGTACCTGAAAGTATTATAATTTAATTTACCTACTTGACCCTCCAGACATTACATGTAGGAGATTTAGATTTAATTTTTTTTTAATTTTTGATACTTTATTTACATTTCAAATGTTTTCCCCTTTCCAGGTCTCCCCTTTGGAAACCCCCTATCCCATCCCCCTCACCCTGCCTCACCCTGGGTAATCCCCCACCCACCCACCCACCCACTCCCCTCTTCCCTCCTTGACATTCCCCTATACTGGGGCCTCTAACACACTCAGGCCCGAGGACCTCTCCTCCCCCTGATGGCCAACAAGGCCCTCCTCTGCCACGTATGTGGTCAGCACCATGGGTCCCTCGATGCGTATTCTTTGGTTGGTGGTTCAGTCTCCAGGAGCACCGGGGGTCAGGCCAATTGACACTTGCTCCCTCCATGGGGCTGCAAACTCCCTCAGCTCCTTCAGTCCTTTCTCCATCTGGGACCTCACACTCAGTCCAACGGTTGCTGTGAAGTGCATCTTGGGTATTCGGCCTTTTGGGCTAATATCCACTTATCAGTGAGTACATACCATGCTCTTAATGTTCAGTGTTTTCTATCCATATATGTTTTGATCAAATCTACCCTGGAGCCTTTTGCCTAGCCCTTTCCTATTCCCTTCAATACTTTCCCTTCTTAACTTCATGTCCTATTTTCTTCTAGATCCACTGAGTCTAGGTATGGGTACCTTTCTGTATGTGGGTGTGGGACCAGCTATGGAGCAGAAGCAGCCTTCAGAGGCTGCAGCCTGAAGTAACTGACTTTCTTGCCACAGAAAGCCATCAATGGGCAATGGCTCCTTAGCTAGAAGTGGACTACATGACTCTATGCTGAGATTTTGACTGGCATGACTTTGTACACGTCTTACACATGTATTCCCAGCTATCACTGCATGGGTACAACAGGCCAGAAACATCCCTGTCATGCTTGGTGTCCATTAGCCCTTCAAATCAAACAAAGAATCTTACATGTATAAAAGTGGGCTTATATGTATAAATGTACATTTGGTAACTAGACTCTAAAATCAAATACTTTTTCTTGTGAATTAAAATTCAGAAATGCACAGGTAGGCTCTGGGAGGAATAGGCAGGGTAAATGAGTAAGTCATGGCTTTAGTGAAAATAAACATGTGTCATTAGATTGTTTTTGGAGTCTCTCTGTCATGTTTTTCATGGCTTGCTTTGACTTGCTGTGTTGTATAAACAAAGGAATCAAAAGTACGCCTCTTTCCAGAACAATTCTGATTTGTTTGTACTTTTGTAAAATACCAAGCCAAAAAATTAAAATGGCTGTGGTGCAGTATTGTGCAACAAATTAATATCAATCAAAGGGGGTTGTTGGTTTCATTACAATAGCCTTGATAAATTAAAAGTAATAAATTCAGTTGAAGGCCAGGCTTACAATCAGAAAGCTATTCTTACAATTCTAAGTAGTATTTTTCTCCTGTTCTCATCGGTATTTCCTCTGGGTTTATTCATAGGGGCGGAGGCATGGTCTGTGATTCCCTCCACTATTACTCCACCCTCCTGCAATGTGGCAAGTGACTTTCAAAACTGAAAACATGACGTTTCATAGGAGCTTGTTATTAAGTTTCCAAAGTTCACTTGACATTAGTCTGAGATATCCATGCCCTTTGGCAAGTATTCAGTCAGGAATGCTAGACCATTTAGTACTTAATTCCTGGTTAGTAAGATAATATATGTAGCTGACTGAGGTATGGGAGACGAAATAATTTGATGAATCTCTGGACAAAATGGAAGTGACTCCCTGGGGACCAATGAACTAGTAATTCGTCTGTCTGCATCAATTTCAGTTTCCTTTCTCATCAACTTTGTGTCTGAAAATGTCTGAATGAAGCTCCCTGTTAGGCTTGCCTACTGACTCTTTTGGCTTACAGTTTTGGTTTTCTGTCTGCTAGCTTGCCATCTTCTTTTTATAAACAAAGACACTAACAGTTTTCTCCCCTTGCTTAGTAGCTTTCTGATGTGATTGTCCAAGACATACATTTTCCTTTATTTCTTACTTATTCTGGTTTGGTTTGGTTTGGTTTTTCAAGACAAGGAATCTCTGTGTAGCCTCACTGTCCTGGAATTTGCTCTGTAGACCAGACTGGTAACAAGCTCAGAGATCTGCCTGCGTATGCCTTCTGAGTGCTGGGATTAAAGACATACACCACAGCGCCTGGCCAAAATATTCATTTTATAAAACAGAGAAGGTTGTGTATATTTGCTATAACCAACATAGTGACAGCAATAAATACAGTCACTATTTAGCATGGCTGGGTTCCCATTATGCTGTGTCGATGAGAGTTACCGTCAGTTCACTCTCAGTTGTGGTGTTTGCAATAAACTAAGCAGACTGTGACTAGGTTACTGAAGGATAGTTGACAATAGCTTTCCTGCTTTAGAAATCTAGATTAAATGTTCAGATAGTGACATTGTTATGGTATTTTTAGTCATATAACTGCTTTATCCACAAGGTCTGAAAAGTTCAGTACTACTGGCCTTTGCTCTTCAATAATAAAGATGGAAACACATAGTCACAAATTACAAAAATGAAATCGGTTTTTATTCAGTCAAAAATCATGGTTTAATTAAGATATAGCTATGAATATGTGTTTAGAACAAAAAACAAAAAAAGAAAAAACAAAAGCAAAAGAACTCTGTTACCTACTATCTATTTTGACTCTTGGCTTAATTCATATCACTAAATTGTATGTTTCTCTATTAAAGGAAATGAGATGACTTCACTGATAATTGTTTTATTTTTGCTCTAAATTTTAAAAGTTGACATAAAACATAGCATAGTTATTGAATCAAAATGACCTTTTCTCTGGAGAGTGAAGGGACTGAGCGGGTAAAGGAGCTTGCCACCAAGCCTGCCGTCTGAAACCTCATCCCGAGGGCCAACATCCTGGAAGGAGTGAACCAGTTCCTGACAAGTGTTCTCAGTCTTCTACAAGTACACCGTGACATATATGATCTTCCCTACCCCACCCACACATAAAGAAAAATGTATAAACGTAGCTTTTTAAATTGCCATCCTCTGTTGTTAATGTTATTTTAAGAAAGTTGTACAGTGATTTGATATTGGACATTAAAATGATTTTTATGTGCTTAGAAATATTGCAGTTTGGATAGAAGTTTGGATATTCACGCTTAAGTTGTTGATAGATTTAATATGTCTTCTGTATCGTAAAACACTATTTAAAGGTTATTTAAAACTTGTTTTAGTTAATTGCGAAAACAAAGCTAGTATCATAATTTATTTTTGATGTAAAGAAATGTATTTCATACACTAACTTTTTAGATCAGGTGTAAAAATATTGGCAATCATTATTATGATAGCAGCAGCAATCTCCTTGAATCTGGTGCTAGAGACCTGGATCCCAATTCAGCATCAATCCAAATCCTCAGGCAGAAAAGAAGGAACCTGTGCCCCATTCAGGTTCTCTGAGTAAGTGAGCAGATTCAGGAAAGTGATTGTGCACATGTGTACACATCTGCACGCACACATGTTTACCTTATGGACCTGGTCCACATGGTAGTGCACCTGGGAAGTTTGAAATGCCTGAGGCAGGCTCCTGGGAAACGTGTGCTGTTAGGGTTCTTAGCTGATTTTTTTAACTCAGGAAAATTAAGATGAAAGGTGAAAGATTGCAGGTGACAACCCCATCTATAAAAAGCATCACAGCAAGTTTTAGAGTATTGCACATCTCTGTAACGGTATGCTTCCCTAGAGAATCTCCCATAAAAATTACCACAGACTCTAAGCATAAGTACCTGACAAGATTGAGACAAGACAGAAACTTGAGAATGGTGTGCAGTGAAGAACCATGACTATCAGTACCAAGGCGAAAATCACAGAAACTGGGTGAATTAGTTGACAGCTAAAAGTATCCAGTCACCAGATGTAAAGAGACGTAACCAGTAGTAAAGGACTGCTGCAATCAATGCATTACCCTCAGTGCTCTAGATTAGCCATTGCTAGAGTGTGACATTCTGAATACTCTGCAGGCATACTGACAGGGAGTAGTGATCCAGAAGTTCCATGACACTCTACTCATGCTCCTGTTATTGCTTAGCCATCCCCACAGGCCTAGTCAATATAGTCCTAGGTAGTCAGGGACTGGAAAAGGAAGACTGGAAAGATCTTGGAGTGTGATTGGTATTTTGACTCATTCATAAGTTTTTTGGGGTGGTATGAAAGAAAAGGAGGCATTTTGTTCAGTGCAGTATCATTGGCTTATGTACATAGGTATATGTATATATAAATATGTATACAAATATTTTTCTTGACTTAGAATCTCATGAATCCTAGGTTAGCCTCAAACTCACTGTTTAGCCGAGGGTGAACAAAATGTATTCAACAATCCTCCTGCCTATGCCTCCTAAATTCTGGGAATACAGGTGCATACCTACATGGCATTGTACTGGGGACGAAACTCAGAACTTTGTGCATGTGTACACTCCACCGTCTGAGCTACCATGGCAGCCACAGTTTATCCAGTGTTTTCTAATCCAAGATCCTTAGACACAAATAGCACAGATAACACAGATCTCTATGTTGTACTCTACAAATTCTAACTGGAAGAAGAAAAATAAGGACAAGTTAAATTATATTAATGGTGATGCGCAATTCTTCTGACTTGGCAGTTTATATAACATTTTAGAATTCAGAACAGTTTTCTTTATGTTATAAATTATAAAGTCAGGAAGTGCAGACAGACGTCTAAGAGTGTCATCATATGTCATCTTTGTGTATTCTCATCCGTGCAATAGCTCTACTAGTTTACTTCATTGGTTGAGTAAAACTTAGCTTTCAATTTATTCAACTTTTTTTTCCAAGGATAATCTAAGGACCTCTTTACATCTCAATAGAAAACTGTACTGGATTGAACATCTTGTTCATGTATTCAATGCATAACTTAACATTTTAATTCTATAACTAGCATTTTAATTCTATTTTATGACTTAAAATGTAAAAACTGAGTTTTATATGCATTATAAAGAATTATTTATAGTTGTTTTATTTATTTATTTAATATCTCAACCACAGTTTCCCCTCCCTCCTCTCTTCCCACCTTCCCTCTCCCTGAGCCCCAACTACTCCTCGCATTCTCTTCAGAAAGGAGCAGGCATCCCTTGGATATCAACTAGCCATGACATATAAAGTTGGAGCAAATCTAGGCATCCCCTTTCCTATTACAGCTAGATGAGGCAACCCAGTAGGAGGAAGTGTCCTAAAGCCACGCAAGTGTCAGACAGCTCCTGCTCCCACTGTTAGGAGTCCCACAAGAAGACCAAGCTACAGAACTATGACATATGGTTAGAGGACCTAGGTAAGTCCCTTGCAGGCTCCCTGGTTGACAGTTCAGTTTCTGGGAGCTACTACGGGCCAAGGTTGGTTGAGTCTGTGGGTTTTCTTGTGGTATCTTTGACCTAACTGGCTCCCACAATCCCTCTTCTTCCTCTGTTTCAGGATTCCCCAAGCTTCACCTAATACTTGCCTGTGGGTCTCTACATCTGTTTTGATAAATTGCTAGGCTAGCCGCTCTGATGACAATTGCCCTAAGCACCAATCTATGAGTATAATAGAATAGCATTAGGAATTATTTTATCAAGGTTTTTTTTGCCAGTGGTTGATTCTATCCTAGGTCTCTAGACCTCCAGGCAGTGTCAGAGGTGGTCTCCTTCTCTTGTCATGGATTAAGCTGGACCAGTCATTGGTTGGCCAGTTCCACAATTTCTGAGCCACCTTTATCCCACCACATCTTATAAGCAGGACAAATTGGAGGTTGAAGATTTTGTGGCTAGGTTGGTGTCCAAATCCCTCCATTGGAATTCTTACAAGAGATGTATGGCTCAGACTCCATATCTCCCATTGTTGGGAGTCTTAGCTAGAGTGACCCTCACAGCCTCCTGGGAGTTTTCATTGTCCTAGGTTTCTAGCTCTTCAGAGGGATGGCCACCCCCATTTCCGTCTTCTCTCCCAGGAGTCTCTCTATCCATTCTCCTCTAACCTGACCCCTCCTGTCCCCATCCGCACCCTCACCCACTTCTCATTCCCCATTCACCCTTGATATCTATTCTGTTTCCCCTTCTCAGCAGATCCATGCAAACCCCCTTGAGCCCTCCTTGGTACTTAGCTTCTCTGGGTCTGTGGATTGTTGCATGGTTATCCTTTACTTTATGGCTAATGTCCACTTACACACAATGAGTGTCTTCTTGAGTCTGAGTTTACCTCACTCAGGATGACGTTCTCAAGTTCCATCCATTTGCCTGCAAACCTCATGATGTCATTGTTTTTAACAGCTGAATAATATTCCATTGTTTACATGCACCACATTTACTTTATCCATTCTTAAGTTGAGGGGTATCTAGGTTGTTTTACATTTCTGGTTATTGCAAATAAAGCTTCTAGGAACATAATTGACAAGTATCTTTGTAGTTATGGAGGAGCACCCTTTGTTATATGCTCAGAAATGGTATAGCTACGTTTTGAGGTACATCAATTCCCAATTTTCTGAGAAACTGCCACATTGTTTGATTTGCATTTTCCTCATGACTAAAGATGTTGAACATTTCAAGTGCTTCTTAGCCATTAGAGAGTCCTGTGTTAATAATTCTGTTTATATCTGTACACTGTCTTCTAATTGAATGATTTGATTTGTTAATGGGAGATGACTCAGCTGATACAGGCTAGGCTCATAACCAAAAAGTTTTATTTTTTAAATTATGTGCTTCACTCATACTTTATATGTTTTAGGAATGGTGTATCATAAATACTCTCCTTATATACTGTAACGTGTACTTTTGTAAAGATTACCAGAAAAAAAATCAATGTGCATTACTTTGATATTTTATAAAGCATTTTATTAAGGCTCTACCTGGCAGTTTCTTGTCTAAAAACAAGAAAAAGAGGTGGGTCACTTTATTACTTACATAAATGAAAATCTTTTTCATTAAGACTTCTTATAATTTATTAATTTAGAGAACTCAAGGGTTCTGTAAATTGGTACAAAAGTCTTAAGTTCTTCACTATTTTATTTAATCTTAATAATTGAATCTTTATCTTTTGTGAATAAATTCACGAATTTATAAAATTCTACCAAATTACCACTCATAATGAGTATTAGCAGATAAAATATTTTCTTTCTTCCACAA
Organism: Uromys caudimaculatus; assembly: GCA_028551405.1. NCBI lineage: Eukaryota > Metazoa > Chordata > Mammalia > Rodentia > Muridae > Uromys > Uromys caudimaculatus. The sequence continues at coordinate 58,606,450 of CM052716.1, forward strand.
CATAATATGCCACTTTTGAAGCTGAAATGTATAGCCATAAAACTATTGCAAGGGACCACGGAGTTGGCCTGGCCAAGTTGCCTTGGGAGGCATGTGTCAGAGATTTTTCAGGTTAGAGTCCGTGGGTCCTGGGGCACTCCCTCGGGCAGTGAAGCATTCAGGCTGCTTTGTGTTTCTCTGTATGTCTCCTTAGTAGTCAAGGAAGCATGAAAGCCTGACAGGACAGTTGGTCTTAGATGTTAATCATGTGTGCCTTGTATGGTTTGCAAACATCATTGTATCCTGGCAACTACAACTATATTGATCCTAGAAATTGCCATTATATTCTGTTTCTGAAAAAAGTACAAAAGTCTGATTGCTCTCAATGAAATTGTCATCGCCTCCGTTGTGCAGTGGCCCTCCAGCTGTCCTGATTTAATTCCTCGTAGCCATAGCAGGTGACCTAGCCTGGTAAATAAGCATGGACACAGGCAGACCCATGGATAAAACTTGTAGAGACAAAGGAAGATAACCAATGTAGAAAATACGGGAAACTCTGATAAGAGCTTTGAAAGTCCTTAACATATAACTAGACAAAACACTAGTGAATGCGCCGTAAGTCTTTTGGCTGGGGAAATATTTGATATTCTTAAAAGCAAAACAAGCATATAAGAGACACATGGGTGAGATAAAGACTTCAGAGACAGAGTTTGAAAACTGATGTTGTGTGCCTGAGTTATACCACATGTCTATATGATTATGAATTTGTTTATCACTCATCACTCTTTTGAATTTTCATTGAGAAATGAGAATATTAAGGGGCCGCACAGGTTGTTGCTTGGTTAAGAGCACTTACTGCTTTTCCCGAGGAACTAAGTTCAGCCCCCAACCTCTCACCCCCTGCCCTTGTTACATGGCTCACAACCACCTTTTAGCTCCAGGGTATCTGAAGCCCTATTCTTGATTCTAAGCCACACATGTGGTATATACTCACACAGACAGACATACTTAAATATATCAGTACTTTTTAAATTCATGCATATCTGATTCTTTACCTCATTACCTACTAATCATTGTGACTTGTTTTAGGTGCTCTCCTTTGTGACAGCTGATTGGAGGCACTCTGTGTTAGGTAAGCCTTTTGGGAAAGATGAGGGACGGGATTAGGTCCTGAGTCAGTGTCAGGAAGAGCAAAGGTTTAGCTCTAAATATATGTGTATCAGATGGATAGGTAGTAAATAAATAGAAAGCGCATTAAAAATAAGAATGCCAGTAGAAATAATAATTAATATAAAGCAAGTATTAATATGTTCACAGATACGCATGTGCTGAGACATGTGCAGATATCAGAGGTTAACTTAGGAAGAACTGATTCCTGTTACCATGTGGGTTCCAGACATGGAAGTCAGGTCATCAGTCTTGGTTGCAAGTACCAATGAAGCCATCTCACCAGCCCATTCATAGACTTTTTAGTGGCTCCCTTTCTTACTGAAAATTGGCTATTTCTCTTTTACATTTTTCTAAATTTGGAACTAGGAAGGCTAGAACAACAATTAAAATATAAAGATGTTTCCCTAGGAAAGTAACAATGTTTTTTCTATAAAACTTATTACTGGAGTGGCACAGATAAATGAGCAAGGGATTAACTCCGGCAGCTGTTGGATTGTCATAGTAGAGTGCTGTCCCTTAGACATCCTTTTTCCTAGTGCCACATTGAGATATTCATTTTCTAGGCTTAGACAAGCAAGCATATTCATTTAAAAAAAAATCTATGTGTACTGGGCCAGTAAGATTGCTCAGTGGGTTAAGACACTTGATGCTAAGCCTGGCAGTCTGCGATCAGACCTCAGAACCCACATGATAGAAAGAAATAATATCAAACTCATCCTGCAGATAGTCCTCTGAATTTCATACATGTGTCATCATACATGTGCACACAATGCACACAAACACATCCTAAATAAATAAATCACTATATTTTTAATTCATACATATCGAATTACTTACAACCTTATTTACCATGCCATTATGATTTGGTTTAGGTGTTTTTCTTGGTGACAGCTGACTTGGAGGCACTCTGTGTTAAGGCTCTTAGGAAAGATGATGCATGGGAACACTTAGGTCTTCAGTCAGTGTCAAGAAGAGCAAATGTTTATCTCTATATAAATGTTTATCAGATAGGTAGGTAGCTAAAATAATAGCTAGATAAATAAACATATGCACAATTCCTCCATGTATATTTAAAGGTTCAGAACTCATGGACATTCTGTGAGTGAGGTACAAAAGAATAATTAAGCACAACCAGAAGTTTTATAAAGAGAAGTGCAGTTTTCATAATTTCTCATAGACTACAATCTCATCTAGAGTTTACTCCCTGAACTGATTTAAAAAGTTGGGAGGAGGGGGCTTGCAAGTACCATCTTCCCTTGGCCAGTACTTTTGGGAAACTCTGAAAGAAAGAAAACTAACTAGCCTGGATTTGGAACATACACTCACATGTTAGCTTTATTGAATCAATACTTCCCAAATGTGTTTAAATTTAAAATATTTTTAAATGGAGTGTTTTGTGGGATTTTATAAAACACTGGCCCAGAGCACTTTCTCATTAAAATTATTACAACTTGTACTAAATGTCCTCAGAAAAATTAGAATTGACTAAATGTTTCTCTGCTAAAGAATTTAGAGTGTTTTATGGTACTCTTTCCCCACAAACTGAAATATAATTTAAAGCAAATATTTAAATATGCTTTTGATGTTCTCATTGTTTGCCTTATGGTAATGAAATGTAAATATTTTATCTTAATGACATTTTGAATGCTAATTGTATTCCCATAATCATTTCAATACTATAATTCCTTCCTGAAGATGATGTTAACTTGCAGTTCTGCAAGGTGACAAAGAATAGTTTTCTCTCACCGCAGGCTAGCTGACAACCCAAAGCCCTGCACACGTGGGACACTCTTCTTTCTTCTCCTTCCCCTTTTCCTTCCCTTCTTCTCTTCATTCTTTTTTACTTGGTCATGGTCTTTTAGCATATTAAACATTTTTATAAACCCACAATTAAATCAAATGTGTGTTCTGTTATGTTACTTCTTTTCTGGACTTGATGATGAAACATACTTTTCATTTCTGGTCACAAAGAAAAAGAGAGAGTTTTCTGTATCTTACCATAGATATGACAGGAAAACATGATCTTTTTAAGTCAATATATGGTAATTGGGCAGTATTAGTCACAATGGTCATAAACAATAAGAATAACAATGAGATTTATTATAAGCCTGTTTCTTGCCCAATGTAATTTTATTTAACAATTATGAGTTAAAATGTAAATGAGGATGTGGAACTCTGTGTTGGCCTGCTGACTCAGCTCTTCTTTCCGGGGATTTATTCCCAGGCCACCACACTGGAGACTCTGTGTCTCTAGTAATTGAAGCTCACTTTCTTATTCCTAACCAGTGTGTTTCTTCCTTCCCAAAGGAAATTACAGTCCTTTCTGTGAAAAAAAACTCAACAACTCTAACTTTTTAATTGAAAATAGATTTTTTAAAGTCTATTTTGATTATGGTTTCTCCTCCCCCATCTCCTCCAAAAATCTCCTTACTTCTCCACCCACGCCAAGCAGGATCCTTTCTTTCTCTCTCTAATTAGGATGCTAACAGACAATTCAATGATAATAATAATTATTATTTTGATGATGATGATAAAATAGTAATAATATATTAGATAAAATAAAAACAAAGAAGCTAGAATAGGCCAAAACAAACAGAAGAAGAAGATAAACAGCCAACGAGAAAGCTCAAAAAACACATGAAGTCACAGAAACACACAGGTCCCAGAAAAACTACAAGACTGGAAACCATAATATCTATGTAAAGGACCTATAACGTTTTTATCTTTATTAAAAATGCCCTAAAATGCATTAAAAGACAAAGAGCCTTCAAAAATGCCATTAAGCTAGTTTTGTGTTGGTGTTGGCCAACACAGAACTGCAGGGAATGCTACCTACCCTTCAGTGTGTTTATTATTTCCAGTGAAATTCTGTTGTACAGATCTAATTATTCACTTGTGAGTACTTTTTAATTGGAGGTAGTTTCTGAGTTAGGGATGTGGGCCTTTGTCCATGTCCCCTCTCAGCTCTGGAACCTCTCCAGGTCTAGTCCCGTGCAGGCCCTGTGCTTGCTGCAGTCCTCTCTGCAAATCCATGTATGTACCCATCCTGCTTTGTTCAGAACTCCTTATTTCCTGGTGTCTTCTGTCCTTTTTGACTCTTACAGACTTCCAGCCTTCTCTTCCACAGAGTTCCCTGAGTCCTGACAGGAGGGAGGGGTTTGATGGGGGCACCCCATTTGAGCCTAGTTGCCTCATTCTCTGCACGCTGTCTTGCTGTGGGTGTCAGTATTTGTTCTTATCAACTGCAGGAGAAAGTGTCTCTGCCATTCTCTTTTAGTAGGAGAGTAGATTTTGGTTTTCCCCTAAGTCCTTGGCCTATGTGCTCTCAGCTTCTTGTTCACCCGAGCAGTATCAGGAGTGAGTTCCATCCCATGGAATTGGCCTTAAGTCCGTCAGATATCTATAGACTACTCCCACAAGGTGGACCACTATTACATCAGCATGCCTAGCAGCTAAGGCACCATTGTAGATCAAAGAGTTTGTAGCTGGGTTGTTGGTGTTTACCTTTTTCTTTTGGTAGCTTGCATAAAATGTATTCAGCTCTGCGATCAATGAATTCTGTATGCGTTGTCTAAAGCAATAGGGCCTTGCCATCAATTTGTGGATAGCAGCAAACAATCTTGGCAATAGCATGGGTTGTTTGGGAGTTTCCATAGAGCCCCTTTGGCTAACTGGTCAATTATATGTAATCCGTTTTTAGAATTGTAGGTTTCATGTGGTGACTAGAGATGTCTAGGAGGGCTCTGTCTCCCCAGGTATTTGTGATTCCATTTAGATGGGCTTCATATATGTATATATTATAGGGAACTTGTACTGCATTCCTTTCCTTAAGACCCTTCCTATGGCGCTTAGTTCAACTCTCCCATATTCCCTCTATGCTCCCCACTTTAATCCTGCATTTTAGCCAGCACCATCCATCCATAACTCTCTGTTCTATTTCTCCTTCCTAGAGAGATAGAAGCCTCCAATCTCCTCCCTCATTCTATGTGTATTACTTAGAATATCTAAGAAAAAGGTTACACTTCATAAATAGAGAAGCCTTTATGATGTTAAGCAAAGAAGGCTTTAGAATGTCCTTACCTTAGTTACTTTTCTATTACTGTAAAGAGATGCCATGACCTAGTCAAGTTATAAAAGTCTCTTTACTGGCTTGCTCACAATTTCAGAAAGTAAGTCCTAGACCACCATGGTGGGAGCATGGAAGTGGGCAGGCACACATGGCATTGGAACAATGGTGTGGGCTTATAACTTACATCCTATTCTGCAAGTGTAGGAAGAAAGAGAGAAGAGAGAGGGAGGGAGGGAGGAAGGCAGAGAGGAAGGGAGGGAGGAGAGAGGGAGGGAGGCTGGGCCTAACCCATAAGTGGAAGCAGGCAGGCAGGCAGGCAGACAAAAAAACTTTGGCCTGCTATGGGTCTTTAGAAAACTCACGGCCCACCCCCAGTGGCATATCTCCTCCACCAACAAGGTTAAACCTCCTAATCTTTCCCTAAACTGTTTAAAAACTAGGGCCCAGACATTCAACTATGAGCCTGTGCAGGCCATGGTCATTTAAACTACTGTAGTTCTTTAAATTAATTTTTAAACATATGCATATAGTAATAGCATTGATATCTAATTCTTCTGAAGTATTTTCAAATTTCTTTCAGAACTGTTCAAGGATAAAAAGTTACACATGAAATTTTGTGGCCATAAGAACAAATCCTAAATTATCAGATGGAGAAAACAGCTATTATTGACTTATCATATCACTTGGAAGCAACCACACACGTGAACTCCAGTCAGTGCCATGGAGATGGTCAAGCTGCTACGTTTATGGGAGGGACACTGGGAAAGTGTTGGCACCACAGACATACAACTGAACGATAGTAAGGTAGATCAGAAAGAAAGGCTTGCTTTTGTTGCATTTCTACAGAAGTCGTGCTAGGATGTTTTGAAGTAGTCTCAGCATGGGGCTTTAACAGCAGAAATTCATCTTCGTTATGTTATTCTGTTAGAAGTACAGACTCCAAGTGCACTCATGCTCTGAGCCCAACTGCTAAACCAGCTAATATTGTAAAAATATTGTAACAAAAACAGATAATGTGACTTGTCGAAGACACAAGCAAAATTGCCATAACAGCATGTTCTACTAGGACAGTTTCATAAAAATAACATTTCTGGCCATCTTATTAGATCCCAGATAATGAATAATGAAATGTATGCAGGATCCTATGTAACTCCAGGGCCTTTTTTTTTTTTTTTTTACTCCATTTTTTGCTCCCAAGTTAAAAAGGGCATTTTTTTAACTTAATATTTTTTATTTAAATTTTAATTTTTTGATACTATATTTACCTTTGAAATGTTTTCCCCTTTCCAGTTCTCTACTTTGGAAAACCCCTAACTCCTCACCCTCCCCCTGCATTTATGAGAGTATTCCCCCCACCCACCCACTGATCCAACCACTACTGTCTCCACACCTTGGCATTCCCCTATACTGGGGTCTCTAACACCCTCAGGCCCAAGGGCCTCTCCCACCCCTGATGGCCAACAAGGCCCTCCTCTGCCACATATGTGGCCCGAACCATGGGTCCCTCCATGTCTATTCTTTGGTTGGTGATCCAGTCTCCAGGAGGACCAGGGGATCAGGCCAATTGACACTGTTGCTCCCTCCATGGGGCTACAAACTCCCTCACCTCCTTCAGTCCCTTCTCCAACTCCTCCATCTGGGACCTCACTCTCAGTCCAGCAATTACTGTAAAGTAAAACTTGGGTATTCCGAACTTTTGGGCTAATATCCACTTATCAGTGAGTACATACCATGTTCATTCTTTTGTGACTGAGTTACCTCACTCAGGATGATATTTTCAAGTTCCATCCATTTGCCCATGAATTTAATGAAGTCATTGTTTTTAATAGCTGAGTAGTATTCCATTGTGTAAATGTACCACATTGTCTGTATTCACTCCTCTGTTGAGGGACATCTAGGTTGTTTCCAGCTTCTGGCTATTATAAATAAGGCTGCTATGAACATAGTGGAGCGTGTGTCTTTATTACATGTTGGAGCATCTTCTGGGAATATGCCCAGGAGAGGTATAGCTGGTTCCTCAGTTAGTATTATGTCCATTTTTCTGAGGGTATGACAAACTGATTTCCAGAGTGGTTGTACCAGCTTGCAATCCCACCAGCAATGGAGGAGTATTCCTCTTTCTCCACATTCTTGACAGCATCTGCTGTCACCTGAGTTTTTGATCTTAGCCATTCTGACTGTGTGAGGTGGAATCTCAGAGTTGTTTTGAGTTGCATTTCCCTGATGACTAAGGATGTTGAACATTTCTTTAGGTGCTTCTCAGCCCTACGAATTTCCTCAGTTGAGAATTCTCTGTTTAGCTCTGTTCCCCATTTTTTGATAGCGTTATTTGGTTCTCTGGAGTCTAACTTCTTGAGTTCTTTGTATATATTGTATATTAGCCCTCTGTTGGACTTAGGATTGGTAAAGAACTTTCCCAATCTCTTGGTTACCATTTTGTCCTATTGACAGTGTCCTTTGCCTTAGGGAAGCTTTGCAATTTGATGAAGTCCCATTTGTTGATTCTTGATCTTAGAGCATAAGCCACTGGTGTTCTGTTCAAGAACTTTTCCCCTGTACCCATGTGTTCGAGACTTTTCCCCACTTTCTCTTCTATTAGATTCAGTGTATCTGGTTTTATGTGGAGGTTCTTAATCCATTTGGATTTGTGTTTTGTACAGGGAGATAGGAATGGATCAATTCTCATTCTTATATATGTAGACCGCCAGTTGAACCAGCACCATTTGTTGAAAATGCTGTCTTTTTTCCACTGGGTGGTTTTAGCTCCTTCGTCGAAAATCAAGTGGCCATAAGTGTGTGGGTTGATTTCTGGGTCCTCAATTCTATTCCATTGATCTACCTGCCTGTCACTGTACCAATACCATGCAGTTTCTATCACTACTGCTCTGTAGTACAGCTTGAGATCAGGGATGCTGATTCCCCCCAGAAGCTCTTTTGTTGTTGAGAATAGCTTTTGCTATCCTGGGTTTCTTGTTATTCCAAATGAATATGAGAATTGCTCTTTCTAAGTCTATGAAGAATTGAGTTGGAATTTTGATGGGGATTGCATTGTATCTGTAGATTGCTTTTGGCAGGATGGCCATTTTTACTATATTAATCCTGCCAATCCATGAGCATGGGAGATCTTTGCATCTTCTGAGGTCTTCTTTGATTTCTTTCTTCACAGACATGACTTTCTTGTCATATATATCTTTCACTTGTTTGGTTAGAGTCACACCAAGATACTTTATAT
>CM052716.1:58614999-58667292 GCA_028551405.1 Uromys caudimaculatus
AATGAAATGGCCATGTGGTTTTTTTCTTTGAGTTTGTTTATGTAGTGGATTACATTGATGGATTTCCGGGTATTGAACCATCCCTGCATCCCTGAGATGAAGCCTACTTGATCATGATGAATGATCGTTTTGATGTGTTCTTGGATTTGTTTTGCGAGAATTTTATTAGGTATTTTTGCATCGATATTCATAAGGGAAATTGGTCTGAAGTTTTTTTCTTTGTTGGGTCTTGGTATCAGTATAACTGTGGTCTCATAGAAGAAATTGGGTAGTGTTCCTTCTGTTTCTATTTTGTGGAATAGATTGAAGAGTATTGGTATTAGGTCTTCTTTGAAGGTCTGATAGAATTCTGCAGTGAACCCATCTGGTCCTGGGCTTTTTTTGGTTGGGAGACTTTTAATGACTGCCTCGATTTCTTTAGGCATCATGGGACTGTTTAGATGGTTTCCCTGATCCTGACTTAACTTTGGTATTTGGTGTCTGTGTAGAAAATTGTCCATTTCATCCAGATTTTCCAATTTTTTGAGTATAGTCTTTTGTAGTAGGATCTGATGATTTTTTGAATTTCCTCAGAATCTGTTGTTATGTCTCCCTTTTCATTTCTAATTTTGTTAATTTGGATACTGTCTTTGTGTCCTCTGGTTAGTTTGGCTAAGGGTTTATCTATCTTGTTGATTTTCTCAAAGAACCAGCTCCTGGTTTTGTTGATTCTTTGTATAGTTCTTTTTGTTTCTACTTGGTTGATTTCAGCCCTGAGTTTGATTATTTCCTGCCTTCTACTCCTCTTGGGTGCATTAGCTTCCTTTTGTTCTAGAGCTTTCAGGTTTGCTGTTAAGCTTCTAGCGTGTACTCTCTCCAGTTTCTTTTGGAGGCACTCAAAGCTATGAGTTTTCCTCTTAACACTGCTTTCATTGTGTCCCATAAGATTGGGTATGTTGTACTTTCAGTTTCATTAAATTCTAGGAAGTCTTTAAATTCTTTCTTTATTTCTTCCTTGACCAAGTTATCATTGAGTAGATCTTTGTTCAGCTTCCATGTGTATGTGGGCTTTCTGTTGTTGTTGTTGTTGTTGTTGTTGTTGTTGTTGTTGTTGCTATTGAAGACTAGTCTTAATCCCTAGTGATCTGATAGGAGGCATGGGATTATTTCAATCTTCTTATATCTGTTCAGGTTTGTTTTGTGACTGATTATATGTTCAGTTTTGGAGAAGGTATCATGAGGTGCTGAGAAGAAGGTATATTTTTTTGATTTAGGATGAAATGTTCTATAGATATCTGTTAAATTCATTTGGTTCATCACATTTGTTAGTTTCACTGTGTCTCTGTTTAGGTTGTGTTTCCAAGATGTGTCCATTGATGATAATGAGGTGTTGAAGTCTCCTACTATTATTGTGTGAGGTGCAATGTGTGCTTTGAGCTTAAGTAAAGTTTCTTTTATGAATGTGGGTGGCCTTGCATTTGGAGCATAGATGTTCTGAATTGAGAGTTCTTCTCAGTAGATTTTTCCTTTGATGAGTATAAAGTATCCTTCCTTATCCTTTTTGATGACTTTTGGGTGAAAGTCGATTTTATTGGATATTAGAATGGCTACTCCAGCCTATTTCTTGGGACCATTTGCCTGGAAAATTGTTTTCCAGCCCTTTACTCTGAGGTTGTGTTTGTCATTATCATGGAGGTGGGTTTCCTGAATGCAGCAAAATGCTGGGTCCTCTTTATGGATCCAGTCTGTCAGTCTATGTCTTTTTATTGGGAAATTGAGTCCATTGATGTTAAGAGATATTAAGGAGTAGTGATTGTTGGTTCCTATTATTTTCAATATTACTTTTATGTTTGTGTGGCTATCTTCTTTTGAGTTTGTTGAAAGATTACTTTCTTGCTTTTTCTAGGGTGTAGTTTCCCTCCTTGAGATGACGTTTTCCATCTGTTACCCTTTGTAGGGCTTGGTTTGTGGAAACATATTGTGTAAATTTGGTTTTGTCATGGAATATTTTGGTTTCACCATCTATAGTAATTGAGAATTTTGCTGGGTATAGCAGCCTGGGTTGGCATTTTTGTTCTCTTAGGGTTCGTATGAGTTCTGCCCAGGATCTTCTAGCTTTCATAATCTCTGATGAGAAGTCTGGTGTAATTCTGATAGGTCTGTCTTTATATGTTACTTGACCTTTTTCCCTTGCTGCTTTTAATATTCTTTCCTTGTTTTGTGTAGTTGTTGTTTTCACTATCGTGTGACGGGAGGAATTTCTTTTCTGGTTCAATCTATTTGGATTTCGGTAGGCTTCTTGTATATTTATGTTCATCTCTTTCTTTAGGTTAGGGAAGTTTTCTTCTATAATTTTGTTGAAGATATTTACTGGTCCTTTCAGTTGGGTGTCTTCACTCTCTTCCATACCTATTATCCTTAGGTTCTGTCTTCTTATTGTGTCCTGGATTTCATGGATGTTTTGGGTTAGGAGCTTTTTGCATTTTGCATTTTCTTTGACTGTTGTGTTGATGTTGTCTATGGTATCTTCTGCACCTGATATTCTCTCTTCTATCTCTTGTATTCTGTTGGTGATGCTTGCATCAATGACTCCTGATCTCTTTCCTAGGTTTTCTAACTCTAGGGTTGTCTCCCTTTGTGATTTTTTTGTTGTTTCTATTTCTATTTTTAGCTCCTGGAAGGTTTTGTCCATTTCCTTCATCTGTTTGATTGTGTTTTCCTGTAATTCTGCCTGTTTTATTGTGTTTTCCTGTAATTCTTTAATGGATTTTTGTGTTTCCTTTTTAAGGGCTCTGGTTGTTTCCCTGCGTTCTCTTGTATTTCTTTTAGGGAGTTATTTATTTCCTTCTTAAAGTCTTCTATCATCATCATCATCATGGGAAATAATTTTAAATCTGAGTCTTGCTTTTAGGGTGTTTTGGGGTATCCAGGGCTTACTATGGTGGGAGAGCTGGGTTCTGATGATGCCAAGAAGCCTTGGTTTCTGTTCTTTATGTTCTTGCCCTTGCCTTTCGCCATCTGGTTAACTCTGATGTTATCTAGTCTTATTCTCTCTGGCTGTGGCTTGTCCCTCCTACAAGCCTCTGTGTCAATACTCCTTTAAGACTAGCCCTCTCTGAGAGATATTTGGGTTTGGAGAGCTGTGGCACAGGATCAGCTCTGGGATGCAGACAGAAACCAGAAGGATCTTGTCCCCAGCTGTCCCTTGGTTCCTGTATCCTGATGGCTCTGCAAGGGTCCCTCTTGATCCAGTGAATTTGAACAGAAGTGGTGGTCTTGTCTGCTGGAAGGTGTGTCCGCACTCCTGGGATACCATCTCTCTCCTGGCATTATTTGAGTATGGAGCCTTGTGTCACAGAATCAGCTCCCCGACCGTCGGAAGAAACCAGATGACCACTCCTCAGTCATTGTGTACTGGGATTCCAGGTGGGTCCCTCTGAGCAAACAGGCTTGTCCACACTCCTGGGAGTCTAGCTATCTCCAGGCACTATTTGGCTATGGAGCCTTGTGGTACAGGCTGAGGTTCCCAGCCACAGATGGAAACTGGAAGGCTCCTGTCCCAGGCTTTTTCTCAATCCCTATTTCCCAAGGGCCTGTGAGGCTAGTTTTCTCTTGGTGCTATTTGGCTCTGTAACCCTGGTGGCCCATGCAGATGCCTCCTGCCACAGATGGAAACCGGAAGTCTCCTGTCCCAGGCTTTTCCTCAGTCCCTGTGTCCAGAGGGCCTGGGAGGCTAGCTTTCTCCTGGCACTATTTGGCTATGGAGCTCTGGTGGGCCAGGCAATGGTCTCCCAACACAGATGGAAACCAGAAGGTTCCTTTCCCAGGCTTTTCCTCAGTCCCTATGTCCGAAGGATTCCAGGCGGGTCCCACTGAGCAATGGTGCTTGACTTAACCCCACTCACAGCTTTTCCACACTCCTGGGAGGGTAGCTTTCTCCTGGTGCTATTTGGCTATGGAACCCTGGTGGCCCAGGCACAGGTCTCCTGCCACAGATGGACACAATAGGGCATTTTTATGCCACCCCTAACCCATTTTAGCTTCTGAATAAATGACATGGAGAACTAATAAATGTATTAACAAGCTGCAGGCACTATGCTGGGCAGATACTTATCTAGTCTAACCTGCTATGGCTGCCTACTTTCCAGGTACCTAGTCCTTTACAATCTCATCTTTCTCTGGCTTGCTCTGTTCCATGTGTGTCCTCATGGTGACTTCCCTGATGATGTCTTATGGAGAGTCCTCCTGGTCTTTATCCTCCTCTCTCCTCTCTTCTCTGTCCTGGTCCTTCTCCTCTCCTCTCTTTCTTCCCTTTCTTTCTTTGCCTTTTTTTCTAGGAACCTCTGACTCAGATAGGAATTCCCACCCTATTCTCTTCTGCCCAGCTATAGGCTGAATCATCTCTTTATTAGCCAATCAGAGGTGATGGGAAAGTATTTTTATACATCATTAAGACAGAAGGTGCCAAATGCCTGGACTAGAACCAGAACTCAGGGCTCAGCAATCAGTATCTGAATACAAAGTGCACAAATCTGCCCCCCCCCCAACAGGCTTTGGCAAGCTTCTTTTGGAAAATTTTATTATTTTTATTTACTAAATAAAGATATATTGAACACACATAGTCCAAAATTTAAAGTTAAATTTTTCACTTGAAATGTCTGATGAAATTTACATTAACACTTTTCTCTTTTTTTGATTGGATATTTTATTTATTTACATTTCAAATTTTGTCTCCTTTCCCATTTTCCCCTCCGGAAATCCCCTATCCTAACCTCCCTCTCCCTGCTTCTATGAGGGTGTTCCTCCACCTCCCACCCACTCTTGTCTCCCAGCCCTTGAATTCCCCTATACTTGGGCATCTATCGCCTTCACAGTCCCTAGGGCCTCTCCTCCCATTGATGCCTGACAAGGCCATCCTCTGCTGCATATGCAACTGGAGCTATGGGTCACTCTATGTATACTCTTTCGATGGTGGGTTAGTCCCTGGGAGCTCTGGAGAGTCTAGTTGGTTGAGATTGTTGTTCTTCCTATGGGTTGCAAACCCCTTCAGCTCCATCAATCCTTTCTCTAACTCCTCCACTGGGGACCCAGTGCTCAGTCCAATGGTTGGCTGCAAGCATCCACCTCTGTATTTGTCAGGCTCTGGCAGAGCCTTTCAGGAGACAGCTATATCAGGCTCCTTTCAGCAAGCACTTCTCGACATCCGCAATAGTGTCTGGGTTTGGTGTCTGTAGCATTGATTCCCAGGTGAAGCATTCTCTGGATGGCCTTTCCTTAGTCTCTGCTCCACACTTTGTCTCCGTATTTCCGCCCTTGAGTATTTTGTTCCCCCTTCTAAGAAGGATTCAAGCAGCCACACTTCGGACTTCTTTCTGCTTGAGCTTCATGTGGTCTGTGAATTATATCATGAGTACTTGAAGCCTTTAGGCTAATATCCACTCATCAGTGAGTACATACCATGGGTGTTCTTTTGTGACTGGGTTACCTCACTCCAGATGATATTTTCTAATTCCATCCATTTGCCTAAGAATTTCATGAACTCATTGTTTTTAATAGCTGAGTACTACTCCATTGTGTAAATGTACCACATTTTCTGTATCCATTCCTCTGTTGAAGGACATCTGGGTTCTTCCAGCTTCTGGCTATTATAAATAAGACTGCTGTGAACATAGTGGAGCATGTGTCCTTGTTATATGTTAAAGAATCTTTTGGGTATGTGTCTAGGAGTGGTATAGCTGGGTCCTCAGGTAGTACTATGTCCAATTTTCTGAGGAACCTCCAAACTGATTTCCAGAGTGGTTGTACCAGCTTGCAATCCCATCAACAATGGAGGAGTGTTCCTCTTTCTCCACATCCTCGCCAGCATCTGCTGTCACCTGAGTTTTTGATCTTAGCCATTCTGACTGCTGTGAGGTAGAATCTCAGGGTTGTTTTGATTTGCATTTCCCTGATGACTAAGGATGATGAACATTTTTTTAGGTGCTTCTCAGCCCTTCGAGTTTCCTCAGTTGAGAATTCTCTGTTTACCTCTGTTCCCCATTTTTTGATAGGGTTATTTGGTTCTCTGGAGTCTAACTTCTTGAGTTCTTTGTATATATTGGATATTAGCCCTGTATCGGATGTAGGGTTGGTAAAGATCTTTTGGTTACTGTTTTGTCCTACTTTGCCTTACAGAAGCTTTGCAATTTTATGAGGTCCCATTTGTCGATTGTTGATCTTAGAGCTCTCTAGATGCAGAGTATAATGGTGCATGGTCTCTCTATGGTGCATGGGTGCATTCCTGGACCATTGGAAGGCTTCCATTTGAATCCTTTCATTACACTATTAAATAACACATACTTGTATCAACACATCACCTGCTAGATGACCTATAAATATCTTTTCATTTCTGATGTACCAATTTATTTATGTGACTGCGATAAGTGTTTTATTGTGGTTAGTTGCCACATTTGAACACTGCTGTCCTTTCTCCTATTCATAAGTGCATGATACCTGTGGACTAAAGTAAGTATGCGACACTCATTTTTCTTCGGAATTCTTGGAATTCTGTTATCAAGATATTTTTTTCTACTTTATTTCTTCTACTTGGGAAAGTTGGTTGTATCGGTATGTTTTAAACTAATGATATCAAGGGGTTTTATTAACCACAAATACTATAAAATGTATCTTCAAAGACAGGCTTGCAGTTACAGTGTTGCAAACTGCACCCATCTTTTAGGCTTTGTCTTTCTTTATCATGAGTTAGAAGCTCACTAGACTTCAATAAATATCCTCAGAGACAGAAAGAAGCAGATGGGGTGGAGAAAAAAAAAAAAAAAAAAGGCTGGAAAGGGGAAGTTCCCATTCCAGGGTCCTAATTTAATGTAGATTTTAGCCAAATAATGTCCTTACTAATTATAGATTCCCAAGTTATATGAAGGAAATATAGTGTGTCTATCATGTGTGTACAATCCAAATTGGTTTTTTGGTTTGCTTGTTTTTTTTTTTTTTTCATTTTGATTAAAAGCTTTTCTATTGCTGTTGATATTTTTGCTTTGTTTTTCGTTTTACCAAACAATAAAATAAAAAAATAACTTCAAACAAACTAAAAATAGTTGGAGTTAGTGCTTTGTTTTATCTTCCTTTTATCTTTACTAGGATATTTTTTTCTGATTTTCGGTTATTTCTCATAGTTTTGATATTATAGTATCATTACATCATACCTCCCTTCCCTTTCCTTTCTCTCTTTTTCTACTAGAAGCAAACCCAAATGCATAAACTTTTGAAATTTATCAAGATTTTTATAGTAGTATAAAGAACAGTGTTACCGGCAAAGTTAATCAGATGGGAAAAGCCAGGTTTACAACAGGATTCATTTTAAACAGAAAAAAAACTATAGACAACTGCATTAGAAGAGAAATAAGCAGTTGCTTAGGACTATTAAAAATGTGTTCCCTGCTCCTGCTCATAGAAGGCTTCTGTGACAAGTCCTTCCCACAAAAAAGTAACAATGTATCCAGCAAGCCATTGTAGAGAACTCTTAAACATTTTGATAAGGGTACTGAAGTGTAGCTCTCCACAGTATGGCTATGGGGCTGGGGCGGGGCTGGGGAAGAACTCACTTTTCCTTAAGGGTCTGGCCATCAGGAGTTTGATCATGCTTAATGACTATATAGAAAACACAAGATGAACTAGTTTGTTTGTTTGTTTGTTTGTTTAATCTTTTTTTTGAGGGGTCGGGAAGGCACAGGGTGCGAGGCAACCCTGGGAGGACTGGGAACTTAAAATGATCAGGTTTGTTATATAAAATGCCCAGATAATCAATAAAAATATTATGTTAAAATATAAAACCAAACAAAACAAGAATAACTACTACTGCAACATTCTCAGCATAACAACTTTCCAAATTATTTATCACATGCATCTTTTCAGGTAATTCTTCTGTAGACTCCACAGAGTAGTTATTTGTTTTAGCTGCATTTTGTAGATGAAATTGAAGCACAGAGTGTCTTAGATAGCAAATGATAGAAAAGAAAGTCAGACTTGATGAACAGACTCTTAAGTACAGGCCCTATACTGTATTGCTGCAATAACAGTTAAGTAAATGAATAGCTTTTTCGTTTATGCATAGAAAAAGATTCAAGTGCATTTCCCTGGAGGACAAAATTAAAGCAAAGCATGCATTTGTAGTAATTACTATATAGTTAAGTGCACAATACATATATGTTGCATGGTTAATAAATGGTTTATTATGAGAATACGAATTGCAATTGTGATATTACAAAAGTAATATTATTTGAATTAATTATAATGAGAGCAAGTAGCACAAATTATGAAATTATAAAATTATGATAGATCTTTTTAGATTGGTCATCTTTAGTTTAATAGTATTGTAATTTTAAAAAACTAAATATAATGTATCAAAAAACCCCACAAATTATATATGAACAAATCCTGTTAAAAAGACGAAGAATGTTAATAGTGATTTATGAAATAAACTGAAAATGAAATAAATAAGATAATGATTCAAATGTAAATATAATGAAAGAAATCTTTGATAATACTGTAAATGAGGTGTAGCAAATGAGGGAAGAATTGAAGCTTTAGTGAAATTTGTTTCTTTGAATTCAGCCATACTCAGCTGAGTTGTATGGCAAGAGTTAGACCAGGCACAGATAGGAAGGAAATCACAGAGCACCCAGAACCGTGGCCAACAAAGGACTATACAACTAATAAACATGGTAGCCAAATTCATTTGTATCTTATCCGTCATTTCAGAACTCAGTATAGCAGATCTCATCAATCACTGTCCAAACACTCTGGGCTTAGCACAACTCTGCGTACCTGTAAGACTTGGATTAAACAGAAACGTGCTGACATTCTACTGCACCCCATTTTTGCATGTTTGCTGCTAAGGATCATACACTACAGCAGGCTGACAGATGCGGCAAGTCAGCCAAGATGTCTTAGACAGTTCTGTGCCATCTCCTGCCTACTACAAGTGTCTTCTGGCAGATGGTCAATATTCCTTTTTGATCTTCAGCATATAGATGATTCATAGTAACTCATGAGTCCTCTGTGATGGTCAGTTATCATCTAGTGCATAACCCACAGTTTACTGCTCTCTCTCATTGTGGAGGCATTTAGAAAAATCTATGAAATTTACATCTATTTTGTTCTGTAAATTATTTCTGTAGAATGTTCTATAAGCTAATGGTTTTTCCATGAATTGGGAATCACAAAGAACTTTAAATGTTGTTTAATTTGTTTTATAAAAGCAAACTTATAAGTTTTTTCAGATATATTCAGCTTACCCCAAATATCTGCAATATTGAGATACTGAACTGAAGTTGAATTTCTTAATTAAAATTTCAGAAGCTGACTAGGATTGATTTCTATCTAGGTTGTGTCTTATAGTGATTAGAGAAATAATTGGCCTAATGATGAGTTAGGTACTTGAAGAAGACCTCCCTCCAGTAACTCAGCATAGCTGGAAGAGGACTTAAAAGTACTTTATTTCTTTATTATTCACATATCTCAAATAAACTTTTTATAAATAGGCTATTTTTAGAACAATTCAAGAAAATTTGAGATTATAGTACAAAGTTTTCTCATAACTCATCTTCAGCTTTCCCTATTAGTATTTAGCCTTAGTATTTGGAGCATTAGATACTGTTCTGTATTTCTTTATGCATTTATTTATTTACATCCCAAGCACAGCTCCTCCCATCATGGTCCACCCCCACTGAGATCCTCTGTTGATACCTGTTCCCCTTCTCCTCTGACAGGGTGGAGCTCCCTTTGGTATTCCCCAAGCCCTGCTCATCAAGTCTCTGCCAGATTTGGTGCATCTTCTCCCACTGAGAGCAGACAAGGCAGCCCTGTTGGGGAAAGGGTACACCATAGTGAGGTTACAACTTTAGGGAGAGCGTCTGCTCCAATTTTGGGGGACCCACATGGAGATTGAGCTCACATCTGCTGCATATGTGTATTCTTTGATTGGTGGCTTGGTTTCTGAGAGGGCACAGAGGTCCAAGTTAGTTGACTCTTTTGGTTGTCCTTTGGGGTTCTCATCCCCTTCAGGTCCTTCAATCCTTCCGCCTTCAATCCATCCCTGACTCCATCCTGTGTTTGGCTGTGGATATCAGAATCTGTTTCAGCCATCTGTTGGGTAGTGCCTCACAGAAGACAGTTATGCTAGGATCCCGTCTGCAAGCATAGCAGAGTATCAATAATGTCAGGGTTTGGTGGTTGTACATGGGATGGGTTTAAAGTTGGGCCAGTTATTGGTTGGCCGTGTCCCTGCATTTCTTTTAGACAGGACAGATTTGGGGCCAAAGTTTTGTGTGTGGGTTGATGTCCATATACCTCCATTGGAGGACCTGCCTGGCTGTAGGAGGTGGCCTTTCGGGTTTCATGTTCCCACTGTTAGGCATTTGTCTAAGTCACCCAAATTGACTCCTTGGAGCGTTCTCCATTTCGTAACTCTTGGACTTCCTAAAGATTCCCTCCAATCCCTGGCTGCTGCTGATTTCCATTCAATCTCCTGGCCCTCTGGGTCTCTCTCCTGTCTCTCCCCACCCCTGTCGCAACCTTGCCAAAGAATGTTGAAGTAAAAGTGCATTACTCTGTGTCTTCTGCAATGAAGGATCCTTCATAATTTGGCTTCAGTACAAAGTGTAATTTTCTCATCCATTTTCTTGAGGAGTGTCTAACTAAATAAAACTATTATAAAATACCTTTCTGGTGGCGCTTATAGTATACTGTAGTATTTTTGTTCACAAAAATAATTTCTGTTCCATACATTATATTATTGTTGTTGTTGCTTATGAGCTAGTCTCTCTTGCTCAGCATAGTTATAGTATCTTTGTTATTTTTGTTTTGCCTTCCGAGTAGTCCAGGGAGCCTACGGTACGGTTTATCACTGTTACTACACAGCCAAGCAGAGGTAGACACAGTAGCCCAGGGTTTCCCTCTTGGTTACCCAGAGATCCCAGGGCACTGTCATCTCCACTGTTCTGACCAAGCTTTCGCCTGCATATTCTTTGTCTTATACTCCCTAATTTTATGTGAAGCCTCACTCCTACAATCTCAACAATGAGGCATTCCATAGTATTAACTTTTTAAAAGAGAGAAAGTTCATATTAATCACTTATAAGAAATTTCAGAATTATATTTTTGAGTGAACATACAATGAAAGCTGGGATGCAGGAACATGTCTAAAGAAGATCTTGTCTTTGAGGGCAGCCTCCACTTAGTGACAGGGAATCACAAGGAAATCTTTTACAGAAGCTTAGAGGTAGAGTGTTTTATGTAATTAGTTTGTAATTATCCAGAAGAAGAAGATGGGAAAATACAAACTATCAACTCTATCCTTGATTGGCACAGCGATTCTCTACTCTCAGTTCCAAGTTCCCAGTGAGTAGAAAGCAAAGCACAGCATCAAATGCTGGTATAATACCTACCTACCTGGGCTAGTGCATAGCCATCTATAACTGTTCATAAACTTCAACAAGTAGGAAAGTTTGTAACTATTGAAAACTAGAACTTGTCATATTAGTATTTATTCATGATTAAGTACTTGTATGATCATCTCACTTCAAATATGAAAACAAAAAGACTTCAGTTCTTGAGATCAAAACTATTATTAATTTCCCATATTGAGCAATCTAATCACATTTCAACACAGGGCTAAACATAAAAACATCAAGTGATTGGCAAATCCGTTACAGCCATGCATTCTTCTCTTTATATGGCTTTTAAAATATCAAAGTATTACCAGTTTTAAGTTAGCATAAATAATTTCTTAATCAAAAAGAAATATCAGCACCAAAAAAAAAAAAAAAAAAAAAGGTATAATACCGTATTCACCCCTAGTAGCTTGGTAGTTTACAGGATTTATGATTGTTCAAATTGAGTCGGCAGTCCATGGCACTAATGGAAAGTGGGTGACGTGAGCAAAGCCACAGTGCTCTCCCACCCTGACTCCACTGAGGCCAATTGGGCAATTGCATCCTACCCTGGTGAAGCTGCAGCTTGGCGAGCATGTACATTAGAGATACTGGAAATTCTGAGTCATCCTTCTGTGGTTTCTTTTCTTCCACAAAGCTCACACTGAACCAGAACACAGAACAGAATAGAAAGGGAAATGAGGAAAGAGACAAGGGAAATGTCCTAACTCTGAACTACATCAGTAGTCAGCGCTTCGGTCACCCCTTTGTCTCGGGGAAATGGCACTTAGCTTTCAGTGTCTTTGCTGTAAAAGAGGGCCGTTTAACTTCATTCCTTCTCTCCTATTACACAGTGCAGCGTTATTCTGAACAGATGATGCAGAAAACATTTAGTTTTTCCTATAATATTTAGTCTGATATACTCAGTAAAGGAAAAATACTAGAAGTGTTCCATGAATTCTAATAGTATTTTTAATTTCATTATTTCAAGCCAGTAATTTTAGTTCTTTGTTCTAATAGCTATACATTGTTCCTGCTAGTCGCTTAGGGCTTGGAGTGCAAATAATTACAGAGTATGGATGGTATTCCATGAATGGCCATCTTCTAAGCAGCTTTGACAATGTTGACATTATATTAACCCTGAGGGTCCCTGAGCATTCCAATACACCATTCAAAATTTACCTAGACGATTAACAATATTTAAAAACACTTTTAAAACAAAGTAGGATTCATGTTTTAAGAAAACTATAAAAAGAGTACATTTTATCATTTTAAGAAAGTCATAAGCTGAGTGTCATAAACTGGGGACATGGTACCAACTTATCTATCAGAAAGTTGACTCAGATGTTTCAGTGCTGGTTTGGGAATGTTATATGTAAGGCAATAAACATCTCAGGAAAGATTCAGAAATGTGAAAATAGAAAAGGAAATGTATGTTAGGAACAGAACTCAGATTACTTATAGCGGAAATCAAGGCTCTCATAGTAAGGGTGAGAGAGACCTAAAGACGTACTGTGAAACCTGAGACTCGTGTGTATGCACATGTGCATAGTCCATGCACATGCTGTGGGGGAGGCCTGACAGAGCCACAGAAGTCCTAGACATTCTATATATTGTATCCAATAGCTGAAAAGTAGCACCAAATGATAAAAGCCGTGCTGCACTTTTGTGAAGAAACCTTTTCAAAAATACGTAACGGATTCTGTGTCTTACTAGTATAGTATACATTTCCCCGTCTATGACTTTGGTGATAACTCGGAGGGTCTTAGTGATGCCTCCTCTGACTCATTCACAACCCACTTCAACTTTTCACTCTTTTGCTTTTTAGAACACTGCCTGCAAAACTTCATGTGAAAAACAACATTCTAACAATTAAAACATTTGGCGCTAATGAGAAATCCTTATGTGTTTTTCTCTAAGAAACTGTGTGCTCAGTCTGAGCATTCTATTTCTTTTACCATATAGACATAAATTACCAGGGAAGAAGCATGGATTGAAACATTAGCACATGGATGTGTAGAAATAGTGAAGTATAGTGTGGTGTGCATATGAAAAGCTGTGTGACCAGGAATAAGATAAGGTGTTTGTTACACAGTGTTCTGCTTTCAACCATGTGTCTTCTGAAAAGCTAAGCCTAAATGCATAGATTCATGTGTTGCAAAATAATTTTCTGGTTATTGGAAAAATCAATACTGAACTCTTTCTATACATTTAAACATTAATTTGGTACTTAGCTTTAAAGTCCTTTTAAAATACTGCTCTGTGTTCGATGAAAGTATAAGTTTTTATAATATGGCGTTTTGTTTATAATAAAAGACTCATATTAAATATATTGTAACTGAGCTTCAAGTACAGAAAATATCATCCTCTAGGTTTTTAAAATTAAATGGTTCAAACTAAAATGTACTCATATAATCTACAAGTTTCTCATTAATATTTATATTATACAATTGTACAACTTTGTTCAGTTTAATCTTAATTTGTTACTGGTTTTGTTAGCTAACATTGTCGATCTACTAACAGAATTTTATTTGGTGATCTGTATTTCCATGTGTAGAAATTTATAATGCCAGAATTCTGGGTTTTTTTTCACATGGGGCATATCTTTGTATAATGCTACTCCTAGAAATGTAATTGAAAAGTTTCAGAAGACTACTCATGGCATGTTATTCATTTAACAATCAAATTATTAAATCTAGAAGTTACCCTGATCTCCATGAGTTGCTGATTAATATTTATACCATGTGGCTTTCATTTTACTTTTGAACAAGTTAAATGTGGGATCTTCTGGAAAATAGTCTGAGATTCTAGTTAGAAAAGAGGGACTTTCTGCAGCACACAGTGATCGGAATCATTGTCTCATTGACTGGCCACGTGAAAGAACAGCAAGCTACTACAAACTTTGAAACCAATTTTATGTTATAGGTGTTTTAGGGGGAAATTAGACATATTCAAGATATTCTTTTACGTTCAGTCATATGAATCTTCTTTGATATCCTCTGAAATGTGTAGCCCATGGGGATGCAAGGTAAAATATAATATAAACACTGTAATTATAAAAGATTACTTTTATAATCACATGATCCCCCAAATCCTCTGAAGCTGAAGTCATATTGGAGATTTTCAGGAGCAGAAAGAGCATCTGTTAGATTGGCACTGTGAAGACATGAAGGGAGACTGTCCCACATAGCAGGGCCATGTGAGCCAATGCAGGATTTCCTCCAGGAGTTTTGTAGCTTTCCCAGCATTGATGATGTACCATTAGGAGCTGAATACAACAGATAGGCGTGATTTGGGAAAGATGTAAAAGAAAATTTCCTTCAGGCAATACTGGAAATATTAATATTATTGAATTATGTTTTCACATTTACTCTGCATACTTTTGTATCTTTCTGTGTCACAAAGAGTAATGCTTTCTACTGTCCCAAAAGAAAGAAAGAAAGAAAGAAAGAAAGAAAGAAAGGAAGGAAGGAAGGAAGGAAGGAAGGAAGGAAGGAAGGAAGGAAGGAAGGAAGGAAGGAAGGAAGAAATCAAAATCCAATTCCCTGGAATCTTTAAAAATGTGACAGCACCTGAAAGTGTGGTGGGAAAGAGTGGTTTGCAAGGATCAACATGATAGTCCTTGGAAATTGTGGCTGTTACTTCATAGGACAAACTAGATTTCCAGTTGTAAATAACACCAGGACCCCATGGCGAATATCATCAAGATGGCCCTGTAAACTATATGTGTTGGAGGAAAACAATTAGACAAATGAGAAGGAGCCCAAGGGATGGAAGGACACAGATGATGCTGAGCTGCCTCCTTTGAACGTTTAGGGAGGTGGGTAGAGAAGAGGTGATGCAGAAATTGAAAACAGAAGCAATGAGAAAGTGTTTATCCCAGAAAAGTACAGTTTAAAGCATAACCCTGTCAACACCTTCATTTTAGCTATGTGAGAGTCATTTTAGACTTGGGACCTTCTAAAATATATGAGAATTATTTTCTATTTATGCATTCCTCAACTTTGTGATCATTTATCCATAGTAATCTAACAGACATGAGGAACTGAGTTCCCATAATCATTGGAGCATTAAACTAGGCTCTAGTTGCTGTAGAAGTGATGGATTTTGTCTGCCAGTAGAATGTAAGAAGCTGTAGTCTAAGCTAGAAGTCCCTCTGCATGACAGCTTTGGAATTAGTGAGTGGCCATGAGAACATAGTGTGTCCACGATCTCGCTATAGTTTCTTCTTAACATACAGAACTTATTATCATTATGGCCAAAACAACATGAAAATAGCACAAAACTCATAAAGTAGACTAATGGAATGGAATGGATGACACACAAAAATAAAACCTTTTTTAAAAGTCTATATATAAAGAACTACAAAAAACAAGCACCAAAGAAAAATATTTCAAATCCTACAGTCAAAAATAAGTTATTGAACTGAAGATACAATACTCAAAACAAGTAACTCAAATGGCTAATACCTATTTGAAAAAGCATTCAGTATCCTTAATCATCAGGGAAGTATCAATTAAAAGTATTCTGAGATTCCGTCTCACTTGGGTCAGAATGGCTAACATCAAGATTATAGCAAATATTAGCACAAACATGGGAAGAGAGGAACACTTATTAACTTATGGTGGGAATGTAATCCATGCAGCCAGCATGGAGGTTAGTATGAACACATCTCTAAAAACTGGGACTGGAGAGGTAGCTCAGCAATTCAGAGCACTGACAGGAACCTGGGGTCCAGTCCCTTGGGATTGGATACCCTCTTCTTGCCTCCATGGGCCTTGCATGCATATGGTACAAAATCATACAGGCAAGCAAAACACCCATTCACGTGAAATAAGTTAAAAATAAAAGTTAAAAAACTAAAAGTACAAGTGCCTCACAACCCAGATATGCTTCTGTGTATATACCCAGAGGACTCTAAAGTCTACAAACATCCTTACATATGCATGTTTGGTGCTGCACTAAAAGTAATCAGTGGGACCCATATAGTTGCCTTCAAGGAAACCAGGCTAGTGTCATACACATGGCTCTTAGTCCTGCATTTTTTAAGTACAGATAATAGAGGTAGTTTTAGAAACACCCCCCCCCCCGCCTCAGTACAGGAAATGTTAAACGAGAAGTAAAAGTTGTTCCTTACTGCACCCTTCCTATGAATCTTTATAGTGTTCTTCCATTGGCAGACTGTACGTTAATGTTCATAAGTTGGATCAGGAGATACTCATGACTCTGACCCTGTCCCCTGAGATACTTTAAAACACTGAGCATTTAAATTTCATGACAATAAAATGTCTCATATATATTTCCCATGATACAGAATATTGTGGGTTTTTTTAAATTTTTTTATTGTGCCCATGTGCCTACATACATCTCCGAACTTACTGCAGACTTTTCTCTCCCAGGCTCACTCTGCTTTACCTGAAGCAACCTGCAAGCATGTTCCTTAACAGGATCACCTATAGCCCTGATTTTCTACAGTATTCTTCTTCCAAAAGTGCCCTTCTGGTAGACACCGGTGATCTCCTCTTCACATATTAGCCCGAACGTTTCAATCTCCATGAAATCATCTGGCACCATAGTAATATTGAAACCTATCCCATTCCAAAGAAGGTTTCTCACCTTTAATTTCTTCTCTAATAGTACCAGTTTCTAAAATATTATACTCTTAATTCATGTTATGTACATTTCCCATAATACATGTCAAATACAGACAATGATATCAGTGTAACTGTGGCCTCATAGAATGAATTGGATAGTGTTCCTTCTGATTCTATTTTGTGAAATAGTTTCAAGAGTATTGGTATTAGGTCTTCTTTGAAGGTCTGATAGAATTCTGCACTAAACCCATATGGTCCTGGGCTTTTTTTGGTTGGGAGACTTTTAATAACTGCTTCTATTTCTTTAGGGATTATGGGACTGTTTAGAGGGATTATCTGATCCTGACTTAACTTTGGTATTTGGTGTCTGTCTAGAAAATTGTTCATTTCATCCAGATTTTCCAATTTTGTTGAGTATAGGCTTTTGTAGTAGGATCTGATGGTTTTTTGAATTTCCTCAGAATCTGTTGTTATATCTCCCTTTTCATTTCTGATTTTGTTAATTTGCATACTGTCTTTGTGCACTCTGATTAGTCTGGCTAAGGCTTTATCTATCTTGTTGATTTTCTCAAAGAACCAGCTCCTGGTTTTGTTAATTTTTTGTATAGTTCTTTTTGTTTGTACTTGGTTGATTTCGGCCCTGAGTTTGATTATTTCTTGCCTTCTACTCCTCTTGGGTTTATTAGCTTCTATTTGTTCTAGGGCTTTCAGGTGTGTTCTTAAGCTGCTAGTGTATGTTCATAGCAGCCATATTTATAATAGCCAGAAGCTGAAAACAACCCAGATGTCCCTCAACAGAGGAATGGATACAGAAAATGTGGTACATTTACACAATGGAATACTACTCAGCTATTAAAAACAATGACTTCCTGAAATTCACAGGCAAATCGATGGAACTTGAAAATATCTTGAGTGAGGTAACTCAGTCACAAAAGAACGAACACAGAATGTACTCACTAATAAGTAGATATTAGCCCAAAAGTTCGGAATACCCAAGATACAATTAATAGCAACTGTTGGACTGAGTGTGAGGTCCAAGATGGAGGAGTTGGAGAAGGGACTGAAGGAGCTGAGGGAGTTTGCAGTCCCATGGAGGGAACAACAGTGTCAACTGACCTGATCCCTCGGTGCTCCCAGAGACTGGGCCACCAACCAAAGAATACACATGGAGGGACCCATGGTGCTGGCTACATATGTGGCAGAGGAGGGCCTTTTTGGCCTTCAGTGGGAGGAGAGGCCCTTGGGCCTGAGGGTGTTAGATGCCCCAGTATAGGGGAATACCAGGGAAGGGAGTGGGCGGGTGGGTGGGTGAGGGAATGCCCTCAAAGAGGCAGGGGGAGGGGGCATGGGCTAGGGGTTTTCCAAAGGGGAGATATGGAAAGGGGAAGACATTTGAAATGTAAATAAAGTATAAAAAAATAAAGAATAATAAAAATAAAAAACCTGAAAATAAATGAACTAGAATTCCATATGCAAACATGACTGCAAAAAATATTAGTGAATGTCAAAAATTAGTGAATGTCTGCAAAAAATCAATAAAATACAATTTACTGTTGGAAAAAAAAGACAATGATTTGTATATATGATTTATTGCTGACAGCTCTCTGAGTAAAGAATTTCTAGATATCTTATACCCAACTAATATCATATTCTTAAATAAAACATGCTCGATTAATATTATTTAATCATTACTTGATCATTTTTCTTCCCATAGCTCCCCTTTCTTTCTCAAATATTGTAGACTTTTTCTTTAGCAAATGTTAGTTTAATATATATTTCCTTAAGTATCGTAATCATAGTATATATCACGAACCACTTTAAAAAATTGTACTATCCAAATAAATCTGAACCCTGGCTCTGAAAATGGACAAAGATAATGTGATTACTTCTGATGTTACTTTGAATTAATCACAGCCAACTGAAAGAAGGTTACTTACTGCATAGAAAATATTCCAATTTTTTATGAATTTAATGTATTTTATAGTCTGGACTATTGATATTCAGAATGAAAAGAAACACTGATGACTATTTAAATAAATGATATACATGATACCACATTTTCTAGGTACAATTAATGATTGCAGTACATTCATATTAGTTTCACTTCGTTATTTAGAATTGCAAAATTTACCACAAGTTTCATCAGGAATTTTGTAATGACACCAAAAGAACATCAAAAATTTCCTGCTCAAGCTGAGTGTGTTTCTCAGAGTCAGCATAGGCATGCGTCTAATCCCCAATACTAAAAAATAAAAACATAAAGGTGATCAGAAGCACTCTGGGCCACCAAGCTAGCTAGGCAGATAAAGACACTGCCGCAGGGCCCTAACAACTGCTCTCCAACCCTGAAACCTCCGTGAAGGTCGAAGGAGAGACTGAGTCGGCAGAGCTGTCTGCTGGCTTTGCGTATGCACCACGGTATGCGTTTGCCCACTCTGTGTCACATGCCATTTATACACACACATCTCATCCTGCACACATAGCATGCAAGCCTCGAATCAGTGCTTCTCACTTGCTGCTTTCTGCCGAACTCTGTAAACCCATAGTTTTACATGGAGTTGCCTTTATAAACTTTAGTTGTTTTTATATGCCTCAGGGAAATTTTGAATACATTTGCTTGATAATTATACGGTACCTACCCTATGCTAGATAATCTATGGACCGGAAATCCAGCATGAGAAAGAAACCTCTCCCTCACTTTGAACAGATACATTTTGCTATATATGACAGAGACTTTGAAGCTGTGGCCAAATTATAGATTTTGAGATTTTCCTGGATTTATATTAGAATTTCGGTGAGGGCCCAATGCAGTGACATATGTCCTTAAGGGAGGGAAGATGAGAAAGATAGACAGAGGCAGGCAAGAAAATAAGTGTGGTTAAGCAAACAGGTATACAGGACTGAGACTCCAATCTAAGGAGTGTTACAATGCCAGAAACCTGAAGCTAGAAGGCTGTCTTCTCAGACACAGAGAGAGCATAGCCTCTTCATTTGAGCTTATTTTGTTCAAGAATACTCATTTTAGATTAGTATTCTTTGGAATACAGAACCATGAGAGAGTAAACGTGTTATTTTAAAGCATGAAATTTGTGTTAATATTCTATAATATTTATAAAAAACAAATATAATGACTGTAATGAGAGACACAAGTACAAACACTCACAGTTTTAGTGAAATGAGAGTGTGAGTGAGATTTGGAGAGGAAAACAGAATGCAGATATGTGACCTTGCCTCTGGTAGTCTGAGGCATATGACGCTACTTAGGAAATCTAAACTGATCTCATAGCCCAAGTAAGAATTTTTAAAATCATGCAGAATTGCAGAATAAACATGAATATGATCAGTTTTATACTACAAAACTACATTTTCCACATATATTTTACGTAAGAAAAAGCTTAAAAATGTGAAACAATATTCATTAACTTTTAAATTTTGATAGGTCATATTCATCAAGAATATAAGCTGTTTGTATGAATAGTAATATCACATATGGTAAAGAACACACAGTTCCAGTGCTACCAAAGAAAGATTTAATCATTTCAAATAATTGACAGTGTCCTGGAGCATTAGAGAAACTGATTCACCAAAATATTAATCAAGCATTTTCAATGTTACAATGTTTTTTCAAAGTTACAATGTTTTAATCAGTTGAAGGAATCAAGGAATTTTTTCTGGCTATGAATATCACCAAACCTTGAAATCCTAATAAAATTTTAGCTATGGTGCTAATAAAAATATCCCTCATTTCTCCTTTTGGATTTTGTGGGGGGGGGGGGTTGTTTTGTTTTGTTTTGTTTTTTGAGAATTTTTGTTTGCTAATCTTTTGGAAAGTGAGAAAAGTCACTTCGCTGTGTTCTTTTATCAGAATAATAACAAAGATAACTGGGAAAATCTGACGTATTGTAGCTTGGCATACCGATCAGCACTCAAGTGGGAGGTACAATATGTCCTCAATGTGAATTTGAGCAAATTAGAGGATACCTTAGAAAAGACACTATGGAGAAAAATAAAAATGGACCAGGATGTGAAAGCTTTAGCTATTTTTCTGAAAACAAAGAGGAAAAGACAAATAAGTTATATAAAGAACAATTAGATCTCATCAAGTGATAACCAAGGAAGTAAAGCAGCAGCTGTTGATTTTCTCCCCGTACCAGGAGCCAGGAAACAGAGTTAGCCGATCAATAAATTCTGCAAAGCTCATTCCCACATCATAGCATTAGACGCTTTCCAACTTTTCAATTTGGTAGGGAAAGAAGCCAAACATTTCCTAGTATTTCCCAAACTACTAGAAAATAAACATTAAAAGTGATGCTTTATCCATATGTACCAGGTGTCCTGTGGAAGCTCTCTTTTGCAGAATGCCCAGCTAACCTGACAGCCTTGGAGCATACAAGTCCATCCCAGACCTTCCTGGCTAACAGCCCAAACATTTAGTAAATTAAGCTGTGTCTACATCCCAGTTACACACAGGTTTGCAAGCTCAGCCCATCGGGGAGGCCTCCCTTCGTGTTTTATTCTGGCAGAGGGCTTTCAGCGATAATTGCTTCCATCACAGGCTAAATAAGATGGCTATTAATGCAAATGAGCACAGAACTGCAAATGAGTATAATTCATGTAGACAGATGGCAATTTCCTGTTTGCTTCTTTGCTTGCTTACTTGCTTTTATGAACTGTCTAAGAGAACTCTCTTATTGATGAAACTCTTTAAATGTTTTGTATATGTCACAGCAGTTTTGGGAGTGCAGACTGAAAAGTTCCCCTTCTTATTTTCCTCTGAGCACCCCATTTTCCCCCATGGTATATGTCATTTGGGATTTCTAAAAATAATAAGAAGAAAATTCTTACATATTAGCCTGAAGGAAAGCATAGATGCTAATATTCACTTGAAGAAAGATGTACTTTAAGTATTTTACAGTATGTATTACTCATGTGAGAATCCTATAAATTCCTAGAATACTCACCTGTAGGAAGAATACATATACTAATATTTACTTATAGAAAGGTCTACTTAAACATTCTTACAATATTTACTTCTCATTTTATTGTCAAACTATCCTAACATACATTTTAACTTTTAGATTCATAGTTAATGTGTCCAAGTATTTTATATGCTACATTTTATTTAAAGAATGTATGAATTTCCATTAGTTTTCCGACTTCTTTCATGCAATGTATCATAGACCATTTTAATTTTTTAATGGGTTAAACTGTTTCTACCTTAATTCAACCCATACCTCCATAAGCCCAGGTACTGGAATCATTCTAAACTGTTTACTCTGCAAATCTTCATTAGACAAGAAATTATTTCTGACTTCACCATTCAGGTTATAACATAAATAATATACTTTAAATTTACCAGCTTAATCAGTTAATTTACCAGTGTCAAATTTCCAGAAGTAACATCTGAATCCAAGCAACTGTTTACATTTCTTTACTGTTTGTGTTTGGAGAGGTCTGAGGTTTGGTTCCACGGGAGAGTGCTCGCCCAGCATGTGCCAAGCCCTGGGTTTGGTCTCTAGCTCTTAAATAAAATACTTCGGTAGCAATAAGGAGGAAATTAATGTATGCACATCAGTATCATCCTTGAGTGCATGAGACTGACTTTTGCAGTTATTATAAGTGTTAGTATCTGCAAAATGGAAAAACATTTTCATTGATTTAGAAGGCAGACACACACTTGAATTCCATGTGTCAATGCCAGTGAATACTCCCCTTGGTGCCTTTATTTCTTCTAAAGATGTGTTGGGGGTTAATCAGAAAACTTGACTAAGGTAGTGGCCTCTTTCATTAGTCATCTTAGGAGTGTAGGATATGTTCATTTTTGAAGACAGGGTCTTTTCTGTAACCCAGGCCTAATAGAATTTGCTATGTAACCTATTCCTACCTCAAATTCACTACAGTCTTCCTGCCTCAGGCTCTCAAATGCTAAGATGACAGTCAGAAACCATCATAACCTGGCGAGCAGAAGGATTTTAAGTCAGTATATATTTTTTTAATTTTAAAAATTGTTTTTTAAAACTTCTTTTCCGTAAAACAATGTAAATATAATTTACAGATAGAATTATTGAAGGCTCATAAGATTGATTGCAATTAGCTTCTTTCATAAGTGAAGTAGGCCCCTTCTGTTAAGAATATACTTCTCAAATAATAGTTCAGTGATGCCTTTTTAGTTTCTTGATGTTTCCTCCTTCTGTTGTAATCCACAGTAAGAGTCTCCTTCATGCTATGGACTTTGTTAATGTCAGCTTGATTCTTTTATTCCTATAAGCTGTAGTCCACATCTTCCATTTTATATATTCTCTATATTAGAATATCTTCTGCGATTTTCCTAACAAGTCATTCTTCAGGGAATATTCTTTATTGGGAGGTCCACTCGAGGAACTATTTTTTTCTTTTTTTCTTTCTGTGGGCTAACATTTCTTTTGGTGTTTGTGCAACTAGTTCTTCCCAGGAAGCAGTTTTTCATCTGTTTCTTAAACAGTATAAAAAGTTATATTAAACCTAAAGCATATTGAGAGTCCCTGGTGATTTGACAGTAATAACAGCCTTTTTTTTTTTTTTTTTTTTACCTATTCTGTAGATATTTAAAAATTAAAATGAGGTACATGAACACATCTAGGCACATACATTTTACATTTAGAGGAAATTGACCATTATTAAAGACAAAAAAATAACAGAGCTCACATATATATACCATTAACAATAATGTATCTAGCAAACAAACTGAATGTACAGTTATGACTCAACAGCAAAGAGAATAGCCGGTTGACATGGGCTCACTGGAAATTCAACCAAATATTTAAATAAAATTAATATGTAGTAAAATACATCAATTTCAGTGAAAGTGTGGATGAGATTTAACATATATGAATATACTATCAATATAAAAATCAGAAAAATTGATATCTAGGAATTAAGCTTATTCATTTATCATACATTAAATTAGAAAAGAAAATGCTCTGTATGTAATATTCATTAAAGAATGAGCTCTAGTGGTATTGGGAGAGGAAGGATTTTGTCTTACTACTATGAAATGGCAGTCAAGTTATGAATGGAAGAGATAGCATTATCTTATCTCATCTTTCCGTGTGTCTGTCTCTATCTATCTATCTATCTATCTATCTATCTATCTATCTATCCATCTATCTGGATTTTTTTGAGACAGGGTTTCTCTGTGTAACAAGCCTGGCTGTCCCGGAACTTACCAGGTAGACTAGGCTGGCCTCAGACTCACAGAAATGCAATTGCCTGTGCAGCCTGAGCACTGGGATTAAAGGTGTGTACCACCACACCAGATTCTTGTCTTTAAAAGCCTCTTAAATCTTAACCATCTTTAAATTGTGACTGTTTAGGAGCTCACTGAACACTACAAGTTTTACATTCATAAGTAGATTGTTCCTTTGGGACAGGAACCAGGATTTATTCACATGTACCCAAGAGCTACTCAGAAAGTGTGTGCTTGATGTTGGAAAAAGAAATTATCTGGTGTTTTGAGTGCTTTAGTTGGTGAAAAATGATCTAAATTTTGTGGCTTTTGATCAGTAGAACAAATCAGTAGAACATATCCATGAAACTGAATAATAACAGTCTTTTTAAATTGCTTTTCTCCATTGCCAGAGAGTTGATAAGGAACCCTCCTGCAGTTTCATGGGCATATACTTCACAATTAACAATATGCTGTTTTAAGTCAGCAGATTCGTAAAATCATTGGTGGCATAAATCTGCATGTTAATCGGGAATGAGCTCACTGTGGTTCAAACTGCTTGAAAATGCTCTTGCTTGCTTTGTTTCTCCAAGATATAATTAATATAAAGTAGATCCTGTGCTTCTTAGCTGTGCAGTTTTATGAGCAGTGGCACCTTAGCAGTCAGATGGGCATTGCCATCCCCACAGACCATTTCCACAGGCTTATTTGTAGTTAGTCAATCCTGTGCTGATCTCCAGCTCTGGCAACCACTGGACTGATTTCTGTCACAATGTCTCTGCCTTTTCCAGAATGTTACATAAAACCATAAATACATAGTCCTCCCGAGTCTGACTTTTTCATGTATACTAGTCCCTTTGAAATCATTCTATAGGGAATTGTTTTATCAACATTTTATTATTCCTTGTAACTCTATCTGGACATGCCATAATTCACTTATACATTAATATTATGTATTTCACTACTAAAGCCATTGTTATTACAGAGTTCCTGCTATGTGCCAGGTATGGTTGTGAATGTTTTAAATTATTTAGATGAAGTAATGCTATAAATTGTAGCCTGACATTATTTGACAGTAGTATTACACTTTTAAGATTGAATGCTGTCTCCTCTATTTGCTACCTTAAGAACTTGAGGAAATGCCAGCATCTTAAACATTTTAGCACTGTGATGGCAATGATGATAATACCACTTCCTATTGTGACCAGAGAGCTTAAGTTCATTAATAACTGAGCAAGTAGAGTGGGATCTGGCCCAGGGTACTCAGTAGATATCAGCTGTATTTCACTCACAACTGTTGAGAAACATTATAAAGTGTGATGTTAGTATCCTCGAGACAGGCAGATAAAAGCTCTGATTTCTTTTTCTGGTCATCTTATCAATAAATGGCAGATCCAGTATGTTAACCCAACTTTATCTGATTTAAAACTTCATTCTTTTCTATGAATCTTATTAAATTAAATGTGGTGAATTGAGGGCGGGAGAGATGGCTCAGCAGTTAAGGGCTTGCCGTTCTTACCAAGGGATCATAGTTCAGGCCCCAGCTCAAAACTGTCTGAAATGCCAGCGGGAGAGGAGCCTCCATGGTAACCTTCACATTCACTCATAAAATTAAATTAAAATTAAGTACTTTAAAGTGTTTCTGCCAAACTTAACATTTTGAGTGACCATTCTACTAAAATCTAACTAACTTCTACATAAATGATAAACTTGTAAGTTTTAATGCAAACAAAATAGAACATAAAATTATGGAAGAGTCTACAAGTTTACAATGAGGTAAAGCCAAAACAGGTGCTTTGGTCTCAGCAATGGACTGTCAACCATGGCATCCTAAAGATGCTGATTGGGCACAGGAGTGGAAGACTACAGTAGGCCTCTGAGTACCCAAGAGACACCCTTTGATGTCAAGAGAAGGAAACGTAAACATCTATTGAGGAAACTCATGTTTCCTAAGTAACAGATTATCTCAGTGTTGTCAGATTTTCCAGAAAATTAAATGAACAACCATTACCAACTTGTTTAATAAAACTAACATAGCATTGATGCCAGAAACAGACAGAAGTATGTGTAGATTACATGTGGAAAATCACAACCCAGTATTATTATAAAATGTTGTAGAAATATTTGATCCTGACCTGGGGTTTCTACCCCATCTCTGACCCATTGGTTTCTGGATAAAAGACACATATACAGCCTTTACAGTAAGCCTTAAACAGTACAAAAGCTGGGTAGATAACTACCTGCAATGTTATAAGAATCTACTCTCCTATCAATAACCCTGAGTTATTACTTATTATTTACTATGTTTTATCTGGGCTGCTCTTTAATTGGCCAGTCCTTGGGGCCATGTTTTTGTGACTCACCAAACCCCTAGAAGCTTCTCCTTCTTCCTCTTGCACCTTTTTCTCCTCATGGTCCTCCTCCCTGACCCCAAGCCTCGGAAGCCTAAACCCCACCTATGTTTCTTCTGGCCAGCTCTTGGCTAAGATCTTTATCAATCAGAAATAACTTGGGGTGCAAGGCCTATGTGTGGACTCTCACATCTCTGGGACAACCAGATCCTGGGGGATTAGAACAGTATTTAAAAATTAAATGATAAAAACAAGTTTAACCTAGCAAATCTTTTTTTTTTTTTTTTTTTTTGGTTTTTCGAGACAGGGTTTCTCTGTGTAGCCCTGGCTGTCCTGGAACTCACTCTGTAGACCAGGCTGGCCTCGAACTCAGAAATCCACCTGCCTCTGCCTCCCGAGTGCTGGGATTAAAGGCCTGCGTGCGCCACCACTGCCTAGCCTAGCAATTCATTTTTAAACCATTAAAAGGGAGGGAGGGAAGGAGACTAGGAGGAATGTTAGGTCAGAGGGTGCAAAGTTTCAGCATAAATGAAAATTAGGAGTCTTATGGACAATACATGATTAGTTATCATTATATTGTATCTAGAAATTTGGTAAGATGGGGTAGATATTCGTGTTCACACAACAAAAAAACAACTCTAATGCCATAGGTATGTTGATTTGACATAATTATGGTATTTACTTCACAGTATATATATCAAAGCATACATTTCTGGAGCCTAAATAGATATAATCTTCAAAGTCACCTAAATCTCACTAAAATCTGATAAACAGTCGGTTTATTTCAAATAAGAAAAAATAGTCACTATATACCACATTTATGGCAGGAAAAAGCTACTTGATAAGCTAATGATTGAAAGATTAATGTAATTGATCATTCATGCATAAACATTTTTATAAGACCAGATTCATAAAATTTGCTTATACTCCCCAGAAAGAACCAAACAAAATGAAACATGTTTATATATAATGACACCATCAGCAACTCCTGAGCATTGTATTAGAAATCCTAGCTAGTACATGGAAAACACAAAAAGAAATACAACATGTAAGTCTGTTTAAGGTAAAATGTTTAACATTTATGGTTGATATGCCTTCCTTCATAGGAACCCCAAAGGAATCTATATATGATGATACTGAATTTATAGTAACATTTTCACAGATTCTCTCACTATCTAGCATTAGTAATGAATTGGATAACTGTAAACCTTATGCAACTCTAATGGTGGTAGAAATTTATTAATTCTAACAATTTGACATAATTTTGTTAAATTAATAAAAATTAAACATTAATATATAATATGACCCAAGATTTATGCTATAAAAAAGAGAAATCCTGATATATTCACTTCAAAGGATTCATATCTAAAATTCTCTTAGAAGTGTTGTTAAAGCAAATGTAATGATATAACATAAAATTTCATGCTACAATATTAGGGAACATTGTAGCTAGTGAGATGAGAGGTATATTTACTAATAAAGAATAAAATAAACAAGTTACAGAATACAGAAACTATGATTTTGTTTTTATGATGCCCAAAAGAAAAGGAGCATTTGTACAAGAGGTTTAGGAAAAGATAGAGACATGAGAAAGCTTTCCTCTTAAGGTACAGGAAAGGTTAACACACACATGTGCACACACACACACATGTACACACACATGTACACACACACATGTACACACACACACACAAATGGATAGGCTCACACCTCTGTGGATTTGCAAGAAAACATGAAATTTATCTCAAGTGGTAGCCTGAGTGCTCACTGAAATGGAAACATTTTAGGGGTTTATTTATTCCGTTACATGTTATATGTATCCTGTGTCTGGTATTGCCTAATAATTTTAAGTAATAGAAATTAGTGAAGAATGAATAGTGGTTTTACCTTTTTAATTGAAAATTAATTTAATTTCACATTATTTTGTGTTAATTTATCCAAATGAAACATTTTGTGTCCAGTGCAGAGTGGTCAGCAAACAATAAAAACAGACACAACATGTTGTACTTAGAAATATTTGTTCATGCATGGGTGGGTGGGTGGGTGGATGGATGGATGGATGGTTTATGGATGGATAGATAGATAGATGTAACAAATATAAAAGGAAAATAATTAACATCGTGAAAGTGAAGGATCATGGGTGGGGCTAGAGGGAGGAAAGAGAGTGGTAAGTAATGCAAATCTATTTTAATCAAAAACATTGCTAAAATAGAATTTGCTGTGCTGCTTTTAAAAAGTCTTCTTGAAACAGAAAATTGAACTCTGAATAAACCTTTCCAATAAATAAATATTTTTATTCATGACACTGTGCTCTAACACACAAGGAAAACAAATTCCTTATGCAAACAGGCAAACAGGTTTATGACAAATAGTGGCCCTTAATACTCTGAGGGCTGATGTAAGAAAGTATGGGTATTTCATGTCAGGGTTTATGTTTGTTTATCTGCAATAAACCCATATATATATATATATATATATATATATATATATACATATATAGTCAACATTTAAACTATATGCAGAAGTAAAATATTTATAATAGTTTGTACCAAACTTATATTCTGGGATATTAAAAATGAATTTTTGCTTAACTGTCATTAATTATATAGGTGAGCATTTTGTGGTTGCTAAGTGTTTTCATTTGCACAAGCCAAGGTAATATAGTGTGAATTGTGTTGCTGTAACCTTTACTAATAAGAGATGGCAACACATGCCTCCCTCAAAGACATCTAATTGGAAACACAGTCATCACTTACCATGTCACAAATATAATAAAGCAAAACAGCACAAGCATAGTTACTGCTTGAACATCTCTAAGTAGCCATTTTTAAATTTTCTATGACTTCTGTGTGGATTGTACCATATGGCTTTGTCATAAGTCGACCTGTTACTAATAAGTAGGACTGATGTATAATTACGTTTTCAGTGATTCATCTGTGAAACACTCTGTATTATTTTACATGGATACATCTGGTCTACATGTGTACAATGGTTATTCTGTGCTGACTGACAACTGTATTCTTCTCATAAAATCCTAGATACACAGATGTGAACTCTTGATTTCTTAGAGACAAAACTGTGCATTTATACAATTTGTACCTTCGCAATTTTTGAATGTGAAATTTATTCTTATACATGCATTCCCACACAACACAAAAGTTACACTGTTACTGAGATATAATGTAAACACTTCATGAAATGTTTTTCTCTCCCTGAGCAGATGTAGTGAGGGCACCTTGATCTTTTGGTATTCATTCATAGCACAACATCTGTTTCAGATTTAAGCTCAAAGAAGGCAGTGACCACGTCAGTTTTGCATTATACAGACAACATCCACTACCACATAATTGTCCTTTGGATGTTTGCTAAGTGTTTGTCAGTCAAGAAGGGATGCTAATGACTTTTTAAAATAGCATTTGTAATCGGACTGTAAGCATCTTTTGCACTAAAGGGGCATTAGCTATATAAATATATTAATGTATGAATTTCATGTTCTCAGTAAAATGAGTTTACTATGTGTTAAAAGATTTCTTTTGTGGGGGTCAAGAAACCGTAAGAAAATCCACAGAATCAATGAATCAGGACTCGTACGGGCTCACTGAGACTGAAACCACAATCAGGGAGTCTGCATGGGCCTAACCTGGGCCCTCTGTATGTGCTATAGTTGTGTAGTTTGGTGTTTATGTGGGACTCCTTACAGAGGGGTAGGGGAGGGGTAACTACTTCTTACACTTTTGCCTGACTTTGGGATCCTTGTCTTCCTACTAGGTTGCCTCCTCCAGCCTTAATGTGAGGAGAGGTGCATAGTCTTATTGCAACTTGATATGCCATCTTTGGTTGCTATCCCTGTGATGCTTTCCCTGTTCTAAGGGAAGTGGATGAAGTATGGATTGGGGAGAGGAGTTGGTGAGAAGTGGGAGGACAGGAGGGAGGAGAAACTGCTGTCAGGATGTAATATGTGAGAGAAGACTCCAATAAAAAAAATTAAAAATATGTTCAAATTTTAAAAAAATTAAATAATTCTCTAGTGATATTGGACATGAGTACATGTCCAGTGTACTCAGCAACATTGTATGTTGTATATGTACTAAGGGATATGAAGGATATAGTGGCTTATTTAAGCCCTTAATAACATGAAAAAAATTGAAGCAAAGAGAAAAGAAGGATAAGGCAGTGGCTGCGAGCCTGCAGGGATGGAAGCTATTGTTCCTGTAAGGAGAGTGGCCGAAGAACAGTAAATACTTTACACTGAATGTCCATAATGCGTTAGGTGTCGCATGAAATAGGACAACGTGGAAGGAAGCTTTAGGATGTACACAGGCATCTATAAATTCTTTCCCATTGTACAGAGAATGCTTGAAAACTATTGTACTTGTTCTGTGAGTGATGTCAAACTATCGTCATGCTTATTTGAGCTTAAATATTACTGTGCTAAGTACAAAGAATAGATTATACTTATTTTTAGCTCACCTGTTCATCTCTATATGCTTTGTACAATACTCAGAAGCTTTGTAGACACTAAGCTATAAAAAACTGTTTCTTATTTTAGAATTAATAATAACCATTCGTTTAAGAAAGAAAATTTACCTCCACACAAGTGTGAATAAATAAGAAACACCATCATGACCTGTTCTGATTCTTCCAAGAAAAAACAATGAGTAAAATATGTCTAAAGATCTGGCTCAGTTGGTATCCTAGGCTTCTCAAAGCCCTGGGTTTGATACCTGCCACCACAAAACCAAGTATACTGGCATATAGTTGTAATCCTACCACTGAAGATGTGGAGACAGGAGAGTCAGGAGTTCAAAGTCATCCTCAGGTACAGAGTGAGTTCAAGGCCAGCAGAGACATAAGCATACCCTGTCCCCAAAATAAAATTTTTAAAAATTTATAAAATAATCTTAACTCTGGAATGATGTTTGTGAGGTGTACAGAATGTTGTTGGGACTAAAAATTGGGAGACAGGCTAAGAAAGAGCAGTAGTCATTAAAGAGAAACTGAAATGCCTTTAAAATCATCTTCTACTGTTAGTAATTTGCATTATTTTACTAAGTACTGGTCCCACTCCCTAAAGATTCAATCCTTCATCCCAGGTTCATATGAAGTTATTGTAATAGTAGTCATTCCCATTAACTATAGCTTTGTGCAACTCATATCTTCCTGTGGTAATAATTACATCATATCAAAATAGAACTGGGCTCAAATAATTTATTTTCCAGGTTTTAAGATATCATATATGGTATCCCCACAAGCATACCTAGGAGAACCTTGGGAATACAGACTTGTAAAATATTATATATGGTGTCCCCATAAGCATACCTAGGAGAACCTTGGGAATACGGACTTGCAGTTAGCCTTTCTAACTAGAAATAGACTTGTGCCATAGAAGCATTATCCCTAAAATGAGTATAATCATTGAAAAGGTTATTTTTGTATTTAATTTATATTAGTATTTAAATTGCTTCTATTTTTTCTGTTAATCAGGAGTAACTTTGGTGCCTTAAGGATAGATCAGTATATTAAAGAGATCGTTGCATAAGCCTCATGACCCATGTTCAATTCCTGGAGCCCATGATCAAAGGAGAAAGATGTCATCTGCTATACACATGTGCTGTGGCACACATACCTGCACTTATACACACACACGCGCGCGCACACACACACACACACACACACACACACACATACACAAAGAGAGAAAATGCATACATACTACTAATAAAAGTTGATTTAAAAAGAATCAATTTTACTTTTAAGATTCTTCATGTAAAGGAATAAGTATAAGGTCATTAAAAGTGATTATGCAGACCTGCCATTTTTAAAGATAATCTCCAATAAATTGTTAAGAGAAAGTATTATACAGAATTTTATAGTATAAATCAGTATGAATATAGTATGAATATAGACTGCATGTATAGATATAGCTATGATTTTAAGAGAAATACACTAGAATGACATAATATGATCAGTAATTCCTTCTTTTAAGTTTTTGAAAGTCTTTGTAACAGATGTACTAGATACCAAACAGAAAAACCAATGTGGTTCAGATTGGATTTAGAATTTCTGTGCTTGAACTTTTAGTCTTCTTAAAATGGTAGGAAATGCAGTATTTATGCCAACTATTGGATTATTATTTCATCATAAAAGGTATTTTTGAGTAAACACAAAATAAGCAAAGCAAGACATAATACAGAAAGGTCAGCACTGTGTCTTTAGATGGAACCTGGGAGCCATAGTGTTCTC
This sequence comes from Uromys caudimaculatus, assembly GCA_028551405.1. Lineage (NCBI taxonomy): Eukaryota > Metazoa > Chordata > Mammalia > Rodentia > Muridae > Uromys > Uromys caudimaculatus. The sequence continues at coordinate 58,647,800 of CM052716.1, forward strand.
TTTCCTTCTGAGAGTACAGTAATAGCATTTGTACCCAGAAGAGATAGGCAAAGGTAGAAATGGCTTATAAACTGTCACTAATATTATAGACATTTGCTTTGGGTTTGTCTGGAGAGGAGAATCTAGTAATAATATGTTAGTATAATAAAATACATTTAGAATGCACATAAGAATCTCCCATAAGTATTCAGTGGACTGATATATCAGTTAACTCTATTTTGTTTTAAATTTGCTTAAAATTACAAAAATTTTTATTACTCTTAATGGATAACAATTGCTCTGAGTCAATAATGGCTAAGTATTTCTTCTAGGGTCATTGATATATTATTCACATAGCATTTTGTGTTATTTAAATATCTTCAAATACAGAGAGGCCTTCCCTAAAGAGAGATGTGTCCATAGAGTATATTTCAGGCTTAAATGAATATTGAACTCAACAAGTCAATATTTCACACCTAAGTCACCATCAGATGTTTAAATACACTTGCTCAGCTCAATGGTAACTTTTTCAAAGGGATAAGATTTTGTTTTAATCTTCTGTATCAAGGGCTTTCATGATGTCTGAGATTTTATACGGCTGGAGTAAGGAATGAATGAAAAACACATTCTGATATTTGGCTTCACTGTTAATAAAGTTCTTGTGAGTACTACTACCTACTAATTCACCTATATCATACGCCAAAAATTCTTTATGTTTTTATCTCATTTTTGAAAAATATATCTAGAGTTTAAAACAAATTTTATAGCGGCAAGGGGAAAAAAAAGCATTTCTTGTGTTGTATGTCTTCTACATATGTTGGAAACATGCCTGGCACTGTGGGATGAAGTCCCATGTGTCTGTCCCAGAGAGCTATGGCTCTGCATGGGACAGCAGACACGCGAGAAGTCTTCCCACACAGGTGGGGGCTGTAGGAAGCCTTTGCAGGCCCTGCCCGTGGGTGGGGGAAGGGGCCATTCTCGGGGAACACGGCAGCTGTCTCCGTGGGTTCTCTAGCCCAGGACACCAACACGCAGTTGCCACAGGGTGCCACAGACGGGCTAGCCGGAGTGCAGCTGGGGTTCCTGCTGAGACCAGGTTTCAGCGGCTTGGGGTGCTGGGCTAGCTGCTTAGGCTTGGGTGAATAGGTACCATCTGGGAGCGCTGGGAAGCCCTTGGGGGTGAGAGATTAGACACAGCTCCTTAATCGAGGGCCGGATCCCTCACTTCCCATGGCGGGTCCAGATTAAGAGACAGTCCATAATTCTAAGACGTTTATTGTCATCCTGTGGAATGGCGTGGATGGAATTGTACCCCCTGGCCTCTGGGAGATTCGAGGCATATATAGTAACTGGGAAGAGGAGTGGCTAAGCCTCTAGGTGTCTCATTAACATGGGGATGGCTTGGGGCTGTGTGGCCACGCCTCTGCATGAGGAGGGGTGGTTTGTGACCTTGACTGGAGCCAAAGCGTCCCAGGGGCATTGGCATAAAGTTTTCCGGTCCCTTGTGGAATATTCCACGGGGTCTCCCAGATTTTACGCCTGTGTTCAACCGGGTGCTAGATTGCCTGTCACAGATCACGGCCCCACATACATACAGACAACCACCCATAGAAACTGGTTCCTGCTGTAGTGAAATTCCAGCTATTATGAGTGGTTCTTTAAGGGGTATCTTGTAGTTGGTTACAAGTTGTCCAGCTTTAGAACAGTACTCAGTGGTAGAATGGGTACTATCAAACACCCCTTTTCTTTTGTAATGACAAACAAATCTTCTGCTATGAAAAAACAAAAACTGTACTTTAGAAGGTCACTTGAAGGAATTAAGAAATTTCTGTAGAATAACATATTGGGAGAAATTTGAAGTTGTATGTACATTTAGAGATAATTATGATCAGACTAGAAATCCAGATGAATATTTTCCAGGGGTGTTTATAGAAGCTTCTGTTTTTATGGGGTAAATATGTATGTAAATTTTCTAATTACAAACTAGTGTTATGTTTCTTGCTTTAATATTTTACTTTTTCCTGAATGATTCTGTTTCTTGATTGATTCTTGAAAGACTGAGCTGGTAATGCCCTCTTGACAAGAGATGTGGAACAGTTTTTATTTCATCTTTGACTTGTTTTTCAGTAGCCAACTAGAAGACATTATGTTCACTAACACTCCAAAAGATTTAACAATAATAAAGAACAATAACTTAATGAATTATATAAAAAGAAAATTCAATATTCTAGGATCTTGGGTTCTGAGAATATGTGCCTAGAAACTGACCAGCATTTCCTATTGAGAACACAGCCACAAACATTGAAAGACCATTCATTTAACCACAGTTTGTATCATTCAAACATGCCAGTAAAATGGACTGAGAGCACTAATGTGAACTTTAAACACATAAACCTCAAAACTACTTAGAAAAGTAATTGTGTAATTCTGGCCAGCCTGTGTCAATGATTCTGGTTCCATTAATCTTAGAGAAGACCCAAAATGTATTTCTTATGATTCGATGTCATTTTGCATGGATCTGGCAGATACCTTTTCAACCAGTCCAGGCTTAGCTCAGTTCTTTAACTCTGGGCTTTACTTAGCCTGGTCTTAGGCCTCCTGCTCTCACCAGCTCTCCTGAAATTTGCTTAGCCTGATAGGTTGGAGCAACAATTGAGCCCTAACAAAGTGAATGGTGGAATGATAGCAGAATAATACTCCACTCCAAAATGACCAAATTCTTAATCCCTGTACTCTGAGAATTGACCACGTAGAGGCAAAAATTAAGTTCACAGGTAAACTGAGTTAAATAAGCTGGCTTGGTAATAGCACAAACATAACACTGATTACCCAGGTGGGTCCAGTGTAATCACCAAGTGGTAGACTCGGGAGAAAAAGCGAGAGCAAATTAAAAACTGTCAGCAGCATTCGAGTCGTGTTGATGTGATGATGTATACTGTCACCCTCCTTGAAAAGTGGGAGGGATTTCAAGAAGCTGAAGAGTATAGAAAGCAGTTTCTTTTCCACCAGAACCTCCAACAAAGAGCACAGCCAGCCAGCACCGTGATTTTTACCCAGGCTCCCCACTGTAAGATGATGGAGTTGATTCTAAGGTGCTGTATTGTGTGAATCATAGCATCAGCCATAGGAACTAAAGCAGCTCCTTCTTTGCTATGGGGAAGCCATCCTTGGCCGTAGGTTCATGAGAAAGCACTACACTCTACAGCTCGTAAGACCATCTGACCATGCAGTTTCCACTGCTCTGGCACTAGACTTGGCTGAATGTGAAGTTCATTTACTGTATTTCAATGGAACTACTAAATTCTAGATTTAAGTCATAGATTGTATCCTCAAGGAAGCAAGTCAGTGTTAACTGTTCAGAGAACCTGGTTTCTTGGACTGCTGATGGTAGAGAGATTGTTAAAAAAGACCACCCAATGCCAGGCTCACTTGGAAACTCTGGTAAACAAGCTTCCTTATTTTTTTTCTTAAAACATTTTACAAATACAATCTTTGTGTAAGCTTTTTTTGTGTGTTTTTAGTAAATGAGAAGTTTGGTAGAATATCTATTTCAAGTCATCCATTGTCCCAGTCAGACATCTACCATCTCTAGCTACTGCAGATCTAGATTGTTCTACAACTGCAGACTCTAGTACTGTTCTAGACACATAAGCATGTGTATGTGTGCTCATGTACACATGTATTTGTGTAAATACATCCATATGTATGCATACAGATAATCTAGTTTTCTACATATCTTATTCTGTACTTTGCTGTCATTTTGCTTAAAAATTTGACCTCAGAAGGATTTTTATGTCTTCTATTATATACTATTCCTGTGAAATAATTAGAGGACTTAGTGAAGGAAAGCCTTTCCCAGACATTTACACCACAGGACTCATTCCTCTTAAAAGGCCATCTCACAGGACAACATTTGAGATGTGCCATTTCCACATTCATGGTGCCCTCCTGAGAGTAAGAATGTCCATAGAGGAAACATAGAAATCAGCAGTCCCAGGGACCTAGTGTGGCACAAGCACCGTTGGCTTTAGAGCTAGGACGGCATCGCCTACCGCCCTGGCCTTGCAGCCTGACTGCTGAGTGCTGGGCGGATTGTTTAACTTCAGTGAGCCTTCCCTCAGTACTGTCTACCTCATTCATTTAGTCATTTGTCATTATTACTGCATGCAATCACTGGAATATTTGTGTGTGAAACATGGTGCCAGGTAACAACAGAACCCTCCCAAGAAGGATTCATGTGTAGTACACTGAGCAACAAATATCACTTCTGCCAATTCACACCAGTAAATACACGAAGTGGAGCTGAAGATATTCCAGAGTGGTTTAGAAAGCATGTTTCAACTTGTCTACTGATTAGTCGCCAGAACAGTATTATTCATCCAAATAAGTTTGTCAGGTGATAAAAATCTTTTGGTTTATTTTTATGAAATTTCTGTGTAAGTGCTTGCATTCATAGGGATTGTGGGTATATTTATCTAATGGTTGGTTCTAAAGCTGAGTTTATATGCAGAACTCAAAGCACAGCCCTGTGGAGTTGGTTCTCTCCATCTGCCTTTATGGATCCCAGGTATTGAACTCCAGTCATCAGTGTTCTGTGGCAACTCTGTGTACCTGCTAAGCCATCTCCTTAGTCCCCAAGCATCTTATTTTCAAATCTATTGGAGATATTTTACAGGAAATTTTTAGAGTTGTCCTTTTACAATGTTTATAAATCATTAAATGCATTATAGGGTTAAATATAGCTTTTATTATTGTTTTCTTGTTTTATTAAACATATTTCACAGCTCATTTATGTGTTCTTGCTCATGTTTAAACAACAGGGCCATGAGTAGTGGAAGATATCTGTGAGCTTAACTGAATATAACTAGTGCGTTTCTCTTGCTTGCCACTTTGGGTGCCAGGAGAGTTGGCCTCTCCTCCATCACTTTCTCAGGCCAATGACGTCTAGACCTGTGAATTCCAGACAGTGTGAGCCTCTGTTTTTACTGCATCCTGTTGGCTTCAGTGTATTAGTTTGTTTAGGAGGAGCCTTGGTTTTTATAAGGTCAGCTCAAAACCAGTCAGCTACTTTTCCCATCCTAGCATCTGATATGTTTCACAGTACTTATTTCTAACTAGTTAATAGTAACTTTCAAATCTTTAAGTTCATTATTAAAATATTATGTTTAAATGATAGTCATATAGTTGAGTTTATAATTTATAAATTTTCTTGTAAAATACATGAAAGGAACTCTGTTAAAGCCAGTTTGACAGTTGTCTGGTTGCTTAATCTCAGTGGAAACCTCATATTTTAATTCAATTTTGATGTTTTGTAGAGGGTTTTTCTTTGGTTTTTGTGGGGCTGATTTTAGTCTTCCTCGTGAAAACTTGAGTTGATTCATCCTAAAATTAAACCATTAGATATTTGGCTTATCTTTTGTTTTGCTTTTAAGATGTACTCTCGATATATAGCTGCAAGCTAGCCCAGGCTCACGTCAAACATGCAATCCTACTGCCTCAATCTCACATGTGCTAGGATTACTGATACACTCTAGCAGTTCTTCATAATATGTGGGTCTTTTTATTTTTATTTCATCTGTGTGTGTGCTGTGCATACGCTTGCAGGCAGATGTCATGTGCCAATTTTCAAACCATGGGGGGATGAAAGAGAGACTCGAACTGGAAGGAGGGGGAGAGGGGGCTGCAATCGGATCGTAAAGTGAAGAAATAAATAAATTAATGATGAAAAACACAAAGTTAACTACGTGGACTTTTTCAACATAAGCAGAGCATTTGCCTCCAGCTGCCCTGCTGAGATGGCTGAGTGATGGTTCAGCACTTGAATCTATGACAGCTGCAATCTGGGAGTTTAATACATCTTCCTTCATGAGAAAAAACATTGACTATTTTCTCTTCTCTGTGATAAATTATCTTCTCTATGATAAACCTTAAGCATAACAGTTTCCTTCCAGATTATTCTTCTCAGCACCAGATAATTAATGATGGGTGAAATAATTTTCCTAAAGCATAAGCTTCAGTAGGCAGCATGACAGGGAGAGCCAGAATTTGGCAAAAGTGGCAACAGCTCAAGCTGCTGTCTTGAGTTGCTCCTCTGTCACCTTTTGCTCATTTCTTTGCCTGTCTCTGCAATTTAAATCTTCATGGTCCATCTTTAAACTCATTTTCTCTTTCATAGGCTCCTCTTTGAGTATCTCTTCACCTTCTCTGTTTGCTATAGCAGCCAGTAAGGAGGCAATGACAACCATGTGTGCCATCTCCTGAAGATGTCTTCCTATTTCTTTGTTCCTATGTAACCCTGCCCCCCACACCCTCCCTGTGAATATGTGTCTTGCTGGTACTGGAGCTCTCTCCACATCTAAACTAAGCTTTCTAACCTAGCACCAAAGCTCCTAGTCTTGTCTATGAATATCTTAACAACAGCCAAAGCTATAAGGTCTAGAACTCTGAGAAGATTGTCATAGAGCAGTTGAAAATATCCAGAAATGACAACTCATGGAAAAGCAGATAGAATAGATACCCACAGTATATGCAGCTATATGCTGTGTGTGCACACGTGTGGGTGCAACACATTCGCACATTTACCACTCTGCAAAGACCAGTTGCTTTTTGTGATTTTGTGATGCCGACTTTTGAGATTAGTTTTGTGATTTTGACTTTTAGATAGAGCTATACAGTAGTATACATTCTTTTGTGCCTTGTTCTGTCGCTCAACATTTCAATTGAAGTCTGTGCATGTGTGTAACTGTATAGGAATCGATTGTGTGAAAGGTCAGTAAGAGTGGTACCACTTTTCTGTTGAGAACCATTCAGATAGTTTTTAGTTTTCACTATTAATAAATAACCCATCTATGGTTTTTATACACAATGTATAATTTCTTCATATATGGATATACAAATGTTTTCCCTGAGTATCTATCTACTGACGAATTCCTGAGTCACAGGTAGGGGCATGTTCTTGTCTTTGGCAGATATTAACAAGTTGTTTTTCTGAAATAACTTCAAGTGTTGAATATCTTAACAACAATATTTTATCTAGTTATTTCACATTCTCTTTTTGTTCATTTATAAAAATTTTCACAATGACTTTAGTGTACACATAAAAATTGGTTGATCCCAGATAATCATCTCCTGACCCTCACCTCTGAATTTTCCTTCATCTCATAGTAAACTCTCTGAAATCTACCTGAATCCTAAATATTAATATAAACTTATAACTCTTTGTAATATAGTAATTCATTCTCTGTGAGCAAATTACAAGATTCTTTAGCCATCTATAAAATGTTAGGATTAAAAGACACACTTTGCAAGCATTATAGTAAAAAAGTGACCGAATGCTTTCTGAAAACTAGACTCATACTTTCTTCATTTTTTCTTTAATTTAAGATTACAATATAATTATATCATTCCTCCCTTCCCTTTTTCCCTCTCGACACTTACATATGCCCCTTCTTTCTCTCTTAAATTCATAACCTCTCTTTCTTTTAATTGGTTCATATGATATTTATATTTATTATTTGGAATATATGTATATATTCCAAAACAAGTCTGAGCACTTTCACTACCATGCACATCTTGCAGACTAACTATTTACTGTTGAACAACCAATTGATGTGCTGATGTGCTCTTCCCTAGGAAGATTATTTCTCCTGTCCTCAGCATTTCTTAGTTGCCTATAATTCTTGCACAGGACTGGAGCCGCATGGGCTTTCCCCTGTCCACTGTAGCATCTCTGCTGGTGTTGTCCTTGTTCAGCTCTTGTTTAGGCAGTCATGTTGATGCGAATCTGTGGGTGTGGCTTTAGACATTACTAGGAAATGCATTCTCATAGCTCTTAGCCTCTTTGCCCTCCTCTTCTGTAGTGTCCTCTAAGCCTTTGTTGCTGTTGTTTGGTAGAGGTATCGTTGGGATTGACTCCACAGTACTGCATTTAGATTGGTTGTGGTTTTCTGCACTTTAATAAACCAACATAATCCATGACTACATTCTAAACATTTATTCTTATGCCCACAGGTAAGTCTACTCTTATCAGGGAAACAGAGAGAGATTGAGTTTTATATTCTCTATATCTGTTATACTTCCTTAACACAGTGAGCTGTTCATATCACATACTTAATAAATATTGATTGAATCAATACAGACACATATTAGAACGTGTCTCTGCCATCCAAGTGCTGAAATTAAGACTGTGTGCCACAGTGCCAGACCTAAGGGCAATGAAAACTGTATTCAACTCAGCTAAGTACCAGCAGGCTAATGGTTAGTGCATTCAAATTAAAATGAATGAAGGATTTATATCCAAACTTTCCAACACGTAAAGATGCCTGGAACATATTGTTCAAGGCAGATATCATGTGGCAAAATTGCACATGTAAGAAAAGAATCTCATCTTTAAAAATTTTTAAATATAAAACACGAAATCTTCATTTTAGTTCTTTCTTCTTTCTGTAATTTACAAAAGCCTTTGAAATATTCGTCACTTGTGAAAGAGATAAACTTTTCTTTGGTTGTGGAGAGTTCTAAACTTTTTCTGTTGATCTGTGGATATGAGACCTGAGAACGGTGTGTTCCTGCTGTGGCACAGTCCTCACAGCACCCATCCTGGCTCAGTCCCCCAACAAGTGTCCAATCTGTTTCTTAATCACCAGACTTTAGACAGGCAGCAGTAGTCAGTGTAGCACCTGGAGTCTGTTTCTTTCTGTCTTGTCACTTCAGAGTACTCTTTTTGTCTTCTGCTGATTTTTTTTTAAAACAGAATGATAGACCTCTGCCATCTGGGGTACACAATGTCTAGACAGTGACCAAAACTGCAGAGTCCTTTCTAAGTCTGACTTCATAATTGACATAATTCAATCCTCTATTTTGCTCAAGAGAGTTAAAACCAACTAAGACAAGAGAACAAAATGTATGTGTGTGTAGATCAGTGTGTGTGTGTGTGTGTGTGTGTGTGTGTGTGTGTGTGTGTGTGTGTGTGTGTGTATGCGTGTGTAATAATCTGCTATTTATACAGTATCATTTTTTCCTCCTATGAAATTCATTTTAGATATTTGGCTATATGTTATAATCGTTAAATCTGCATTTACTATTAATTTCCCGAGAGTTTTACTTGTCATCTTAAGAACATATTAACACATAGCACCTTAGCATAATCAGGTTGTCTGCCTTTTGGCTTATTTGAAATAAGATTGACACATCCCAGGTTGGGGATAGCCAGTCATGGTTAATTGTGCATAGTCAAGAGATCAAGGAGGACTGGGTGGTGGATCATTTTTAATGATCTATGGTACTAAACGTAGGTGCATGGATTTTATCATAATCACACATAGCTGATATTTCTGGATTTCCTTTGGTTATTTTATCTGCTACTACCAGGAGATCTTAATACTTTATACTTTTTTCAATATTTAGCCACTGATAAAAACAGTTTCTGCATGTCTCCTGGGAATTCACAAGCATTTTTATTTGCATCACCTAGTTTAATCCTCACTTCACTCTTGAGGCACATGTCACCTCAGTTTTACAGGTAAGAGAACTGAAGTCCCCAGACTGCCTAATGCCACACCCCTGACTCACAGCCAAGTGTCCTGACTTCAGCCTTGTGCTCTTTCAGCTATCGTAAGCAAGGCCATGGCTTTGAAGCTGGAAACATGGAGATAGGTACTTCTATTAGTGGATTGATTTGATCTAATCAGATCTCCCCCCTGAAGCCACCTCTAGTTGTTAATATTGAGTAATATTTTTGAGCTCTATGATGAACTACTGGCAGGATTTATTTATTCAAGGACATAAATTATTGGAAGTTTTACTTTTGGCTGCCTCTGAAATCCTTCAGCTTAGTCTTCTGCCCCGCAGTGTCATGCCAGGGAACACGGCTGTCATCCTGGATTTCAGAACTTCACTTCCATATACATGCCAGCTCCAGTGAGGCAGGAGCTGGCCTAGTGCATCTAAGGGGAATTCAGCTTGCTATGTATTGATTTGGAGGCCCAGTAAAGGGTGTATGTCATCAACCTCTGCCGTGGATGTGGAGTTCTTATTAACATACACAGGTAATGACTGATCAGCTGACTACCAGAGGAAACTCATAGGATCATAGGATCCAGCAGCTGAGAGACAATATAAACATTAATGGGTAAAACAAATACAGAGACCCATCGCAAGACGATATGCAAAAAGTGAGGGAACTCAGAATCCTCAACCCTAAATAAGATGCTTCCACCAAAAACCTCCCCTGAGGGCTCAGCCCAGCAGAATAGGAGGTGGCACAAGCTTAAGAGCCAGAGCGGATGAAAGACACTGAGGAAACAAGGCCCAGATGGATGCACATATGAGCTCACAGAGACTGCAGCAGCTTGCACAGGCCTGCATGGGTCTGCACCAGATGGGCTGCTAGACTTGAAAGGAGAAGTGGACACGTGTCCCCATCCCTAGCCCAGAAGCTCTACCTAACTGAAAACCAGTTGCAAGTTTTCTCCATGGAATCTCACTGGGATAACAGACTACCCTTCTGACTAGGGTGAACGCCCAGCAGTAGACGGCCAAGAGAAAATGTACTCCACAGTACATTTGGAGAGCCAGGTCATTTGCTGTTGTTATTTAATTCTTAATTATTTATTTACTTACATCTCTTTTTACCACACAGGTCCTTTGTGTGAATGAGAGGGTCTGATTCTTGTGCCTTCTCTTGGGCTCTTTTCCTTCTGTTTGTTTGTTTTGTCCTATTCAATGTATTAGTTTTTGCTCTACATTATAGTATTTTATTACAACCCTTTAGAAGCCTGTTTGTTTTCTAATGACAGAGAGAAAGGTGGTGATCTGGATGAGAGGGAAAGAGGGAAGGAACGGGAGGAGCAGAGGGAGGGGAAATTGTAATCAGGACATACTACGTAAGAAAAACAATCTATTTTTAATAAAAGGAAGAATAAAATTAAAAATTAAAAAAACTGAAAGATAACCCCCAATTTTCTTTCTCCTGTAGGCTTGCCTCTTCACTGCCTCAGACCATGAAAGAGGAGAGCACCTCTGCTGAAAACATGTCTTTAGAAACCCTCAGAAACAGCAGCCCAGAAGATCTCTTTGATTAGATATAACCCTAGAAAACAACACTGGTGTTCAATAAACTCCATTCTTTATCCAGTTCCTTTGGATGAGAAGACAGGCTTTCAATTTAGCTGCCATGGTTACCATGTCTTGCAACTTCACTATATGTACCCAATGAATTACACGAGTAAGTGACGATCAGATTGGATGACAGAGGGACACTTTTCTCCCTTTCTTATTCCGTTGTTTGTTAATTCTGAGTTTCATTGCAAAGGGCACATCTATCATATTGTCTACACATTATTGTAACTTTCTGACGACTCTTGGAAGATTTTGGAAATATAGCAAAGAAAGACCTCTTTCATTCTTTCTTAATTGTACTTTAAATTATTTTTGTTTGAACATTTTAATTTGTGATGTGACACATAGAAACTACATCTTTATCTTATGTGGAAACAATCTGAAAATCTGTTAATAAAAGTTTGTGTTCCTAAAGGAACTTTATTTAACTGAATTTTTTCTTTATTGTAGTAACTTGCCTTTCTAAAGTGCTTACTGTTAGACACCCTGTGTTCTGGTGATGGTGGCCCCATACCCATGCACACCCTGGCAGTACTAATTGGCCTTAGAGGGTTATTTAAAAAATAGAAATAACCTTGGCAAGGGAACATATTGAAGAGTACGTGGAAGGAAGTAGAGAGGAGAAGTTGGGAAACATTTCATTACACATATGTATGAAACACTCAAGAATAAAGAAAGAAAAGTGCGTGTTTGTATATACAAATGTAACTATTTGGGGGACACAAAAATACCCCAATAACATTTTAGGCCCTTCTCAAAAGCAGAGCTCATGCCCCATCTGTCACCAGTTATAGCTGGTGCATTGCTTTCTCTGTTCGCCCTACTGCTTCCTAACCCCCCTGCCCTGTCCTTTCCTTCCAGCTAAGATCAGGTCCCTCCGACTAAAATCACGATGGACACCATGTTGCCACATGCAGTACTTGGTCCATTCTGTGTCGTGAGCATGTTTGATAAAGCTCATCACTTCTATTTTCTCCTCATGACTTTTCGAACAGCATTTGTGCAATCTGGTCCTCCTTTATTCTGGCCACCCATTATTTGGCTTCGTGGGTGATTCTTTCTTCTCTTCTCAGTAGTTATATGTTTGATTACAAACTGTAGGTTCAGTCTTGAACACTCTGCTCTTCATTACTTATATTCGTGTGATTTTAAATATCACATTTACTTTTATTAGCAAAGCTAATGAGGAACATTGCAAACAGACTTACATGTACATATAAAGAGGGGATGGGGGAGAGAGAGATTTTCCTTCATTTTAGCATGGATGGCTTGTGCTTATACCCTTATGACTTGAGAGGCCAAATCTGCTGGTGGATTTTCCATGGATTCAAGGTCAGTCTGGATTGCCTAGTAAGTTCCAGGGTAGCCTGGGCTACATAAAAAAATTTTTTAAAAAGAAAGAAAATGTATCACATTTCAATTTTTTGATAGGTTACATTTAAGAAAAATCTGTATATTTATAAATACACCAATTACAAATAGAATACTAAAACACAAATTTCTACTTAGTCATTCAAGAATGTTACTATACTATTGAGTTTTCTATAACCTAAGATGCATGTACCTTAGCTCTTTCCAAGGGACTTTAAAATATGAGGCAGAATACATTAAAACTACACAACTAGTATTACAAAGTAAATGAGAAAAATCAGTGATGAATGTATTCCCAAAATAATACTAACAAGAGCACCCATAGAGTTCATCATACTTTGAACATTTTGCATTTTTATTTTATCTTTGTAGGCCAACAGATATTTTCATCCATCTCGGCATTGCATTGATTCACTTGCTTACAAAAGGGTGGATATAGCCTCTAGGCACAAGTTGTTCATATCTTTTGGAGACAAGAAAAGCACGGTATTCTGTTACATACACAGTGTAGACAATGCTCTACAATGTGCACAGATCCTGCTATTCCAGGCCATGTGTACATCTGTGGTTTCCACTGTCTGTGCCTGAACATAAAATGCTCTGGAGACCACTGACTAACTTGAAAGGCACAGAAACAGAGTTTGAATGTATTGTGACTCTTTGAATGTTAGTATTCCCACTTCTAAGACAAATGGATTTCATTTCTGAGGGATTTTTTTTTTTCGGCTTGAAATTTTTCAGTTGAGGCTGGCATCAGATATGGTGCAGAGTTCATTAGGGAAGAAAAAAGAGGCCCTGCATGAGCAGAGGTGTCTTTATATTTTATAAGGTCAGAGATCTACTTTAGAAAAGGTTTGCTTCATGACCTATAATCAAATTTATAAAATACAGAACTCTGTGTTTTTGAGCCAAATAACTCTTTATTGGGTGTTTGATTCAGCAAATGTTTACCAAGGAAAGGTAATACACAAAGTACAGACCTGGGCCATCTGGAGAAATAAAGGCTAAATCTATTCATTTTACAAACAGTTGCTGAACATTTGTGCTAGCTTTTGTTCTTGGCATTAGCTGTGGTAGTGAACACAACAGGTAAGCAAAGCACCCTTGTGCTGCACAGCACACATTGTAGTAAATGAAGCCTAGGGTACCTCAAAACAAGACTGAAACTACCATAATTAACTATGAATTCACAGAGCTCTTTTAGGATATCTGAGAATAAGAAAAAAAAATGTTGCTCCCTGAGACTTTTGCTAGACAAGGCCCAGAAAATCAACCATGATCCTTTCGTGTAATCCCTATGCTGAAGCATCATTTTTAGAATCCTTCACAAATATCTGACATCTCAATTCAAAGTCTGCCTTTTCAATTTACCTATGGGTTGATAATCCCAGAAAACAATTATAGTTCTGCCTCAGCCTAATGATATTGTAAGGGTTTGAAATGATGACACCCACAAGACCTCCCCTTCACACATTTATGGCTGTTGTCTGGATTTATAATCTTCACAAGGGGTGTAAATTTTATAGCAAATTATTTAGATTAAATTTCATTATGGATGTTCCATGAGTTAACCTAAAATGATTTTCTCTGTATCCTAATTGTAAAGAGTGCCCTGAAATGATTGTCTGCTTTCTCTCTTTCTGGCCAGTAACTTTCTTATCGCCTTAGTATAGAACACTATCAGGACTACACTGGCTCATGTTTAACCTGCTCCATAATCCTTTCATTTACCCATGATTTTTATTTTTTCCTCACCCCATATTTGAATAAAATTCACCATGAATTTTACTGCTCACCTGTTGGGTTTTTTTCCTTCCATCCTTTGAAGAACTCCATCTGAAATTCTCATCCCACAATATCACAGAGCAGGTTTTCAAACCAAGATCTCATTGATCGTAAAGACTCTAGAGTCTTCAGAAGAGAATCACCCCTACCTCCATATTAATAAAGGATTTTTTTCCCCACAAGAAATCAGGAGAGATTTTAGTGGCCAAAGTTCCAGTTGAGGAATGTGGATGAGTCTTGAAATGTTTGCTATGTTTATAGAGACTTTGAAATTTTCTGGTGATCTTGGATAGACTAGCCAGTCAAATGTAAGTATAGTAAACAATGTTTATGGAATCTGCTTATACAAGACCCTTCTATAAAGTCCCTGCCTCTGAGCTGTGCTCTTTACCAAAAGCTGTGATTGAGCTAAGGGCTTTTATGGAAGTAATATTCTTAGGGATATAATCCAGAAGTCAAGAAAGAGTGACACATGAAATGAGAAGGTCATGCTCAGATGCCCTACCAAGATGGCGACCATGTGGATGTCATGTTTTCCCACTAGGATCTTGGAAGAAACCCTTTGGTTTTTGTTGTTGTTGTTGTTGTTGTTTGGGTGTTGTTGTTGTCGTTTGAGAGCTACTCATGGTTGAAAGCAAAAACAAGAGTTATTGATTGTTTGCTGTTTTCTGTTACTCAGTGGTGGCCTGGATGCCTTGATTGCTCATATTTGAATTCCTGCTATTAACCCATGCAGCAGCTACAGAAAACCCATTCATTCAAAAGCAGAACTACAGGAACCAAAGTACCTAGTGAAGTAGGTCAAATCTTTCTAGAAAGGGATTGCCCCTCCAGTACCACCACCAAAAAAAAAAAAAAAAATGATTGATAATAATTTTGAGGATTTTGAGCCATAGGTCAAGGTCTAGTCAATATGGTACATATTGTTTTATGCAATTTCCTGATGCCTCATTTCCCAGTCCTAGTCAAGGTGATGAGACTGAGAGACCAGAAAATTAAATGACCTAAGATGGGTGCATGGCTTGCTTAAAAACATATTTTCTGGAGAAGCCAATATGTAATTTTGCAAGAAACTAAAAGGAAAATAAAAAGAGGAGGCAGAGGAGGAAGAAGGAAGAAGAAAAGAAGGAGAAGAGGAGGAGAAGGAGAAGGATGAGAAATAGAAGAAGAAATAGGAAAAGGAAGAAGAGGAGAAATAGAAGAGAAATTGAAGAAAAGAAGAAATAGAAGAAGAGAGAAGATGAGGAGGAAGAGGAGGAGGAGAAGGAGGAGGAGGAAGAGGAGGAGGAGGAGAAGGAGAAGAAGAAGAAGAAGAAGAAGAAGAAGAAGAAGAAGAAGAAGAAGAAGAAGAAGAAGAAGAAGAAGAAGAAGAAGAAGAAGAAGAAGTAGAAGAAGAAGAAGAAGAAGGAGAATCAGAATCAGCAGCACCTCTGAGAAAACTGACAAAGCAAAGAAGAGGACTCTCAGGACTCTCAGGACTCATGAGGAGGGAAGACAATGCCTGATGTGACTCTGATACCTTTGTTTTTCAGAGCTAGATCTAATGTATGCATACTGTGAAACACTTCCTGTTTCCTTCCCTTCCTGCAGTTTTATTAGTTAAATGGCTCTTTAAGTGGGGGAAGGGGATGTTACTAAACTAGCAAGAAAATTTAATACATTTTATTTTCCAAAATTTCAAGTGGCAATTCCCTAGGGAGTTGCTGTTTCCCTTGCTTGGCCTCTGATGATTTACAGATCATAACTGAGTCTGCTCTGCCAGCTAGAGCCCAGTCCATTCATTGAGACTTGCAGGAAACCTGTCTAACTAAGCCACTGTAGATGCACTGCACTACAAGACTATAGTCAGGTATTCATACCATCAAACATAAAAATGATTGCTTGCTATATGGCAGGTGTATGGGTGTGAGCACATGCATGCTATGACCCACATGTAGAAGTCAGAGGACAGTTTGGGGGAATTGGTTCTTTCTTCCCACCATGGGATCAAGAGATTGAACTCAGGTTTTTAGGTGTCATGTCAAGCATTTTCACCCATTGAGCAAGCTATCTTACCAGCCCACATACAGCTTTCCTTATGCAATATTTTATCAAACATTATTCAAGCTTAATAAGATTTGTCTATTCTGCAAAAGTTACATTAGAAAAAAACAATACAATAAAAAATGGTATTTTCTTCAGAACTATATAAAATATTGCTATTTTTAAATTTACATTTCTTTCTTTGTGTATTTGTTTGGGGGCAGGATTATAGCATGAGTGTAGGTCTCTTTATAGGTCAGAAGTCACTGGATTTTCAGGAGCTAGAGTTACAGCCACTTGAGGTGTGTGCTGAGAACTTTTGTTAACCACTGAGCCATCTCTTCAGCCCCTAAATATTGCCATTTCTGAAGTTCATTTCTCCATCATAACCCTAGAATATTATTATACTCTCAAAAAGAGATGGGAGACCAAGGAAATGCTAGGAGGTAAGTTTTTGAACTTGCCTTCAAGAATCTTTGAAGTTTGTCTGAAGGGAAACCTGTGCTATATGCAGAATAGAGGATATGAATGGACAGCTCTAGAAGATTCTCAATGAAGGATGGAGATGACTTAGTTGAATCTGTGCTCTGAGTGAAAATTGGGAAGGAGACATGAGGTGGGCACAACCATGTACAACCAAAGGGTTCAGATCTGTCTGTAGGCTGTGCAGCTACTTCATATCTAAGTTGTGTAGAACATCATCAAACTATACTTCATTCCCAGGAACATTCACCAATTAAATGTTTCCAACACCTTTGGAAATGCTCTAACTTTGATTCATACCAAGAAACATTCACGCATTAAATTAACAATCTGGAAGCTGAAAATCAGTTGAGAAAGAAACTTTTCCTCCATCTTTCTTGACAGGACCTCTGTCTGGAGCTTGGGTCATGTCTTCAGGAATGATTTTGGGAGTGTTATAGGCTCTGATAGAATTAGCTTCCTGACACCTGCTGTTGTGGATCAGCGCACCCCACCCACCCCACCCCACAATTTCACCTGCCTCACAGGAGGTCTACTATAACCTGAGAAACACAGGTGAGAAACCACCACACGCCCCAGTCACCCTGCCTGCTGGAACCCTAGCAAGCATTGTCCTGGGCTCTGCCCTGACCTATTGGAGCTCCATCCTCCTTTCAGTCTGCACCTACACCTGCAGTTGCTGATCAGCACACCTCTTTCTAACCCACAGCTATGCCTGCCTCCCAGGAGGACCACTTTAATCAGATACACACCAGTGGGACCTCCTGTCCTAATCTCCCCACTTGCTGGGACCCCAGGAAACCCAGCATTATCAAAGCTCCATTCTCCTTCTGGTCCACATTTACACAAGCAGTCATGGGTTGGCACACCTTACCCCAATCCCAGAGCTCCACCTGCCTCGTAGGCAGTCTGCCCTAACATCATCGTGAAGCTCCAACTGACTCCTGGGAGGCCTGTTCCAACCCAGGACACCCAGGTCAGCTAACACCAGAGATAGATGATGGAAAGGCAAGCACAGAACATAATCAACGGAAGCCAATGCAATATGGCACTGGCAGAACCCAGCTTTCCTACTACAGCAAGCCCTGGATATACTACAAACCTGAAGAGCAAGACTGTGACCTTAAACCCCTTCTCATGAAGATGATGGAGGCCTTTAAAGAGGATATAAATAATTCCCTTAAAGAAATACAGGAAAACACAATCAAACAGGTATAAGATATTAAAGAGGAAACAAAATAATCCCTTAAAGAAATACAGGAATATACTATCAAACAGGTGAAGGAAATGAATAAAACAATTCAAAACCTAAAAATGGAAATGGACACAATAAAGAAATTACAAATAGAGTTAACCCTGGAGATGGAAAGCCTAGAAAAGAGTACAGGAAATACAGACACAAACATCACCAACAGAATACAAGAGATGGAAGAAAGAATATTAGGCATAGGAGATACCATAGCAGAAATTGATATATCACTCAAAGAAAATGCCAAATGTAAAAAGTTCTTAACTTAAAACATACAGGAAATTTGGGGCACTATGAAAAGACCAAACATAAGAATAATAGGAATACACCTTCCGGTTTCCATCTGTGACGGGAGACTTCTGCCTGGGCCACCAGGGTTCCCAGATCCAAGTAGCGCCGGGAGGAAGATACCCTCCCAGGAGTGTAGAAAAGCCTTGAGTGAGGATAAAAAGAGCACCACTGCTCACTGGGACCCGTCTGGAATCCTCGGGACACAGGGACTGAGGAAAAGTCGGGGACAGGAAACATCTGTTTTCCATCTGTGGCTGGGGACCTCAGCCTGGACCACAGGGCTCCAGGAGAGAGCTGGTATCCCAGAAGTGCCAACACACCTTCTGGCACAGGCAAAACCACCACTTCTGTTCAAAGTCACTGGATCAAGAGGGACCCTTGCAGAGCCATCAGGACACAGGAACCAAGGGACAGCTGGGGACAAGATTCTTCTGGTTTCTGTCTGCACCCCAGAGCTGACCCTGTGCCACAGCTTTCCAAACCCGAATATCTCTCAGAGAGAGCTGGTCTTCAAGGAGCATTGACAGGGAGGCCTGCAGGAGGAACAAGCCACAGCCACACAGAGTAAGAGCAGTTAACATCAGAGTTAACAAGATGGCGAAAGGCAAGGGCAAGAATGTAAGGAACAGAAACCAAGGATACTTGGCATCATCAGAACCCAGTTCTCCCACCACAGCAAGCCCTGAATACCCCAATACACCAGAAAAGCAAGACTCAGATTTAAAATCATTTCTCATGATGATGATAAAAGACTTTAAGAAAGAAATTAACACCCTCAAAGAAACACAAGAGAACAGAGGTAAAGAACTAGAAGCCACAGAAACACAGAAATCCATTAAAGAATTATAGGAAAACACAATCAAACAGACAAAGGAAATGAACAAAACTATCCAGGAGCTAAAAATAGAAATAGAAACAATAAAGAAATCACAAAAAGAGACAACTCTGGACTTAGAAAACCTAAGAGAGAGATCAGGAGTCATAGATGCAAGCATAACCAACAGAATACAAGAGATAGAAGAGAGAATTTCAGGAGCAGAAGATACCATTGACAACATCGACACAACAGTAAAAGAACATACAAAATGCAAAAAGCTCTTAACCCAAAACATCCATGAAATCCAGGATACAATGAGAAGATAGAACCTAAGGATAATAGGTTTAGAAGAGAGTGAAGATTCCCAACTTAAAGGAC
>CM052716.1:58667792-58685854 GCA_028551405.1 Uromys caudimaculatus
CCCTCAGAAAAATGGACATAATACTACCTGAGGACCCAGCTATACCTCTCCTGGGCGTATATCTAGAAGATCCTCCAACATGTAATAAAGACACATGCTCTACTATGTTCATAGCAGCCACATTTATAATAGCCAGAAGCTGGAAACAACCCAGATGTCCCTCATCAGAGGAATGGATACAGAAAATGTGGTACATTTACACAATGGAGTACTACTCAGCTATTAAAAACAATGACTTCATGAAATTCGTGGGCAAATGGATGGAACTTGAAAATATCATCCTGAGCGAGGTATCTCAGTCACAAAAGAAGGAACATGGTATGTACTCACTGATAAGTGATATTAGCCCAAAAGTTCGGAATACCCAAGTTTCACATTACAGTAACCGCTGGACTGAGAGTGAGGTCCCAGATGGAGGAGTTGGGGAAGGGACTGAAGGAGCTGAGGGAGTTTGCAGTGCCATGGAGGGAGCAACAGTGTCAACTGGCCTGACCCCCCCCCAGGTCCTCCTGGAGGCTGGACCACCATCCAAAGTATACACATCGAGGGACCCATGTCTCAGACCACTTATGTGTCAGAGGAGAGTCTTGTTGGCCATCAGGGGGAGGAGAGGCTCTTGGGTGTGAGGTGATTAGAGGCCCCAGTATAGGGGAATGTCAAAGTGGGAAGATGGGAGTGGGTGGGCGGTGGGTGGTTGGGGGAATACCCTCTCAGAGGTGGGGAAGGGGGGTATAGGGGGTTTCCAAAGTGGAGACCTGGAAAGGGGGAAACATAGGAAATGTAAATAACGTATCAAAAAAGTTCAAATAAAAAAATTTTTAAAAAAGAAAAGAATAATACAAATAGAAGGGAGTGAAGATTCCCAGTCAAATGGCCAGAAAACATCTTCAACACAATCATAGAAGAAAATTTCCTTAATGTAAAGAAAGAGATGGCTATAAATGTATGAAAAAGCTTATAGAACACCAAATAGTTTGGACCAGAAAAGAAAGTCCTCCCACTACATAATAATAAAAACACTAAATAAACACAACAAAAACAAGAATATTGAAAGCTGTAAGTGGAAAAGACCAAATAACATATAAAGACAGACTTTTTAGAATTCTACCTGAGTTCTCAACAGAGACTCTAAAAGCCAGAAAATCCTGGACAGATGTCTTGCAGACCCCAAGAGACCACAAATGTTAGCTGTAACTACTATACCCAGCAAAACTCTCAGTCACCATAAATGGAAAACCCAAGATATCCCATGACAAAACCAAATTTAAACAATATCTTTCTACTATCTCAGACCTACAAAGGATACAAGAGTGAAAACTCCAACAAAACAAGAGTAACCACACCCAAGAAAACACAAGAAACTAATCGTCTCACAGCAAAACCAAAAGAAGAGAAACATACACACATACTTCAGTAACCTCTCCAATATCAAAATAACAGTAACTAACAATCATTGGTCATTAACGTCTCTTAACATCAATGCACTGAATTCACCAATTAGAACACACAGCCTACCAGAAAAGATACATAAACAAGATCCATCATTCTGCTGCATACCAGAAACACACTTCAGCATCAAAGATAAACTCTACCTCAGAGTAAAGGGTTGCAAAAAGATTTTCCAATCAAACTGACCCAAGAAACAAGCTGGAGTTCCCATTCTAATATCCAATAAAATAAACTTTCAACCAAAAGTTATTAAAAGAGATTAGGAAGACTACTTCATACTCATCAAAGGAAAAATCCACGAAGATTACAACTTAGTTCTGATTACATAGATTACAATCTATGTCCCAAAAGCAAGGAAACCCACACTCGTAAAAGAAACTTTACTAAAGCTCAAATCGCACATTAAACCCCACACAATAATAGTGGGTGTGTTCCACATCCCACTCTCAAGGATAGAAACTAAACAGAGAAACAATGAAACTAATGGATGTTATGAACTAAATGGGTTTAACAAATATTTATAGATCTTTTGACCCCTCTCCCCCTCCAAAAAAGACTATACCTTTCTCCAAAATTGGCTATATAATAGGGCACAAAGCAAGCCTCAACAATTAGAAGAAGTTTGAAATAACCCCATGCATTTTATCAGATCACCAGGAATTAAGGCTGGACCTCAAAAGCAACATAACAACAGAAAGCCCACATACTCACAGAAACTGAACAACTCTCTACTCAATGATAACTTGGTCAGGGAAGAAATAAAGAAAGAAATTAAAGACTTTCTAGAATTCAATGAAAATGTAGGCATTACATATCCAAATGTATGAAACACAATGAAAGCAGTGCTAAGAGAAAAATTCATAGCACTAAGTGCCTTCATAAAGAAATTACAGAGATCTCATTCTAACAACTTAACAAAACACCTGAAAGCTCTAGAACAAAAAGAAGCAAACACACCCAAGAGGAATAGATGGTGGAAACAGTAAAAATAAGAGCTGAAGTTAATCATTAGGTGGAAAAGAACAATAAAAGAGTCACCAAAACCAGAAGCTGGTTCTTTGAGGAAATGAGCGAGATAGACAAACACTTAGCCAAACTAACTAAAAGATAAAAAGACATTATCCGAATTAACAAAATCAGAAATGAAAAGGAAGACATAAAAACAGAAAGAGAGGAAATTCAAAAAAATCATTAGGTTGTAATTCAAAAGCCTGTAATCCACAAAACTTGAAAATCTAAACAAAATGGATGATTTTCTAGACAGATACCACTTACCAAAGTTAAATCCAAATCAGGCAAACTATCTAAACAGTCCTATAACCCATAAAGAAATAGAAGCAATCATTAAAAACCTCCCAACCCGAAAAAGCCTAGGGCCAGGTGGTTTTAGTGCAAAATTCTGCCAGATTTACAAAGAAGAGCTAATACCAATACTTCTCAAAGTATTCTACGAAACTAGAAACAGAAGGGACACTACTTAATTCATTCGATAAGGCCACAATTTCCCTGATACCGAAGCCCCACAAAGGCTCAACTCAGAAAGAGACGTTGAAACTAATTTTACTTATGAACATTGACCCAAAAATACTCAAAAAAAAATTGTCACAGACAGAATACAGGAACACATCAAAAACATCATTCACCACAATCAAGTAGGCTTCATCCCAGGGATACAAGGTTGGTTCAATATAGCAAAACTCATCAAGGTAACCCACTATATAAACAAACTGAAAGAAAATACTCGCATGATCATCCCACTAGACGCAGATAAAAGCCTTCCACAATTCAACAGCCCTTCATGTTAAAAGTCTTGGAGAGATCAGTGATTCAAGGCACGTACTTTAACATACTAAAAACAATATACAGCCAACCAACAGCCAACATCAAACTAAATGGAGGGAAACTCGAAGCAATCCCACTAAAATCAGGGACTAGACAAGGCTGCTGTCTTTCTCCCTATCTATTCAATATAGTAAGTAAAGTTCTAGCTAGAGAGATTAGACAACAAAAGAAGGTCAAAGAGATACAAATTAGAAAAGAAGAACTCAAGATACCACTATTCCAGAATGATATGACAGTATATATAAACAATCTCCAAAATTCTTCCAGAGAACTCCTACAGCTGATAAAATCTTCAACAAAGTGTCTGGATAAAAAATTAACTCAAAAAAATCAGTAACCTTCCTTTATATAAATGATAAATGGGCAGTAAAAGAAATTAGAGAAACCATACCCTTCACAAAAGACACAAGTAACATAAAATATTTTGGTGTAACTCTAACCAAGCAAGTAAAGGCTCTGTATGCCAAGAACTTCAAGTCTCTGAAGAAAGCAATTGAAGAAGATAGCACAAGATGGAAAGATCTCCCATGTTCGTGGATTAACATATTGAAAATGGCAATTTTACCAAAAACAATCTACAGATTCAATACAATGCCCATCAAAATTTCAAGACAATATTTTACAGACCTTGAAAGAGAAATTCTCAACTTTGTATAGAAAAACAAAACACCCAGGATAGTAAAAAAAAATCTGAGCAATAGAAGAAATCATTATCCCTGACTTTAAGCTGCACTACAGAGCAATAGTGATAGCAGCAACAACAGCAACAACAAAAACTGCATGTTTTTGGTCCAGAAACAGACAGGTTGATCAATGAAATTGAATCAAAGACCCAAAAATAATTCCACACACCTAAGAACACTTGGTTTTTGACAAAAAATGCAAATTCATACAATGAAAAAAGAAAGCATCTTCAACAGATGGTGCTAGTCTAACTGGATGTCTTCATGCAGAAGAATGGATATCGATCCATTTTTATCACCCTACACAAAACTCAAGTCCAATTGGATCAAGGACCTCAGCAGAAAACTGGATATACTGAATCTTATAGAAGGGAAAGTGAGAAATAGCCTTGAACACATTAGTACAGAAAGCAATTTCCTGAACAGAACACCAATGGCTCAGGCTCTAAAATCAACAATGAATAAATGGGACCTCATGAAACTGAAAAGCTTCTGTAAGGCAAACGAAATTTTTAATAGGACAAACTAGCAGCCTATAGATTGAGAAAAAGTCTTCCCTAACCATGCATCTGACAGAGGGTTAGTATCCAAAATATATAAAGAACTCAAGAAGTTAGACTCCAACAAACCAAATAAGCCAGTTTAAAAATGAGGTACAGAGCTAAACAGAATTCTCAGCAGAGAAGTCCCAAATGGCTGAGAAGCACTTAAAGAAATGCACAAAGTCCTTAGCTATCAGGGAAATGCAAATCAAAAGGACCCTAAGTCTCCACCACACACCAATCAGAATGGCTAAGATAAAAAATCTCAAGTGACATCCCATACTGGTGAGAATGTAGAGAAAATGGAACAACTCTTCAATTGCAGGTGGGATTGCAAACTGGTACAACCACTCTGGAAATCAATGTGGCAGTTCCTCGAAAATTGGAACTAGTTCTACCTGAGACCCAGCTATACTGCTTCTCACATATACCCAAACAATGTTCTACCACACCACAGGGACATGTACTCTACTATTTTCATAGCAGCTTTATTTGTAATAGTCAGAAACTGGAAACACCCCAGATGTCCCTCAACAGAAGAAGGGATACAGAAAATGTGGTTCCTTTATACGGTGGAATACTATTTAGCTATTAAAAACAAAGACATCATCAATTTTGCAGAAACTAGAAAATATCATCCTGAATGAGGTAACTTGAACCCAAAAGAACATGCATGGTTTGTACTCACCTGATAAGTGGATATTAGCCTAATCCTGCAGAGACTTGCAGTGCCAGGATGGGGGCTACCCAGTGGGGACCCAGTGTCCCAGAGGAGAAGGTGAGGGGGAATGGGAGTAGCATCTCTGTGAGGGGGACCAGGATGGGGCAGCATTTAGGATGTAAATAAATAAATAAATAAATAAATAAATGTAAATTTTTAAAACTTTTAAAATATGAAAACTATTTCTTAAGTTTTAGCATAAACCTTGTGAATCCTCCCTTCAAAACAAAAACAAAAATAAAAACAAAAAGGCAAATTAACTTCCTTTTGTGCCCATCCTTGATTCTGCTTTGACTCTTCATGACCTGTCAAGTGCTACTTGTGTGCACCTTTGAAATGATTGTTGCTATCATTAGTTCACTTCTCTGTAGGTGGAACTGTGTCGTTAGAAGCACTAACCCTTTCCTTCTTAAGTCAGTTAGTGCAAAGGTGCCAACTCAGTATCTAGTCTTTGCAAAGGACAAGGAAGGGAGTCAACTCCATTCAAGGGTTGTGAAATTATATAAAGGATCATGAAAGAGGGTCTTAAAAAACCCTGAAAGGCAACATTACCAGTTAAGCTTGTTCTCTGGGATTTCAATCCCACATCAGTTAGAAGATACAAAGTATCCTTACCCCAAGCAAACAGTGGCAGAAAGAGCAATCTTCTTTAAAATAACAAAAAAAAAAAAAAATACATCAAATTATATCTTGTTTCCAATTTCAACATAGGGCTTGAAACAATCTTCATCATTATCTTTTTAGCAGGGGCCATAAGGCATCCCTTGTATCTCCACAGACTTTGGGTGGGCAAGTGTGTGAGGAGTCACTTTTTTTTTAACTTCTTGAATGGTTTTTGCTGTAACTTATTTTCCTTTCTTTTATTTTTCAGAATATAATATAATTATACCATTTCTCCCCAACCCTTTCTCCATCCAAACCCTCCCTTATGCCTCTTTTTTTTTTCTTCCAAATTCATGGACTCTCTTTTAATTAATTGGTATCCCATACATATAACCAGTCCAGTCTCTACAATCCTACTTGTATGTAAGTCTTTAGGGGTGGCCATTTTATATTGCATAATCAATTGATGTGCTCTTCACACAATTCTAGAGAGGACTATTTCTCTCATTTTCCACACTCCATTGTTGCCTGTCGATCTTAGAGTCTACTATGGCATGTCTATTGTTCTTCTTAGGGTCATGTTTAGGCAGTCATATAGGTGAGACTTTGTAGATTTAGCTTCTGACATATGATTATTTAAAAATCTTTCAGGTGTCGATCATCCAGTGTCTTTGAAATCAATTCTGCTTTCTATCAGCATCCTTCAGGTAACTATCAGAGATGAAATTAGAGCAAGTCCTCTATAATGGCTCCTGAAAGTGTAATAGAACCATGGATAAAGTCTTAAATAAAACAACTACCCGCATCCCGGCAGCCTAGACACAGGTGCCAGCATTGTCCGTCAGAGTCATCCATCAGCCCTGCTAATAGGAACAGCTCTAACAGACTGGCCTCATAAAGAAATGTGACTTTAGTTCTTATTTTATTCTACTCAATTAAAAAATCACTGAGAAATCTGCCCTGCATTTTCAACACATGTTTCCAATTAGTGCTGCAGAGCAGTCCCTGACTTGATAAAAGCATTGACGTGTACCTTCAGTGCCTGTACAATGTACTCTTTCATTTTACAAGGTGAACAAAATGCAGCTTTAAATATCTTTTTAAAATGTTAACAAAAACTCAGAGGTATAAGCTTAGGGAAGGGGGAAGAGAGGGAAGGCCATGTTGTTTGAATTGCCTGTAAGAGATTTCTAGAACTATAGGTGCACAGAGGGGTTTATTTGCCCAAGCCTGCACTGAGCACTTGCAAGCTTGTTTGGGAAAAGCATTTTGGCTCCTGGGAATTGCACTCTAAGGCCATTAGATGGGAACTTAGTTACCTCAGGAAATACAACTTATTATACAGTAAATTTGTTTCAGACGACCACTCTGCTCAAAAGGCAACAGAACTCCCATTCAAGTAAATTGCTTCAGAGCCTGCAGTAAACGGATGGGATACTTGCCTGCACGGGGCTCTTCTGAATAACTGCTGGAATCTCAGTGTGGTTTTAAGTAGCAAAATAAAGTGAGTGTCCTAGAATCTGGAAATTTGATGTAGGCATGCTTAATTTAGGTCATCAGAGCCTACTTTCTGTGAAAATAAAGGAAATTTGCAAGAGGAAAATGTAATCTAAATAACTTGTTTATGACTCTATTGCATGTTGTGTACCCTCCACAGATCCAGGAACACTAGCATGATTTTCCACTCTGGGTCATGAGAAAGCATGATGTCTTCAAAAGACTAAGCTACTAGCCCTTTATGTGATTAGCTCCTGCATAAAGCATCAAGCACAACTCTCGGTGTCTGGCTTTTATGTTTCTAGATAGCACTTAGCTTTGTGCCATAACACTCAGGCTACAGAAGTGTGCTCATCAAGAGCAAAAGTCTCTGCCCTCTAGACACAACAACAACTGCACAATACTGAAATGCTGTTACTAGTACAAGGAAAACCACAAGTCTGAGCAGATAAAACTGACTAAATAATTTTTTTTCTAATTTCAACCAGAGAAAAGGTCATTGAGATGGACTTTCTGGGGACTTAAATGTCAGACTCTGTGAAAACAATTGCTGATGTCCTGTTTTAGGTCTCATAACTATATAATAGTTCTCCATGTCTATAGTGAGGGCACCAGAAAGGAATGGCCAGAAAGCCAGCAGACCTGTCTCCCATCTCTGTTGTCATCCTCCAATCACCCCTTCTATTGATCATCTCAAGTGTATCCTCAAAAAGTACCTGGAGGGAAGTACACTGTTTTCCATGATTCTCTTCTCTGCTCTACGAATTCTTACTGGGATTCCTTCTTTACAGAAGTGATTATTTTCCATTATTAATGAATAATCATCTTACTTCCCATGATCGGTTGAAATTCATGGCCATGGGGCAATCATTTGTATCACAGCACAAACAAGTTCTTTGTGTCACCAAGATATTCACATTGCTAAAATGAGTGGTCATTCTGAAGTCTCATTTTAGCCATTTGGAACTGTGATAATTAAAACACTCCACAATTACTAACCTTCATAATACCTCACTTTAGCTCCTTTTACTTCCTTCTAAGTTTGCTAATACTTATGAAAGGCTTTGGTTTGACACAGTCTCTTCTTTTGTACATTGTCCCTTATTGGGGACAAAATTGTACTCACCTAACATTTATGTGTTGAAGTCTCTTCCCACACTGCGGCATTAAGCTTTTTGGTGAGATAATTGGGTAGATACATAAAGCCACGAGAGTAGAATTCCTGCAATGAATTTTGCACCCCCATAAGAAGAAGAAACTATAGTAAGGATGTGAGGGCACAGCTCTGTAACTGTGGCATTTGGAAGGCAAAGTCTGAGATAGTCAGGGCTAACATTCTGTCTCAAGGGGAGAGACATCCCTCTTTCAAACATCCTTATGAACCAGTCTTTCTCATTCTATATACAACAATTCCTCCCCAGTCCTCTTTGATTTGCTGAGTTTTATCCCTACAATCTACACCTACTTCCTGGCAGAATTCACCCAGCATCTTCATGTTTTACTAACTCCATGGCAATGTGAAGTCAGCACCACCCTCACTTAAATGATGGCAGGAACATCTCCATCAACCTCTGAAACTCCACGCAGTCACAAGTAACTGAAACGTCATATTCCAGTCCCCACGACTCCTCTAGCATCCAATCAAGTCACAGTCCTTGTTGTGGCTTACAAAGATCTGGGAATACCCAGCTTGCCCACCTCACTGACCTGATCTCCATGCTGTTTATGTACCTGTTTCTCTGTGCCCACTTTCTGCCACAAGCACACTCAAGCACTTTCTCTGACTGCTGTCCTTGTGTGTGCTGTACCTCTTGGAAGGAATGCAGGAATGTTCCTTCCCTTAAATAACTATCTAGTTTTCTACTTGTTTTTTTTTTATTTGATTGTTTGTTTCAGTACAATTTCACAGTTTATGCCATCTGAGGAATTCCCTAGCCATCCTGTATAGAATACCCCTCCTCTCTGCCTATCACAAAGCTAATCTTGTTGCCCTGATTAGTAATGTTTTTTATTCTAAGTATCTGAACCTGGCATTCAAAATGGTGTGTTTATTTATTTTTAACCATCTTTTCCCACTAAACTATAAACATGTTCAAAACAGGGATTTAGTGTGGTCCATTCTCCCCTATAACCTCTGTCTAGCGCAATGTGCAATAGATAATCGGTGACTATTTTAATTATTTCAATGTGTCATTACAACTAAACAAAAGCATTAATATATAAAAAGGTGTATGATATGATTTATTGATCTGCCTCAATGACATTTTTTCTAGAATAAACCATTTACTCTGTACAAATCAAACTTGAAAGACTCAGTGTGAGCACATGTTATATATAAGCCCCAGAAGTACAAGGCTAAGGTTGAAATCATCACATTGAGAGTTTCAAAACAAACACTTCACCCTTCAGCCTGTGTGAGTGGTAGGTTCTTTCCTCTGTAAATTCATCCTGGTCATTTTTTTTATCATTTCAACTAAGCCATCTGTTTGGGAACTTAGGTTTCTGTCCCTCTCTGGGGTCCCTTCTCTGTCATCTTAGACTGTGTGGTCTTGAGTTGTTGCACCCAAACAAAAGTTTCATGCCCCAAATGCCCATGCTATGAACAAAGCCCAGTTGGGACAAGGATGTCCTTAAGTTTTCATCTATTCTCCAATAACTGCTATACCGCTAAGTCCGCTGGACATCCATGGCTGTCATATTTATGCTGTAATGGTGAGTATGTGGAAACCCAAAAGGTTAGAAATAATGCAAAAACAAAGTACCAGAAGCTGAGGAAGTGACCATTTCCAGACTTCAGGAGAATCACCAGGAAAACAGGTGGTTTTTCACGAAAGCCATATATATATGGAAGCACATTGACATGACTGCAGGGGTAAGAAAATAGTTTCTCTTTTCCTAAAGCTTGCCTTCTGAGTCTTTATTACATAATCCTGCCCATGTCCCTTTTTCTGTAATAGTCCTGAATAAAACAGTAAATAATAAATTAAATCTTTTAAAGATGCCTTCAAGTTCCTTTCTGTTAAGCTATACTGCCTTTTCATTTGAACACTTTGGCAGGCCTACGTTGGCCTAACCCACAGTCCCTGATAGGATCCAGCAGGATTATTTGAGTTGACCATTTATTTGGAGGGCCTAGAGTAAGCAGCACAGACATTTCTACATTTGCATCCACATGCAGTACTGAGGTGGAGAGGGGTGTCTTGATTCAAACGTTTCACATAATTTTAAAAGCATGGCTGTTGGCCCCTGTGTGTAAGCTCCTCACGGAACTTCAATACACAAAAGAACAGCCAGGAAGATGCTGTGGCTGGGGTAGGACGCCCCAGTTCTCCTTCCTCTGGGAACAAAATCTGGAAGACATTGGTGTGATAATTATGAAAGCAGACTTAAAAGCCAAACTCACTTCAAAACCCAATTCTGGTTGAACCTTGGAAAATGCCTTTTACTTCCAAACTCGAGTTTTGTCATCACTAAAATACAGCCAATAATTCCAGGTGGTTCCGAGGACTGAGTGAGATGACCTGAGCAGTGCCTGTATCAAGGATCTCCGCTGGCACTTTTGTCTGAGTACAATACTGCCCTGGGGGGAAGCACTGATGTAGTGGAATGCCCCGGGCAGCAAACTCTGGTGCTAGTGACTAACCCCATCCCTGAGGATAGTGGAACAATCACTTTTTTGTAAGCAGAGTTAAGTCCCTCCCTGGGTGACTAACCATGACTAACACTGAGAAGGGAGTTGGCCACTGTCTTAGAAGATGCTGTTGGGCAGTTGACCATTCTATGTTTAAAGAAATTTCACCATAGATAACCTCTGACCCTTGTAGATGCTGTAGTATTTCATAAACTGGCAGAAATTTACTCATTTTCAGGAAACAAATGTTAACCCATAATATACAACTAAATGTCATTTCCTAAAAAATAGTTGTAAATTGCCAAAATAAAATTCATTTCCTTAATTGTGTGGAAACAGCCTTTT
Organism: Uromys caudimaculatus; assembly: GCA_028551405.1. NCBI lineage: Eukaryota > Metazoa > Chordata > Mammalia > Rodentia > Muridae > Uromys > Uromys caudimaculatus. Next base: position 58,679,106 of record CM052716.1, read on the forward strand.
CATGAGGAAGATGTATTTCCATATAATATGTTGATAATATGTTGGCATGAGCAGAGATGGGGGACTTTGTAAATGATGGGGAGTGAGGATATGAATTGAAATCTCATATTCATAACACACAAAAAATGGTCCATTTTGTTTTGAACTTGTCTGTCTAAAAGAGCTGTGAAACTTTTCCCTGAGGAATATCAGAAATAAAATGTTCCTGAAAATGGTCAAGTATGTAGCAATGTGCAGGACTTCTTGAAAGTGACTTAAATGCAGTTCTGGTTTCAAAAAAAAAAAAAAACCACCATTTGTAACCTATTGCTTCATATAGTCCTCAAAGCAATGATCTTGCAAAACTGTGACTTGTGCTGCGAGTCATGTGTGGGCCATAAAATAGAAAAGGAGAAGGGAAACAATGAAGATCAAAAAGCTATTAGTTTCCTTCCCTTATGTTTCATATGCCAGTACTTACTACTTTATAATTTGTTTCTGACTTAGAGATCACAGACCTGGTTATGTGCACAGCCGTTGACAGGATCCTGAGAGAGTAAAGGCCCTTGACTTTTGCATAAACTATTCTAAGGCTTCTTCTCCCTCACCATGCTCCCCTCTGATGACTGATATCACTCTTGAACATCGTGGTAAGAACCCAAAGTTACGTGGCATCGGGTACTCTATATGTGCTTCTTTTTCAGAGTTTACTTATTTAATATATCCGTGCTTAACATTTGTTTATTCCTTTGCAGAGCCAAGGTTCAAATCTAGGACCAAATGCATGTAGGCAAGTTCTCTCCATTGAAGAAATATTTGTATCCATAAGGATGGGATTTTTGTCTCCGAATCCTTGATATCAAATATAAAAAGCCATGAATCCAGATCCATGGTTTCTATCTATTGAGAAAAAAGGCTTCCCTAGAGCCACAGTGTCCCCAGTCCCCATGTCTTAAATTGTAGGCCACTCATACTCTCTGATAAAGTTCCTAGTACACAATATCTTTATTATTTCTTTCTTCCACTAGCAATTTATAGAGAGCCAATACCTTTCTAGGTGCCTCCTGCCTTTTGAGTGTGTCTGCTTTTGAAAGTACCAGTAAACTAAAACTGAAACCATAATCTCCTTTCCACTGTTAGCAACACCACATTCCTACTTGAGTACTTCCAGTGTCATGAATGGCACCACCACATCGATGGTTGTCCTAGTTATAAACTGCTAAGACCAGATGTTATACCTACCTCTGGCTTCCAATGTATCGACAAAACATTTTATTTCTTCCCATGTGGCAGCTAATTTAATTCTCTCTCTCCCTCCATTCCTCTTATCCTCTCCTTCATTCTTTCCTTTTTTCTCCCTCCCCTCTTTCTTTAATGCTGATTTCCACATCACCACCATCCACAACAGTACTGGTGGAAAGAGAGAACTGACTATTGCACAGGGGACACACCATTTCCTCCTGCCTGGTGCCTGTATAGCCATTATACTACATAGACTTGATGTGATGGCCTCCTGCAGCTCTTCAGCTACCTTTGCCACATTTCCAACCCTTTCTTGAACCTCAGAAATTTCAACATTATGTTCTTTATGATATTTCTACACCATTAATCACTCTAATCTCGAATTATCACACAGAGCCTGCCGTGATGTGATGCGACCTCCTTGCAGTGATACGTTTTCCATTCTCCTCTTTATTGCACTCCTCCCAATCTCTCTCTCTCTTTCTCTCTCTCTCTCTCTCTCTCTCTCTCTCTCTCTCTCTCTCTCTCTGTGTGTGTGTGTGTGTGTGTGTGTGTGTGTCTGTGCCTCTGTGTCTGTCTGTCTGTTTCTTTGTGTGACTGTGTCTATCTGTGTCTATGTGTCTATGTGTCTGTGTGTCTGTGTGTCTGCCTGTCTGACTGTATGTGTGTCTATGTACCTATGTATCTGCCCCTATGTGTGTGTGTGTGTCTGTGTCTGTGTATGTATTTGTGTCTGCTTGTCTGCCTCTCTTTGTGTCTGTGTCTATGTTTCTTTGGTCTGTGTGTCTGTTGTGTGTATCTGTGTGTCTATGTGTCTGTGTGTCTGACTGTATGTGTCTGTCTGTATCTGCCTGTCTGTGTGTCTCTGTGTCTGTCTGTATCTGTGTGGGTCTGTGTCTGTCTATATGCATGCATGTATTTCTGTGTACATGTGTCTGTATCTTTCTGTCTGTGTCTTTTTCTGTCTCTAGCTCTCTCTCTCTCTCTCTCTCTCTCTCTCTCTCTCTCTGTATGTCTGTTTGTATGTGTCGTTCTGTCTGTCTCTGTCTCTGTCTCTCTCTGTGTCTGTATGTGTGCATGTGTGTGTGTCTTCTCCTCCCTCCTTCCCCTCTGAAATTGAGCCCCTTAAAAATGAGCTCCTCTGCTTTCTTTTTCCTTTTCACTACACTACCTGCTCTCTGAATGAGTCACATTCATCTGGCAAGTGTCTCTAATGAAATGTCACCTTTCCCAGGAAGTTTCCCTAGACACCTCTAATCTTAAGAAGGTATTGCTCCTAAGTCCTCTCTCAAACTGTATTTCATCAACCATGGCGCTTACTCTACTGTAGCAGCCTCATGTTTACTTTTCTAGTTTCTCAGACTTTGAGCTCATGAACTCAGCCTTTCTTTTCCTGTGTTCTATCCTGCACATGAGCAAATCTTCCTGAATAAAGGAACAAATATCCCATAGAATCAGAACAAAACAAGCATTTAGGGAAGATCAATATATACACACTACTATAAGAGTCAGTGAAGGAGAAGCAATGAGCTAACTTTAGATCCAGAAACTACATAACTTGTGTTTGTGGTAGGAACTTTTTCAGTGGCATAGTGGTATAGTGAGAATTTTGGAATTTTGGTTTATTTTAAAAAATACACAGAAATGTTATAAGAAATTTTTTTAATATCAGGTGTGGAATATGGGCCTGTTTCACATTGCCCACAGCAACTGATTGTGATTTGCCTAGGGCTCTAGTGAGGGTGTGATTTTGCCAGCTCCAGATAGTTTCTGTGATTGTGTGACATTTGGAATTGTGGGAACTTTTCAGAGGGTATATAAATGCTACGGACCCAAGACAGTTGGTGGGTTGTTGGTTGTTGATTGGTTGCTGTTGGTTCAAGTTTTTTAAGTAGTTGTGCACAAAGAAGAAACAAAAAGAGGCAGAAGAAGAGGAACAAGAACAAGAATAAGAAGAACAAGAACAAGAATAGGAACAAAATCAAGAAGTAATTAGATGTCCTGATTGTGAAGATCAAACTTGTCCCAAGGAACTCCACGCCCCTAATCAGCAGGAAGTAGTCTAATGATAATGTTCTGATTCCTGACTTTATTCAGGGATCTTGCCTTTCCTCTCTAGACTTTTTCTCTTTTATCATCTACTGTTAGGGGGTTTAAAGGGTGGAAAAAGAGTGGAGGAGAGTGGAAGAAAAAAGAGCCCACAAAGTAGCAAAAGACAGCTACGTAGTGGGGCTAGAAACCAGAGCAGAGTTGATTGAAACTAGTTGTGACAAAAGTGTGCAAAGGAGGACAAACTCACAGGAAAGTTGTTCCATGATAAAAAGAAAGGTATTGTTGGTGCAAAAAAGTGGAAAGACATTGTGTGCAGATATATACATGAAAGATTAAACAAATAAGGCACTGTTGTTGGAATTTCCAACCCCAATCAGCCCATATACAAACACACAGTCCAGTTATTCTAATTGTAAGTTAAATGTCTAGATTGGGCAGATCTAACGCTATACTAACTTACTCCCCAGTTATAAGACCCCTTGTTACTTGAAGTTTCTCCTGGCCATGTGGTTCTGGTCCATCATGGCTTCCTCCTCCTCTTCTTCTGTCCATGTCCTCCGTCCTTCCCCTCTCGTCCTCTTCTCTCTTCTCACACATTCCCAAACATCCAGTCCCACCTTTCCCCTTCACTGCCCAATCACAGACTCTAGCCTTTATTGACCAGTTAAATGGGGAGAAGATTCACATGATGTCATCTGAGTATGTGATGGGCTGCTCATCAGGAACAACCCCGCTTGAGGAAACAGTATTAACATCAAAATATAAACAATATTAGGACAACTCAAAACAAGGCACTTCTGGGGAAAAAAATCAAAGCACTACCTAGGATAAACCCAAAATGAGAAAGTAAAAATGGGTGAGGTAGGAAACACAATTGGATAGGCATATATACACTCACATCTTGAATCACAAGCTTTGATAAAATCGGCAGATAAAAAGAAATTCCAGAAGGCCCTAGAAAGTAAGGTTACACTGATACTTGGCCTGTGTATTGTGTAGCATTACTGTCTTCGTTGGTAGGCATTGTTGCTGTATTGCAACTACAATGTAAACATGGTGATAAGAACACAAAGTTATGTGGCTTCAGGTACTATATGTGAGAAACCTTTTGCCCTATGTACTAATAAATATTTTATCAGAAAAGTAGAGAGAATCATTCACTAAACAAGCATATATTCACCTCCCACTTAAAGTATAATTAAAGACCTACTTGATCCTAAACCAAAAATCATTTTTTCTTGATGAATAAATCTTCATCCAAGGTACAGTTCAGTTTTTGTATGAAAACTGTTTCTGCTGTAGAGAGTCATAACTAGCTTGTTGAAGTTTATACTGAAAACATTTCCAGTAAACACAGCAGAGTGTGGCATTTCAAGGAGGCTGTGTGAGGGCTGGGAGGATGAAAGCCACGGAAGACTAACAGATGTGCCCCAGGCCCTCCTCGTTGTCATCAATCATAAGCCTGTCCTGCTCCGTGGTTTTCAAGCAGTAGGTCTTGGACCCCTGAGGGTAGCAGAATTTATTGTGAGGGGTCTGTAAATCCACATTCACATTCAGTCTAGGGAGACTAAATAAATAATATGTCATGCACATACATTACTATTTTTAACATGTCTATAGATGAGGTGATGGGGAGAGCACCGTTTTACTCACTTGGCTGAATTAACATCAATGCCTGGCTCTTAGGTCTTCTCCATCTACAAATACTAAAGTACCATTTCTGGCATGACACATCTTCATAGTCAAAAACGACTGAGTAAGAATTGCCACATTGAAAGAGCCTCTATAAAATCGCCAGTAGAAAATTTAAATGCTAAGCCAAGTACTGGACTGATTTATATTTATTTTTATTATCTTTTATTTATTTGGGGTATGTGTATGTACCATCACACACATGTAAAAGCTGGAGAACAACTTGCGGTAGTTAGTTCTTCCACTATATTCTAGGGATCTAACTCAGATAGCCAGGTTTCAGTGAGCCGTCTCAGCAGCCGCGTGTGTGTGTGTGTGTGTGTGTGTGTGTGTGTGTGTGTGTGTGTGTGTGTGTGTATGTATGTTGGGGGAAGGATGTTCAGATGTTACCTAGGCTGGCCTAGAATTCACTTAAGCTGAAGGTACCGTTGCACTTTGGTTTCTCCTGCATCTACCTCCTTAGTGCTAGAATTATACCTATGCCCTCCCATGCCCAGTTTCTGAGGTGCTGGGGCTGAAGGGAGGATGGAAGACATGCTGGGCAAGCACCCCACCACCCTAAACACATCATGAACCCATTACCCCAAAGCTTTGTATACATTATTAAAATTCTGGAAAACAGTATATTATCCTCAAGGAATAAACATGTTTTATTCAATCTTTATTCCCGTGGAATACTTTTGTGCTAAAGCCAGTTTTAGTCCGCACTTAAAACATCAACCTGACTTGAAAATGAAACCTAACCTCCAAGACCAGATCTGAAGCCTGAAAGGAAAGATTTTCTTCCTCTTTTGAACACTCATAGTACTCAGCAAGGCAGAAAAAAAATTGGAGTTGAAGGGAGCCTCCATTGCTTCGACTTGCTTTCTGCTGGATGGAGCATCCTTTGTGTTATGTTCACTTTTCCTCTGAATTGTGGTGTCTCTGGAACTACTCATGAAAGGGGGTAAAGATTACGCTCTGGAACACCAGCAGAGTCATCTCAAGTGCCTTATTCAATTCAGGTCAGACATCACTGGTATCATTTTAAAAATCAGTGGGTGTAAAGTGTGCTGACCCTTTCTATTTGTGAGATAATCCTGGCTCTCCCTTTCTCTCCATGATGATGTTGCCAAAAAGAATAGATCCCACACCTACCTCCCTCATAATGACCTCTGAAACAAGAGGAGCAAGTGTTTCTTACTGCTAACTGGAAACATTTCCCTCTAAAGACTGAAATTAGCACAAATGCCTACTCCAGTGATAGATAATCTTTGCAGTACTTTTTTTTTTCTGATATGGAATATTAGAGACAGCCTCTCAGAAAGGAAGATGTGGGATGGAGTCAATAACTGATGTTTCAGTTCTAGATCACCCGCTTAGCTCTCAATTCCCCAACTGCTCTCTTGTTCTCTATTTGGAAGCCATCTTCTTTGGAAACAACACTTGATTGTCAAAGTTTTCCATCTCAGTAACAGATAGTGGCTGCCACTGCAAGGCGGTAGTATTCATGTACAAAAATAAGCTCTTCTTAGGAGAAAATTCCCTAAAACTTAAGTCAATTATGCTTATATTCTACCAACATCAAGAGCTTGCCAGACCCCATGTCCTGAATTTACAAACATCCAATTTCTTTATGAATACTCACTTGTGGTGAGCCTCAATATATTTATAAAAGTAGCAGACACTACTTTTCCTTATAATTTGACTTTATTAATTTCCCTCTAAATTGTTCATCTTTTTGTATTTATTCCTTTGAGAGTAAATTTAGACAGCTAATCAGCGCCGGGATCGCAAGAGCCAGG
>CM052716.1:58686354-58709385 GCA_028551405.1 Uromys caudimaculatus
GGGGGAGGGGACACGGGGTTTCCAAAGAAAAGGGGAATCATCGGAAATGTAAATAAAGTATCAAAAATAAAGAAAAAAAAAAAAGAATAAAAAAAAAAGAGTAAATTTACATACGTGTGTGTTTGTGTGTGTATCAAATAAAGCCTTGAAAAAATATGTTTATACCCCATATACATGGTTTTTAATAAAATATTTAAATTCAAACTTAAATTATTTTTAATTTAATTTATTTTAATTTAAATATTTAATGAAATGTTTAATAAATAGGACATTTATAAAATCTGATTAAAATATACATGCTTGTAGCTGTGTCCAGCTTTATACTTCACACATGATTAGCATGTCCTCTGTCACTCATTATCTTCCTAAGTGCTACCCCAAAATCATACAAAAGAAATATAAGAGATACACTACCCCTGGCCAATTTCTGAGCATCCCACAATAGCTTCTGTTGCAGCTGAAAAAGATTGATAGACATATGTCAACAAATAAAAAACACTTTATACTAAAAATAGTGGCAAGATAGAAATGTTCTCTGCTATAAGCGATTGAATTGATGACTCACTAGGTGTTCTTCCAGATGATTCCATCTCAGTTGAAGTGTCTGCATCGTGGCTAACAGCCATTCCACTTTCAAGAGATCAAATGCCCTATTTGGGGTTAATAGGAATATTGTGTATATGATGTGTAGACATACAAAAGGGGAACACACTCATATGAATAAAATGAAATGAACGTGTAGAGGTGCTCCCCTGTGAGGATTCAATTGGTTGTGTGTTTAAACGGAATAGAAAGCAAAGGTGCCAATCATTCCAGAGCATGGTATTACACTTGGTTTGTTCCTGATGGGCATTTCATACACAATACCCAAGGGCAGTGTAAGCAGACCTGACTTTACATAATTAAAGCCACAGCATGCGGGAAAAATGTTAGTCATACTAAATGCTTCCAAGTCTCTTCTTTACTAAGAGACCAAGACAATTCAACTTAAATCCCTTTAGACATAAATTGAAGCAAATAGTTGGAGGGTTTTTGTGTAGTTCTTATGACTATGAAAAGTGTTACTATTTTCTAAACTAACTTGTGAATTTTACCTTGGTTCTGAGGGCTTAAGCTGATAACTAATAAGCTTTGAAATGATGTGTGCAGAAATATGGCAGATAAAGTAGGGGAACTCCAGGGCATTTTTTTGTACATCAATTGGCCTAATGTACTCATTGCTTTGACTTTTAATTTCACATGAGAAATGGTCTTCAATAAGATATTCATTAGACAAATTGTAGTGTCAATGAGTTCTCCCTTCTCTTTCTTTGAAGCTGTGCAAACCACTTCTCCTAATTATTCTAATTGGAATTCTCTGTCTGCTGTTGGCCCTTTGTTTCTCCTTGACTGTGATTTGGGGCTGAGTATCCACTACAGGAAAGTATCACTTGTGTGGATCCCAATTTGGTGAAATTATTGGGCTCCACCCCGACAAGTCACCAAAACATCTGAGTTTAGTCAGAACATGAATTTGTCACCCCGTAAAACTAAAAAACCCTCTCTGTTCTACTACAGTAACCTGTTCGTAGACCACAAGGGATGTGAGAGCTGTGAATAAATTCACTGATGATAAAGCTAAGATCTGTGACTCTTCCACTTTTTCCATCTCCTTGAATAATGGAAGAAAAGGAGGAAAGAAAAGCTAGAACAGAGGGTGGTAGAGGAGGAGAAAGATTTTGACTCTTTAAATCAACACATAAGATAAAATAACTTTGTTGCGAGAAAAAATCCTGTAGCCTAATAGAGGCTTCTGTGAACATCAGGACTAACTGCACTTATTTCCTGAAGATGCTACCTCTCCCAGTCATATGCTTTACTCAGCATGGGGTAGATAATTCTGGGCCCATTTAGCTTCATTTTCGAGGTAAAAAAGTTGATGTTGAATAATGGAAGGAATGCGTGTTAGAGCAAAGCAATGGGGTGATGAAAATCATTATTTTACACCATCTTTGCAGGTAGAAGAAGCTGGAGGTCACAGAGGACATCCTGAGTGTGTAGATGACCACTGTTAATTAGGGGAATGACAAAGATTGAAAGCATGATTGTAAAGCCACCATAAAATGCCATAAGCCATGGCCAAGCAAGACTTCATATTAATAAATTGATGTGATTTCTGTAAGGGATGCAACTAAGTCTTTGTTCCATACAGTGGAGAAAAGGCAACATGTCACTTCTAGAAATCCACTATATCCTGAACTTTTACTCTGTTTCTCTCTCTCAATATGGAAATCCATGTAAGACACAACTTTTTCTGATTGTTTATTAATCCTGAAAGCAGAGGTAGATAATTGAGACTTAGTCTTTTGTGAGACATACCATTTCTGAGTGATGATTTGAAAATTTGGATCTCAGTAATGACTTTCTTTTTCTGGGAAGAACTTTACTTTTATAGAGAGCCAGAAAAAAATCCCTCCTCTTTAAACTTTAGAGCAGCCACCAGGAAAGCAGCTTTTTTTTTTTTTTTTTTAATCTCTTCTAGTGTTGGGAATCTGAATTCCTGAGTAACTGACTAGCCATTTTGAACCCAATCTTGCTCATGTGCTATTGACTTTCTGTACTCATAGACTATTTCTAGCTGTTAGAAGAAAAATGAGATGTTCTGAGTCAAGAGAACATACATATACTTTTAATTCATATTTCCATGTAAAGATTAGATACACTGATGATACCAGTATCACACATTGTGTTATCCATATGTCAAATATGAACACCATCTGGTGTTAGTGGAAATTAAATATGATACAAAGGTTCTGCCAATATATACCTAAGTCTTCAAAACATACATTTTTTAATTCATGTTGACAGACTGGCCATATACATTTGATCATCCATTTCTTCCAAGAAACATTAAACTAAAAATGTAGATAAATAGAATATCCCTTATGTCTATGTCTTTCAGAATATAATAAGAATAATCAAGTCAAATAGTTGTATAGAAAAAAATTCAATAAGTGTCATCACTTGCCAAAGTACGACATAATGTAAAAAGTCATATAATTAAGCAACATTTGATGCTATTAACACCACTGTGGCTGGAGGGATCTAGGGACAAGATATTGGTGGCAGATCCCAGAATCAAATACTACTAGGCAAGAACTGGAATCAGAAGTTAGAGGCTACATGTGTTAAGAAGGTATTGAATTAATTGAAACAAAAGAGAGGCTGGTGATTTTAGAGATGCTGCCAAAGGCAGAAGCAGGTGGAAATATGCTTACCTTCTCTTGTTTTCCCTCTTGCCAATATCTCTCTGGTACTTCTTAATGGTTGACCCTAGATGACTGCTGGCCTGCAGTTGGTAACAAGATATCATTGACAGAGTCAGTTCTCTGTGACAGAGAGCAATGTAGGTGGGAGACAGAAGTTACTAAACAAGAGCACGAAGGAAAATGCACAACAGATGAGACAAGTCCTACACAATCCTGAAGGTTAAATTTCTAATTAATTCTTTGAATATAAGTGTAGGAAAGATCATTTGAAATAAAAAGAATGAGGAATCAACAAGCAATAAGGATCTGTATAGCAGGCAGTGATCCTGCCTTTGGAATCCAAGAGAACTCTGGGTATAAAATCAGTTGGCAAAAGTTAGGGGGTACTTAAAATATGAAGCTAAGAACAGATTATTTGAAGCTGAATATGACAGAGTCCCAGTCAGTATCTCTTCTCCAACTTGAATGCATGTCTCAGAAAGTCAGCATTTTGGCCCACCAAAAACATATGAGAAATCATTTCTATAGAAACAAATCCTGAAAACTCTAAATTCTAAATGTGTTGATGCATAAAAGGAAACCACAATCTCTGGAGTAGTTTCAAACCATTATTCTAAAAGGACTGCCCATCTCAGGAAGACATTCCAATAGGTAGAGGAGAAACTTTGTAGGAAAACTGTTCTGTTAACACAACAAAGCAGAAATGTACGTTCATCTCTTCAGGCTTTCTTCCTTAATAAAAAGACAGAAGTCATTACTATTGGAGAAAAACTGAAGAAGTTAAAGGGGAAATGCCAAAACTTTGAAAATAAAAAGTCACCTTAGAGGACACCAAACTAATTGAGAAAACAAAAACAAACATTTAAAACATTCTTAAAAGAATCTTAAAAGTAGGATTTAAGGAAAATCACATCTAGCCAAAGAAGCAGAATAATGAGAAATTGAAATTTAGTTATGACTACCAAAATTAAAAATATAGTGCAAAGGCCAGAAAATCATATGAAAGAAATCCTCCAAAAAAATAAAATGAAGAAGGAAAAAGATGATAGGATAAGAAACAAACTAAGCAGGCCAACATCCAACTAATAAAAATTTAAAAAGAGAAAAGAGGCAAAAACATGGTAACATTATGAAAACAAGTAATAAAAAAGATAAGAACTAGAGCTAAAGAAAGATGAGAAGCTTCAGCTCCAATCCTCCCACCAAGGCCAAATCTAATGATATAACTACACTGTGGCATTTCAGAACAGAATAAACAGGTTGTACTTTGTGTATTTAGGAATATATACATATTCCTAAACACACACACACACACACACACACACACACACACACACACACACACATATATATATATATATATATATATATATATATATATATATGTAAATTGTTGTCACAAACATATATATGTATATGTATGTGTATGTGTATGTGTATGTGTATGTGTATATGTATATATACATGTGTGTGTATGTTTGTGAAAACAACTAATTGAGAAGAAGCATGGATTGGTATATGGGACGGTTTGGAGTCAGGAAAGGGTGAAATAATGTAATTATAATCTCAAAAAAATAAAACAAATAATTAAAATTTTAGCAAAAAGATGTTGGGCTGCATGCTGGGAATCTTCCTTGGGGATCTCTGGCCAAATGTGAGGGTTCCGGAAAGGGGGAGAGTGTGAGTGGGGACAGAATCTCCTCCACCTCGGTCTCTGCAGTTGCCACCTGGGTTGCACCAAGACACTGCACCTGCCACCCTGTGCTGAGCCAGGTTCGGGCTGAGCCTACAAGAGACTGACTAACTGGCAAGGAGTGCGGGAAACTTCTGGTGGCCTTCGGGAGAGCAGATCTTTTCCCGGGACCGCAGTGTTACAGCTCTTATGATAGAAGCTCTCGGACGGCGGAGTAGTTCTCACACCTTTATCCCTTCTGGATGGGGGATCTCCCCTACACAAGTTGGGACGGTCTAATATACTGTTTGGGAGGGGTCAGGGGTTTGACAACAGATACTTCCCATTGGCTTGGTCTGAGGGCTTCGAGGCACCTTTTTTGCATGTGGGAGGGCTTGGCGTTGCTCCTACATGACAAATCTCACATGACCGGCCTCTCTGTAGGGGTTGTGAAAGCTGTAGCTGTTTTTAGAGGAGTCTTCTGGGAGTGTTGGCCAAAAACCTTTTCCGGTCCCTTGTGGATTATTCCACTGGGTCTCGCAGAATTTTCAGCCTGTGCTCAACTGGGTGCCAGACTCCTGCCACAGACCACTGCCCCACAAGAAGATATTAAGTTAAATGGAAAGAAACATCAGATTGATATATTTAGTATTCTAGGTGAAATTATTCTTTATCTTGAAAGCTAAAAAGATAGTGACAATTACATGGGTTTTGAATACTTAAATCACCTCTTGTGAAGCAACTTGAGTCTCCTTTAGTCTTGGGATCTATAAACTAGTAAAGGATGTCTAAAGTGTGATAGACATATGGAACATCAAATTCTAGAATGATTAGGATAACAAGACCCAAGAGATAGGCTTCGGGGATAAATAAGTTCCCAAGCACCCATGTGAAAAGTTGGCTACAGTGGCATGTGTTTGTAATCACTGGAGACAGGTATATTTTAGACCACACTGCAAATCCATCTGAGGCAAATAGATGAACTACAGGTTCATAGAAAGAGTCTTTCCTGGACAAAAAGAAGGTTGAGAGCAACTAACAAAGACATGCAGCATAGACCTCTGGGCTCCATATGTATCTCCACATGTTCACAAATTCAAGAATGTACACAAGAATATATCTATGCATATGCATATACATAGATGATACTGCTCAGAGTGTGGAAAATGGGGACAAATGATAGCAGGCATGGAGATATGAAGTAGTAGAAATTTCAGGTGAAAAACTCAAAGGAGAATACTTTGGTCAAAATGGGAAACCCAACATAATTATGATGTTAAGGAATTCATATGTGGCATTAATTCTTGGGGAACAATTCTTTGAATGGCCTGTGGAGAAAACCCTGGAAGCCTCATATATTACCTGGTGTGGCAATATGTAATTTTGCTTTAAAGACTAAATGGATGGATGTCAAAACAAGTCACTCTGAGTGAAATAACTCAGGCATAGAAAGACAAACATCTCCATTATATATTTCTCATTTGTAGAAGTTACTTTTGAATCTTTAGATATTTGAGTTTCATTTGAAATACACAGAGAAGTCAGGAAATTACTAAAGGACTGTGTGGAAGGTTTCCAAAAGAGAGTAAATAGAACATACCGGTATAAAGGGCTAAGATGAAATTATAGCAGAGGAAAATATAAATTGGGGTGAGAAAAAGGAGGTCACAAATTTATACACATACATAAAAAGATTAAAATGGGCTTATCCTGTAATGAGACAACAATTATCCTACTAAAAACTTAAGGTTGACAAATGAGAATCCCAGTCGCAGAATTCTGTTGAATGATTTACTTCTGTTGGTATTGTTGGCTATGGGATCCTAAGCATCCCAAACATTACAGGTCGTTGAATTGCTCTTAGTTATACCCCAGTACTTGAAGATAGGGCCCTATTGTTGAATATACTACATACCTGAGTCATAGAACGTGGAGTAATCAGTCTGATACTGACCTGGGTACTTCATCTCTACTGCCTAGCTTCCATAATGCTCAAAGGAGCTATGAAAGCTACTGGAGGCAAAACGTAACCATCAATTATAGCCACCTGAGAATCCTGTAAGGACCCAACAGCAAGGACATTAGCCAAAATACCCAACAAAGGAGAGATAGAACCCGTAGAGACCATATCCAGTGCATAGGCACAGCCCCAGGTTGAGGGATGGGACCATCCACCCACCTCAAAAATGTTAATCCAAAATTCCTCCTGTCAAAAAGAAATGCAGGGACAAAGAGTGGAGCAGAGACTGAAGGAAAGACCATCCAGAGACTGCCCCAACTAGGGATCCATCCCATCTGCAGACATCAAAACCAGACACTGTTGCTGATGCCAAGAAGCACTTGCTGACAGAAAGCGGTTAAAACTGTCCCCTGAGAGGCTCTGTCAGAGCCTGACCAATACAGATGAGGATGCAAGCAGCCAAACATCGGACTGAACACGAGGACCCCAATGGAGAAGTTAGAGCAAAGACTGAAGGAGCTGAAGGGGTTTGCAACACCAAAGGAAGAACAACAGTATCAACCAACCAGATCCTCCCACCCCCACCAAAAAAACCTCTTAGGGACTAACCCACCAACCAAAGTGTACACATTGGGGGAACACAGGGCTCCAGCCGAATATGTAGCAGAGGATTGCCTTTCTTTTTTTTTCTTTTTTTTTTTTTTCAACTATGTTCATAGCAGCTTTATTCGTTTTTTTTTTCTCCTTTTTTATTTTTGATACTTTATGTACATTTCCAATGTTTCCCCTTTTCTGAGTCTCCTCTTTGGATACCTCCTGTCCCCTCCCCAACCCGCCTCTAGGAGGGAATTCCACCTCCCACCCCCACCCCCCATCCACCCATCCCCATATTCCCGCCTTGACATTCCCCTTTACTGAGGCCTCTAACATCCTCAGGCCCAAGGGCCTTTCCTCTCTCCCTGATGGCCATCGAGGTCATCCTCTGCCTTTCAAGTACACTGGGAGGGGAGCTCATTGGTCCTGTGGAGGCTCCCAGGATAGGGAAATGCTAGGGCACTGAGGCAGGAGTGGGCGGGGGAGCACCCTCATAGAGGCAGGGGGAGGGAGAGAGGATAGGAGGTTTGTGGAAGGGAAACTGGGAAGGGGGATAACATTTGAAATGTAAATAAATAAAATAACCATTAAAATGGGGGAAAAAAAACCCAAACATATTACAAAGGATCATTTTAAAACCTCTGTCATCGTTCAGATAATCCCTGCATATTGCCAACATGGGTGAATGAGTAAACAAAAGAATGCAAGTGGCATCTAGTTCCTTAGTACTCAAAAGCTTGCTCTGCTTACCACTGTTAGTATTTCCACTTGGGCAAGCTGAATCAAAGCAGACCTGCTGGAATGGAACTGTTGTTGACAATATCTATTAAAGTCATTTTGCTTCTACCTCAACCATTGTCTTTTGCTGTTTTGAGTCCATCCTGTTAGAATAAAATAACACATTGATTGATTTTTGAACGTTGTATGTTGCAGGAGCAAGCATACAATGCATTGAATGTTTATAGAGCCCTTGTCTATATCTGTGATACTGAACTGTAGTTAGGTGATATCTTTAAAAGTTATTTTAAGGGGTTGAGGCAGGCAAGGTGATTCCAGGGGTGAGGATTCACAAGTTATATGCCATAGAACTCGCATGGCATGCACTCTCTCCGGTAAGTAAATGAATGAATGAATGTAAAAATTCAAAGCCAATACTGTATGTTTAGTAGTTTGGCTTTAGATGGCCTTGATGAACTCAATAATTATTTATGCTGTGTTTAATAGCATGAGCAGAAAAAAGAAGACAAATAATAACAAGAGCAAAGATTACTGAAATACAGAATCCTTAGAAAGAAAACATCAATGAAGACATTAACTTTTTTAAAATGGCAAAATGAGATAAGGCTAAAGTAATAGAAAATTTAAAAGAACACTAATTATAGAAATAAGAAGAGATTATGAGTTTTATACTTAATTGCCAGTGAATTGTACCTTCAAGGCACAGATCTATATAACCTATCAAGAATGAAATGTGAAAAGCCAAAAGTCTAAGCAGGTAACACATAACCTTACTAGAAAAATCTGCCTATATTTAGAGAATAATACTAATTATTCTTGAACTTTTCCAAAAACTTCAAGAGGAATTTACAGTCACATAAAACTCTGTTTGTGTGTATGTGTGCCTCCGTGTGTGTCTGAGTGTGTGAGTGTGTGTGTGTGTGTGTGTGTGTGAAATAATAATAAAAGTGAAATTAATTAGGTGAGCCAAAAGGATAAACAGAAGCAAGTAAGAAAGGAACAATAGAGTACTATGGGGTGGGAAGAGGCTCAATATACAATACGCTATATGAAGCTTTTAACAAACTGAACCTTGAAAAGGAAAAAAAAATCTTGTTATTCAAAGAACCCAATCATCAGAGTGAAAGGGAGAAAAAATATTAGCAATTCAACTAGCTGATAAGGATTCAATATGCTAAATACATAAAAAATCCAGCAACTCAACTGCAAAATGTTATAAAATAATATAATTTGAACAAGTGCAAAGAGTTTGAATAGGCATTTCTCACAAGAAGATATCAAATGGATAACAAGCATATGAAAATATGTTCAACCCTGACAATCATCAGAGGAAGGAAAAGTCGAACCCATGGTAGATAGCCTGATGTCCATTTAGTATGCCTGTTATTTGAATGTATAAGAAGAGTGGATGCACACCTGTGTGTTAGAGTACATATATGCTTATGGATACATGTGATCATATTTTTTGAGTACATGTATGAAGATTACATGTTCACAATTGGTGCCTTCCTCCATTGCTCTCCACTGCATACTTTTGCTGTCCTTGAACCTGGAGCTCACAGATTCACTTAAGCTGGTTGGACAATGCAGTTTTCTAGGACACACTTTTCTTCCTTTCTCTATGATTACACATGTACTATTATGAGGCTTTTATGTGGCTACTGGGTTTAATAATTAAAGCCCCCAAGCAGTTTTCTGACAAAGTCATATTTCAATATTGCTTGCTATTTGTTTTTTAAAAACAGAAACAAATGAGTGTTGTTGAGGACCAATGAAACTAGAATATTTTTTGCACAACTGGTGAAGATGTATGATACAGTGAAGCACCTTCAGACAGAGAGTAACTCAAAATAGCTTCAGGAAGTCCCTGAAATTGACTAGATTCATTAGATCCTTTGGGGGAAACAATAAACTCTGCTGATGTTTACTCTCAGGCAAGCCAAGCTGTCAATGACTGTCAGAAGAACTAAGCTGCCAAGATATGGAGACCAGTCAATCAACAGAGGCCAGAAGAGGCTTGGGTCAACTGAGGAACCAATTCCCAACACCCACTCGTCTACTCTCCCCAGCGAGAGCCTACAACAGATTAAAGTGCAAATACCACCTGAAGGGAGTCTGGCTAGTTCAAGCCTGTCAGACATGGCTCCGACAGGCCTTGATCTGTTCCCCTATTCCCACTGCCTTATAAAAACAAGTATTAGATTTCATTCCTAAGGTGGCCACCAAGGTCCATTTGAACATGTTTTAGTTACAGAATTATACATTAGGATACATTAGGATAGATGATAGAATACTTTATCTAAATTGCCAAATGTAATGGACTAGATGTTAATTATATATCATACTTTGTAATTTACATAATTGTTATGGTTATGCTCAATTTATGTCTGAGAGAAGAGCCTTTTTTTAAAATTTTGGACAGAAAAAGAGAGATGTTGGGGATTAGTTCCAAAGCTTTGAATTAATCCAGCCCCAGAATCAGTAATCTGCATGTCCAAATGCTGAAGATCCCTGTCCCCAATCCATTCAATAAAGAGCCAACAGCCAATGACTGGCAGGTAGACTGAGGCAGGACCTTTATATTTGTTCAGACTAGGAACTGGGAGAAAGAAAGAGGGAGAATCGTCATGATTTGGAGGGAGACAGATCAGACTTAGAGCTGCAGAAGGAAGATCAACCGAAATGTAGGTGAGAAGGAATGCAGTCCCCGGAAGGGCTGCCCAGAAGCATCCTGGGAAACAAAGACTAGGAAGCCACCCAGAAGGAGCCAGGGTAACAAAGATAAAATATAGAATTAGAAGGCATTAAGCCAGGATTACAGGAGGGAAATGTGTGCTAGCTACGGGGAGGATTAGAAGTGCCCAGCCTTTGAGCTAGTCAAACCGTTTAAAAACTATCTAGCATGTGTGTGTGTGTGTGTGTGTGTGTGTGTGTGTGTGTGTGTGTGTGTGTGTGTGTGTGTGTGTGTTGCAGATTGTCATGATGTTGTTTGTATTTTGATACTAATGCTGCTTCCTCAAGAGGGTCTGCCCCGGCGAGGAGTGGATCACATACTCAGATGATTTCATGTGAGACTTCTCCCCATTTTAACTGGTCAAATAAAGGCTAGAGCCTGTGATTGGGCAGTGGAAGAGAAAGGGGAAACTGAAGGCTTTAGAGAGGAGAGAGAGGAAGGAAGAAGGGGAGATGAGGAGATGGAGGAGGAGACAGAGGAAGATGAAAGAAGAGAAGGTGTAAGGAAGATGGAGCAGAACCACTTGGCCTAGAGGAGCCACAAGTAGCAAGGGATCTCATAGCTGGGGAATAGAGTGGTGTAATGGTAGATCTGCCCAATCTAAGTGTGCAGCTTATAAATATTATAACTGAGTTGTGTGTTATTTGTATGGGCTTATTGAGGATGGAGATTTACCGCAACAAATGTGTGTGTGTTTGTGTGTGTGTGTGTGTGTGTGTGTGTGTGTGTGTGTGTGTGTGTGTTTCATTCACAAATTCAGATAACTCTTAGAGGGTGTGTGCATGTGACCTCCCAGGAGCCAAAGCACTATAGCCAACTATGGTTACAAGTGTGTGTTTTATCTCTCCATAGAAAGTCTGCTACACAACACTGTACTTCCGATAATTGCAAACAGGTTCTAAACATTGCTTTGTACATCACTGCAGTCAGCACCACTATGTAGTACGGTAGTCAAGAAGCAGAATCAACTGAAATATCTACAGACGTATGCATGGACTAAACAAACTAGTATGTTTGCACAATGTATTTTGCTTTAAAAATGAAGAACTGCAATGACAAAGTATGAGGTTTCAAAATAATAAGCCACCTAAAGTAGTCAAAGTTTTAAAAAATGGAACAGTGGCTAGTGAACAGCAAAAATAACAGTTGTCTCATATGTATAGAGCTTCAGTTCTGGAGGAAAGAAAGTGCTCTGAAGATTCATCTCATAGTGAGGCAAACAAATATACTACAATAGAACTGCACACTGAAAATTCAGATGCTGGGCTTGTCATTATAGCCCCACGGTAAGACACATGCTTAGCATATGAGAAACCTGGACTCAATGGCCAGCATATTCCTTAAAACGAAATGCTAACTAGAATCTGTGCTTTGGTTAATGACTTTGTGGGTATGTTTAAATGCACATTAAAATTATAAAAGAGCTGATAACAAAACATGTGGTGAACACCATCTAAGCTAAAATTAAACCTCACTTGACTTTCCAGACATGTTGATGGATGCTGTACAGTTGGCACAAAGTAGGGTATAACTATGACTTTTTCAACAATTAGAAGAAGGAGGAGGAGGAGGAGGAGGAGGGGATGAAGAAGAAGAAGAAGAAGAAGAAGAAGAAGAAGAAGAAGAAGAAGAAGAAGAAGAAGAAGAAGAAGAAGAAGAAAACAAAACAAAACAAAACAACCACTGGAGTTTACTGTCTATGAATGACACAGACTTCAGAAACTTGTAAGTGATAAAGAAGCAATTGCATTCTCCTGAGAAATTCAAGGCACCAGGCTCCTTTGGGAATCCTTATGTGGTGCTTGCATCATTGTGAGCTGCTGTTGCTGCTTCTCTGATCTTGAGAAAAAGAACTAAATGGTAGGTAGTCCTGTCTCATCTATCTCTATCTATCTATCTATCTATCTATCTATCTATCTATCTATCTATCTATCTATCTATCTATCTATCTATATCTTCCCCAGCCAACTCCTCTGTGTTCCTTCCACTTTCTGTAAAACTCATGACTTCTTTAATTATTGTTATTACACACAGACACAACACAGATACACACACACAGGGACACGCATACACTCTCCTGGGTTCATTAGTATTGTTCATATGTGTGTATGTTTAGGGCTGACCACTTGGAATTAGATGACCTATCAGGAGCCTTGTCCTTAGATAAGATTGGTCTGCCCATATTTACTTGCTATTAACTGCCTAGCTCCTCATCTCGGAGGAGAGTTTCATGATGTGGAGTCATGTCAACCAGTGTGGTCACTTTGCAGGTCTTACTTCCCTACAGTTGTGACTTCATGATTACAGTTCACCTGCCAAAGACACTATATTCCAGTAAAAGTCTGGCTCTTATAATTTTTCTACTGTCTTTCCTAATGTCCCTGAGCCTTAGGTGCAGGAGTTATGTTGTTGATCTGGGGTTGGACAAACCTGTAGACAGTCAGTTGTTCTCAGTGTTGTAACCACTTTTGAGTTTCTGTGGTAGTCTCCATATGCCATACACTGCAAAAAGAAGCTTCTTTGATAAGGTGTGAAGGCTATATTTATCTGTGGGTATAAGAATATGTGTTTAGACTGCAGCTAGAAATTGTATTGCTTTAGAATAGTAGTAGATGTGGAGAAAGAGGAACACTCCTCTGTTGCTGGTAGGAATACAAGTTGGTACAATCACTCTGGAAATCAGTTTGGTGGTTCTTCAGAAAATTGGAAGTACTTCTACCCAAAGACTCAGCTATACCACTCCTGGGCATATACCCAAAAGATGCTCCAACATATAACATGGATACATGTTCCACAATGTTTATAACAACCTTATTTATAATAGCCAGAAGCTGTAAACAACCCAGATGTCACTCAACAGAAGAATGGATACAGAAAATGTGGTACATTTATACAATGGAGTACTACTCAGCTATTAAAAACAATGACTTCATGAAATTCACAGGCAAGTGGATGGAACTAGAAAATATCATCCTGAGTGAGGTAACCCAGACACAAAAGAACACACATGGTATGTCCTCACTGGTAAGTGGATATTATCCCCAAAACTCGCAATGCCTATGATACAACCCATAGAGACCATATGGAGCTTAGGAGGAATGAAGATCAGGGTGCGGATGCTTCAGTCCCGCATTGAGGGGGAAACAGGATGATCTCAGGAGGTAGAGGTAGGGGGAACCTGGGAGGGAGAAAGGAGTGGGAGGAAACAAGGTGGGAGGTACAGGTACTGGAGAGGACAGGAGAGAGGTGCAGAGAGGTCAAGAAATCAAATAAAAATATGTAGTGTGGGGGATGAGGAACTGGGGATAGCCACTGGAGGTCCCAGACACCAGGGAAATGAGAGGCTCACAGGGATGATTTCAGCAGAGAATGGGAGATAGAACCTGTAAAGACCACCTCCAGTAGATAGGAATGGTCCTCGGTTGAAGGATGGGGTCACACACCCATCTCAAAGTATTTAACCCAGAAATGTCCCTATCTAAAGGAAGAACAGGGACAAAAAAATGCAGCAGAAACTGAAGGAAGGGCCATCCAAGGACTGCTCCACCTGGGGATAAATCCTGTCTGCAGACTCCAAACCAGACACTGTTGCTTTTACCAAGAGGCACTTGGTAACAGGAACCTGGTGTGGCTGCTCCTTGGGAGGTCCAGCCAGCAACTGACAAATGCAGATGTGGATGCTTGGAGCCAACCATCAGACTGAGCTCAGGGACCCCTGTGTGGGGAGCTTGCAGAAGGACTAGAGGAGTGGAGGGGGATCGCAACCCCATAGGAAGATCAACATGAGCTGACCAGACCACTCAGTGCTCCTAGGGACTAGACCACCAACCAAGAAGTGTACAGGAAGGGATCCATGGCTCCAGATACATACATAGCAGAGAATGACCTTGTCTGACATCAATGGGACTGGAGGCCCTTGGTCCTGTGGAGGTTTGATGCCCCAGGGTAGGGGGATGCTGGAGGGGTGGAGCAGGAGAGGGTGGGTGGGGGAGCACTCTCATATAAGCAAAGGGGAGGAGGGAGAGGCGGTTGTGGGATGGTGGGCTTGTGGAAGGGTAAGTGGGAAGTGGGATATCATTTGAGATGTAAATGAATAGAATGATTAAAAAAATAGTAGTAGATCCTTTGTTGGACCATGATTGGAAGTCTGTGTTTCTGATTGAGCTAAGGTTTGAATGTTGCAGGCCCAATGGGCTGTCCTCACCCTACAAGGGATGGCAACTGTTTGCCTAGGCTTCTAGAATACAGCTTATAACATGTGGCTACATCTCTCCATAGGTCTGTGACATTTGGTCACGTAAAAAAGGGTCACACTCCCAGACCCTCCTCAGGTAGAGGCATGGCCACTCAGGTTAGTGAGACACCTGGAGACTTAGCCACGCCCCTTCCCAGTTACTATATCTACCTCACCCATCCCAGAGATTGGGGGATGCGGTGCCATGGGCTACAGAACCCACAGAGATGGCTGCCACGCATTCCCCGGAAATGGCCCCCTCCCCCACCCACAGGCAGGGTCCACAAAGGCTTCCCATAGCCCCCACCTGTCCCTGGGACTGTGTGGGAAGATGCACGGCCACTTCCTGAGTGTTTCCTGTCCCACTCAGAGCCGCAGCGCCAGGAACAGACACCTAGGGCTTCTTTCCACCAAGCCAGGTTTGTTCCCACAATTCTTCTCAAGGTTCTGTGACTTCGGCATCCATGGATAGTTCAATAAGTTTACATTATCAGTCACAGATTCCCTCCTATTAAATGGGCCTTAAATCAATCATATCGTTGTTTGTTACCAAAAATATAAGTGTCACTATTGTATTGTGGGGGATAGAATGTTTTGGTTCAAAGGCTTACAGCTGGAAAAGACTACTGGTTCTTTTTTTTTTTTTTTTTTTTTGGCAGCAGACACAGCATCTTTGTATACTATGAGAGCTAGGTGGCCAGGAAGGAGCCTTCCAAGTCAGTACCAGCTAGATTTCTCTATAGCCTATAACTGAAGAGTATCATATGTTCAGCAAAAGAGTCTTGGTTTCAATGTCTAAGAAATTAAAAATTGCTCAAGCCCTCAGAATAAAAATGAAACATGTATAAGCAGCCCAAAGTTGTTTTATTCAATGTAAAAACGTTTCCTCTAAATGATAGAGATAAGCTGTTCATACGGAATTTAAAATGCAATTTTCAAGAAAATAAGTCACAAAGATAAAATAAATATACTTTTAATTTTATGCAGGAGAAGCAAAATTGTTATTTTTAGGGAAGACCCTCCCACACACAGATTGTGACCTCGTGTTTTAGAAAATATTTATGATATCTGTAATTTGTAAAAATCATTGTAAAAAATGATACATCAGTTAAAAATAGTGCTATGTCCATGGCAGATCAAGAATAAGAGCTGTCTGTTGGCTTTTCTTTGGTTTACATAGAGCCAGCTGCTGTTTGACCCCCTTGTGTAAATATTCAGCTTTTCACATAATCTGATTCCATACTATCTTTTATAGTATCATTCTGGGCAGGCTTTGATCCTTCACTAATTTTTGCAAGCCATACACATAAGCTTTAAAATGTTTAAGATAGCTACGTTTTTCAGTAAATACCATTCCTTCTTTTGCACACACACACATATATATATAAAACACATACTGATTATTCATATATGTACTTGGCAGAGCAACACTACGGACTTAGATGGGTCAGCAGTATGCTTAAGGGTATATGCTAGTTGCTTCTATGTTACAGAACTTTCACACATTTTACACATCTCTACTAAAACACACATATAGCATAACCTCTCTTTCTGTGCAGTTGTACCAGCTTTTAAAAAATTTATATATTGTTTTAAGTAGTCAAATTGAAACATAGAATTTAGAGATTCTGTTGCATATTTTTCCACATGGATGGAAAAACATAGAGCTTAAGCTACATTATTGAAAGTCTGGGAGCCAGAATAGAAAAGACACAGTGATCTTAATGTCCTGAAGAAATGGAGGCTTATTTGCTGCCTGATTAAGACAAATGAGCTAGGCAGCTGTATAAAGAATTCCCACCAGCTACTAACCCATGAACATGGTGTCATTTTTCATTTTTAGAAAAGTAACAAAATAAACTCAAAATAACATCACTTACTTAGAGTTATAATGAAATATCTTATACTCAACTTCAGAAAGTATAATTTTAACTGTTCTTTTTTACAGTCTGGAAACATTAAGCATGCAAAGTTTTACAGAATTTAATGATTGTTAAGCATGAATCATATTTTTTTAAGATTTGCTGTTTCTCAGTGCTTAGAACATTGTATGACACACTGTCAGTAAAAAGAGTTAAATAAGACGTTCATAATATATAATTCATGTGAAGATATAAATACTGAGCAGTATCACATCACAAAAGTACACAAAACAAATAAGGTCTCAGCAATTTTAAATTTCTTATACACCGAAGTTAAGACTCTATTCTAAAGATAAATAGTAGTAAAAGATATTTATTCACTAGTTATGTGCATGTGCCTACAAGTGTGTATGTATGTCTGTGTGTATGCATGTATAAGTTATCTATTAAATGTGTGCATGTGTGTGCATGTGTGTGTGTGTGTGTGTGTGTGTGTGTGTGTGTGTGTGCATGCATGGTTATCTATGTGAATATACATGAACGCATATGTATGTGTGTGTGAGCATTTATAAACATGTGTGTGACTGTGAAGATATGTGTACATGCTTATGCATTGTGTGTGTGCATGTGTGTGTGTGTGTGTGTGTGTGTGTGTGTGTGTGTTTGCAGGTCAAGTGTAGGTCAGGGACAGAGATCTATCTCTGGTGTCATTCTTCAAAAGCTGTCCACTTTTTACCCTCACCTCGTTATTTGAGACAATTTCTCAATGGGAGCTGGGGCTCACTGAGAGCAGGCTGACTTGCCAGCACACATCTGCTCTGTTTTTAAAGTGCTACAATCAGAGTAAGACTGTGTGCCACCATGTTTCACCAGAGGACAGAACAGAGCTCCACAATCATGCTTGCTGTTATATAAGGGCCAATTTCATTGTTACGATCTGGTTTTTGTTTTCATTTGGAAATTAACCATAACATAAGAAAATATGATTGTGTATCAAGTTGACAAGGGCTGAACTTGTGATGGCTACTCTTGGTTGTCAACTTAACTACATTTGAAATTAACTAAAACCCAAATGGCTGGGTATGCTTCTGAGAGACTTTAGTTAAATCATTTGAAGTGGGAAGACCATTGGGGTACAAAAAAAAACATCTTATACATCTTTAATCCACATCCTTTGAGGTGGGAAGAGCCACCTTTTTTCTGACAGCCTATATAAAGGGCATGGAAGAAGAAAGCTTGCTCTCCATGCCTGTTAGCTTTCACTGTCCTGATCAAGTCTATTCCTTCATTGGCATTAAAATCCACTTTGAGATTCTGGCATATATTGCAGACAGGTGAGACATTCAGAGTCATGGACTGGTCAACTCACTCCTGGATTCTTGGACTTTCCATTGATAGACAGTTATTGTTTAAATAGCTCGACCACATAGTATAAGACATTCTAACATATCTATGTCTATGTCTAGATCTATCTATATCTATATATGTATGTATATAATAACATATATACATATCTAATATGTATATATGTGTGTATTGTGTGTGTGTGTGTGTGTGTGTGTGTGTGTGTGTGTGTGTGTGCGTTTTGTTCCTCTAGAGAATCCTTACTAATATACCAAGAAAAGGAAAAATATTGCATTGTTGTCTTGTACTGGTAAAAACAATTTTTACTTTGCCATTGAGGACATATTTTGACGTAAGTTTTCATTTAATATTTAAATACCTGATACCCATTAATTGATAACTAAGTGCAATTAAGTAATAAATAGATGTAAGCATTAATGTTTAGCTTGTAAATAAAAACAAGCAGATTTTGACTTGTATGCCAGCTTTCCAAAGCGGGCAAACAAGATTTCCTTTTCTTCTGTGAGCAATGAGGGCAATACAGAGTAGGCAAGTCAGTTTTGGTCATCATCCCAGTACTGGCAACTTGGTTGCTGTTACTATGCTACTTTTAGGCTTATGCTTAATTTCTGGTCATACCTCATTTGTTCCTTTTAAGAACACATAGACAGTTAACTGGGTTTGAAATGAATAGAAATAGAACTGACAAATTCTGGCCAATAATTACATACTTACATTCATGAAAGAAGCTGGCTGACACCATGATGGAGTGTCCAATGAGAAAGAAAGGTCAAAGATAACCTGTGAGCATTCATTTATCATCAACAGTCTCCAAGAGAGTTGAAAACATCAAGAATATGTTTCTATAGAAACTCTTTGTAAACAAACGCCCCACTCTAGCTTGCTTTAAGTCACTCAGTCCATATGACCACGGTGACGCATCTGCTCTTGACCTTACTGTTCTAATTCAACCTCATCTGAAAGGTATGCTAGAGTGGGTAGCTTTGGACACTAAGAAAGTGAGACTCTGGTTTGAGTGTTGTAAACTGCCATTCAGCTGCAAAGAAAGCAACACACAGCTGTGTCCAGGACCACTCTTCAGCTACTCCCTGGTGAGGGAGAGGGAGGACGCTTTCTCTTTGTAAGCCTGAGAGGAGATCAAAAGCAGGTTTTCTTGAAAACAAAGAGAATACCATCCGGAGAATTTGAATTCTTAAAAAGTAAAGCTAAAGAAAAAGGAGCCCGGGTTCCTAGCTACAAAATAGGTAAGAGTTTGTAGTCACTGTATCAGTCTCTTGAAGGAGAACCACACATATAATATCATAAACATGCTCAGTGTAACTGTGCTAATGGCTGGCAATGATTGAGCATGTGCCAGATGTCAGACTTTGTTCTAAATTGCTAAAATTTTTAATCATCCAAACAAGTCTATATTATATATTATTTTATGATGTAAGTGATTTAAACAATATGCACAGAAATTTTAATCAAGCTTTACACGCAGCTAGCAAGAATAAAAGGCAATCTATGAGAGACCATCATCTGACCGTGAGTGGCTCTGGGTCTATGAGATGGTTGAGCGGAGGGCACGAGGATACTCTCACTAGGTCTCAGGAGCTGACAGTGAGAACCAGCCTGGCTGTGTCTTCTGCTCTGCAGAGCTATTGCTCAGAGAAGTCACTGTTCTTAACAAGATTGGCCCAGCTTTTGCAGCGAAGCTTGTGTGTGAAAACAATACACTATTTGTTCAAACAATATTTATTGCATAGCTACTCTGTGCTGATCCAGTAGCTCTGTCACAACTTTCTGTGTCTGAAACAACTTTCCTTACCTCTCTGAGCCTCATGTTTTTATATCAGTAATGGAAATAGTAATATGTATTTCCATCACTGGGTTGACGAGTGTATCAAAGTGTTTTTGTAAAGCACTGGCATTAGGCCTGATGTAATGTAAGTACACAGTAACTTTTCACACAAAATTTAACATGAAAAGTTTTTCCCCCTGAGATGGTTATTCTGTATGTTTTACATATCCTGTATCATTGCTATAGGGTAAAATAAAATTGAAGTTAAATTTAAAATAGAATCAACTGTTTGAACAATATCATTTTAAATACAAATATGATGCCATACAGTGCTATGAATTAAGAGATTATAACAGAATAACACAGAAATAGTACATCACAGGGACTGCAACATTTGATTTCAGATATAAACACCTACATGGGCATTGCTGCATGTAAGATGCATTTCTTACTAAGAGCTGGAGTCAAAGTTGGAAAGATTTTTTTAATAGAACATAAACCGTGCTTTGTGGATTCAGTTTCTTGTCCAACAATTAGAATATTGTTTGTGCTTGATGTGAAGCTTCTTCAGAGACATAGTTCTCCTACCTGTGGTAGAAATAGCATATAGAAGATTTTAAAATCAATCAATACAAAGCTATGGTGAAGGGGGCAAAATCTAATGCATAAAAATTAAATACTCAAATTACTGATAAATTATACTTTTCTATGCTACTTCTGTTTGCTGTCATTCTTCTGTAAAGTCAAATTGCTTATAGTTAAACTCAGCCATATAGATATAGTATATCTTTGAAACACTCTGCATTAAATCAGTTTCTTTCAAGGTAATGTAAAACACAGTTCCCTGTAGCTTTTTTTTTTTTTTAATGTAGTGATACAGACTAAAGGAAAGAGAGCTGTCACCATCGGCTTGAAAAACCATGAATAATTGTCATCTTCTCAGGAGAGTCCTTTGCCCTAAAAGCCTTCAGCTCCAGATCATCTGTCTTTGGAGTTGTGTGGGCACACCGGCCTCCTGTCTCTTTCTTCAAATTAAGGGCACTGAGCAGAGCTGCCACACTGGGCACTAATGAATTCTCTGAGACTAATCTACACAGTAATGAGAACAGGAATCTGTCATTCATTCTCCCAGGAGGTAACAGTTCACACACACCGTTACATCACCCTATTAAAATAACTTATTAGCTGCCTTGCTTGTCTGCTTCCATTCATTAAGAAGGTGTGACCAAAGAAACATGCATTTGAACAAATTATACAATTTGATTTGCATTGTTCTCCACTTTATTTTTATAGCTGAACGCACACACGTTTTAAATAAATCCCAGCGTTTTATAAAAGCTGTAATTACCTTAGAGAAAGCTCAATAAGATTATGACTTTTACTAACTAGATGAAAAATATTCGGTGGTGGTCCACAGCCTGATCAGTTTCTGAAGACCCGTTGAGGCTTTATGTTCTGTTCTTTGCATTTCTAACTCTAGGTAATATTTGTTTCCCTAAAGGATTTTTGGCACATGTGTAGTGTATCTGTCCCATGATGTTGCTGAATTATTTTGAGAACTAAATTGGAGACAGGATTTAGTCAGAGTACCCACGAATTGGAATTTTTTTTCAAACCATGACTTCTGTAAGCATTTATTCTCAGTTTATTTTTGTAGATATAATATCATAGCATGACTTTGAGATTTGACCAACGCAGAATACTTCACTCTTGGCTTTTTATGGCTGTCAATAAGGTAGGTAACTTCATTTGCAGAATAGGAGTAAAAGAATGTTTTCATACACTATGGTTATGGAAGTACAAGGGTGTTTAAACAGTGTTTGTTATGGGTAAAATCTGGGATATTATCTATTATCATAATCCTATTATCATTCAGTCTTCCTCAAAGAAATTATCAGAACAGAAGTTCTACAATTTTTAATGAAAATTTTTTCTTGATTGCTTTTCATGGAACTGTTCAAAAATTGGAAACGTACAGTATGGCTTTAAAACTACTGAAAATCCACGTGCATACTTTATTAAGTTCAGTTCGTCAGCAGCCATGCTGTCCAGGCCTTAGTCAACCATCACTGAAAGAAAGCATTGCCCTCACAGTGCTACTGGCTATAAACGAGGTGATGATGAGCAAGTTCCTTCATCTCTAAAGCTGCACGTTCTTCCTTTCTGCAGAAAGGATATAACGCATCGTTTCTTCTCTGGTTGCGACACTGTTGGATGAAGAGGCTGTCAGATGTTTAGCATGTATGCCTACTCATCCAGCTGTCCTGATTATATTGCTCATAATGCCACAGATCCACCAACTCAAGACCCAGCCCTGGATTGTTTTTCTTACCTTTGCTTACAGATTTCCCTCTTCCAGCTGCACTCATTTCTAATCTATGTCCTCAAAGGCCATTATCCCCAGGGTGCTGCTCGGGACCAAACTAGTTCTGGAACAGGACATTTCAACTTAGACCACCTCATACTTCAGTAGAATTTACAATGTTGGCATGAGCTCAGATTGTTAACAAGTTACAGTAAAATAGCCTATAGTAATGTCCTGTTTATCTTATTCTTAGATCATTAATGATTAAGTACTATTAAAACAAACATTTGAATAAGACTTAGATTCATTATATTATTGAATAGCGTAAATGACTCATAGCTTTCCAAAACTTCTGAAATTAGAGTAATATTCCAAAAACAACAGCCACATAGGTCTATGTTCCCTCGTAGGTAGAACAGATTGACAATCAATTTGTATTTTTCACAGTCAATAAATTCATGAATAACTGACAGCTTGTGCATGCAATAGCAATCAATTAAAGAGAAGCCATGAATTTGAAAGGAAGCAAAGGAGAA
>CM052716.1:58712385-58765265 GCA_028551405.1 Uromys caudimaculatus
GTCAAGATGTGGCTCTCATTCTAAACAATAAATGCGATGAAATTTCAGTTTTAGTAATGGTAGTATAATCATTGCATAAAAGTTAAATAAGTCACTGCAAGCCAAAGTGATTTCTAAATGGGCCATAGGATAGTTAAGTCACTCATTATTGTAAGTAGTAAGTAAAGGGGCACATGGAATACACATCTGAGAATGAAATCGTACTGATAAATCTACCAGGTGTTTATCACTTAAGATCTATGATCATATTAAATCTATAAACCTTAGAAAAGGAGTCCACATGTTGAAGAGTCTAGGTTGCAAGTTTAAAACTGCGGTTGCAGCCAATCTAATTAAAGAAATCCAGAGTAAAGACAAACTTTCGGCGTTAATCACTACCGTTTCTGAAGCCCTGTGCTTGATGTAATTTTCTAAGCAAAACATTCAAAGCCAATAATTACAAGGATATTTCCATATTGGTGTAGGAGGAAAAGTCTGTAATTGTTTCAGTACCCCGAGAGTTACTTCGACATTTCTTGCGAACTTATTTTGTCCTCTCTACATAAAATCATACTAGACTACTTCAAAGTAACGGAAAATTCAAAGTAGCCCTTTTCTGAGGGGCAGAAACCCTTTGTATTAACTGTTTGACCCTTTGCTCTTTAAGGCCCTAATGGAGTCTTTTGTGATTCGGTGAAGGGTGTGCTTCTCTATACTGGTGTTGTTACATCGATGGATAAGCCTAAGTAGGAACAAAACTGTGAACGTGAAAGATTCCATTTCCTGACAACATGGAACGACTGATAAGTCCAAGAAATCCGAGTTAGAAAGAAAATTCTCCAAGAGATCCTGTGAAAGACAGAAGGGTGGAAGAAGGGAGGAAGCGAATTACATTTAAGGAAAGATGCGGATTTGTGTCAGAGAAAGGATTCTCTTTGAATGGAACAAGGGATTGCCTGGGGGGATTTCCTGTCCAGCCCTTTATTGCCAGGGTCTTTGTGTAGAGCCTGATGCTGCGGGCTCCCCATTGGGCAGTTCCCTAGGGACAGCAGCCACGAAATGCTTTTGCACCTCCCTGGGGCTTGGGATCTCACTTTCTGAGTATCTCTTTCAGGTTGGCAGGAGCATTGAGCCTGACACCTCTTCAGATGGGACGAGCAAGCTCCGTGGTCGCATAAACACACTATACGAAAGTTCTTGGCTGATTTTATAGAGTCCTGTCCGCTCCTAAGAACTGGCCATACTTAATGGCTCCGTGCTTGCCGGCCGCACCATAGCCTGGGGACTCCTTTCCCCTAATTCAGAAGTAGCAGCTCAGGGCGGGGAAGAGGGGGTGGGGTGGGCAAGGGTGGGGAGGCAGTTGTTTGAGACTGCACAGCGAGGTGGTACCGAGTCGCTGAATGAGGAGCACGGATCACCCCCCCCCCCCCCCAGCCTATTGGTACTTCTCGTCAGGAAGAAACGCTGAGAGGTGGGAGTGCCTGGCGAGGGAGGCAGGCGGTCCCTACCGCAGGCTCTGGGAGCTCCTTTCCGCCCCTCCGCCTGTTTCCAAGCCTGGGCTCTTTGGAGTGGCTGAAGCTGCAGAGCGCTTCAGGAGCCTGTGAATGAACCCTCCTCCTCTCCCTCCTCCTTCTCCCTGAGTCTCCTCCTCGGCTCTGACGGTACAGTGATATAATGACGGTGGGTGTCACAACCCGCATTTGAACTTGCAGGCGAGCTGCCCCGAGCCTTTCTGGGTGAAGAACTCAAGGCGCGCGGGCGCAGCAGCTGCGAGCATTGGGTGCTGTGGACAGGCTCTGGGACAGGGATCTGCGGCTAGCAGCGCATCCTCCCTCCTCTCCAGCTCTGCCCAGCACTCTCCGCATCCTTCCCCAGGCCACCGCGCTTCCTATGTGATCTGCCGGGGCAACGCGGAGCCCATTCTCACAGCTCAGCAGTGAATTTCCCCCTCAAACTGCCGTAAGCCGCCTTTCAAGGTAATCACGTTTCTTTTGTTCCCCCATTTAAAAGAAAGGGGAAAAACTTGTTGGGAAAAGAAAACCGCCCAGCTTAGTGGGGGTAAAAGACGTACGTTACAATTGGAAGAGGGTTTTAATTAAGCCAAGAGGACTAGCTATAAGGCGAAGTTACGAAAATGTGCGCACTTTAAAACATGAAGGTAACTTTGAAAGACGCTTGTTAAAGAGAGGAATTCAGATAGACCTTGGTGCTGAAAAAGATCTAGACAAAAGAAGTCCGGGGTGGGGTAGAGGAAAAGGACGAACGGAATAGGGGGAAGGGATTTTGTAGAGAAATCCTAGAAAAGTCCTGCTATCTTGAGTTGGAAGAATGGGAGGGACTCCTCACACCTTGATTTTTGTTGTCTTTAAACTGGTAGAGGCAAAAGTTTGAATGGGGAGTCCCCAAACTTGGCCAAATACAAGCCCCTGAAACCACCTTAGGGCAGACCACCTGGTTTCCTGGTTCCTGGTGTGTGGTCAGTATCTCTGGTTCCTGGAAAGCCATCCCTGGGCAGCTCTTGACAAGGTAGCAGGGTACTTTAGCTGGCCCGGACCTGCGCGGACATGACCCTTTCTCCCAATCCCTCAGGCGATGTGGAAGGCTATCTGGCAGGGTCTGAGCAGGGTCCTGGGGTTGCGTTTCTTTGATGCCTTGGGGGCTGTCAAAGCTCTCTCACGTTGCCCCTGTGTTCTTTTGTCCTGCGCGTGGTGCGCCCGAGCCAGCCGGGAAGGCGCAATGGATGGGGGTGGGGTTGTTGGAACACGGTAGAGTTCGGGGAGGCTCCTGGGCGGGAAAGGTTTCCCTGAACCAGAGGGGTGTGCAGTAATTTTCCCCCTCGACCTGGAAAGCGAAATGAGGGATTGTTCCCCAATCTTTACCAGCAAACCAGGACCCAGAGACTTTCCAGACAAAGGTGGCGTGGAGACCCGAGTTGGGGACCAATTGGTCCAGCCTTCTCGCCTGAATTACAGCAGTTTCTTTCTGTATCTTCATCCGCTCCCATTTCTCCACTTGAGTTGAGCAACTTTCCCGACTGGTGGAGTGGTTGCGGAGAGTGCGTGCCGGGTTTCCCCGGGGACGCCCTGGCTGAGAGAGTCCTACTGCCCTGTGTAGGCGTGGGCATTGCAGAGACTTCTCTAGTGCCTGCAGACCCGGGACATCCCGGTTGTCTCGGCTTGTTCTCGGTCGGTGTCAATGGGCGTGGGCCGCTCAGGGGGTTAGACAGAAGAAATAGTGGTAAGAAAATAATGTCATAGCCTAAACTATTTGCTCTCGGATCCAACTACGTTCGCCTCCGCATGTCCTGAGTGTTCTCGGGTTCCCGAGGAAACGGGGAGAAATCTCCCCCGAGGCTGCAGAGCTGTACCGCCTCAAGTACACCCGCAGTGGAGACTCGCTATCTGTGTCCCCTCATCTTTGTGTCTCTTTCTCTGTCTCCATCTTCTCTGTCTTCTCTCTCCCCTTTCTACCTCCTCTCTGCTTTTGCATCCCCTCCCCCACGGCTGACAAATGAATGGCTAGTGTGAAATCCCTTCCTTCTCTGTCCAGGGAGGCAGGCCCAGAGGGAGGAGCAAGGGGGGCGGTGCGCTCCTTAAGATCTGCTTGCAGTTGGGTGTTTCGGACTAGCAGAACCCAGATGTCTAGGAATAGGGAGTTTTGTAGTAGGCGTGGGCTCCCCCTGATGGAGAAATTTAGCACAAGCGGAAAATAGGGCCAGAAAACCACTTTCATATCCTTTGATTCAAAGAGAAAAGACTCGAGTTCTCTTTTAATAGTCAGTTTTCCACGTCAGGATCTGGGAAGTGAATCTTGGGGTTTGGAGGAGACAAAAGAAGGGAATTTGGCTGTCCCCAAAACAGGGGCTCCCTTTCTTCCATCTGCCTGGCTTCCCGCGGCGTTCTGGGCGGCGCCTGCAGCTGGGTGGACTAACAACGCCAGGAACAGAGTCAGGTTTGTGGTTTCCTGACGTGCAATTTGCTCATCTTTAAGAAAAGTAGTAAAAGTACATGCTTTGGCAAATTTCGCTAAGGTCCTTAAACACAAAGCTAGGGTTCTGTTCCAGGCTATTGCAAAAGAATCCTCCCACTCCTCATCCAAAACTTAACTTCCTCAAAGTGAGGACACGCCACGCGTTGCACGTGGACACTGGGGAGAAGGCGGGCACCTAGAGGCAGAGGAAGGAGTTTTTCCATTGGGAAAGAATGGGACAATGGAGGGTAGGCGGAAAAAGAAAGGAAAGAAAATGAAACAGATGGATGCAATAGACAGGAGTCGGAAGAACTCGTTTCGAAATTTTGGTCTCACTTTCGTGTCTGTTCTGCTGAAAACGATAGCGAGCGCATCTTTGCCTGGTGCTGGCCTGGGCTGGAACTACATAAGCAGAGGTGGTCCGGCCCCGCCTACTGGAGCGGGGCTAGCCCCCCTCCCCCGCCCCCAAGCTCACCCTGATTTGGAGGAGGGACCCTGCTAGGCACTCCCTTCAGCGGCAGGGGTTCGCCATCCGCCACGTGGGCCGGAGCTTCAGCTCAGGGCGCTAGACGGGTGTGACTTCCTGGGCTCCCAGACAGCTGCACAGCTGCTCCGTTAGCCTAGGTCTCCAGCGGCTGCGGCCAACTGGGGCGGGGCTGGGCTGGACCCGGGTGGGGCCTCGGCTGGCGCTCCTCTAGAGCTCCAAAGGCTAGCTGAAGTTGGAGCGGATCCAACTTCTATTCACATGGCACCAAACGCTCATGTTAAAAGCAGTTAAAATACTCTTTTCTCTTGCTTTTGGGGGAGTTATATACAAGTACACGGTTTTTGCTTTAAAAGGAGGAATAGTGAAGATTTATTCTAAGTCACCTCTTGGCATGAAAATGAGACAAATTTGCGATTGCTCCATGAATTCGTTTTGAAATACATTTGCATTCCTAAAGACCACTTTTAACCAGTGACAAAATTAATGCTGCTGTAATTAAGTATCATCCAGGATCATTAGAGTGGGCAGGACAGGGCAGGGGGTAGGTGTCTAGCACAAGTTGACCAAATGGCTGATAAAAGACCTGAGTTGGCCATGGCGGGGGGGGGGGGGTGAAGGGGGAGCGCTGCGGTGGATCTGGTGATGTCGACTGGACCCTGCTACTAAGGTCTTCACTTTAAATTCTCCAGCTTCTAATTCGGAAGAGCTAGGTTTTAATGGTCCTCTCTCCCACCTTAAGTTCTGCTTATAATCGGTCCATTTTCGTGGTTTTTTTCTTCTTCTTTCTTCTATCCAAAAGCTATGGCCTAACTTGTGCTAAGTACTGTTTGGCGATTGTGTTAAACTCGGAAAATATTCACATAAAAGCCGAAAATGGAATTTTTTGGATTTAATAGGAAAACATTAGTGGAAGCATCAGATAGTTTTCTGAGGTGGAGTGGTTACCATTTGTAAGAACAACATAGCAAAGAGGGGGTCCCCCAAAATCTGAGTTCTAGTTCTGAACACAATGTAATAAAGGAACACTTGACAAATTGCATCTGCATGTCCCCACTAATGCCACAATGGGTTCCAATAGATTCCCAAGCAGTTGAGCAATTACTTCCCCCAGCAGGAAGCTCACAGTCCTTAATCTTCTTGTGGGTGGTGGAAAGAAGGATGCGATTCAATACCAGCACTTAGAATTTATGTAAGAGTTCAAAGTTTGCTTTTTCTTGGTGGTTTAAAAAACTAAGCCTCTTCATAAGTCTTATTTCCTTCTTTAAAAAAAAAAAAAAGAGAGAAAGATTGTAAAGAATTTCTTCAGGTTAATAGGTGTTTATACAATTAGGTTCCTGCCCTTTCTTGGCTTTTGCTAACTGCAGGGAAACCCCTGTGCTATTCCATGCTGCCTCTATCTATAGATGAGTACCTTTCTGTTTGGAAAGGATATAAAGAAAGCTAAATATGGTTAGTGAGCGTGATGCACCCATTGTTCTGTCTCTCCTCACACTGCTAAGCTTAAACACTCTCAGGTTAATGATTGGTCAATAATAGGCCGTCCTGGAGCCCCTGAGAGCACAAAGACCACCTGACTGCCTTCCTCACACACGTACTTAAGCTCTTTTATTGTTTCCTGGTGGAGTTTAAACATTTTTGTAGACTTTATTCACTGACAAACATCCACAGATTCTGTATTTCAGATGGGATATGGATTGGAGAAGAGCAGAGCTTTCGAGACACACATGTTACTTTGGAGCCAAAGAATGGATCCTTATGCTAGGTGGATTTTTAAAATTCCCTCCACCCACCTAGAGAAATCAGTTAGGAGTCAGACAAACACTCATTGTTAGAGCTTACTTGCTCTGGTCGAGAAAAAATGTGCTGCCTGTTGTGGACATTTGGAGTCAGAATAAGGGAGAGTAAAGGCAATGTCTTGACCAAGTTCCATTTGTATTAGTAAAAATTCATCAGTTTCTTCTTATAATCTAGACTTGATTATAAGTCTATAAGCACATCTCAGACACAAAG
Organism: Uromys caudimaculatus; assembly: GCA_028551405.1. Taxonomy (NCBI): domain Eukaryota; kingdom Metazoa; phylum Chordata; class Mammalia; order Rodentia; family Muridae; genus Uromys; species Uromys caudimaculatus. The sequence goes on from CM052716.1 coordinate 58,718,831, forward strand.
TCAAATCTTACGTGAAGTCCTTACAATTGTATGTGATGGAGTAGTTTTCTCTCAGTGGTCAGTACATAAGATCTTTGTTAAAGGTGTTTATTCTATAACCCAAAATCCTTTTAATCTACCTGTTATATATGTTATATACAGAAGGGTCTAAATATAGAATTCTTACCAGAAATTACTCACTTTTAATGCCAGAGAGATCCGCAGTGGTAAAGAGTGTGTAGTAGCGTGCACTGCTCTAGCAGGGAACTGGAGTTTGGTTCCATGCCAAGCTACTCACAATCAGCTTTAACCCCAGCTGCAGAGGAATCTGACACCTCTGGCCTTTGAAGCCACCTGCAGTCACATGAGCACACTTCCATTAAGTTATGGTTCCAACCTGACCTAAGACAAACTGGAGTAACCACCACATTGGTAATCAGAAGGTTTGTGTGAGATGCTCTACCTGGGAAAGCAAGTTGAATGGGACTGCTGGACCTCTGGAGTCATAATTTGTTAAATGGATACCGTTATAAAGTTTAAAAGACCAAATTAAATACCTATGAAAAAGCTTGGAGAGATGGAAAACTAAATACTAATTAATGCATTATGCCTATTAAAAATCTTTAATCTAGCGAAAACTGGGCAAAGTTAAAATTTGATAGCCTTGCAGAAAATATGTTTTTGAATCCTGTGAGGAAAATTAGTTTATTTTTATTTATCCTTATAAAAAAAATAGTCATAAGAGGCTGGAGAGATGGCTCAGAGGTTCAGGGCACTTGTTCTTGCAGAGGACTTTGGTTCCGTCTCCCATATCAACAGGCTGGAACTCAACCCTCTGTACCTCAAGTTTCAGGGGATCAAATGCCCTTTTTTGATTTCCTTGTACACCAGGTATGCACATGGTGCTTGCACACATGCACATACACACGCACACAGGTGCACACGTGTGTACAAGTAAACCACTCATATATCAAACAAAAGAAATATTTTTTTAATGACCAAAATATCAAGAATACACTTTTTCATCTTTTTCATCAATCATACCAGGAAAAGTTTGTGAAACATGTTGGTTGAGTTGTAGAGAACCTAAGTTGTAAATTATTATAGGAACTTAAAATAAGTTCATTTTCTTTAGAAATAATTTAGCAAACTATTTTTAATTTACCAACAAACAATACAAAAGTGTGTATATTCTTTCATCTAGATATTCTACTTTAGATATTATGTAGATGACAGTACAAATATCACTCAAGATAAATACCCAAGGATTTTTCCTGAGGAATATTTTATTGATAGATTGGTCTATTGTAGGGTAGGGTCTGGCTATGTAGCAAGGCAAGTCTGGGATCTTTCTAGACACTAGTTCTTCTTGACCTTTCAGACTTCCTGTTTCCTTCTGCCTTTCCTGTCTTGGGATTTCAGATGTGCCCTACTACATATGGATTGAAGCACAATTTTTATTTTATTTTATTTTATTTTTATTGGATATTTTCTTTATTTACATTTTAAATATTATCCCATTTCCCAGTCTCCCCAGGAAACCCACAATCCCAACCTGATGCACAATTTTTTAATAGTAATAACCTCAAACCATCCTAAAGATTCATCCCTGAGAACTTACTGAGTAAATACTCCTACTCTTCCCATGAAAATTATATGTGCTAACTGGGAATGTGTGGTTTAGGTGAAGAGAGCAAAAGGCAAATGTGCAGAAAGAATGTATCTAATGACATCATATAAGTATATATTCATTCTTTAAAAGACAAACAGCTACTGAATGCCCTGGGCATTGTAGAATGAGAAGTAAGAAAATATTAGAGGTTCTCTCTTGAGGCATCTATGTTGGCTAAAAGAGAAGGATAATTTCTAAATACATAAGAAAATTGATGATGTTTGTTACATTGAAAACAGAGAAGGAAACAAGAGTTCACAGGGAGAAAACAGACTATTAAGGGGCATCACTAAACAGCTTAACTGAGCGTTGGTTTGGGAATTCAGGTGTAGGCTGTGATATATCCATGTGGTATGGTTACTACTGTGGAGTCTAAATCATAAGTCATCTCTCAGAGATTCTTCTTGAAATAATGAACTATTAAGTAATATAGTATAACATGTAATGCTTACTATATATAATTTGTAATTGAGGTATCCAAGTTAACTTGTGGTCCCGAACAACTAATTGGCAGGATGGTAGACAAAACCACCATGTCTTTGTCCTTAGGTTAGCCCTCGCTCCTCTAGGCTTCCGAGAGAATGAGGGGGAATACTAAATATCTGTTTAATAAAACTCTGGCAGCCTCTCCCTGGTGTGATGTGCTCCCCTTCTCTGCAGACATTTCACAGGGATACAAGTTCCGTTGAGTTTGTCTTTTGTCTCCCAGGAAACTAAACAGCTGCAGTCAGCTGGACCTTGATTGTTTGCTGACTTTTTCCTATTCTTGACTTTCCTGAAGTATATGACTAAATATAGAGACTTCTGGCTCTCTTATCATTTCAGTCTTTCCATGTACAGAGATTTGTTATCACTAATGGACGACACTTACAAGACAAACCTGTAGCAGAACATAAATGGGGATGGGGAGAGCGCTAGAAACAAAGAGGGTCACCTTTCTCATTTAGTAGGATCAAATGCAGAGGAGAAGTGGTGTAGATTAATTAAAAACACAGGTGAGGATCTCATAAAACTGCCAAAGAAAAGGGAAATGCATGTCCACATATGCTCACGATGGGACAATAAACGTACAGGTCTGAGACACCCAATATCTGGAACAGCTCTCTGACATATTTTATATTTACCAAAGCCATAGCTAATCATCCTTCAGTTGAATGTAGTGAAGGTGCTGACAGGGCCAGGCCTGAGCAGAGGAAGAGAAGAGGCTAGTGGAACGCCTGTGACCTCCATCACAAGAATCCCAAGTTGGGAGGGCCCTGCGTGCTTACTGTCGGTGGCTGCACAATTGGAATACAGAGCTATCGCTAGATCTTCTGATTTAGTTGCTAATGAAGTTGGAGATATGGAACTTAGTTTGAGAAGTCTTGTATTTATGCTGGAGCAATTTATTCAAACACATTTTTATAACATATCAATGCATCCAAGACATAATTCTTGTCTATGTTTTTAATGCGCTGACTTCATTCTTTCCCTTAGGTTTTATGGTAGACTCTTAACAAGTGAGAATACTTGCTGTAGAGATGACAGATTTTTCTCTTTAATTTAGAAAAAAAAGATACATTTATAAGAATTAAACATGGTATCTAGAGAGTTGGTCCTTTGAAAATTTGTCCTGGGTAGAAAATGAGAATGCAGAAGATGTATTCCAGAGTCAGGGTCACACCATTTTCTTTGGTATTGTAATATTTGACTGTCTGAATATTGACAAATGTCTAATATTATTATTAGCCAATATTTACATTAAATAGACTGTTACATATGTATTTCAAATCTCGATTATCCCTACAGACATACTAACATTCATAATATTTACTGATCCTTCAAAGTGGAACTATTGATCATGCATTTGGTTTACTAACCCTCTCCAAGGAATATTGAACCTAGCACTGCAAAGTATTGTGGGATTAGTAAGTAGCTCTGCCTTCTAGAGGCCCATTATTTTGTAGTGGATATAAAGCATATTTTATTAGATTTATTTATTGTTTATGAGTGAAGTAAAAGGACACTTGAGAAAGTCAGTTCTCTCCTACCAAGTAGTTTCTAGGAATCAAACTGAGGCCATTAGGCTTGAAGCAAGTGCCTTTCCCCACTGAGCCACTTCTCTGGCCAGTAAAATACATTTTAAAGTAATCATTAAAAGTAGCAATATGTTATGGCAGTTTATTATAAACTAAAATTATTTACTGCTATTATAGGAAGCCAAATGCATGGTGTAGGGCTTCAAATTCTTTTATTACTAGTGATCTGAAGCAAGAATTAGAGCCTATATAGGAAGACTGAGTTACTCATTTTAATTTATAAGCACTAAGTAGTGACGGTTTGGGTATGAGTGAGTATGTTTCATGTGCATTGTCTTCAGGTCTATTAGTCATATCTTCAATGCTTATTTATTTTCATCCTTAAATGACTAGAGAAACAAATTTTTGAGAGGTGAATCCATTTACTTATAGTCTGAGAGTTTAAGTAGAAAATTCAGAATTTGAATTCAAGCCTGTTTAACATTTTAGCCTAGATACTAAAAAAAAAGAAAAAGAAAACCTTATAAAGTTTTCCTGGGGAAAAAAGGAAGAAAAATGAAAAAGAAAACAACACAATTTTTCTTTAAAGAAACAAAGAATGTGTTATTTATAAGTATGATTAAAGAAATTTTTTCTATCTGGATCAAATTAATATACAGGAATTAATCATACTTATTATGATTTTATGATCTAAATATTCACCTTGCCTATGATATTAATACGTCTTATTTCTGTGTTGTCACACCATTAAGATACAAGTACAGTCACAGACTTATAAGCCGTAGCCTATTGTTGTTCTGCTTTACAAGAAATCCAGAAATGCTATGAACTTCCCAGTTAGTAGTTAATGTGGCCTAGTAGCATGCTATTGTGATTACATGATGAGTCTATTTCGATGCCCAGGTTAATTAAGAATCTTCAATACATCTTCCTCCCTGAATTATCAGTGGACCCCCAGATGGAAAAGGTGAGATACATGGCATATTAAGTTTAAAATGTCTTTTTAGGAAATGCCTCATATTATAGTATTCTATAGTTTTGCTTGAGTACAGTTGCAGCATGCATTTGAGATTTAAAAAGCAAGACCAAATGCAGAATATTATTAAAGAAAAATGAGTAGCTGTCATAGAGTATTTTATTTGAGTACAAACTGGACTTGAATTCTTTCAACATTTACTTATTCCAGTCCAGGTTGCCTAGGTAATACAGAATTTGTTTTCTAAGGAAGGCAAAGGGAGTTCTTTTAGAGTACCAGCTTACGTACGAGCCAGTGAAGACATCTTTGGCTGTAACAAAACAATCTTGAATTTATTCAAATCATAATATGCCCATGAGTTTGCTTCCAAGACTATAACAAAAAGCCTAGTCAATCAACTTATATTTAGAGAGATTTCTTTGGCTGTACAGTTTTGGAGGTTGAAGTGCATGCATGATTGATTGGCCTTGTTTAAGGGCCTGTGGCCAGGTAGCTTGTCATGCCTGGGAACGTGTGGTGGAATGTGCTGCTCACGGGAAGCCAGTGGAAAGGCAAACAGAGAGAGGAAGAGATCCACATCCCACATTCCCTTTGAGAACACATCACTGACGACTCGAGAATTCCCACTAGGCACCATCTCTGTGAATTTCTCCAACTACAGGGAAGCCAAGTTGAAGCCCAAACCTTCAAAGCATGGGTCTTTGAGAGACATTTAAATCCAATCAGTAACAAGTCCCCCAAGGCTGGTGTTTATCCTTACTAGAATGGTTTCTACAAATCTAGACTTGGAAGGTCCCATTTTGTGACTCAGATGGTTAAACATCTTTCCCAAAGCACACAGCAAATTAGTAGCCACGCCAAGGTCAGTGTTTCTTGACTTTCAGTGCGAGTATCTTCTTTCACTGTTTACTCTTGAGATTTAAAAGCTGTTGAGAGGTTTAAAACTGGTCACTTTGTAATTAGCCATTCTTTAGGATACATTTGTTTTATTTGTTCAGCCAGTGAGACAGTCCGTGGTGTGGGGGCTTCTGCATCAACAACCTTCCATACCTGATTCTTGTGCTGCTGACATCTGCCAGAGTCACAGACAGTTCCTTCTCACCTCAAACCTGATGTGAAACTTGTTCTATCAGCATCTCTTTTGTATTATCCTCATCATTCTCTTATTCTGTCGCATTAAGATTTCTGTTTTTAATTAGATTTTGAGGGGGCTAGCACTTCTTATTTACACAGGCTAGGTAGGATCTCTAGTGTTCTTCCTATGGTCTGCCTAGCTGTGGCCACTATGTGTAATATGTCTCCATGCTGAGACTTGGAATTATTTTGGTAACTAGTGTCTCTCAAGTTGTGATTCAAATTAATAATTAGAATGTTTGTGATATCTTCTATTATAAGCCTCCTGTGTTTATAACCCACAGAGGACTACCTCTTTTACTGCACCCTGTGCCTTATTAACATATGATTTATGGCCAGCCACCACCATAAATGCTTGTGGTATACTCTTTTTTTCTTCATTTCTAGGACAAGATGTTGATAAATATGAAAGGCATCTTATGGACGTGCTCAACCTTATTATTAACCCATGCACTACACAAAGGTGAGTAGAGTAACTCTTCTATTTTTTTTTTATTGATATGTGAAAGAAGACTGGGCAATGGAATTATAATATGGGATCACTACATTGAAGAATCATTTTAAAAAATCTATTCATTGCTAAAGATTATTACTTAAAATATTATCACTGAATGGGATGTATTTCAATAAATCATTCAGACAAAAATAACTCACGTGAGTGAGTCTTTTAGTAACTTCATAGATTCCTTATTATTATTACTTATTTTGAGATAGGGATTCATATGTACTCTAGGTAGCCTGAACTCATGGGTGTCCTGCCCCGGTCTTACAAATGCTGTGATAACTAATATGAGCTAGCATGTCTGGACCCCAAGTTGAACCGTGTAACAGGATTCTTTTAGAGCATTTAGAACACTTAAAATTCTAATTACTTTGGTATTACTTTTTCAAGAATTTCTTCTAACAAAACAAAATCAAATCACGACAAGTCTAGAATTTTAAGGTAGGAAAGTTAAAAACTGTTGTCAGCAAGCATTCATAGCCGTCTCTGTCTTGGTTCACGGGAAGATGACTGGTAAGTAGGTACACATGTACTGTGTCTCTTAGTTTTCCCCTTTATACCTGTTTAGTGAGGAGGCTGTAACTCTTACAGTGGGCAGTTTTTAGTGTATTCAAGAAGACACAATAAAGAACTTGAAGAGTCTCTGTCAAGTTTCACTGATCTGCTCCTGCCTCCTGTCCCCTGCACGCTCCTGCACACCATGCTGCAGACTTCCTGAAACAATTTGTGCATTCACACAATTTTGTTTTGCCTCTTTCCACATATCTGCTTCTTTTGCTTAGCACTTCCTCTGTGGTTCTCTTTAGTTATATTCATTAATTCTTCAGATCTGAAGGTTTAAGCATCTCTCCATCTGTTCACCTATCCACCCATCCACCCATTTGCCCATCCTTCCAGTCTCTAACAATATTCTTGAATGCGTTCTCTGTGCCAAGTATTATTCTAGGAGTCTGAGGATGTATCAGTGGATAACTCATATATTGTTTCTGTTTTTCTTAAACGTAAAATGTATATGAACAGGAAATAAACGAACAGATAGTCACGATGATGAAAATACAGCACAGTGACTTCCCAGGGAGTGGCTTCAGTTGACCGAAGCAGGTCAGGTCTCAGTGAGAAAGCAGCATGCAAGCTGAAATACGAACGCAGAGTCGATGGCCTCCTAAGATCTGACCTTAAGTTAACTAGATAAAGTGGTGTGTGCAACAGGAAAATCACCAGCAGGAGTGATCAAAAGAAAAGTAGAAGATAGAGACAGAGAGATAAGCAGAGATCAGCTTATATAAATAGTAGCAACACCAGTCACGTAGACAGGATTCACTGGGAGCTGGAAGCTATTTTAAGTGCTTAACGTTGGTTAACCAAAACATCCATTACCCACGTGCTATAAGGAGGTTGCTGAGGTGCTGAGAAGTACAATTGCTTGCCATATCCAGTAAGCATCGGAGGGAGGGGATGAAAGGGCAAGCCGTGCAGAACCGCCATCACCATGGTCTTACACTGCTCATCTGTCTGGGGCGGTATAGACCAGATTTTATTCTGTGTGCATATTGAGAAATTGATTTGGATCATTATTGTGGCAGCCTGGGCATGGCACTCAACTTAATTCAGGTGGTGGGCCTGGGGATGGGGGGTCTAGACTCTACTATCTGTTAACACCTCCTCCAAAACTCTTATTAGAACTTTCCAAGAAGTACATGAATAGAACAGAGTGGAAAGATTAACAGTGCCCAGTGAAGGCAGGAGGTGTAGAGAAGGACTGGAAAGGTTTTGATGGCTAATAATGGAAGAGGAAACACAGGGAACACCACTCATTTGAAATACTTAAGTACTGAAAAGAAAACAATGTGTGGTGTATTTCTGTCTTAGAATTAAAAAAGAAAACCACTAGCAGCTAACAATATCATGCAATTACTATATTTGAGGCTCCATTCTTTATAAAATACACAATCAACTTTTAGCTAACTCAGGTGATATTTAGTTCTTTCCTTTGAGAGGCAGAAGCAGAACGTATAAAAGTTTCAGATCCAAGTAAAACAAATTTCCCTTGTTCACATTGGATAGGCAGCAGCAGCTGGGCTGATGACTGGCTTTCTCTCATCTGTTCTAGGCGGCCATAGGATTCTAAAGCTCAGTGGCTCACATTAAGTAACACCATGTTATACCGATTGGCTTCATCACATGAAAACCTTTGCCTTAAAAATTTCTATTGTATTAGAGACCATTTTAATCATCAATAATTCACCCACTTATTTTAACATTCCTATAATACTATGAACTAGAGTACAGTCATGAGTTTAGGAATTAAACAGGAGCAAAATAAATCCCAACATTCTCAATCTGATATTCGTCTGGTGCCCTCTTTCTGTCTTCACAGATGGAATTTACATCATTTTTACTATGCACAGTCTGTGCACTGAATGAGGGGTAATGGGACATTCATTACAGTGGGCTTTCTCCCCTACTGGACTCATTTAGACCACAAATCATCTGTGAGAACAGTGAACAATTTTTTGTCAGGGTACATTTTTATTAGATTCAGACAAGTTTCTGCAGGTAGCAGAATTTTCTTTTAAGTGTGCATACTTTATCTACAGTATACTTCGGATGACTAAAACAACTCTTAAAATATTTAGACGCAGTTCACTTAGTTCTTGTGCCCCAAAGAATTAAGACCCAAGTCTTAATACCCGCAAGCTTTGACTACACATCTTTTTGTTAATCTTATTCTAAAGACTGGATGGCACTCTAAGCTTATATTCACGTTAGAGCAAAGGTTTGAAGATTTGTGTATTTATGAATAGCCAGAACAATACAAAGCTCCTGTGAAACTGCCTGTTGTCCCAATGTGCTCTTCAGGAGAGCAATGGTGCTTAAGCCATGTTCCGTGTTCCAGTTACTTCTCCACATGATAGATTTGGCTGAATCCTATGTCTTCCCATATGCATTTATAATTGTGAAAACAATTGGCATTTAGCAATAGATATTAAGGAAGAATAGATCATGTATCCTACAATATTATAAAATTGTTTTCTATTAAAATATTCTCAATATTTGTGAAAATTTTACTATATTTTATTTTTGTTAAGCGGTTCTATAGGAGAGAAAGTGTGAACTCCTAGAACATACAATAAGTGTAAATTAGATTTTTACAGAATCCATAAGACTTAGAATCCTCCTTCTTGATAGGTAGATCAATAAATTAAACAAAGCAGAAAGGTCAGCGTCCCTTAGTTGAGTCTAAATTAAAGGGATGTGAAACAGGAGGTGCCATTTTTAGCATGCTCCCTGCAGGCTTTTTGGATGAATGAAAGAGATCATGAAAATACCAAAAGGCCTAGGTTCTGGCAGTGACTAAAGCAGGTGTCTAGGGAGCAAGGCACATTTAAGATGAAGACCACCTATGTGAATGAACTTAGGGTCAGGAGAGGAAGCTAATAAATGCCAATGTAAAAATGGTTAGGTTAGATATAATGAGATGTATGCTCTGGCTCAGGTTGGTCCCCTGCTAGATGGGGGCTTGCCCCTTCCTCTCTGGAGGCATCTTCACCAAGAAATCACACTCGATTCAAAGGATGAACTTTTAAGTTAGAGATTTATTTTCTAAGCACTGAAAATTACATTATTGCCTTGCTAGTCCACTGCCCCCCTCCAATCTAAGTAGTATTTTAGCTCATTTCATTTCAATTTTTTTTTTTTTTTTGAGACAGGGTTTCTCTGTGTAGCCCTGGCTGTCCTGGAACTCACTCTAGACCAGGCTGGCGTCAAACTCAGAAATCCACCTGCCTCTGCCTCCCAAGTGCTGGGATTAAAGGCGTGCGCCACCACTGCCCAGCTCATTTCATTTTTAATTGTATTAAAATTGTATTAAGTATCCTGTGAACAAGCCCTATATGTAGATCAATAGAATGATGACCAAATCCTGAATGTAATGTATTATTGCTTTGGAATAAATGAGGGATTTCTATCACAAATACACCAGATGTAATCCGGCTTCGATCACATCGTTGGGAGGAGACAGTGCCTCCCTGTGCAGCCCCAGCTAGCTTGGAATTTTCAATATAGAGTGGGCTGATCTCCAGCTAATGGCGCCTGATCCCTCTAGTCCTAGGATTGCAAGCATGGGTCACTGTGCCCACTTTAGGCCCACCATCTGTCTTTGGCAGTGGAATTCCTTTCTTTCTTTCTTTTTTTTTTTTAAATTAAAGGGAATAATATCTTCTTGCAATTTTGAAAATGACCTAACTGACTGATAAGAGTTCCCTAAGCCACACTGTTGTGGAAGCATGCTTACATGGGGACTTATATGTCTTAGACCATTAGCACAGTGCTTAAACAACATCAAACTTGTTAAACAACTAGTTAAAAGTCACAGAGTCATTTGATGTGACTCTTAACTCTTGGCCACCATTTCATGAAGTGAGCATTGCTTGTGCAAGAACAAGAATTTCTATCATTTCTTATCCCTGGTTTAGCCTAGCTGGTGCAGTCTGGAAAGTGGCAGGAGGCCTGGGCTGAGGAGGATGGATTCCAGGAAGGGTGAAAGGATATTTTCTTTTGCATGCAGTGGTGTTAAATTGTAACCAGTGTACACTTTGTCATTAAATGTTTAAGAGCTTAAACAGAAATGAGTACGTTGGGAGGGTTAGGTGAACAGAAGCAGGCTTTCCGGCCAGGGGATAATGAAAGGCAGTGTTTCTCTCAAAGTGATTGCAGCTGGAGATGTCATTATGATGAAGCCTTTGCTTGAAACAAGGGCCCAAAGAGGGCTCTTCAAACAGTAATACGTGCCCCCACTCCCGTCTCATGAAGAACTGTTTGAAATTCTTCTTTCAGTTTTATTTGTATTTTCTCTAAGGTAATGTGGTAGTTACCTTTAATGATTTTCATCTCTGACCTGTTAGTGTAACAAGTTCGGGCTGGCCTTGGAAATTTGCCTGCCTCAATTGCTGGACCAGAAGAGGGCTCTTACAATATGAGCCCTGCTCTTCTTCTAGTCTTCTCCCTGAGTGTTTAAAATTCTAACTTCCCCTTCACGTTAACTTTTTAATGATATTTTTCTGAATTGGTGTTTATGGCAGTTATCCCAAATGATTTTTTTTCTCTGATCAATAAATATAAGTTTTTATCTTTCAACTGCTTTTCCTAATACTCATCTAGATTTTTTGTTTTCGAGAGGAAGAAGGAGAAACGGGAGAAGGGCAGAAGGAGGAGGGGAGGGGCAGTTTTCATTCATTAATTCTAGATGCATTTAGAGCAGTCCTCTTGGCTCATTCTCTTAAGTACTGGGATTACTGGCATGAGCACCCACCAACCCAGCGTGGGCTAATCTTTCAGACTGTGGTTCAGACTCTAGCCTGCCCCATTCTTTCTGCCCTTAATTTTTTGCTTTTCCTTGACTTATGTTATCGGGTTTTTTTCCCATGTTAAATACCAAGTGACAAATGCTTTCAAATGAGCTGTGCATTTCAGTGTACAAAGACAAGCATCATAAATCCCTGTTATTGTTATGAAACATTATTGAAGTTCTATACTATTCTCTTTACATCAATCATTCTCGGTTTTTCCTCTCTCACACTCAGGACGAAATGAAAGCTCTGTAACACTTTCCATTCTCACATTCAACAGACTCAGCACCGGCTTTTTAGAAATATTAATCTGATATTTTGTTTATCTTCCAGCCAAAATGGAAAAAAGCCCACCCGTTAAAGGCTCCCTATCTGGAAAAGTGGTCCTACCTTGTCATTTTTCGACCTTGCCTACCTTACCACCCAATTACAACACGAGTGAATTTCTCAGAATCAAATGGTCTAAGATGGAAGTGGACAAAAATGGAAAAGATATAAAGGAGACTACTGTCCTGGTGGCCCAAAACGGGAATATCAAGATTGGTCAGGACTACAAGGGGCGAGTGTCAGTGCCTACATATCCTGATGATGTAGGCGATGCCTCGCTCACCATGGTCAAACTCCGCGCTAGTGATGCGGGTGTCTACCGCTGTGATGTCATGTATGGGATTGAAGACACTCAGGATACCATGTCCCTGGCTGTGGACGGTAAGGCTTTCAGATCTGTACGAAAGGTTATAGCATGCTACTCAAGTCAGCAGTGTGGGCCAGTACTCAAGGATATCTCTTGATCCTGACGTGCACACATGAGAACAACACAAGAGGCTTCGCTTTTCACTGAGAACAAATTTAGTCTTTCAGGATCGGTAGCTTTGTGTGAAGCAGCTTCATTGACTGATGGAGTGAAGTAAAGCTCAATATACTGGAAATTGTGAAAGCCTCAAGACATGGCATATAGTTTTAAAATCCTTATTTTAGTGCTCAGACCAGTCAGTGATTACATTTGAATACTATAAAGGCTATTCTACTGTTTAATTTTGAAGTATAGATGGGGTCTTAGTTACCTTCCCATTGTCATAACAAAACATTATGACCAAGTTAAGTTAGCAAACAAAACATTTAACTTGGGTCTCACAGTTACAAAGGGTTAGAGTCTTTGACCACTGTCATGGTGAGGAACACATGGCAACAAACCATCAGACAACATGGTGTCCAAACAAGAGGGCTAACTTGGTTAGGTCACTGATTGGTTGTGAGGATCCAACCAGCCAGGAATAGCCAGTAGTGAACTGACCATTAGGATAAGTAGTAGTTACTTCACATTGTTGACATAACAGCTGAGCTAGAGCAGGCTGGAGCGCTAACTGGGAATGGTGTGTGCTTTTAAAAATTGAAGCCCACTCCTGATGACATACCACCCCTCAAGAGGGCCACATTTCACAGTCCTTCTCAAACAGTTCCATCAACTGGGCACCGAGTATTCAAAAATATGAACCTCTAGAGCACATTCTCATTCAAAAATACCACATATGTATACACATACATATATAGATATAGAACTTACCTCTTTTTATCTTAATTCTCAGCATGTGATCTTTGGGGGTGCTGAAGGTCAAACCCAAAATTGTGTGCGTGTTAGGCAAATGCTCTATCACTGAACTATAATCTCCACCTCCTTACTAAGATTATCAATGAACACTGGTAAGTTGGCTCACTGTAAAGATACGTGTTGCCAAGCCTGACAAGCTCAGTATGATTCCTGGAACCCACATAGTACAAGGGCATGCATTTACCCATGCCTCGCTGCAGGCACACAGACACACAAAATAAATGTAAAAAAATAAAAACAAAAAGCAAACAACAACAACAACAAAACCCATTTGAGTTAAATTTTAAGAAGCACCATTTAAAAGTTACATTGTAAAACTAACCATGATTTATATCATAATTCTTACAAAGTCAATTAATATCTGAATTTTCAGTTGGTTCAGAGCAAGAAAACACAGTAAAACAAAATGTAAAGTTAACACTCCTTGCTGTCCGTTAAGTTTTGTAATGACACATTTTTACCTTTATCCTCCTTTCAGTGGTGGTTTATATGTCACTTGAGCTTAAGTTGGAAGACAAAGCAAAGAGAAATTGCTTTAATTGGGCACACACATAATGCCGCAGCTCTTGGAAGCAGAATGTGTTGGCAAGTTATTAAGCGACAGTCTAATACCCAGACATGATGGAACAGATTTTACTCTGACTCTCAATTTCCCTATAAAATATTTACCTTTCAGAAATACATAAAAGAGGTTTTATTAGAACCCTTTCTTGTTTAGCCAAAAGGAAATGGTTTGAATTTTAGGTGCAACAAACAAATTTACAATAAGGCATCCCTTATCATTAAATTCATCTGTTTCCTGTTGTCCATGGAACCACTAAATCCCTGAGTTCCTCACATTGATTTTAGTTATCCTAAGATTGTACCTTCATATACACGTATATGCATAGATGCATACCACCCACATTTACTCTCTAAAGTTCTCCAAGTGGTTAACAGCTTCTTACTTTTTTACAAAAATTTTCATCGTTAAAGACTTAGCTGCTTGGAGACAAGGACTATCCCCCACCTAATCTCCTTAGCCCCAGGATGTCTTCAGGTTATTTCAACAACTGCAAACACTTACATGTGGATGGACGGCCCTGCCTTAGGCACGGAGATCCTCTGCTCTGTCCCCTCTCAGTACCCATATTGGGTGCATGTGGAAGATTTATAATTCCTAAGATTATTTGAAATTTTAACCACTATAAACCATTTTAAACCCATTCAGGTTTTTACTTAGAGCTTAAAAGTTATTTAGATAGATGATAATATGTACTCCCAGACAGTTTTAGAGAGGTCACGGGAAGGTAGAGATTGGCCTTTGGTAACATTTTGAGACATGAAAGATCAGAAAGAGGAAAAGGAGCTCTCCTTGCCAGTCAGTCCGTCCTTTGTGTGGCACTGATAACTCGGCTCATCTGCATGGCTATTCTAGTTCCTCCACAGCTCTCTTGGTGTCATACACTTGTCTTGAGACAGAGACACCATATGAAGAATAACATGAGCGAGAGTGTCTTCTTATAGCCAGTCTCACTGTGGAAGATAGATCTATCAACCCCAGGAAATGACTCAGAGTCAGAGATTAGAGTGACAAATATCTTAGAAACAAAGATTCATTCCAAACAACAAAAAGTGATCTTGAGTACTTGAGTTTTACTCATAAAATCCCCTTGCACCAATCTGCATTCTGAGGTGGCTTTCCTGGCATATCAGTTGGGTTCATTTTCATGAATCATGGTATTTACTCCAGTTAAAAATGCAAATAATGCGTTCAAGTCCCAAGACAAGATCAGCAGTTCCACCCGTTAGTTGTTCTTCTTCAGCTCTTTGAAATCTCTTGAGACCTAAAGCATAGCTTATAACTACTATTTTATAATACCTAAAATACAACCAAGAGAAATTTGAGATAAATATGCCTCGCTTCTCCCTGGGAAGGCATGGAGGTCATTATTTCAGATCTCTTTTGGGAGGAAAATTGTATATTTGTATCAGTCATAGCAGAGATACAAAATTAAGCTAGCCCGATAGCGAATATGGTGCATATTTAGATAGTGTATAACAATCTACTTAACATTCAGATCAATCAAATAAATATCAGATTGAGATAAGAAAGAAGATTAAGGCTCAGAGAGTCTGACTAGTTTATGAGTAGGGAGCAAAATGAATATGAAATGAGCATTCTCACACAGAGAGCCTGGTGTATTTCTCTACCTATCACACTCTCTGGGAAAGTAAATGTCATAATGCTACCTGTTTCCAAAAGGTAGCAGAGGAGCAGGAGACCTAGGTATATAGCATTTTGAGGTCCCTTCAACCAACAGAGTTTCACATACTAATAATAAGTAACTATGATAATTGTATTAATCGGTATGTCATTTCATTTTGAAATTTTGTACAGTGCAGTAGGGTTTGGAGCATTGAAACAGTGTGCGGTTTGCTGTCTTTGCAGGTGTTGTGTTTCACTACAGGGCAGCCACCAGCAGATACACTCTGAACTTTGCCACTGCTCAACAGGCTTGTTTGGATATCGGGGCGGTCATAGCAACCCCAGAGCAGCTGTTTGCTGCCTATGAGGATGGATTTGAACAGTGTGATGCAGGATGGCTGTCTGATCAAACTGTCAGGTGAGAGGCCTGCAGCCAAAAGCTTTTAAGTATTAATCTGCCAGTGAGCGTGCTACTTACCAGTCCTCTGCCTCTCCAGATACCCCATACGGGCTCCCCGAGAGGGCTGTTACGGAGACATGATGGGGAAGGAAGGGGTCCGGACCTATGGATTCCGCTCTCCCCAGGAAACCTATGACGTGTATTGTTATGTCGACCGTCTGGACGGTAAGACATTTGATCTTCTATAGCAGTGGTTCTCAGCCTTCCTCCTTCTTTGACCCTTTCAGATAATTCCTCGTGTTGTGGTGGCTCCCATCCATAAAATTATTTTTGTTGCTTCGTCATAACTGTACTTTTGCTACTGTTATGAATTGTAACGTAAATATCTGTGTTTTATGATCGTCTTAGGTGATCATTGTGCAAGGATCTGTTCGACTTCCACAGGGGTCGCAACCACGTGTTATAACCACTGTTCTGTAGCTTCCTTTGAATTTATAAAACTGAGAGAAAACTAGAAGCAAGCTCATAGAGCGAGTCCCCGGGCTTACTTACATTCCACACCGCAGCGTTTTCTTCCCAGGACTGTATGATTTTGTGGTAAAATAAGCCAAAATTACAGTGGAAAGGGAAGGGGTGTGTGTAAATGGTTATGCAGGATAGAAATATCTCCGCCAATGGCAGTTCTTCACAGTCACATTGCCCTTTTAGAACATTCAGAATAGAAAACTGTAAGGGTGGCACCTATTCTAGTGAGAGCCAGGTAGAAACTCTGTGGTGACAAACTGCCATGAATCCAAGTGCAGATAAACACCTCCCTCCCCCAACCAAGAAAAGCAGGATAAACTGGCAAATGAGGTGGTATCTCAGGCCTCCTTTGTTGCAAGGATATTTTTTCAGGACGGTTATTCATCCAACCAATCCTCACAGTCTAAATGACAAAAAAACACATACTGCTGTAGATAGTTTGCTATTCACCAGTGACATTAAAGCCAGTTTATTTATGCTTTTTTGATTTTATTTTTGCTTTATTTTTTAATGTATGAGTTCTCTGTTAGATGCACACCTGCATGCCAGAAGAGGGCATCAGATCCCTTTATAGATGGTTTCGAGCCACCATGTGGTTGCTGGGAATTAAACTCAGGCCCTCTAGAAGAGCAGCTAGTGTTCTAAATCACTGAGCCATCTCACCAGCCCAAAAGTCAGTTTATATAAAGTCTTTTCTCTTTAAGATGTTATAGTCTAATTAATTTTTGTTCTGCTATTTTTCTGCCAGAGTAGAGTATTTGAGTTTAAACTGAGATTATCTAAAAGGTTCCAGGTAGTTTTACTATAAAAGGTATAAGGGATGATACTTACCACTCCAAAGGCAGTGGGACCTGGGAGAATGGAGCGGATCACTGGGATGGAATAAAGTCTAATGCAATAGCCAACTTTATTCAGAGCATCAGACAATCTATAACCATCTAACAAACGATCACAGAATTTAATGCTGGAAGGGACTATCTCATCTAACCTTATTTTAGGTTAAGAGGAGTCACAAGAGTAAAGTGTACAACCACAGCGATAAGGCGCCTGTGGCAGGGAAGAGCACAAAAACACATTCCAAGAACAATTTCATGTTTTTGAAGAAACTGAGGTCCCAAGACCATTGTCTTGTTTTTGTTTTTGTTTTTTTTGTTTTTGTTTTTGTGTTTTTTCACAAGCACTCAGAATTCTCAAAAGACTTCATTCTTGGTCGGTGTTCCAAATGGAATGGATGTTTCTATGACTTTTGAAATGGATTTTCATTTATTGTGACAGGTATCTTTTAAGCCCAAGTAAATAAATGTATATAATATTAAATTGACTCATTTGTGTAAGTTTGACTTGGTATACATTTTTTTTTATGTGTAAAATAAAGTTAGATGAGATAGTCCCTTCCAGGATTAAAATTCTGTGGTTGTTTGTTGGGTGGTTTTATTTGGTTTTTTGTTGTTGTTGTTTTGAGTCTGGCTGTGTTACTCTCATATTCCTGAACTCAAAAGACCCCGCTGTTTGGCCTCAAAAGATCCTGTTGTCTGACCTCTCACAGGGCTGGAGCTCAGGTGTGCCTCTTGGCCCAGCTTTCATTCTTCAGCTCTGTTCACTCAATGGGTAGTTATAAGATGTGAGGGCTGGACTATAAGCAGAC
The DNA here is from genome assembly GCA_028551405.1 of Uromys caudimaculatus. Taxonomy (NCBI): domain Eukaryota; kingdom Metazoa; phylum Chordata; class Mammalia; order Rodentia; family Muridae; genus Uromys; species Uromys caudimaculatus. The sequence continues at coordinate 58,736,827 of CM052716.1, forward strand.
CACATTTTCCCTATGCATTCATTAAATGTGCCTCAAAGCATACTTTACCATTCTTGTCACAGTCATTTGATACCAGTAAGTGTGTTTTTTAAGTAAGAAATTTGGGTGGTAACAGCTCCTGGTTTTGTATCCAGGTAAAGGGGGACACAGACAATAGCCTACCTACTATTGATGCATATAAAACAGAACCTTTCTCTTCCTCTTAACTGCTTAAAATATCTTTAAAATAGTTTTTAATAACAGGATTTTTCAAATTGGGGGATGTTTGATTGGAAGGCTTGGCACTAGTAAATAAATTTCCTATTGTTATCTCAGTAAGGTAGAAATTTGTATCATGGTTTTAGCTTAGAATAAGACCTCTCAGAACCATAATGCATATATCAGGGATGTTGCTAAATCTATGTCAGACATAGAGGTAGTTTATAGAAGGTATTTGTGAGATCTAATTTGCTGGAGAGAGCTTTATCAAATCCTAATGATATGCAGAACATTCAGGCACAAATCTTAAGCCAGACTTCTTGATGAAAAGCCAGGCTTGGGTGCTCAGGGACCCGTCTGTTGGTCTAGTCTTTAGTGTCCCTTAAGGGGCTGCCTGAGTCCTGTTTTCTAAGGCTGTAGATTTTTTGAAAGCCTGGATGGAGAAGTCTGCCGGGGACCTCTTAGCCACATTGCACCAGTTCGGAGATGGCTCTTACAATTTACAGAGTCATTTCAGCTTTCAGGAATCAGTTCTGTCAGAGAGTAGCTCTGGATATATGTGTGTCTTACCACGAGGAAGGATTTATGTTTTCTTCTCCTTCTCCTTCTCTTCTTCTTCCTCCTTCTCCTCTTCCTCCTCCTTTCTCTTGTTTTTCCTTTAAAAATCAGGCTGTGTAGCCTGGATTAGTCTCAAATTCATAGCCCTTCTGCCTTAGCCTCCCCATTGCTGGTCTTACATGCATAGGTTTGCTATTCTTAATAGGAGTGGAAAGTTGATGACAGAAAATTACATTTTTTAATTGCTACACCAATAAAGGTCACAACAGTAACTTGAAGAACACCAGTTGCTGTCCCTGTCTGGGAGAATGGGTGAATGGAAGCTCTGGGTTAAGGTTGCTGCTGACATAGTGAGAAATTGAACATTGTTGGTTCCAGAATCTGTCAAATCTCACAGTTCAAATTATGATTTCTATGGAATACATGTTACTCTAATGTCACTGTGAAGTCTGATAATCATAGCCCAAGCCTTAGTCTGTCAGGGACCATTTGTACTTAGGAAGACTCACTTCCTCAGCATCAAGAAAAGAAAGGCCAACCTGGCCGCGGTGATGCATTCCTTTAATCTCAGCACTTAGAGGCAGAGGCAGGGAGATCTCTGTGGTCTGGTCTACCTGTCCGGTCTAAATCATGAATTCTAGGCCAGGCAAGGGTACATAGTGAGACCCTTAAAAAATAAGATCAATAAATAAAATATCTTTAGAGAAATACAAATGTGGAGGGGAAGGTGGGCATGAAGAGGCACTATTGGCATTTGGTACCTGCTTTGAGTGGAGGAGTCAGGCTTACTGCTCTCCAGGGTAAGGCCACTTAAGCAGTAGCTGGATCACTCAAACTGCCTTCAGTGGAGCTAGATATGGGAAGACACAGGATGGAGTGAATGTGGAAAAAAATACATTGCATTAGACGTTTAAAGAATTAGTGCATTAGAAGGTTTGTGTGCCTAACTGCTGTTACGGCAAAAAAATAATTCCCAGATGAGATTGGTAGGAGCAAGTTGTGATGAGCGTAATGTAAATACTTCAGCTAAACATACCTCAAACTTAAAAATTAATCAATTCCTTTTAAATGAATCTAGATTATTTATTTAGGTATGGTAGCAAGTTGTTGTCAGAACATAGTTGTCTTTTTAAAGGCATTTTATTTTCTCTGTAGATGAATAGGAGTGTGACTGATGAGGTCAGAAAACCTTCTTTCATGGTTGACCTATTTAATTCCCTTGCAAAAGAATCAATCCCAGGCTTGTATCCAGACCTGTCTGATCGGCTTAGAGTTTCTTCACCTCTAACTCTTTCCTGTTTGCTCATGACCTGTGTTTTCTATGTAGCCCTGCCTTTAAAGATTGTTACCGCACCTTCAGGAGCTAGGTCTCATCCTGGCTCTCTGGGGGACCTTTTGCATGCCCTTCTTGCAATGGTGTTCTGGTCATCATAGAGAACCCCATCCCCAGCTCATCTTTTCAACATTCTCTATAAACTGCGCTTCTAAAATTTCTTGGTTGGCTTTTCTGGCTTGCACTGGGATGTCTTGACAGGACCTTTTGCTTTATTTTGAGTTAGTTTCATATACTTTGTATTTGTTTTCTGATTTCTTTTCTTCAAATATCATGTTACCAGTTTTATTTCTGAAAAAATACTCTAAGCGTTCAGTCGAGGAAAGGCCATAAGTTTCTGTTTTTTTTTTTTTATTATTTTATTTTGACAAACATCAAGGGCTTGTTGTAGACATGAATACATATAATAAAAACCAAGAAATGCTTGATAGAAATCATAGATTTTCTTTAAACTTTATCTTTTTTCTGTCTTTAAATTGTTGACCATTGCTTGGTATATTACTTGAAAATATTTTCCCTAGTCTTTGAGGTGTCAAACTCTTAATAGGATCATTTGAACTTAAGTTTTAAATTTTAACCAAATCCAATTCACCAACCATATCTAGTTCATCCACTGTTTTTCTTTTGGTGTTGACACTAAGAAAATATTGCCAGATATCCAGTTGTGAAAACTTCCCTTTGTGTTTCCTTCAAGGAATTTAATGACCTCCCCCCCCCCCCCCGTTTTTTGAGATACGGTTTCTTTGTGTAACAGTCTTGGAACTCGCAGAGATAACCTGCCTCTGCTCATTCCAAATGCTGGAAGTGAAAGTGGGTCCACTATGGCCAGATGAATCTCATGACTTTGAATTCTCTTGTTTTAGTTTGATATCTATATGTGTGTGTATGTGTGTGTGTGTGTGTATATATATATATGTATATGTATATATATACATGCATATATATATATACATATTTATATATGTTCAAAATCATCATTCTGTTACCCCAGCAGAATTCCTCACATTGCCTATTCTTTTTTTTTTTTTTTTTTTTTCAACATATAAAACTTTTATTGTGCTGGAGAGAAGGCTCAGTGGGTGAGCCACTTGCCGGGTAGGTCTAAGGGTCTGAATTTGGTTTTTTTTTTTTTTCCTCCTTTTTTATTTTTGATACTTTATATACATTTCCTGCCTATTCTTTTTTACCCTTTTGAAAATAAATCAACCAGACAAATATTTATTTTGGATCTAAATTCTATCACATTGATCTACGTGCCCATCCTTACAGCACTGGCAGATTTTCTTTTTCTTTTTCTTTCTGTTGTGAGTTTTGAGACAGATTATCATATAGCACAGGCTGGCTACAAAACTTCTATGTAGCCAAGGCTGGCCCTGAACTCCCAATCTTCTTACCTCTACCTCCAAGGTGAGGTGATTCTGATGTATGCACAAATGCTTGGCTTACAATACAATGTTGCCTGTATTGCTACAGCATTGTAGTAAAGTGAAAGTGGAGCATGTGAGAGCTCCTAGCCGCTATTCTGAGTTACTTGAGCTCCTAAATTGATTTTAGAATCAGCTTGCCAATTTCTACCTGAAATTAGGATACAGTAGAGATTTCACTAAGTCTTCAGATCAAGTGGAAGTATATTGCTATCAAAACAATTGTAAGTTTTATGAGAACATGGGATGTTTTTCAGGGGGGTTTAAATATTTGACTTCATACAAGAATTTGTTTAGTTTTCAGAGTATAGAATTTACAGTTCTTTGGTTTAACTTATTCTTAGTATTGTATTTTTGATATGAATGTAGGTTTTCTTTTTCTAATTATCTGCTTCAAGTGTGCAGATATCAATTGATTTGACCATTCAGAATTTTACAGTATGATCATTGATACAATTTCACGCATCACTCTGTCATTCAGCATTGCTGTACTCATGTATTGGTGCTAATTCATATATGTATGTGTATGTATATGTGTATGTGTGTGTATATATATATGTGTGTGTGTATATATATGTGTGTGTATATATATATATGTGTGTGTATATATATGTGTGTGTGTATATATATATATATATATATATATATATATAATTTTTGCCTCAACCGCAGCCTAGTACAAGTGACAAATTTGGAAAGCACATACCTTTCTAGTATCTCTACTCCTGAATAAGAAACACTGGTGGCTTAATGCTGGCCCTGGGGTCTGAATGCTAGAAATGCTGTTCTCATAGCACAGTGTCTTCCTGTCAATGTTTACAAAGACTGACTTTTATGCAGGTTGTAAGACCCAGTCTTAGGGAACTGACACATGGTGGCAGTATCTATAAATAGTGGCACTTTAAGGAGTTAGAGAGCAGAGTATGTGAGAGGCTATACCAGACATGTATAGTTAATTCATTTGTGACTCAGGAGATAATGAGTGTTCATTTTTAACTTAGAATTGTATATATGTGAGTATATGGGTATTTTAGTCAAATTATGATAAAGTGTAAAAGGAAAATCCTTTGAAAAAATTTAAGTCAATACTTCAAATCTAATGATTATGTTGAATTACTGTTAATACTTTGTAATCTGGCACATTTGGCAACTGGTTTTGACTCACGGGTGCTTAAATGCTCTTCTTCTCTGGTTACTTTCAAATCATTCATTTTAGTTATTGATAAGCTGCTCACATGTAATTTTCACCTAAACAACAAAGATATATATGTATATATACACATACCTGTATATATATGGTATATGTATACATGTACACACATGTACACATATACATTACATATACATATATACATACATACACACACATATATATATACATACATACACACACATATTTCATAGTGAAACTAGAAACAAGAGCATGGATTTTGCTAGTTTATTGAACTGATATTCGCAGCTCATAGTTCAGTACAACAGGACCATGAGCACATGTGAACCAAAAAAACAACATGCCACCCTGAAAATTCCCTGGTTCAGGAAACCATGGTGAGGCCCCAGCTTTGACCACTGAGAACAGCAATCAGCTTGAGTATCCCAGACTTCTCTGGACTTTGGCTTTTTAACAGTTCTGCTGTATGTCTCCTGGGAGGAAGCCTTAGTGTTTGGACACAGTAGATCATTTTTCATGCTTTAATGTGTTTCCCCATTGCTGTATTTCTCCATGTGTCAGTTCTTAGGCTGCCAAGAAGTATCTTTTTCATCAGACACTCAGAAGCATGGAGAAAGCAGGCGTGGTCTGCTTTCAAGGGACGCTTGTAGTAGCTACTGATCAAACTAAAGCAATTCTCCTTAATATTTATGATGATAAGTCCCATCATTAAGAAACTTCTAGCTTGTGTACTGTCACCAGATATTAAAATATAAACAAAAATGCCTTCAACTTTCTTTCTTTCCTTCCTTCCTTCCTTCCTTCCTTCCTTCCTTCCTTCCTTCCTTCCTTCCTTCCTTCCTTCCTTCTTTCTTTCTTTCTTTCTTTCTTTCTCCTTCCTTTCTTCCTTCCCTCCTCCCTCCCTCCTCTCTTCCTTTCTCTTTTTTTTTCTTGGAGACAGGGTATCTTTGTGTAGCCCTGGCTGTTCTGGAACTTGCTCTGTAGAAGAGACTGATCATGAACTCAGAGATCTGCCTGCCTCTGCCCCTGCCCCTGCCTCTGCCTCTTGAGTTCTGAGATTAAAAGCTTGAGCCACCATTGCATGGCTTTCTTGACTAGGTTTTTCTACCTTCCTACTGCTGTGACCTTTTAATACAGTTCCTCATGTTGTGGGGACCCAGAACCTTAAAATTATTTTCATTGCTACTTTATAACTGTAACTTTGGTACAGTTATTAATCATATGGAAATATCTGATATGCAGGATATCTGATATGAGACCCTCATGAAATGGTCCTCCGACCCCGAAGGGGGGCATGACCCATAGTTTGAAAACCACTGTTGTAGACCATCTCTGGAAAGGTAATCAAAACAGGAGTAAGCTAGAGTTCGATGAAATTAGCTTGAAAACGTGATAATGTGACACAGGATATTGTTTATATATTTTCTCTCTGGATAGGCAAATTATCTTGCATGTAAAATCCTGTGTTCTTCATTATATTTTAAGTGTGCACTAATACGAATGTGTATGTATAAACCTTAAAACAAATCCACCTCTCTGTTTTGATGAGGCCTTCTGCTGGAGCTTTACAGTGGTGTTTTTGTCAAACAATAAGATGTCATTCTCCTGGGAGGCCCCTGGCTGCTAAATCTACAGTTATCTTGCTGGCTCAGGTACATGTGCACATGGGAAGAGATGCAACAGTGTTGTCCTATGCTAAGAAAGTCGCAATTTCATGACAGGAGACTCAGCACCGCTCTTAATCCGCAAAGATTATGCTGAGGTACAACCATGAGTGCATTTTCCTTATTTGCTGAAGGAATGCTCCACTTTTATTAGAGATGAACTCCTTTGTGTGGTTTAAATTGCTGACGTTCACCCTTGACTGAGGAAGCCTGCTCTGGTTCCCTGCTTTACAACTCTGGGAGGCAACTGGCTGCATACCTGGATTTGTTCTCTCCTGCTTTGGTTCTGTCTGGTAACCTGAACCACTTCTTCAGTCACTAGGAACAGGTTTCTTAGTATCTACCAGAATTTTAAGATATGTTTGCTATAAATCACTTGTGAATTCTCTATGACACTGAGGTAATGTGTCTTAGGAACAAACTTTGCCAGAATATTTCATGGAAAGAACCCATCAACATATGTTCTGTTTCAAGAATTGGAGACTGTTACAACAGAGAAGACAGAGCTTTACAAATGTAGGCAATGTGGCTTGCTATAGACTGAGCATTAGTTTAAGTGACTAGAGAACAATAATATAGTTATGTGGTATAGGATTTGTTATACTGTTAGGGTTTTGATATGAGCAAAGGGAATATTTAGGCTAAGATATTATGATGTAGGAAGGTTGCATCATTGATTTTGAAGTAGAGTTAACGTAACTGTTTTTTTCTCCCAGTTTTCATATTATTTCAAAATAACAATTACACCATAGAGAGCGAGTTACTACATCTTATCTTGATGAATGAATTTTTTTCTATCCTTATCTTAAAATAAGTTCAATCAATCTAGTAAACTATCCCATTTTCATCCAAGTGGCATGATATCTAATGGTTATTTTTTCAATGTGTTTAAGTATTCACAATTGTTGGGAGCTGGAGAGATAGACAGCTTCATGGTTAAGAGATCTTGCTGTTCTTGCAGAGGTCCAAATTGGTTCCCAGAACTCACATTGCCTAGCTCACAACAAACTGTAGCTCCAGCTTGAGGGAATCTGACAGCTACTTCTGGAGGTCAAGGGAACAGGCATGCACATGAACGTACACAGAGAGAGACGCATATACATACAAATAAATAAAAGCAAAATAAATATAAAACATTAGTAAATGAAATTAAACCTTTGCAAAGTTGAAAAGGTCCTTACATATAAATGAAGTTGAAAATAAGCAGTTTTAGGGTCACAGAAGTCCAACTAATAAAATCATTCTTCTCTGAGTGTTATTGATGTGAAGGGAGCTGTAACCTCTACGTGAGTTAAATCACTGATGTAAGGTTTCATTTGATGATAGTTCTTACATGAAAAATCTAGTAAGTAACTTTGTTGGTGAATAAAAATGCCATTCTCCGTTATTACCATTGACAATAAGGAGATCTTTATTCATTTTAATACCCAGCTATATTTGCTTTTGAAAGCTGGGTGTCAGTTCTCCTGGGGCCAGCGCTCCTCATTAGCAGTTTGCTCTGTCTTTTGTCTCTAGGAGCAGAGTTTTCCTTAATGAGTGAGAATCTTGGCCTCACTCTGGCTGGCAGATCCCTCTTGTTAGTCTTGTTAATAGTAGTTTTCCTTCAGAATAGTGTTTAGCAGTGCCCAAAGCTAAGATGCCCGAGCAATGTCACCTGGAATAACAAACTATTTTTATTCTACCTTTGAGGGAGAGATGCCCTCCTCTCTCCAGTTGTATCCATTTCAGGCCTAAGCTAGGTGTGATTCTGAGGTGAGTGAGGCTGTTGAGGCTGACATCTCCCTCCAGTCTTTTCCATGTTGCGTTGTGCCAAGTCTATAGATAAGATGCAGTGACTGTTCCAGGTGGCAATAAAGTGATTTTATTTAATGTATTGCTTGAGAAGCATGTAAAAAAAAAAAACAAACAAAACCAGAAACAAAAGCAAAATGATTTTTTAAGACAAGAACCAGAAGTGGCATTTATTGAACACGTATTTCTGAATGTACACTGTGTAACTGGTAGTGACTGGTGCTTACAAACCTTATAGGGTAGCTGTTGACATTGCAGGAACAGGGAGAGGGTGGTTATTTTTTGCATTTTGTTTGTTTGTTGCATTTTATGATTTTGAGATTACAGTTGTTATTTGCCAGTCTAGGTGATTTATTATGTAAATCTATTCTTTTTCGTTTTCTATTATTATTATTTTTAAATCATTTTTACAGTCCAGTCATTATCCCCCTCTTTTCTGCCCTCCGACAGTTTCTCATCCCATTCCTTCTCCCCTATCTCCAAGAGGATGCCCCCACGCCCCCACATCCCCCCACACCCTGCCAGGCCTCCCCATTCCCTGGGGCCTCAAGTCTCTCAAGGGTTAGGTGTGTCTTCTCTCACTGAGACTAGGTAGTCTTCTGCTGTATATGTGGGGAAAGGGGTCTCCTCGGACCAGCTGGTGTATGCTGCCTGACTGGTGGTTCAGTGTCCGAGAGATCTTGAGGATCCGGTTTAGTTGAGACTGATGGTCTTCCTATAGGATCTCCATCCTCCTCAACTGCTTCCAGCCTTTCCGTAACTCAACCACATGGGTCCCTGACTTCAGGCCATTGATTGGTTGTATCTGCTTCTGTCTCAGTCAGATGCTTGTTGGGCCTCTCAGAGGGCAGCTATGCTAGGCTCCTGTCTGTAACTACATCATAGCATCAGTAATAGTGTCAGACCTTGGGGTCTCCCCTTGAGCTGGATCCCAATTTTGGCCTGTTGATGGACTTCCTTTCTCTCAGGCTCTTCTCCCTTTTTGTCCCTGCAGTTCTTTTAGACAGGAAGAATTCTGGGTGAGAGTTTTTGACTGTGGGTTGGCAACCCCATCCTTCCACTGATGCACCTTGATGCACAGTCTTTCTAAATGAGGTGGATTCTACAAGTTCCCTCTTCCCACTGTTGGGCATTTCATCTAAGGTCCCTCCCTTTGATTCCTGAGATTTTCTCACCTCTCGGGTCTCTGGTACATTCTAGAGGGTCCTCCCATCTCCCGAGGTTGTATATTTCCATTCATTCTGCTGGCCCTCGGGGCTTCACTACTGCCACCCCCCAATACCTGGTCATGTTTCCCTTTTCCCCTGCCCCTTCCCCTCCCATCTCCCACTCAGTTTCCTCTCTCACTCTGCCCTTCTTAACCCCGCAGTAAAAGTAATTGTTTTCCTTTTATCTATCAGTTCTTAATGGGGATTTGGCTTGTTTTCCCCAGTATAGATTTTGAATTTACAATAAGAACAGCTGATATCTGCATTTTGGCCATTTTTTCCTATGAAATTTTCTTTTTCCTCATAAAACTATCATCTACATAGACTAATGGTATCATTTGTTTTAAGCAGTTGACTTGTTCCATCTGGCTTGGGTCTACAGTAGACAAACACTGTAAGAATTCTGTGTATCTGTTGTCTGATATATCATAGCATTAGAGATCACCTCTGAGACATGGAACACGACACCAGCTTCTGTTATCCTGGCCTGATAACTTTTAGTTTCCTCTCTATCTCATCTGTACTCTTTCTGTTCCAGTTATATTCGTCTAGGTGTTCTTTAATGTTCCCTTTGACTTTGAGCCATTTGTACTCATATCTTAAAAGCATCATTCAATTTGAATGAAATTTATTCTGTCAAATTGTTATTATAGTTGCCCAAATACAATGCCAGTTTAACAAACTTAATTTTCTAGAATTTTGTTATTTTGTGTTAACAAAAATGAACAGTCTTCTCTACTAATTGCATCTAGTGATGAGCACAGCAAGCATTTAGGATTTTCTTGTTAATTAATTAGCAGGTCTAACAGTCTATCGATCTTGGCTAGAACTCCTGCTAACATTTCTGGTGAGTTTATGAAAATTAGAACACATGTCTGCTTTTGTGGATAGAGGAAGTAGGAGAAATTGAGCAGGGAGGAGATCTCCCTTTAGAGGCCTGGGAACTTACGCTGTTCAGGAGAAGCTGATGACAACCCTCAAATACCCTCAGCCTTGTGCTGCTGTGTAACTGTGGCCCGAAACCCTGTCACAGCAGTCCAGAGCCAGGGACACAAGGTAGACTAAGAGTCCTTTCGTTTCTACTGCTTCTATCTTTTCCCAAATCAAATTTCTAGGGACGTTTGATCAACAAGATTAATCTCTATGGGTGGTAGTAATATGTAGGGAAAGAATGGTCAGAGAGCTACTGTTTGATTTTAGAATTCTCTCACCGGATGTTGAATAATCCCTTGGAAAGATTTGTTTGTTTAAAGCTATTTCTCCAACTTTATTAGCAAATGAATGCTCCAGCAACTTTGGAAAGACACACACACACACACACACACACACACACACACACACACACACACACACACACATGCATACAGTACATAAACACTTGTATAGAATTAAACCATTGTGGTATGTTAGGTTTACTATATGGTAATAGTAGTTTCATCAAAATAGACGTGGCTGTTTGCTCTACTACATAAGCAGCCGCCTGCTTACTATAAAAAGTATCACATCTCCCCCCCTCAGCATTTATCAAATCTGGGGGAGAATGAGGAATCTTTTTTCTTCCTCTTCTTGTAGGCGATGTGTTCCACATCACTGCTCCCAGTAAGTTCACCTTCGAGGAGGCCGAAGCAGAGTGTACAAACCGGGATGCCAGGTTGGCAACTGTTGGAGAACTTCACGCAGCTTGGAGGAACGGCTTTGACCAATGCGATTACGGCTGGTTGTCGGATGCCAGCGTGCGCCATCCTGTGACTGTGGCCAGGGCCCAGTGTGGAGGTGGTCTACTTGGGGTGAGAACCCTGTATCGTTTTGAGAACCAGACATGCTTCCCTTCCCCTGATAGCAGATTTGATGCCTACTGCTTTAAACGTAAGTGTTTGATATCTCTTTTAAAAATACAGATAAAAAAGCCGCAGCAAATATGCTCACTGAGGTTCAAGTGGATGTCGGGATGGATTCTGTGTTCTGTACTAAGTGCATGGAGCACCTACAGCTCAGTGACACAAACAGACTTAATTCCGGCTTTAGGGTTAATACAGTTTGGCAAGTGGGTTTTGGGGGGGTAGGAACGACAGATTGGGGTCTTAACTGCACCCTGCTATTCCAAGAATCACAGAACACATCCTGAATTGAAATTTCATATTAACTGAAGCCTTTAAGTGTAATTTCACTGTTAATATAACAATGTTAAGACAACAGCAGCTGAGTTAAACCTTTGTATCCTGTTTATTTTGTTTTTTATATCATTCTTACTGTGAAAAGGAGACAATTTAAATTTAAATCGTTGCAGGTGAGTGTTTGTGCAGAAATTGATAATGAATATGTTCAATTCTTACCTAAAAATGCATCATACTATCACATAATATAATTCACAAATCGCATTTTGCTTCAAGTAATAGAATATGTGCCTTTTGGTGATTCATTTTGCTTTGAATTAATCAAAGTACAATAGAACCTCTTTACAACATGTCTCATGAATTAGCTATGCTTAGATTTGCCTTGTAAAATTAATTTTAAGTAGCATTCATGCGATACATATTTTAATTTTTTAGACATCCTTATTAAGTATTATAAATGGTATACAGTATTATAGTTGTAGAGTGCTTAACTAAACAAATAGCCAGTCAGTATTTTTATTGTAATATTTACTTTAGGGTCAGTAATATGTTAGCTAACAAATGCTTAGATATTTCATGGCATAGGCTAAGTCTGGCACTGAGTAGTAGTATAATGAAATGTCAATATAACACATGAAGTGTTTTGAATCAGCTTTCTAATTCATTTTGTTAGATCAACAGGTAATTAAACAACTAGAAAATGTATTATTTGTTATTTATTAGCTTCTAAAGTGAAATATGCAGTAATTTTTTCAGTGAGAACAAGACAGATATGAATATAAGCAGTGTGTTGGAAAAGACACTGGACCTATGAGCTGATAGCAGCATGGAAAGGTCTCATTTCACAGACTTCTGCTCCCTGCTATGCTACGTCTGCCTAAATCTCCACTTTAGACTTGGTTTTCTGAGGGTTGTAGCCATATGTTGTGTGTTAACTTAATTCAAGCTGGCTGATCCATAACAAGGCCTAGAGAAAGGTAGCTTTTCTTCTCAGGCCTTGAAAGAGCAATGTCTTCCACAACCTTTTTCAGAAAGACAACAATAATAATGAAAAAATTTTATCCTAAATATAGTCATATATACGTGTACACATATATGCCATGTATATTCATTTATTCCAAATTCTCTCATTAATGACATTCAAGTAAATCAAGTTATATGATGACTTTTACATTAAGTTACCCACTTGATGAAGGAACAGGCTTGGGTTGGAGGTGAGAAGGAATGACACAGTGGAGTAGTTGGCCTGAATATCTTACTTCATTAATTTTTCTTGTGCTATATAAAATTAACATAAAAATTAAATAACATATTTTCTTCTTGAGAGTAAAATGGAAACTCAAGCTTTTCTGTAGCCATAGAGAGTATTATTAAAGAGTTGATCCTGGCAGGCTTTAGGCTGTCTATGTAAAGGAGTTCACATGGGTACATAACTTAACAAGGTTCTTAGGTTTAAATAGATTGGCCACATTGAAATTAACTTACACAAGTGGTTTATGGTTATTCTTTTTATATTCATTTAAATGTATAGCCTTTTGGAATAAAATACATCCCCCCACCCCGTGTAACCTGAAGTCGAGATTCTAGTTCATTTCATCCCTCTTTAAGATTATAATTCTTAGTTCATTCAGCACATGAGAAGTTAAGAATGTGGCAGAGCCAAGAGCTTCCTTTACTTTCTAGTGCATTTTGCAATGATTCTTTTAATATGTGAATCTGTAAAGATTTAAAATGATTTCCAAATAGTTTGACTAATGTCCAGCTTTCCCGCATAGTTCAGTGGTGACTAAACATAGCCTCAGCTGCAGTTCCCAAAGTGATGTCAGGGACGTGCAGTTGTCTTGATAAGTTGAGAAGCAAGAGATACATGCATGCTGTAAATCATTTAATTTTGTCAAACATATAAAGTGGGTTTTTAGGTCACACAGTGAATAAATATTCCAAATCTTATCTTGTTCTATTGCCCTCTTCCTATTAAAGGTAGTTCATAGTATATTACAATATCAGCTAATGTGCACAGATAGGAATTACCTGGTCAAATAGATTTGAAAGCAAGGCAACTAAATGAGTCTTAGAAATAACCTCAGTGACTATGATCCTGTAACAAAACTGTCTACTTTCTCCTTTTTTTTTTTTGCCTCATGAATAAAGGCATTCTGTAAAAGAATTCAGTTCAAAGCTTTAAGAGTCCATATGAAATAGCTTCAGATTTAAGTGAATCAAAAGTAATTGAAGACTTCTGAAAATGTCATAATACATGCCATCAAGGATCTCCAGGAGAGGAGAAAGGGCATACTTCATAATAAATTTGTTCTAATATTCTTTAGCCCTTGTTCCTAGCTTCTTTTTCTTCACAGTTTGAACATTAGAATCTTAACTATTTTTTTAAACTATTTTTAACTATTTTTAAACTTGTTTACCAAATTAAAGAGCAGAATTTCTTCTGGCACAGATCTTGGGTTGTCTCTCTGCATCTTTTCCACCTGGAACAATTCCATGGCTGACAACGTTCATGTCTAAACTTCTAGTTACTAGTTGATCTGGTTTTGAGCCTCCTTGCTTCTCCATCTTCTTTCTCTCATTATGTTTGGAACTGGAATGGAGAGCAACCTCAGTTGGTCCCCAGCACTTCATGTACTTTAGTATGTGTTTTTCATGTGTATAATTAGTTTATTTTTTTAAATCTATGATCACTTCATTACCCCCTTTTTTGTGCCCTGAACGATTATGAGTCATTAGCTGCAAACTGTAATGTCTCCTTATTCTGTATTTAAAAATGTTTCCTGTTTACTGAATTTGTCTTAATTATCATCCAATCACTTATTAAACCTTAAAATGACAGTTCTAATTCTGACCCCACTGTACCGATAGAAACAGGTTTCCCAGATGTGACCTCAAGTCCTACTGTGGAATAGCCATTACTCTTGTCACCTCTTCCCACGATTTATACTCATGGATGTTTACTAAATAATATAAAAAAGTTGATATGAAGTCAGTCAGTTCTCCAAAATGTAGACAGGACAGTGTAAGAGTTAAATCAGTCATCCGGCTGCTGATATGGGTTTTATATTTTGTTAGGAAAATCTGCCTCATGTCTCACAACAGAAGCGCAGCAAAGATAGGCCATAGGATGTAACACACTGTAAGCATGTTGACGCAAAACATCTGTGTGGCGGACAGCTGCAGAGATGGGGAAGGAGCATTTGTGGGAAAAGAAGCATGCTGATTTTTGTTGACTTCCTCAATAATGGCATTGAGAAAAAAAATTCTGAAAGCTGAGTGTCCAGTGTGACTGAAGCTAAGGGAGGGTGCTTTTATAATGACCTAGAATCGTATTCTCCTCCTTATACTACGTCGGTAGAATAACGCTACGGTATTTATTCATTCTTATGACATTTCTTTGTAGATGGTAAAAAATCATTTCCTTTTTCGGAATGGCTGAAACAAATGGCACATATTATCAGATACACTGAGTTTTGATGGAAATCAGCTGTCAGGTTGACGAAAAAGCCACCCAACCCCAAAAGGAAGTTTGAGGTTTTCCATTCCAAGTCATAGAATTAATTAACTTAATTCTAAGCAGACTTTCTCAAACAGAGCTCTAAAATTATTAAACCCTTCTTTTCCCCCTGAAAATAAAGTCACATAAATCCTGGCTTTGTAAGACATTCTCCCCAAGACTCGCTGCTATCAACTTACCATGCAACAGGCTAGAGGAGAGCAACAGAAAGTCAGAGTAATAATTGACAATGACATGTGCTTATTTAATTTTTAAAAATATGAGTCCATTTTTAAAACACTGTAAAAATATTTTCATGGGATTATAGAGAGTTGCTAGGTTGAGCAGGAGGACCTGATCCACAGGCTGTCACTTTGCTCCTATGCAATGTCACTTTCTTCTGAGTTAATTTCATCAGCCATGAAAAATGCTCAGAGGGGAAAAAGTAAAATTACCATGCTGTTGTTATTCATAATAATATGATTATATTTCTCTTATGTGAAGGTGTCTAAGAGTTTGTATTATGTTTCCATGGAAACTTTCACCATACATATTTTTTACTGTTTCCCAAAAGAATGCAGTTATAAGACAAACATGAAATCTGGCAGCTAAGTGAGGTAACGGTGATGGAATTTCAGAGGATAGAGAATTGAATTAAAGAAAAATAGTCAGACACATTTCAGATCCTTAAGTTGTTCATGTCAATCAAAATTGACCAATGTTTGTGCCAGGAAATAAATGCAGGAGCAGATTTTTTTTTTGCAAGAGAAGAAAAAGTTTATTTAAAACACTTTTCAAGGTCATGATGTTCTTTTTTGTTAATTTGTTCTTTAATATAAAATGATAAGTAGTGAAGTGACACCACAGTTTTATTAGACAACTGATGATTTTGGACTTTTAATTTTTTTTTGGAATATCAACAGCTAATAATAAATTCTAGCAACTCCCATACACACAAATTGGAACTTATTATGCCCTTTCGGATTTAGGATAAAACCACATCACTATATTATGAAGTTCTGACATAGCAGATGAAGCCAAAGGCACCCAATTTTCTTTATTAACAATTCTTTTTTGGGAATATACAAAGTTTTTAGAGTCTACTGCTGGAACAGTTGTCCATAGAGAGGATCAGCATTGCTGAAACAAGGATGCTACAACATACACAATGTAGCAAGATGGTAGCCATGGTTTCCTCAGGACCATTCCATGTATAGTCACTAGCAACTGATTTTTGGTTTTTAGAAAGTACTGATTCTTTTAGGAAATACAATCTTTGTATGCTAAACTGCTCCATTTTCTCTGTGTCAAGAGTGACTTTTGCCTATAACATTGTCACTTTTCTATACAACTTAAATTTCCTTAAGCCAGCCAATCTCCATAAATGTGGAGTCACTCTCATGTAGCATTTTATAATGACAAGGCCACGTTCACTCTCTGGTGATCAAGGGCATCCATAGTTACAGGCTGAAAACCTACCCTGTAGCTCCTTTACTTCTTATGTATTTGTGTTTCATGCTAAAGACTGAAACAAAGACCTGGACTAAGCCAAAACCAGTGTGTATATACTCAGCAAACAGTAGAGCTACTGCAAATGCCAACCAGCCTCTGCCAGACGTGGCACCAAGTCTACAGAGTTGAAAGGAAGATGAAGACAAATGTCCAACACCTGGAAACAAATGAAGAATGGGTATTACAAGTTTAATATCCTGTTTTTGTGAAAGTCTACACATTATGGACAGTGTTGTAGTTTGTGTGTAACTTGGTTCCATTTGATGTGGCTTTTTGTTGTTTTGCAGTCTGAAACACTCCCTCTCCCCGGAGACACTATGCAGCTTGAAAAGAAGGCAATATTTGAAGACAGCTAGCAGCAAGGGCCCTTAGCCTCCAGATAACAAGTCAAGCTCTCCTCCTCACTACTGTAGCTTATTACAGAGAACCATCTGTGAAAATTCGGCACTAATAACTTTTTGGCATTTGCTTATCTTAAAACATGTAATGTTCATTTTTTTGTGTGTGTGAAAGCAATTATTTACACAATCAAATATACCACTTAACAATACAAAACAACTTACAAGCTAATGACTATTACACAATCAATTATCCTCCCTTTTCTTTATTTGAATTTAGATCTTAGGCTTCTTCATATCAGAGATCACTTGGGTTCATTTAAAAGTACAGAGCCAAACTTAAGCACTCACTGGTCATTCAACCCCTTGTAAGTAACTTGTCTAATTAACTCTTTGAAATTATCTTTCTAGCTAAACAGAATATATCAGAGGCAACCACCATCGAAATGAATATCCTCGCAGAAACTGCATCACCCAGTTTATCCAAAGAACCACACATGGTACCTGACAGAGCTACACCAGCCATTCCATTAGTCACCGACTTACCTATTTTTACCACACACTTCCCTCCTGCAGGAAATATAGTTAATTCTGAACAGAAATCTGTAGTCTACTCTCAGGCTATCACAGACAGATTAGCCACTGAATTACCCACAGCTGCCGTGAGTCCTATCAACTCTTGGGATGTGGATGACTACTCGCCTTCTGGGTCAGGACCACTTGGAAAGCCAGACATATCTGAAATTAAGGAGGAAGAACTCCAAAGTACAACTCTCATCTCCCAACATGCTACTGGCTCACAGGATGGAATTACAGAGGATATGCAAATACATGAATCAGTTACACAGATTGAACAAATAGAAGTGGGTCCCTTAGTAACATCTATGGAAATCACAAATCACATTTCATTCAAGGAATTGCCAGAAACCAAATCACCATTTAAATCCACAGAAGTGACCCTGGAACACGAGACTGAAATACCAATAGTAAGTACCAGCCCTGAATTGGCAACCACAAGTCACTATGGATTCACCTTGAGAGAAGATGACAGAGAAGATGGAACACTGACAGTTAGATCTGGTCAGAGCACCCGGGTCTTTAGCCAAATACCCGAAGTCATCACAGTATCAAAGACATCAGAAGACACTACCTACTCACAGCTAGGGGACTTAGAGTCCATTTCAACATCAACAATAACCATGCTTGGCACAGATGGATCACTGATAGATAAAGAGAAAGAGCCCAAAATTAATGGTAGGATGACTGAAGATGAGTTTGGTCAATCACAGCCTACAACCCCCTTCCAATCACAGTATCTTACAGAAGTAGAATCGCTTCCATATTCTGGTGACACAATATCAGTAGAGGGAATAACCACAGTTATTTATCCATCATTACAAACAGATGTGACACAAGGACGAGAGAGAACAGAAACACCAAGACCAGAGTTGAAAAAAGATCCTTACACAATGGGTGAGATACAAGAAAATATCACCAAAGATCCATTTATAAGCACAACAGAAGAAAGCTTCTCTGGAATGCCTCTCTCTACATCTTCCTCGGAGTCTTCAGGGGAAAAGACTGAATCTATTTCCCCAGCATTGACAATTGAGAAGTTAACTCTGAAGCCAACAGAAGCAAGAGATGTGGAAGAAATGACAATCCTGACTAGATTAGAAACAGATGTAACAAAGTCTGACAAAGAT
Organism: Uromys caudimaculatus; assembly: GCA_028551405.1. NCBI lineage: Eukaryota > Metazoa > Chordata > Mammalia > Rodentia > Muridae > Uromys > Uromys caudimaculatus. The sequence continues at coordinate 58,755,343 of CM052716.1, forward strand.
GTTACAAGAGCTCATTTGACCCACAGTACTTTAAATGTGGAAGTGGTCACAGTATCAAAGTGGCCAGGGGATGAAGATAATTCAACTTCAAAGCCTTTACCCTCAACAGAACATGCAGGCTTTACAAAATTGCCTCCTGTCTCACTTAGCACTATAGGAATAAATGGAAAAGATAAAGAAACCCCAAGTTTCACAGATGGAGATGAATACACTCTTTTCCCAGATGGTACTCCAAAACCATTAGAAAAGGTTTCTGAGGAAGATTTAACATCTGGAGAATTTACAGTTACATTTCAGACATCTACATCAATTGGCAGTGAAGAAAAGTCAACTATGGGAGAGTCTACAACTGGAGACAGGGTTCTGCCCACCACAAGCACAGAAGACCAGGTCATCAATGCAACTGTGGAAGGAAGAACTTTGGGTGAAGATACAGATGCCTCCAAGCCACTATTTTCTGTCCCCCCATTTGTACACACCTCTGACGTGGAAGAATCTGTGTTTGTTAATTATAGTAGCACGCAGGAGCCTACTACTTATGTAGACATATCTCATACTAGTCCTCTTTCTATAATTCCCAAGACAGAATGGAGTGTATTGGAAACTTCTGTTCCACTGGAAGATGAGGTTCTAGGCAAATCTGATCAAGATATCCTTGACCAGACTCATCTAGCAACATCCGTGTCTCCTGAAGCTTCAAGAACAACAGAAGTCACACAGGGAGAAACCCAGGAAGAACCACAAACCCCAGAGAGCCCATTTCCTGCTCTCAGTTCTACTATAGTTATGATCAAGGCGACAACAGCATTTGAGGAAGAGGGGGAGGGGTCAACATATACTCTTTCTGAAGACAGATTGATGACAGGGTTTGAAAGAGTTTCAGGTTTAGAAACAACTCCATTTGGTGCATCTTATCCACCTGGTGTAATAACAGAGCAGGAAGTGGAAATGGATACAATGGTGACACTGATGTCAAGCATTAGGCCATCAGTAGTTTCAAGTACAGACTCAGAAGTAAATTATGAAGCAGAAGGGAGTAGTCCAACAGAATTTGCATCAACTTTGAGGCCCTTCAGGACTCACGTCCCACAGCTTATGGAAGAAACTACTGAGGAAGGAAAAAAGACATCCTTAGATTATACAGATTTAGGCTCAGGGTTATTTGAACAACCCAGAGCCACTGAGATTCCAGAATTTCCAACAGCTCCAAGTGATATCAGTGTCTTCACTGCTGTCGATATCCTTCACAGAACGACGCCCTTGAAACCATCTTCACCATTCACTGAGAAACCGAGTGTCTTTGAGAAGGAGCCCAGTGAGAAAACAACAGGTGACATTATACTTCCTAGAGAATCTGTAACACAGCACCCTCTGACAACTCTCATTGATATCATAGCCAAGAAAACAGAATCTGATATTGATCATGAGTATCACATGACCTCAAAGCCTCCTGTAACACAGCCAACAAGACCAACTGTTGAAAGAAAAACAACCTCCAAACCTCAAGAGTTGTCTACTTCACCACCCCCAGCAGGGACTAAATCCCACCCTGACATAAATGTTTATATTATTGAGGTCAGAGAAAACAAGACAGGTAAGTCTTTGCTTCCAAGGCAATCAGCATTTTCTCTTGCAAGTTTAAAATGCCCATTGTACCAAATGCTGCCATTAGATGATAACAGTAACTGGAGTGTCAAAAGTCTGTTAGCTTCATGCATCTGTACAAGAATTGGAAGGATATGTTAAACAGTTTGGAAGAATGTTAGGTACAGAATGTAGTTTTGAAAGTTGTAAGAAGCCCTGCTTTGTCATCTAATACAACCACTTCATCACCGTTACATCCCTTCAGAGTGTGTAGAACCAAGTGTTTTAATTTCCGTGTCTTCCATCCATTACTACTCACGTGTAGCACTAGATGGTGCTAACATTCCATTGGTCTGCAGCCATTAACCTTCAGCACTCACAACGTAGCCAACTAAGTGATTTTGTATATTCCTAGGGTTGACCGAACGATCTCTAAAGGTTTGTTTTTTTCTCTTCCAGGATTTTGCAGGCTTATCACATAAGTTGTGGAATGGGTAATAGGTCTACTTTAATTCAAATTTAACAATTTTAAGCTATTGACTGGTGTGTGTGTGTGTGTGTGTGTGTGTGTGTGTGTGTGTGTGTGTGTATAATACAGCTTTTATTGTTTAGCACCAAGTACAATCTAGCTAAGCCCCAGCAATAGCTTGAAATCATTTACATTAGAAGGCAGATCTGTGAACATACCCTGTCTTCCTAAAAGGCAGACAGTGATGGTTTTACTGTGATTTCATTGTCTCCCCTGAAAGCTGTTTATTTGCATTGCCTAATACTTGCTGTTATCATTATCAAACATGTCTTGTTCTTACCAAAAAGTGACAGTACACCGCCATGTTAAACTCGCGAAGCTGAGTAGTTGAGAATGCATAGCACATACAGTCCGTTCAAATTTTAATATAAGAATTAAATGAATTAATGTCCATTTTCTTGTGGCTTGGCTCAGAGAATGCTTCTGGGGAGGATGCCTGCTTATCAGTTTTTTTCTTGGTATTGGAACACGCCCTGCTGGGTGTGATTCAGGTGGTCTTTTCATCAGGGTGATCAGGAGTACAGCTGTTGAAAAGTACCTGTACCTCCAATTCAATTGGTATCCAGTGTTATACACAGAAGCATCATGGCTTCGATGTACCTCTCTCCCCCAGATTTTTCTTGGTGTGAACCTTCCTGTACAACAGGAACAGTAGATCACACTAGATCACACAACCCTGCATGGCTAAGTTCATCTCCTCTTCTCAGCATAGCTTTTTAGAGGCCAGGAATGAAGCCCGATTTTTTTCTTTTGTTACTGGTAGAGTATTTTGTAAATCATAAATGTCTTCTACATTACTTTTACATCTCTCAAAACTGGAGTTGCAAATGGACATGTTACCAAGAAGTAGAAGTTGGGTTTGCTGTGAGTTAGAACTGAAAGAAACACAAAACTGTAACCGTGGGGTGAGGGGCAGGGAATGTTGTTAGTTTTCTAACAGTAACCTAATTTTCCCAGTGTTTGAACTTTCCCCATGAAAACCCTAACACAGATGTTCAGTTAAGTTCTAAGGCAGGTGTGTTAATGAGGAACTGTGGAAAGTCAAACTTTTTATATTTTCAGACTGGAAAATCCTTGGTGCATGCATGCCATTGTATAAACCTATTCACCCGAGTAGAATTTACCTTCACATTTACTGTGCATCCAAGTGAGTGAAAATGCCACCCAGGCTACACCAAACCACTGCATTTATAATTTCTGCTGCACTCAGAGAGTGATATAAAACTTGACTTTTATGAAATACCATGAAACAAAACATGCTACTCAAGGCGCGCTTACATCATCCACTCAGATGCATGTTAATGGCAACAGTGGTTCTGTTGCTGGCGGGTAACTGTAGTTAACAGTTTAAAAATCTGAAGGAACCTCTCAGCCCATAAAGGTTTATGAGCTGAAAAATGCTGCAGGGTGTGCTTAGTAGTGGTACAGGGATGCTGAAACCTTGACTTGTCTGTTGCAGGAGTAATTTGCACACCTGCACTTGGGGAAATTAGTAGAAGGCTTTCTTTGTGAACGCGTCTGAAGGCTATAGAATTTGACAATACAGAAAGAGTTTCTTCAGTGTTATCAGGGTTTTGTTGTTGCTGGGTTTTTTGTTTTGTAGTGTGGAAAGAGGACTCAGGTTAAATTACTTGAAAAATTACAAATTAGTGTAACAGAACTGCAATTGTTAAAACAAACAAACACAAACAAAATGTAGCAGTATCTTTGAGTCAAGAAAATAATTTGGAAGTGTCAGGTGTTAAATGTCTACATCACGCCAGTGCTCATACATACCTCCACATACAGATTCAGATATGCTATCATTTGTCAGCCCTGCCTGACTATGTTCGCCATTCGTTTACTGCTTTTCTGCCATTCTAAGTGTAAAAGTAAGAGACAGGTGTAGATCTAAATATTAAATAGAAATGGTATAAATATAAGACACGGATGAAATTGTTCGTGTAGTAATATGTGCATCACTTAAATTTTGAGAAGCACAGAGTTCTCACTTCTACTTTGGAACCCAGTTTGTTCACAGTCCTCATGCAGAATCACTACCTGTATTGGTGCCATCATTTAGAAACAAGTCCCATCTGCTTTCTTTTTTCTACTATTTTTAAATATGAAACATACACACATATAAAGCTATAGGCTTGTTTTCGAGAAATTTGGTATTTTGGGGGAAGATGAAATTCAAGAGGCAGTAGCTCCAACGAGCAGTTCTGCGCAAACACTGGTAATCGCCAACTGTATACATACCTTTTACTTAAGGTGATTATACAGGAAAGTTTTATAGAATATTTAGTTTATGTTTTGTTTTCATTCTGGGCAAAAGAGTACTTATTCTTTTAAAATTGAATTCATTTTTAATTGAGAATTTTTATATAATAGATTATATAATTTTTAAAATCACATTTTACATTCATGGAATTTTATAATCATATGTAAAATTGTGTGTGTGTTTGTGTGTGTGTGTGTGTGTGTGTGTGTGTGTGTGTCTTCTTTTTCTACTTAGAGGATTCCATTCTTCAGTTTCTTACAGGGTCTTTCATGTGTTGTAAAATAGTGGCTATGCTGTTTAATGTTTGGATAGACAGTCTAGCTTCAACAGACCCAGATGAAAAGTGAACTGCAGACATAACTGAAAACACAATAGAAGCATTCATTCCTGGGTGATATTTAAAAGGAAAATATATTTTAATTTTTAAAATTTTATTTTATTATTTTACCCATATGTTTTTTGTTTTGTTTTGTATTTTTGCCTGCAATTGTGTGTGTGCACCACAATATAGTTGATGTGAGAATAAACAGAAAATATTCTTTTGTACGAGGGTATCCCATGAAGGCCTGAGAATCCATCTATCTTACTTATAAGGGTATCCCTTAGAGAGATAGTACCAATAATTTGAATCTGAAGCTGGATGGAGACAGATCTAGTAGCAAGGGGAGGATTTAAATACATGTAACGATAGAGTTGATCTGTTGGAGGGAAAATCTATATAATCTATATAATCTACACTAACTCTGAATGATTTGGGCCATGTGTAGTGTTTCTCATAAATGATGTAGAGTTTAAGCAGGAGAGTTGAAAATACAAAGGATCCCTACAGTAAGAGAGAAAGTTTCTAGCTCTCTCTCTTTTAAAATGCAAACGCCGTGTCAGTAAGATGTTCTGAAATTTTTTGTAGGCTCATATAATTAGTACCTAGTATATGTGTAGGCAGCTTTTATACAGTAAATGGTTCCACATAGCAGGAACATATTTCTGATGTCTCATGGAAAGGGCAGTTTAGTTACCTTAGCCACATGATGCGAAGGTGTTTGTTTTAATAAAGTGGAAAAAATGAGACATAAATATATTAATGTATGTTCCTAGAAACATACAAGAACACAATATAATCCTCATATTCACTATCAGTAGCTCATTCTTCTTGACTTTCTAAGGAGCCCACAATGTCATGCTTTAATAAATATGTCAGAGAGCAATCCCAAATAAGATTAGCAGTCTCTGTACTAGACGAGTCCTCAGAACTCATCTCAGAGAAAACTGCTGTGTTCACCCCATCCTTGAGCAACACTCAAGTTTCCTGGGGACCCACAACCCAACCAGCCTGAGTTATGAGCAGGTGATCACTCAAGATGCAACTGCCTGACACAGATGAGCACAGGGAAATCTCCCAATGCATACTTGGCCCACACTGCCTCTACACTTGGCTGTAGATCAGAAGCATCCAAATAAAGTAGCCATAACTCCAACTACCCCAGACAACTGAACTGAATTGCTAGTGAGAGGTGTAAGCATTGCCATTATAATTCCTTTTCAAAATCTGCCTGAGATATTGTTCATATTTGACATCTTTATAGTTTTGCTGAACTGTAGTCAATGGTCAGATTTTGGCAATTGTTCTGTTTGTTACAAGTCTTACTGCACCTTCATATCTGTAAATCAGGAAGAAAATGGGATGAAAGAGGGGGGTATTGAAATAGGACTCCAGAATTGCTGATTCATCATGTGAGGTACAGAAATACCAGTAGAGAATGGAAGGAGTGGGGTGATTGTGGGCCAGTTAGTGGGGTTGTTTGAATGTCCCATTAAATGGGTCAATTTGAAGAGATGACATAGAATCAAGATTAACTATGACAAAGAAATGGCAAAATACAATTGTGTTTGTACTTTGTAGCTTAGTGGATATAGTTTTAGAATCTGAAGAGAAGCTATAACTTACTTATCAGAGTCCTTTTCTTTATTGTAGTCAAAGATTTCCTTAGTTTTAAGTGATTCATTCTGATTCTGGTATTAAGATACCTGGTAATATCTGTGTATCTGTGTCTATATCATCTATATCTACGTGTATCGAAGGACTCAAGTGGTAGAGAACTAAAGCAAAATGGATAACAATATTCCACTTTATGGTTGACCTTTATTTGATCAAATCAAAAAGTTATGTGCATGAGTGCTTTGCCTGAATGCATGTCTGTGCTTCACTTGCATGCCTGGTATCCACAGAGGCCAGAGAGAATGTTGAATCTCTTGCAACTAGAGTTATAGTCAGTAGTCAGTTTTGGAGCTGCTGTGTAGGTGCTAGGAATCTAATCCAGATCCTAAGGAAGAGCAGCAAGAATTTTAATCTGCTGAATGATTTCTCCACCCGTATTTGCTATATTCTTTTTTTAAAAAATCAATTTTTTTTTTAGAGAATTTCACAGAATGTATTTGGATTATACTCACCCCAACTCTGCTCAGATCCACTTTGGCTACCCAAGCCACCCAATTTCATGTCATCTTTTTACTTTTTAAACCTATCTACTTTAGTTTGTGCTGCTCAAATGATCTTTAAGTTTGGAACTGTCTCATGGATCATGGTCAGCCTAGCAGGGGTATTGCTTCAGGAATTATTTTGAAGTCCAACTTCTCAAATTACTCGTTTTTCATGTAGTTATTCCTTACTACTTAGGTGTTCCTCAAATGTCTCTGATTGCTTGAGTATGCTGTCTAGGAAATCAGTTGCTCTGTTAAGAGGAAGTAGAATCCTCTATGCCCTTTCTAAGGAAGAAGAGCCTACACTTGGTAATCTCCTTAACTGAATTCAGGCAGGATGACTGCATCTAAAAATAGTCGTTACATTTGAAGGAACTGTGTTATCTGAGAATAATTGGAAGCTGAAAAAAAATGCCTACTTACCATAACATGCCTGCCTCTTCAAGATGAGGTTATCAGAAGCAGCCTCATTGTTTACATGTGTGTATGGTCTTTTGTGGATGTGAAGTTTGTGAACTGAGAAATAGGTGTGCTGTGCTCAGCACAGAAAGGCTGTCAGGGCGATACAACATGCTTGAGTGCTGCTTCAGGTAGGCCATGGCTAGCTAAGTCATAAGTAGACAAGGATCACAGAACGCTGTGATGTCTGGCTCTTTGATCTTGTTCTCCTCTCTGGTGTTTGGGAGGACTGTTTTGTAGATATACGCATGACATACTACCCAAGAATTGAGGGACTGAAGGAGCAAAAGCATCTGCCAACATTTTGGAAGGTGTTTGTATCCTGATTTTAATGTTGTTGTTGTTTAAACTGAGCTGGGGCAATGTATGTCGCAAATTTTTAAAAAAAAATGCCAAGGATTCAGAATATTTTAAGCAATTTGAATAAAAGTCACATGTGTTTCTTTTTCTCCCTTAAAGTACTACTTAGTCATTTATTTCAATTAAGAATTGAGGACAGATGAGTGACATGAAAGATTCATTTCTGTATGGGTTTTGGATCTACAGATAAATGAAAGCTTGACATTATGAGGATTTTCAGGCTTCTTCACTTTGCAAGATTTGCAAGTACCTTTCAGGATCTGCAGTGTGGCTATTTTAATTTTGGAATAAGGGACCTGATAGATTTTATATATATTAGAACAAATTCCATTTTAAAGGAAATACAGTCTTATCTATTTTCTCTGAGTAGGCTGCAATATCTTTCACTTAATTAAAGACTCTTAATCTTAAATTATAAAACTCCCTGAAGAGAATATGAACTTTGACCTGTCATCTATACATGATAGCAACTGTGCTTTGTGTCTGGTTACAGAATGACTGCAAGACTTGTGCTATGTCTGTAAAATTCTGCTACGAAGTACTTAAAAATATTCGGTGAATAGTTTCAGGTCATTTATCCATAAAGCCTTGTGTGAAATGCCATTAAAAAAACCCATTAACCATGGTACTAGTATATTCAAGTCAAGCTGTTAAAATACAACAGTATAAACATAGAAAAGATTATACATGCAGTCTACAGAGTTCTGTGGTTTGACTCTTGAAATCTAAATAAAAGTTATATTCTCCTTAGAGTAAAATTCTGAAATAAAGCGCTCTTTTAAAAGGGCCTATTCTTCTAAGAACCTGGACTGTCAGTAACCCTGTTAAGTCTTTCTTGTTAGTGTGAAATAGAGCAGATCACTATTTTGCAATGAAACAGGACTTTGACAATAGCACAGGTGTCCCCCACCATATGCCACAAAGAAACTTTTCTGGTTTGCCATAATTATAGCTGTTCTGACTCTTTAATAACATGTGTGGTAGGTGGGGGTGGTGACAGGAAAGGGGGGTGCAGAGGCAACTTTGGAAAATGAATAAACAAAAACGGCTGAGTAGGATTTGATGAGTTGTAAGGAATTACTGATAGCAATTCAGTCCATGTGGCCAGGAAGAATTCACCTACTTATGTGTACTGTAGATAAAGTTTAGATAAACTCTACCCTTGTTCATGAAATGTTGAAAGTGTGGGAACAAATCAGATATATATGGATAGAATAAAGTGTGAAAACAAATGCAAATTCAAAATACTAGGTGGTTAACATTTTCCCATCCTCAAACCAAAGTTAAAATAATCCAAGGAAAGCATTTGTAAGTTGACGCAACCTGAACAAATGACCATGTATTGCCAGCCTGTGAGGAAATTCCTTTCAGAAAAGGTAAATAATAACTCTTACTCTCATTCTGCATTTTTGCTTGCTTTAGTTAAGTCTTATTTTAGTAGGAAAATTCTAGGACTCCATATAACACAAAACTGTGGTTTCATATTATATTAGAACTGTTTGTCAAATAAATACATTTTAGATGCTCTTGTCCCATAGAAAACCACATGACATACGATGTGTGCATTTGCTTTTCTATGCTAATTACTCTACCATCCATAAATATATAGTAAACCTAACATACATCCAGTGAGTCTAGCTGACAAGGAAAAAACTACAGTATTTATCAAATGGGAACACTCTGTATTAATGAAGCAACACAAAATGAAACCCAGGAGAATGTTAGCCATTTAAGCCTGGTATATTTTGGCCCTCTAGTTAAATTTTCATGAATGTATGCAGATTTTATAATTTAATTTGAACTTATTTAACTCAATTCAAATAATATTGGTGAGAAACTGCGTGTTTTAGTGATAAAATTGTTGATTTTATATTTCAAGAGTTCCAATGCAAAGGCATTTTAATGTGGCCTTTCATATGCTTTCAACACTGTCTTTACATTCCTTCTTATAGGACAAAGTGTTCCTTTTATTCAAACTATCTGTGACTTTTATTGTATCTTCTTTTAAAGCTTACAATGGTCACTATAAGATCATGTAACAACTAATATTGGACAGACATCATTTTAATGATGCATCTGTAAAAGTTTAGGCATTTAATCATTTTCTTAACTTGATGTTAAAAAATACTTTTTTTTTTCTTTTTTTATTTATTTATTTATTTATTTTTCTTTACATTTCCGATGATTCCACTTTTCTTTGGAAACCCCGTGTCCCCTCCACCTCCCCGCCTCTGTGAGGGAATTCCTCCT